>CM065590.1:254513096-255145596 GCA_033119425.1 Bufotes viridis
AGCCCCAACAGGGCTCATGTGGCCGTGAGATGTTGGCGCCACGTATCCAGTCCCCTGACCAGCCAGATGTACCAACATCTTTTCCAGGATATGAAGAAGTGGAATGAAGTTGTTCATTCCGAAGTCCTGGTGACTGAAAAATAACGAGGCATCCTTAAAGGGCCTGAGCAAACAGCAGGTGTCACGCATGAGCTGCCACTGGCTGACATCAAAGTTACACATAGGCGTACTCCTAACCGCTTGGATCATCAAGAAATCGTTTATGACCTTTCTCTGTTCGTATAGTCGTTCTAACATATGGAGGGGGGAATTCCAACAGGTGGAAACGTTGCATATCAGCCTATGTTGGGGGACCCCGTTCTGACGCTGCAGCTCAAGGAGGGTGTGCTTGTTCGTGTACGAGTGGCTGAAGTGCATGCAAAGTTTTCTGGCCATTTTTAGGATGTCTTGCAGATGGGTGGAAGATTTCAGAAACCGCTTGAAAACCAGATTGAACACGTGCGCCATGCAGGGTGCATGGCTCAGCCCTCCTTGACGCAGCGCCGACACCATGTTCTTCCTGTTGTTGGTCACAATGGTTCCAATTTTGAGTTGTTGCGGAGAAAGCCAGGATTCGATTTCTTGATGAAGAACACAGAGCAGTTCCACCTCTGTGTGACTCCAGGCAAATGAGGTGTAGAACAGCATGACACTGCCGTGCCCTGCACATGTGGTATGCTGGTGGGGCACTGTGAATTGTCCCAGTAGTGGAAGCTGAGGACACGCTGGAGGATGAGGAAGCAGAGGTGGACATTGTCGCAGGTTCAACGGCGTGAGAACGTGGAGGCGGAAGCGGCGTGACTTGGGCAAGTTGCTGGTGTGGCTCTGCAGGAACCACATTAACCCAGTGGGCCCTAAAGGACATGTACTGTCCCTGACCGTAGTTACAGATCCACACGTCAGCGCTGCCATGCACTTTGGCAAACACCAACAGGCTCAAGGACTGGCCCACCTTCTGTTCTACATATTTGTGCAGGGCTGGTACTGCCTTTTTCGCTAATAAATGACGGCTTGTGACTCTCCACCTCGGCTCGGCACATGCCATCAGTTCTCTGAAAGGTACAGAGTCCACCACTTGGAAAAGGAGGGACTGCAGAACCAGCAACTTGGACAGGAGCACGTTCAGCTTCTGCGCCGTTGGATGCATGCACGCATACTGCTGTCTCTTGGCAATCACTTCGGTGATAGATTGCTGATGGAATCACTGACGAGAAGTAGGAGTAGGTGGAGGAGCAGGAGCATCTGGACCAGCAGAATATGGGAATAACAGATAGCTCCCTTCGGCTGAGATGGTGGAGCCTTGACTGCCTGAAACCCAGTGTGTGCCACTAGGTGATGCAGCGGTCGCTGCGGCAGGCTGGACCACCACATCGGAGCCACGGTTCTCCCAGGCCACTGTATGGCGACGCTGCATATGTTGACGCAGGGCCGTAGTGCCAACATTGTCACCCTGGCCACGCTTTACTTTCTGACCACAGATTCGACATATTTCCACGTTCACCTCCTCTCGCGCTTTGAAAAAAAACTGCCACACCACCGAGTAGGTGATTTTCCCCCCACTAGTCTGCACTGACTGACTGCTACCGTCGCTGCCTCCGTGAACCCCTGTACCACTACTTCCCGGGTTGGTAGGCTGCTGAGAAGCAGGTGGTCTACCCCGAGCACGTTTGGCTCCTGACCTCCCACTGCTGCCACCCTGCTGACTCCCATCCATTCTACCACCTTGCTGGCTCCGCCGCTGCCTCATGGGCAAGCTGCCACCCTCTTCTCCTGATGATGCTGAAACCCCTTCTGCACCATGCTCCCAAGTGCGATCGGCTTTATCATAATCGAGTAGTGTCTGTACGTCACTGATGTCCTCCTCCACTGATATCTGCCTCTGGGTCAGGAGCTTGACCGCTCGCTACACCACCACCCAAGCCACTCTCCTCATTACTATTTGCCCGCCTAGCGGAGGAAGCAGCTGATGTCTCCTCCAGATCTTGGTTGGGCAGTAGCTGCTGACTGTCCTCTAGTAGCTTTTCCTCACTAAAAAGTGTAGCTGAGCCTACAGCATATACCACTTCTCGCAGTGAGGGAACAGAAAAGGACAGAGGCAAGTTGAGTACAGGTGAGGGCACAAGGCCTGCTCCCAGGCCATGCCAACTAAGGCTTGTATCTGACGAACCCACCGACTGTTTGCTGGGGTTGTCTGATGTCACTTGGGGTGAAGTGGATGACCGAGTTAACCAATCAAGAACCACTGGGTTGCTGGTCAAGACACGACCGCTAGATGACACCGGGAACTCAAGCCTCTCGCTGTGACTCCTGCTGCCATGCCCCCTTATTCTACTGCGACCTCTGCCTGCGCCAGAAACATTTAGGCCTCTGCCACTCCTCTGTGCATGGCCTGGCACTTCTCTGTCAGACATACTTTTAGCTGAACAAAATAAATTAAAAGCAAATTAAAACACCCCTAAAAGCAACAAATATATTTCTCTTTTTGTAATGAAATAGGCCACTATGCTTTCACCGCAAATAACGACAAGACAGGTGCACACTGTGGTCTTACTAAGCCCTCCAACTGATAGGAGTTTATACACCTCCAAAAAATTATATATACAAAACAACTGAACGGTGTATAAACTCCTATTTAATGTAGCCTGTTTTCCATCCACAGGCTACATTTAAGGCCTGGGCCATATCAGCCAGTCTTGGGTGGGGCTCACAGCCTTCTCCCTCCTCCCATTGCAAGCATGGTTACATGCTAGAGGTAACTGAGGAGTTTGCTGCGAGTTGGCCTTTACATTCCTATAATTTAGCCCACTGGCCCCTGGTATTGCCCATACGGCACAGGTAGGTGAGTGTTAGGTGCCGAACTACTTGAAAAACCTTGGCATGGTGCTCAGGCTTAGACATGTCCTCCACAGCAGGACATGTTGACTAATCTCTCAATTTTAACATCAGTTTGAGGGCTTAGTAAGAACGCAGTGTGCACCTGTTTGTCATTTGTTATTGCTATATTGTTATATTATTTATCACATCCACACAATTGCCATCTTGTGCATATATATATTTTTTGTAGTACAGAAATACGTTACTAAACGCTCTCAGCACATATAGCTGCAGAAGTGAACTGCGTATATATTTTTCTTGAAGTACAGAAATACGTCACTAAACGCTCTCAGAACATATAGCTGCAAAAGTAAACTGCATATATATTTTTCTTTTTGTAATGAAGTAGGCCACTTAACGCTTTTACCTCAAATAACAGCAACAGTGAACTGTGTGTATATTTTTCTTGTAGTACAGAAATACCTCACTAAACGCTTTTAACCCCAAATAACTGCAGAAGTGAACCATGTAAGTATCTTTCTTATAATACAGAAATACATCACTAAACGCTCTCAGCACATATTGCTGCAGAAGTGAACTGTGTATATATTTTTCTTGTAGTACAGAAATACCTCACTAAACGCTTTTAACCCCAAATAACTGCAGAAGTGAACTGAGTATATATTTTTCTTGTAGTACAGAAATACGTTACTAAACGCTCTCAGCACATATAGCTGCAGAAGTGAACTGCGTATATATTGTTCTTGAAGTACAGAAATACGTCACTAAACGCTCTCAGCACATATAGCTGCAGTAGTGAACTACGTATATATTTTTATTTTTGTAGTGAAATACACCACTAAACGCTTTTACCGCAAATAACGGCAACAGTGTACTGCGTATATATTTTTCTTTTTGCAGTGAAATACACCACTAAACGCTTTTAACACAAATAACGGCAACAGTGTACTGCGTATATATTTTTCTTGTTGTGCAGAAATACCTCACTAAACGCTTTTAACCCCCAAATAACTGCAGAAGTGAACTGTGTATATATTTTTCTTGTAGTACAGAAATACGTTATTAAACGCTCTCAGCACATATAGCTGCAGAAGTGAACTGCATATATGTTTTTCTTTTTCCACAGATATAAGCCACTAAAGGCTTTTCAACATAGCACTTGCACACCAAGAACAAATTGCTGAAATGACAGAGGTGTATAATGGCGATCCCCAAATTATCTTTCCCTGCACTTGTGAATCGCTTTTCTAGCACTGTCCCTAGAACCTTCTGACGTCTCTCCCTGCACTTATAAATCGTTTTTTCACATTTTTTTCCTCACAATTAGCTTTTTCCAATTGCTGCCCCTAGCGCCTTCTCAAGTCTGTCCCTGCACTCAGAACGCTGGAAAATGGCAGAATCTAAAATGGCTGCCGTATCTATAGGTCACAGGGCTGGCTGGCTGCTGATTCGCTGCAGGCATGCATGTCAGTCTTGGTCATCCCGCCTTCCCAGAGTTCCTTGCCCCATGTCCTCAGTCCTCACACGTGTGGCCGCCATTTTAGGAAAAATTGCGATTCGTTACCAAGAAGCGTGAGGAAATTCGCATTCGTTGTGAATCAAATTTTTCCGGAAATTTGGATCGAATTCCACTTCGTCTGATTCAATTTGCTCATTTCTACTGACTATCATCTAAATTATAATCATGTCATCTTGTTTAGAAATGATTTCCTATTTAAAATATCCAAATCTAAAAACACAGAAACTAACAAAAGAAGGGTTGAAAATATACTTAATGACCAGCTACTAATATGCTAAAAATGAAGTTCTGACTTTATCAACCATGCTGGACTATCATATGGCACTGAATGCAATTTTAATATGGCATGCAGTAAAATCTGTAAATGAAAAGTTTGGTTGATTTTAGGAGAGACTTGTAATAATTTATTACAAACCAAACTAAAACTGCTTTGTTGCATTCTACTTTGTCAGGAAGGTAAACATTGTGATCTCTAGGGTTGGTAGAAAACTAGCCCCACAGCTAGACAACCAGTAGCTGCTGTTGCTTTGCTGCTAATGCACATTGACATTTCTGATGGACACAGTACAGAGAGTTTGCCATCAGGAAGCAATGATGCTCCAAAGATGGATACTTTTCTCTTGACTTAGGTTATGACCACACAGTCAGGTTTCTTGATGCAGTTTTGGAAGCCAAAACCAGGAGTGAATTTAAAAAAGAGAAGTCGAATCTGTACTTTATACTTTCCTCCTTTTATGATCCACTTCTTATTTTGACTTCCAAAACTGCATCAGGAAATCTGAACGAGTGGTCGCATCCAAAAAGATTCCATAGAAACCTGGCTTTTCCTACTGTAATTATTAATTGGTTAATTTAATGAATATGAATGTTATGGATCCTGTACAGCAAAACACTCTTGTGGAGATCTGCTTGTAACTCTGGAGATCTGCTTGTGTCATCCTCTACTGGGAACTACTGGGAGCTCATACCGACACACTGTTTCTGGTCCACAAGCAAACAATAGTTGGAAGGCAGAATTCATACCTATCTTAATTTTATGCCTCAATCTGCAGTGACTCTGTTGCAAAATCCACATCTGTCACATGCAGATTTTGGAATGGATTTACGGTGGATTTCATTGCAAGGGCAATCAGCATCTAAATCCATGGTAAATCAGCATCTAAATCCACATCAAAATCCAAATATATAAGGGTTTGTTTTTGTAGGAAATGTATTTTGAATGGCACTATTTTGGGGGTACATACTATTTATTAATAAGGTTTTATTTTTTTGCAGGATGAGGTTGGTCTTAGGATTGGTAAAAGCAGCAATCCCCAAAAATTTTTATTTTTTTTGTTTACTATGCGGCAAAAACTGCAAGTTAACTTTATTCTATGGCAATATTAAGGTTTTTCTTTAACTTTTTAGTACTTTTGCACAATAAGGTTTATTGCACACGACCGTATGGTTTTGCGGTCCGTTTTTTACGGATCCGGTGTTCTGTTTTTGTGATCTATTGTGTTTCCGTTTTGTTTCCGTTTCGGTTCAGTTTTTCTGTTCTGTTTTTCCGTATGGCATACACAGTATACAGTAATTCCATAATAAAAATTGGGCTGGGCTTAAAATGTTCAATAGATGGTTCTGCAAAAACGGAACGGATACGGAAGACATTAGGAGGCATTTCCGTATGTGTTCCGTTTTTTTTGCGGACCCATTGCCTTGAATGGAGCCACGGATCGTGATTTGCGGGCAATAATAGGACATGTTCTATCTTTGTACGGAACGGAAAAACGGAAATACGAAAACGGAATGCACACGGAAACACTTCCATTTTTTTTGCGGTCCCATTGAAATGAATAGTTCCGTATACGGGCCGTATATGGAAACACGAAAAAACGGTCTGTACACCCGTAAAAAAAACGCACGTGTGCATGAGGCCTAAGAGTTTTATGAAAATGAAAAATTACACATTCCCAGCGGTATAACCTATTTACATTTCCTTAAACATATGAGAACTTGTTTATTTGTGAGACAGGTTTTTTTTTTGTGGTACTATTTTAGGGTACATAATACATATAATTATTTATCCCTTTTTTATTACTTTTTGTTGGGGCAGGAAATGCATAAAACCACCACTGTCTTTTTACATTGTTTTAACTTTTTACTGTACATTAACAATTGTACGTTAACTTTATTCTATAGGTCATTACAATTGTCGCAGCACCAAATATGTATTTGTGTTTTTGGTGATCTTTTTAAAAACATTTAAATAATTAAAAAAGACCTGACAAGAAAAAAAAAAAAAAATAACCAGACTAGAGAAATAAAAAATAACCAGATAATCTCAGACTTGAAAAAACTTAAAAATAAAATAAAATAAGAGAAATCAGACCCCAGACCAGAAAAAATAAAATAAAAATCAGACCCCAGACCAGAATTATTGCTAAAAAGGAAGTTAGGGCCAGTAACAAGTATAATGATAAAACATTCCAACCTTGGAAGCCCTGGATCCTCCTGTCACTAACTATCACTGCTGTCACTGCTTTTTTTTTCTTAGTCTACTTTCACACTCGTATTTTGGGCAGATCCGTCATGGATCTGTAAAAATGGATCCTTTACGATAATACAACTGCATGCATCTGTCATGAACGGATCCGTTTGTATTATCTGTAACATAGCCATTGACTTACATTGTGTGCCAGGACTGATCTGTTTGGCTCAGTTTCGTCAAGCGGACAGCAAAACGCTGCAGGCAGCGTTTTGGTGTCCGCCTCCAGAGCGGAATGGTGACTGATCAGAGGCAAACTGATGCATTCTGAGCGGATCCTTTTCCATTTAGAATGCATCAGGGCAAAGCTAATCCGTTTTGGCCCGCTTGTGAGAGCCCATGACTAGTGATGTCGCGAACATAAAATTTTCAGTTCGCGAACAGCGAACGCGAACTTCCGCAAATGTTCGCGAACAGGCGAACTGGGCGAACCGCCATAGACTTCAATAGACAGGCGAATTTTAAAAACCAAAGGGACTCTTTCTGGCCACAACAGTGATGGAAAAGTTGTTTCAAGGGGACTAACACCTGGACTGTGGCATGCCGGAGGGGGATCCATGGCAAAACTCCCATGGAAAATTACATAGTGGACGCAGAGTCGGGTTTTAATCCATAAAGGGCATAAATCACGTAACATTCCTAAATTGTTTGGAATAACATGCTTTAAAACATCCAGTGTGTGTATACGATCAGGTATGATGTTGTATCGATCAGGTAGTGTAAGGGTTACGCCCGATTCTCAGACATTGACAGACCAAACTCCCTTTTAATGCACCGCAAACAGTCCATTTGCACAACCGCAAACTCCCCATTTGCACAAGGTTGGATACCAAGCTAGCCACGTCCCGGTGATGTCATTGAAGGTTTCTTCCTCCACCCAGCCACGTACAACACCAAGGGTCCCCGAAAGGTCAATTGAATTGATTTTTCGAACGGGGAGATGGTTAAAAAATGCTGGCTCCCTCCCTTTGTTTTAATCCACGGTCACTGCGTCTGCGCCGTGCAATTTACTCTCACACCCGATATGAGTGGTATTTTCTGTAGTACTATTCTCATCAGTTTAATCCTCTAACGTCCCCAATCTGGGGGCCATTTATTGAATAGATTTTTCGAACGGGAGATGGTTAAAAACGCTGGCTCCCTCCACTTTGTTTTAATCCACGGTGACTGCGTCTGCGCCGTGCAATTTACTGTCACACTCGATATGAGTGGTATTTTCTGTAGTACTATTCTCATCAGTTTAATCCCTGTTACATCCCATATCAGGGATTGCCTTTTGTGAAAAAAATTTAGGCCGGGTACCTTCGACTGCCTTCACAATGACAGACCAAACTCTCATACACCAAACTGAATTGATTTCAGGAACCGGGAGATGGAAAAAGCAGCTTGGTCGTTCCTCTTACTCCCAAATTGGGGCACTGCGCGTGCACAGAGCAATGTGCTGTGACACCCTATATGAGTGGTGTCTTAACTAGTACTATTCCTATCAGCGGTGGGCGGGTGCGTGGTAACTTGAGAGCAGGTGACCGAAGCTGAGCTGGAGGAGGATGGTGCGTCAAGGTTCTTAGCGGAAGCTGTTGAAGATTGGGTGTCCTGTCTAAGCCAGTCAACTACGTCCTCAGAATTTTTCGGGTTCAGGGTACGTGGCCTCTGAACACTAGGCATTATTCCAGGGACAGTGGAAATCACAGCACCACGACCACGACGGCCCCTGCGGGGCTGGCCTGCCTCTGCCTGTCATTTTTTTCGATAAGTGGCACTGTGCCACCCTGTATCAGTGGTGGGCACTGGCAGTGGGCACACTACAGTCTGTGGAAGTGGGCCTGACACACACTGGCAGCAGGCAAGCAACTGAAATTAGACTAATGTGTAAAAATTAAATGCCTTTTTTGATGCAAAGTCCTCTGCCAGCCGGTATGAGTGGTAGGCACTGGCAGTGGGCACACTACAGTCACTGGAAGTCAGCCTGACACACACTGGCAGGCAACTAACCTTAGATTAAAGTGTAAAAATTAAATGCCTTTTTTTGATGCAAAGTCCTGTGCCACACGGGATGACAGGGGTGGGCACTGGCAGTGGGCACACTACAGTCAGTGGAAGTCGGCCTCACACACACTAGCAGCAGGCAAGCAGCTGAAATTACACTAAAGTGTAAAAATTAAATGCCTATTTTGATGCAAAGTCCTGTGCCAGCCGGTATGAGTGGTAGGTACTGGCAGTGGGCACACTACAGTCACTGGAAGTCAGCCTGACACACACTGGCAGGCAACTAAACTTAGATTAAAGTGTAAAATTTAAATGCCTTTTTTTGATGCAAAGTCCTGTGCCACATAGGATGACAGGGGTGGGCACTGGCAGTGGGCACACTACAGTCACTGGAAGTCAGCCTGACACACACTGGCAGGCAACTAAACTTAGATTAAAGTGTAAAAATTAAATGACTTTTTTTGATGCAAAGTCCTGTGCCACATGGGATGACAGGGATGGGCACTGGCAGTGGGCACACTACAGTCAGTGGAAGTCGGCCTGACACACACTAGCAGCAGGCAAGCAGCTGAAATTACACTAAAGTGTAAAAATGAAATGCCTTTTTTGATGCAAAGTCCTGTGCCAGCCGGTATGAGTGGTAGGCACTGGCAGTGGGCACACTACAGTCACTGGAAGTCAGCCTGACACACACTGGCAGGCAACTAACCTTAGATTAAAGTGTAAAAATTAAATGCCTTTTTTGATGCAAAGTCCTGTACCACACGGGATGACAGGGGTGGGCACTGGCAGTGGGCACACTACAGTCTGTGGGCCTGCAGCTCCTCACACACAGGCAGGCCATGCAACTGCAATATGCATATAAAGGGAAAAAAAAGCAGACTAATGTTGCAGCCCTAGGACGCTGTCCTTACAGCAGAGATCAGATGAGTCTTTCAGGACTGGAGTGGACACTGAATTCACTAGCCTAGCTATCGATTTCCCAATTAAATCAGCAGCAACTACACTCTCCTTCCTCTCACTAAGACTGCAGCTTCAGAATGAATCTAAAATGGATGCTGTTCAGGAGGTGGGAGGGTCTGGGAGGGAGGGTATGCTGCTGATTGGCTGGAATGTGTCTGCTGACTGTGAGGTACAGGGTCAAAGTTTGCTCAATGATGATGTATAGGGGGCGGACCGAACATCGCATATGTTCGCGCGGCAGAGGCGAACGCGAACAAGCTATGTTCGCCGGGAACTGTTCGCCGGCGAATAGTTCGGGCCATCTCTACCCATGACGGATCTTACAAACGGAAAGCCAAAACACGAGTGTGAAAGTAGCCTAAGTCTGCTCACTTCCATGGACAGGCAACTGAACAGTATCGCTAAAGCAGAAGGCACCTATGGGGATGGGTTCTCTGAACAATTGGCCCATTTTCTCCTGCCTAATTCCATCCCCTGAAGTACTCTGCTTCTCTTGCCTCTCATTATACAGAGACTCTGTAATTGTCTGTGCTTCTCTGTAATTGTCTGACAATTGGCTGCAGTATTTAGGTATCTGAGCTGTCTATAAGCAAAGATGAGGGAGCAAGAGGAAGGAGTCCTGCAGCCCTCAGTGGAGATTGCTAACCTCTTTATAGGTAGTTAGCCTCTTTACTGTATTAGATGCCAAAGATGTTATCATTAACTTTTTTTGCTGGTTTATCCCTCAGACCCCCAGGGATGTTATTGTATTATACACAAGTTGCTGTGTATAATATAACAAATGGTTTTCTCCGATATGTCCACACAAAGGCAAAAATTCTGTGCAACAGAAGATTGACTTTTTATCTCCAAGATACTCAACTAGAGGAAGCAACTACTTGAATTTTACTGAATAAGGCTGGGCCAGCCACAAAGGGTTACTAATAATTGGAGAGGCACTACTGCAGTGCTCTATATACAATCAATTTACCCCATCTACAGTATATTGAATAAGAAAATCATGCAATTGTTAAATGTAAAATAACTGAGCAAAACAGAAGATCTAAACATAAAAAGACCCCAACAAGTTTTCCAAAAATGATTGAGAATAGGCTGATCAGGGGATTAGAAATTGAGTACAATCGGCCATGTGTAATGATGTAAGCACATTGATATAGCTAATAATTAAGTATATAGGTGATCATTTCCGATCAGAAATATGCCTATATTAGTCGTATTTCTGGCACGGAATGTGGCGCAAAGGTTATTTGTGCTGCAATCTGCGACTTTTCCCCACTCAAACCAGGTCTAAAAAAAGTGGCCATGGCATGGGGTCAGGCCAGGAGGCTCTTCTCATTCATCATTTTGTATTCCTGTTTTAGTGGTAGAAATGGTCTAAATGTAAGTCAACAAGGAAGCTGTCTTACATTTAGACTGGCGCTGGATACGCCAAAATTATGTAGAGACCGGAGTCTCTACATAGCTTCGGCAGATCCACCACCAGCTAGTGTCGGACTGGGGTACCTAGGGCCCACCAGTAAAATTTATTTTAGCAGCCCAGCATACGGATACATTAAAATATAATAAATAATCTAATAAATAATCTAAATTTTTTCTATGAACATAGGCTGGTTGAGGTGCTGTACATTAAACATATGTATGCAGTGCAGTAAGTCTACTGTGTTATGTGCCACTTGTGCAGGGGTTTGAAAGACTAGGGGCCCACCTTGCTCAGGGGCCCACCGGGGAATTCCCCTTTACCCCTATGGGCCAGTCCGAGCCTGCCACCAGCACAGGGGATTATTAAGACCGGTGTCTAAGTAATTGACCTCCATAATCTATTAAGGCATAACATTATAACACTTTGCTGGATCAATCTATAGGAATATCCTAAACTAATCTATTGCTGGACCACCATAAGTTAAACGAGCTAGAAGTGTTGGTCGAGCACCAAAGTGCTCGGGTGCTCAAGTAAAACACCTCAGGATGCTCGGGTGCTCAACCATTGGAAGTCAATGGGAGAACCCAAGCATTAAACCAGGCACCCCCTGCTCTGAAGAGGGGAGGGTGTCTGGTTCACAGTAAAAGGTCAGAAATTGATGAAAACACCACTGAAATGGTTTGGGAACAGCATGGGGAGGTTGTCTGGATGCATCTTGGACTCCCAGGTCGCTGTTGGGAACGATGTTGTGCGAATAGTATGCCACTTTTACAGACTGAGACCCCAGACCAGAAAAAATAAAATAAAAATCAAACCCCAGACCAGAATTATTGCTAAAAAGGAAGTTAGGGCCAGTAACAAGTATAATGATAAAACATTCCAACCTTGGAAGCCCTGGATCCTCCTGTCACTAACTATCACTGCTGTCACTGCTTTTTTTTTCTTAGTCTACTTTCACACTCGTGTTTTGGGCAGATCCGTCATGGATCTGTAAAAATGGATCCTTTATAATAATACAACTGCATACATCTGTCATGAACGGATCCGTTTGTATTATCTGTAACATAGCCATTGACTTACATTGTGTGCCAGGACTGATCCGTTTGGCTCAGTTTCGTCAAGCGGACAGCAAAACGCTGCAGGCAGCGTTTTGGTGTCCGCCTCCAGAGCGGAATGGTGACTGATCAGAGGCAAACTGATGCATTCTGAGCGGATCCTTTTCCATTTAGAATGCATCAGGGCAAAGCTAATCCGTTTTGGCCCGCTTGTGAGAGCCCATGACGGATCTCACAAACGGAAAACCAAAACACAAGTGTGAAAGTAGCCTAAGTCTGCTCACTTCCATGGACAGGCAACTGAACAGTATCGCTAAAGCAGAAGGCACCTATGGGGATGGGTTCTCTGAACAATTGGCCCATTTTCTCCTGCCTAATTCCATTCCCTGAAGTACTCTGCTTCTCTTGCCTCTCATTATACAGAGACTCTGTAATTGTCTGTGCTTCTCTGTAATTGTCTGACAATTGGCTGCAGTATTTAGGTATCTGAGCTGTCTATAAGCAAAGATGAGGGAGCAAGAGGAAGGAGTCCTGCAGCCCTCAGTGGAGATTGCTAACCTCTTTATAGGTAGTTAGCCTCTTCACTGTATTAGATGCCAAAGATGTTATCATTAACTTTTTTTGCTGGTTTATCCCTCAGACCCCCAGGGATGTTATTGTATTATACACAAGTTGCTGTGTATAATATAACAAATGGTTTTCTTCAATATGTCCACACAAAGGTAAAAATTCTGTGCAACAGAAGATTGACTTTTTATCTCCAAGATACTCAACTAGAGGAAGCAACTACTTGAATTTTACTGAATAAGGCTGGGCCAGCCACAAAGGGTTACTAATAATTGGAGAGGCACTACTGCAGTGCTCTATATACAATCAATTTACCCCATCTACAGTATATTGAATAAGAAAATCATGCAATTGTTAAATGTAAAATAACTGAGCAAAACAGAAGATCTAAACATAAAAAGACCCCAACAAGTTTTCCAAAAATGATTGAGAATAGGCTGATCAGGGGATTAGAAATTGAGTACAATCGGCCATGTGTAATGATGTAAGCACATTGATATAGCTAATAATTAAGTATATAGGTGATCATTTCCGATCAGAAATATGCCTATATTAGTCGTATTTCTGGCACGGAATGTGGCGCAAAGGTTATTTGTGCTGCAATCTGCGACTTTTCCCCACTCAAACCAGGTCTAAAAAAAGTGGCCATGGCATGGGGATAGGCCAGGTGGCTCTTCTCATTCATCATTTTGTATTCCTGTTTTAGTGGTAGAAATGATCTAAATTTAAGTCAGCAAGGAAGCTGTCTTACATTTCGACTGGCGCTGGATACACCAAAATTATTTAGAGGCCGGAGTCTCTACATAGCAGATCCACCACCAGCTAGTGTCGGACTGGGGTACCTAGGGCCCACCAGTAAAATTTATTTTAGCAGCCCAGCATACGGATACATTAAAATATAATAAATAATCTAATAAATAATCAAAATTTTTTCTATGAACATAGGCTGGTTGAGGTGCTGTACATTAAACATATGTATGCAGTGCAGTAAGTCTACTGTGTTATGTGCCACTTGTGCAGGGGTTTGAAAGACTAGGGGCCCACCTTGCTCAGGGGCCCATCAGGGGAATTCCCCTTTACCCCTATGGGCCAGTCCGAGCGTTTCACAGTAAAAGGTCAGAAATTGATGAAAACACCACTGAAATGGTTTGGGAACAGCATGAGGAGGTTGTCTGGATGCATCTTGGACTCCCAGGTCGCTGCTGGGAACGATGTTGTGCGAATAGTATGCCACTTTTACAGACTGACAATAATATGCACAAAACCGAAGATAAAATCGCTTTTAGAGGAAAAATTGTTAGGAAACATTCTTTCCTGTATATTTACTTGTATATAAAGTGCAAGTGCTGCCAAAAATTACAAGGAAAAGGCACTCCGATACAACCTGTATATCACATAAATGATGGCCTTATTAACATTGTGGTACAATTGTTCATGTAGTGGGACTCCTACACTCATAAAGCCTATGCACTAAGTGAAAGGCCAGCCAAAAATTACAAGGAACCGGCACTACAATACATCCTTTATTACACATAAAGGAGGGCATCATACACACCCTTGAAATTATGATTGATGGCCTGCTGGTGACCCTCAAAAACATTAGGAGAAAAGGTCTGCTGGTGACCCTCTAAAACATTAGGGGCGAGGGCCTGCTCCTGATCTGACCATCTAAAACATTAGGGGCGAGGGCCTGCTGCTGAGTTGACCATCTAAAACATTATGGGCGAGTGCCTGCTGCTGATCTCACGATCTAAAACCCTGATTGATCCCCCGGGTTGTCCGATTGTGGCTTCGGTGGATTCCATTCTGTCTCCATTGTCAATTGTGTTAGAGAAAATACTGACGCCTCTGATTAGGAACACGCATTCCTTTTTGCACTTTTTGAAAACTATCAAGGACCTCCATAGGGTTCCTCCGGACAGCTGGTTGGTCACAATAGACATAGTAAGTTTGTACACGTTGATTGAGCATCAAGGTGCAATAAGAGCAGAAGCTACTCAATTACAAGCAAGTGACTATTCAGATCTTGAGCAGGAGCTTTTTCTGGAGATGATGCATTTCGTCCTGTTTGAGAACTACTTCATGTTTGAGGACTGTACTATTTACAGCAACGGGGGACTGCAATGGGGTCTAATGTGGCCCCGCCCTACGCTAACGCTTTTATGTCATCCATAGAGAAGTCATTTATTTATAAATCTGAGCAGTTTCAACAATATGGAAAAGATTTATCAATATATTTGACATATTTTGTGTGTGGGTGGGGCCACATGGGACCCTTCAGTCCTTCTTTTCATACCTTAATGACATATGTGATGGATTAAAATTCACTATGACCTCAGATCTACACAGGGTTAACTTTTTGGAAACCTTTGTAATGAAAGATGATCTGAGCCTTTTGTCCACAGATTTGTTCAGAAAAGGAACTGATTGGAACAGTATCCTCCATTACACCAGTGCCCCACCCCCCCTCACATAAAAGAGCGATACCGAAATCTCAATTTCAGAGGGTGACTCGAGTGGAATCTGATTCTGTAATACAGAATGTCAGGTTGGAAGAAATGACGGCGAGATTTGTGGATAGGGGCTATCCGAAGTCCTTTTTGGATAAAGCTAAACTTGATGTATTGAGCCATATGACTAATGAGGGGACTAAACCCAAGGAACAGAGGATGGCATTTACCCACAAGTATCACCCATACAATGCAGGTTTTGATAAAATAGTGAGATGTCATTGGCATTTGTTATCGAAAGCCTACCCTTTGGTGGAGGAGTTTCAACATCCCCCACTGATTTGTAATTAACGGAATCCCAGTTTTAGAGATCAACTGGTGCATGCCGACCTGGGAGGCAAAAGGGAGAAAGTGAAACAAGGAGTATTGAGGATGGTGAAGAAGGGAACTTATCTGTGTCTCCACAGTCTCCAATGTTCCCACATTATCAAAGGACCTGCATTTTACCATCCCCATACTGGCCAAACCTTTGGAATAAAGGGTCTTTACACCTGCGAATCAACAAATGTAGTTTATTTAATAAAATGTCCATGTGGCCTATTAGATATATGTGAGACAATACAGCCAGTAAGGGATAGAATATGTAAACATAAATCTACGATTAGGGAAAAAAAAACTTTTATTGCCATTGCCCTATCACTTTGATAAATAAAAGCATTCTTTGTCACAGTTGAGGTTTCAGGTACTGGAACAAGTGAAGAGACCGAGGAGGGGTGGAGATATTAAAAAGCTTTTACTACGCAGGGAGGCTTACTGGATTCATACCCTAAACACCATGTACCCTAAAGGGTTAAATCATGACTATGAAATTGTTAAATTGTGAATATTGATTCTGATCACTTTTCTTTATAGACTTCTTCATCATGGTGATCCTCTCTGTGAATCATGATATCCGTTCTTATGGTTTTCATGTAAGAGATTGTTGTTATTGGCATGCTTATTCTGTTTATCCTGAGAAAGAAATTAAGTGTCTGATTTGTGCTGGAAGAATTGCTGCCCACTGCTGGGGGTGTTGGCGTTACCTGTGTTAGATCAGCAGGATCTTATTTAAGTTGAGCTATTCACATGTATGAGTTTGTAATTGAGAAAGGCTGATTGCCGGAACGCGTGTTTATCTAAAACATGTATTTGATGGTGAAACTACAATAAAAGAATACTATTGAAGCAGTATTCGGTTGCTGGGATTTTTTCATATATTCCACGTGGAGTGACCTCCTTCCCGCTGCAATCCGCTTTAAACGAGTGCCGGCTGGACTTTGCCTCCAAGGCGTAGAGCACCAGTTCGTGCCACATGTCCAGTTTAAACATCCAATAGTTGTAAGTCACAGAGGGATCACTGAGGATGCTGACACGGTCTGCTACAAATATCTTCCAAAATGTTTCCCTCCTTGTGACACTAGGCCGTGCATCAGGTTTAGGATGCTAGTGGGGTGTCATAAAATTGTCCCAGGCCTTGGAGAGTGTTGCCCTGCCTATGTTGGAACTGCTGTGTGTTCCTCTCGTCTCCTGTCCTCGGTTGGCCAAGGAACTACTTACTCTGCAGCCAGCGTTGTCAGCTGGACCTTCTGGTATTGCAGAAAAATTACAGTCAATGTCCCAGATATTTGGGATGAGGAAATGTTACACATGAGATTTAGCACAGGTAATGGCGCCGCAGTCAACAGCGGCTAAGAAAAAATGACAGTCAATGTAACAGATATTTAGGATGTACAAACGGTATACAGGAAGTATAGCGCAAGTAATGTCGCAGTCACCACCGGCTAATAAAAACTTACCCTGAATTAATGTCACTGATATTTAGGATGCACAAACGTTATACAGGAGGTATAGCGCAAGTAATGTCCCTGTCACCACCGGCTAATAAAAACTTACCCTGAAATAATGTCACTGATATTCCGGATACACAAACGTTATACAGGAGATGTAGCGCAGATAATGTAACTGTCTGCAGCAGACACCGCCTACAATAAAAGTACACTGGATATCACAGATATTTTTAGGTTTGATGCTCGAGCCAAACTAGTGTTCGGCCGAGACTGCTCGCCCAAAACTACTAGATAGCTATCGGTAACCTGCAGGTGTGACTACAAACAAATACTAATACTACTAAGACTATCCCATATATTTTATGTTCAGAAGAACAATAATAAACAATAATTGGTAAACAATCTCAAGCCTGCATATATCATCTTTTACATCAGACTAGTGCATAATGGAGGAATCAGTTACAGTAAAATATCCTGTTCCCTAAGTTTTGGTTAAACATTGGTACACCAATCCATTGGCTAAAATAAGAAATTATACCCTTGGGAAGTACTTCCTGTTAACTGCAATATCTAGCATCATACTGTCTCTGCATTCAGCATTTACAGGGAATAATATATGTATTTTATTTTTTATATATTTTGTGCATATTTTTTAGTATCTTTTTGTTCCGAATCTAATATAACATATTATATTTTATTATTTCAGTACTGTTTTATATACTATTATTAAACTGCTGCAAATGCATACAGGCTGTGCCTGGAATGTTTTGACTTTCTCTGCTTTCTATATATAATTGTTTTTGGTTATATAAGGCACATAAAGCAATGTCATATCACTTGGCAAATAGGGCTATACACAGTTTTGAGGAGGGTAATCCTCTGCTTACTTTATTAAATATGAATTGATCTGTAGATTATAGTAACCTATAAGACACAGACTCTTGGATGTTTGCCCATACATCCCTGTAATTGATTAATAAGTATAAGACATTCTTTCTACTCACAAGCTGGAGTGCTTTTTTTTAAATAGCCTAGAGCTCCCTCTTGTGGAAAAGTTATAAACTATCTCAACAACTCAATTGTAATCACATCATGCATCATATAATATAGTTTTTTTGTTCTTATTCCTGATCAATTTAATCTTGTACACATAAATAATAAATTTCACTTGAATCAATAATACAAAAGCATACACTATACTAGAGGTATTCTTTTTCTGAAATTCAATATATATATATATTTATGTATAGTGGAGACTTTATCCACATACATACAGTATATAGGAAGCTATTTACTGTATTTGCTTAGCTGGTTATGTCTAGAATATTGCGAGCTTTCATGTACAGACACAATTTTGTTGTTTTCAGTATGTATTTATTTTATGGTTATGACTTTTTTTTACTTGTTAGTCTATCAACTTGATTTTGTGGCATTTTTATGTAGGCTTCTTTTCTTATTTTTATACACATAATGTTCAAATTTTTTACAATTACCAGTCTTATAGTAAACAAAAATATGTTTTACATTCCAGATCTAGTTTTCTTCTAATAATATGAGATAACCTTAGAGTAAACTTTTTTAATACTGTTTGTACTGTAAATTTTGATGTATGCATTGTAGTTGTTTAGAGGTACAATAGCGATTAACAAGGTGATACTTTTTTCAGGGTAATATTTTATTGTATTGATGTATTACATTTTTATAAAAAATTTTTAATCCTGCTATTTTCCATTATAACTGAGGCTGCACAGAACTTTTTCATCAGCAGCTTCCTTCTACTAGCATCTCAGCAATCACCTGATCAGTAACATGACCACTAGGACCAATAGAGGCAGTGGCAGTTAGTGCTGTATACATGGGAAACTAGAACATAAAAGTAAAGAATGCCACTTTTGTCTGCTCTTCAGGGTCTGCTGAGCACCTGACATTTGACAACTTTGGTAACAACCAAGGCACTTGGTGCTGGGCCCTAATCCTGCAATCTAGTAGGAGCAGGTCCCTGAAAGCCCAGGACTCTAAAGAGAAGATAGGAGCAGGTTATTACCACATCTGCCTTCTCCTTTGCTTTGGTGCATAGCGTTAAATGAATAAATCAGTAAATAGAGGAAATGGTGATACCATTTCCTGTAGTGTACCCAGCAATCATGTGATCGCTAAGTGCCTCGAGGGCAGAGCAGAGCTGCTCGGTTTAGTAGACCCTGATCAGCTCTGCCATTGTTAAAACGTATGTGTCCACAGGTTACAGGGCCTGATACTTGGTTTGCCCTGGGTGTTGGCAACCAACACTATGCCACTCGACCTAATTATACAGGACCACCCACTGTAAATTTATATTGGCCAGTCCTTAAGTGGTAAAGTGATGTATATGTAAACTATAATAAAATGGGTCCGAACTAGAAATAATAATTACTGAAACTACTGTTAAAGAGGTTTTCCGGGAGTTTAATATTGATGGCCTATCAGCTGGTTGAAGACCGCGCGGCCTTCCCTTCATTGTTAACCTGCTTGCTGTTGACACTGCAGTGCTGAGCAGGTGTAATTGCAAGCCTACCAATTCACTTCAATGGGATGACTCGCTCCTATTCAAGCGTGAAGATAGGTCATCAATATTAAAATCCTGGAAAACCCCTTTAAGTTAAGAGTTAAGTTGGCCACTTAAGAGTACATTGTATTCTTTTATTTTTATTGCATACTATACAAATTGCACAATTTAACATCTCGCCAGACCTCTCATGATACTTTTCTGCTTTATTTCATGACAGATGACAAAACCATTTCAAAATGAAATACCTAGTGAATTTTCATATCTGGTAACATAGTTATCTTTTCACTTTGGTCCCCCAAATGATAGTCTCAAGACATTTATGCACACTATAATTATTGAATGCAAATAATAACAAAACTGCTGCATGTCATGGGACTGTATAGGGAAGACTGCCATAATGATGACCTGTTTTCTGACATCACTTCCTGTGTGCAGCTATTGGCTAAAACTTTAACTTACAGATTTCCTGTTCTAGCTTCCCTTGCATGCACACTGGACATAATACTGATAATACTCTGCTCTGTTCTAGCTGCTATTTCCTGAACTAGATCAAACAGTAGAGGGAACTAGTGGAAAGAGACCAGAGAACTCTTAGAATTTGAAATAATTTTTGCCGAGTATCAGTCATTGTAAATTTTCAGTTGCAGTTGTTGTTGCTAAAGGTCACACTCATTTACAACCAATGGCACAAGCACAAGTTTTATTTTAAATTTGGGTGGGGATGATTACTTTTTCACACAAGGCCAGTTGGTGTTTGATAACACTTTATCTAGAATACATAAAATGATAGTTAAAATAGTATTTGGGTAGTCATATTAAAATATGTTTGATGATTTGAGGCTATTGATTTTGAAGTGGATATTGATGATTTGAAGTGGAACAGTAATGTAGTGTACACACCAATCAGCCACAACATTAAAGGGTAACTTTCATATTTTTATTTTATTTGCTAGTTTATTAGAGCCAGGCATGTATACCTGAGTTAGTCTGTCAATAATTGTCAAAAGATCTGTAATTACCTTATAATAACAGCTTTCATTAATGTCTTCTGTCCCTTTCCACTGCTCCCTTAAAAGACCGTTGCTAGGGCTTGTCTGTCTTCCTTTTAGAATAAACAGAAGACGGAGAGGCGGTCCTTCACACTGCATGCCTGTATTAGGCTTCAGAGTGAGGAGGCGTGTCTCTCAGTAATCCAATCTGATTGGCTGGCAGGAAGCTGCTGGCTACAGCAAGTGTGTATGTGAAGTGAGGGAAAGCAGTTTTGGCCTCAGAGAACTGGCAGAGGAGCCATCTTGAGAAGGTCCTCATATTGTAAATGTTTAAACAGCCGTAACGTAGGGAAAAACTCAAGGAAAACTGTGGTATGTGAAGAAACTAAAGATTGCTTTATGCATAATGCTGCTGCAGCAATAACATATGCTAACATTGATTTTTCGATGAAAACATGACAGTTACACTTTAAAGCCACCTATCTAACATTGTATAGGTCTGCCTCAAGCCACCAAAACAATTCTGACCCCCATTGAGACAGATTTCTGAAGGTGTTATGTGATATCTGGCAAGAAAAATGTTATCTGCAAATCTTTGAAGTCCTCTAAGAAGTAAAGTAGGGACTCCATGGATTGGGTTTGTTTGTTCAGCACAACCAATAGACGCTCAATCTTATTGAGATTTGGAAACTTCGAAGATCAAGTCAACACTGAACTCTGTCATGTTGCTAAACTATTTTGCAGTATAGGTAACTGTCATTACAAAATACAGTTGCCATGAAGGGGTATACCTGGTTTTAGGTAGGTGGTAAATGTACAAATGCCACGCAGCCGCCTCTCGGCATGTTATAAATGGGGCCGGAGCGGACTTCCGGGGGCACGGTGGACTTGCGGTAGCACGGATCCGACAGGCTGTTCCCCTGCCGAACAGCCTGCCAGAAAAGGCTACCACAAGTGTGAAAGGCTTCACTCTGTTACTTCTGCCGGTGAGACGTGGGCGCTGGGTGACGCTTCCCCAGGCCCTTTGCAGGCTTTGACCACTGTCACTTCCATGCCTGCCACTATAAGAACTACTTTTGAGACCTGACATCTGTAAAGTGCAAATATGGCATGTATTCAGCATTGCCCTCCAACTACAATAATATCCCCTGATGAGTCCTGGGAGGGACGAAACATGTGATGTTGGGACATGGAGAGTGAGGGATGTGTTCAGGGACTAGGGCCCTACAAGGGAAAGGTTCCAGACGGGGTCGTCCCTATCGGGGCGGGTGCTCCGTAATTCTGCTAGGTAGGGACGTTGCAGCCCTTATCCTAACCAATTGTTTGAGGGTATTTATTTGAGGGCGAGTTAGCATCTGTCCCATGAAGAAATACAGCAGTTATACGGATCCTGCTATTGTAATATATAGGACGGCTACAAGATTTATACTTACCTGAGTTTACATCAAAGCGAACTGGTAAGAACATTTCATATATCATCAGCTATTGTTCTATTCGGTTATTAGGATTCATATTACCTGCCTGTGTATACATCATGACGAATTGGTAAGAATTCAGCTACTGTTCTAGGAACATTTTTTAGATTTTTTTTCTTTTCTCTTTTTTGCACCGTTTATTTGAGCACAACAATAAGGCCTTATTCACATGTCCGTAGTGTTTATGGATGTGCAAATTGCGGATCCATAAACACACCTGGCCGGCAGCCCCATAGAAATGTCTATTCTTGTCCGCAATTGCGGGCAAGAATAGGACATGCTCTACTTTTTTGCGGAGCTGCGGCAGTAAGATCGGAGGCGCGCTCCGCAAAAACTGATGCGGAGAGCACAGTGTGTGCTCTCCGCATCGTTCCGTGCCCCATTCACAGTCAATGTGTCCGCATGTATTCCGCAAAATTGCGGAATACATGCGGACATATATGCGGACGTGTGAATAAGGCCTTAGGGGATGTTTTGGTATATTTTATTGTTGAAAAGTAAAAGTCCAGTTTTATATGTATTCAGCTGAGGTCCTTCAGATAAGGAGTTGTTCATATAGAGTGCTTGGACCCTTCAGTCTATGTGCTAATACTGTGCATATAGTAGTGAATTTTTTGTTGCTGGAACTATTTTGCAGTATTAACCTACTGAAATAGGTCACTGTTGTTACAAAATACCGTTGCCATGAAGGGGTATACCTGGTTTTAGGTAGGTGGTAAATGTACAAATGCCAGGGATTAACCTTTCCCAACATTGTCCAGAGCACCACACTGCCACACTAGTGCCATCTCTCCAGTTAAGTGATGCACATGCACCTAGGCATACATGATATAAAAGAAAACATGATTCACCAGACCAAGCTGACTACTTTCATTGCCCGCTGGCCACTCCATGTTTTTTGTGCATCCGGCTCTTGGCATATTTGCCGTGCTGTGGCCAGACCTCCGGCCGTCCCAATTATAGTGAATGGGGCCAGAGCAGACTTCTGGGTGCACGGTGGACTTGCGGTAGCCCGAATCCGGCAGGCTGTTCCACCGCTGGAACAGCCTGCGAGAAAAGGCTACCCCAAGTGTGAAAGTAGCCTAACACATCAACTTCAAGATCTCACTGTTCAGTTGTTGCCTGAGGGTGAGACCACCTGGTGCTGCTAAAAACGTGGCCAAACTATGGTAAATCATGCAGGCCTTCACTTACCGCATATAAGCATTGTCTTGCCAAGTGCATTCAACTGCACCATGTGGTCTTACCCTTATATATCCCATGATTAATGTAAAAAATGAAAATAGGCCATCATATACTGTAGTACATGACAGTCTATTTCTCACTAAGCTAAAACCAGCCCTGTACCTCATATGGATTCATAGATGTACCCATTCATTGTTCCAATTGCTCTGCTAGATTTATATCAAACTGTCATCTCAGGGGGGCATTTCCTGCTCTGGGGGCATTTGTTTCTGCTGCAGCTCTCTCGCTATCACAGCTGAATGATGGAACAGAACGCGTGTGTCCACCTCAGTGAAGTGGACAGAGAAATAAGAAAAAAACACAAACATCAGGTGGCGCTATATTGATACATTTTAGTGAATAACTCTGGCTATACTACATTTTTCAATTATATGCAGTTTCAAAACTGTTCAGATTCAGTTATCTTTTGTGGGATAACTCCTTTAACAAATGTGATTGTGATCAGATAATCAGTGTTATTCCCTTCAAGTTCCAGTGGTTGTAATGTTATGACTAATGCATATCAGTATATGTAAATATAAAAATATGTAAATGCATGTGGCAAAAGGTCTTGTAAGAGATCTATGGAGTCTGACAGTGAATGGTGAAAAGTCTGTGCTTCCTGAATCTCCCTGCTGGTGGGAAAGGATATCTATATCCAATTGTCTATGACAAGCTGTCAAACTGAAGTACAATTATTAAAACAAATACCTATGATTCAAAATTCTTCCACAAGGAAAAGAAACTCTAGTAGATCAGGAATTGTTGCTTTTGGACCACATATTTAAAACTGAATTTGAGACGGTTTCTGCATTTCAACAGTATTTATTTTGCTATGTGTGTGTTATGGAGACAGAGTTTTTTGTGCGCTTTATATATTCCAATTAGAAACCAAACACTATGCTGCCTTTTTTTTTTCTCCCCACAAATGAAACATGTAGAGGAATATAGAATAGTGCATACATCTTCTAGGTATGCTGCTAACCTGTTAAAGCCAAATAATAAAACCCTTTTATAATAAAACAGGATGTATTCATTGTCCTTTATACTTTTATTGTAGCGCTAGAGACATTTCTGTAGCTCTTTGTTAAAGTGCGAGCTATTCAGAAGTATTATTCTCCATGGAGTTAATGATTAAATACTAATGTTCACAAAGAGTTCTTTAAATATGTTGTACATAACTGGCCATGCAGATAGAATTAATATAATACGTTTTCCAGCTCTTTTACTTTCTTATAATTGCTTGCAGGTGCCTGTCTGCGCACCACCTAATAATATAATAGGAAGGATCAAAACTGAACATTCATAGACTTACAATGCAGATGTTTGTACAATTAGGTATGAATAGCAGATGTGTTCCTCCCTGCAGTATGTTTAGTGTTACTTCATTTACTGTCCTTGTGTATTCACCTACTAAATAATATTACATGCATGTCACATTGTGCCGTTACCGCCTGTCACATTTATATATTCAGTGTAAAATGCTAATTCTTTTTTTTTTTTTTCTTTTTTTATTCCTACACCTACACGCAGAGAGAGGACTTCAGACATAACAAACCTATTAAAGGGGCTGTGTCACAAAACATTCTACATTTTTAAAACCAGCTCCTGGATTTGAATCCTTTTGTAATTGCATGTAATTAAAAATTTTGCATAACCACTGATTTATTCAATAAATTGTATTTGTATAGCGCCACCTGCTGTTTGGTTCTTTTTCTTATTTTTTGTCTGTATCACTGGGCTGGTCAAACATTTAAATCTTATATTTAAAGAGGACCTTTCACCTATTTAAAAACTAAAAACTAACTATATCTGTGGGCAGAGTGGCGCCCAGGGGTCCCCCTACACTTACTAGTATGTCTGGGCGCCGCTCCGTTCGCCCTGTATAGGCTCCGGAGTCCCAGGCTATGATCTGTGCGCTGTGATTGGCCAGCTCTGCAGCAATGGACACGCCTGATACAAAGTCCCCGCCCCATACAACAGAAGGAGCTCGGACACCGGAGCCTATACAGGGCGAACGGAGCGGCGCCTAGACATACTAGTAAGTGCAGGGGGACCCCTGGGCGCCGCTCTGCCCACAGATATAGTTAGTTTTTAGTTTTTAAATAGGTGAAAGGTCCTCTTTAAATCTTCAACTGCCACCAGCCATATGTTCTGTTAGAAGCTGGTGCAGTTACTGGGAGAGAGCTGCAGCAGAAAAGACGCGCCACCTGAAAAAGAACACCCCCCGAGAAAGAACACCCTCTGAGCTGCAAGGTTGAAGATAATCTAGCAGAGCAAATGGAGTAGTGAATGTGGAGATCTCTAGACCCATGTGCGGCACAGGGCTGGATCTAGCTTTGTTAGAAAGCTATTGTACTAAATGATGTCTGTGCCTCTAATAAAACATTAACAAATGATGCGAAGTTCACGAAGTGGGCTTCGATCCAAATTTCAGGGAAAATTCTATTCGCCGTGAAGCCGAATTTCCTCGTGATTTGTGGTAATGAATCAATTTTCCCTAAAATGGCAGTAAAACGAAAAAAAATCATACTCAACTCAACCATTTGAGCGGCAAGAGTCCTCCACGAAATCTTGTGAGCGGTGACGTATGATATCACCATGCTGCCAAGCGTAACGAGGTCATCCCACACTGCTCCAGATTTTGCGCTGGATCCTCAAGCAAGATGGCTGCAGCGGGCTGTTCACCCTCAAATGGATAAGGTAAATATTAAAATTATTTTAAAAAAAATAAAGATTAACTCCTGACAGCCCTCAATGGTCATCTCAGATCAGCGATGAACGCGGCATATCAGGGGTTCAATGATGCAGGGCGGGGCAATCGCCATTTTCTGTCATTGTGCCTGCTACTCATAAAGATATGTGCCTCATGATGAAGTAATTATTCAGGAAGCAAGTGGAATCATTTCAAAGCTTCTAAAATCTTAATTCTAAATGTGACATCTTAGTACATAAAACTAAGGCTAAAACAGCATCAAGAGTTGCACGATTGCAGAAAATGTCGGTCTCTTTTCCAACAGATGGATAAAAGGATCATCCAAGTCACAATCTTTAAAATATGCCACACTCAGTGAGCATCTTAAAAGAGCATGTGCAGACTCAAAGGCTATGAAGATACAGGCCGCCTTTGGATATGAAAAGGCTGAAATGGGAGCCGAAGCAGCACACAAAAAGACACACAGCCGAGTCTGCAACCAGAGCAGTCAAAGCAGAATAGAAAAGAACAGACAAAGCTGCAGAAATAGAAGCTCTGCATAAACAGTGTTTGCTACAGATATGGCAATGAAAAAGGTTTTAGAAGAAGCTTCCAGCGGGAGTGAAGGAGACAGCATCAATTAGTGGAATTAGTGGAATGGACGTAGAGGATCTGGTTACAACCAGTTAGCAAAACATTTTCTTCTTCCATCTTAACAGCAGGTCTGGCAGGGTCTTTAAAGATGGCACTTGATGGCGTTTGCTTGGCTGAGCAGAGCGGGCTCCATAGCCGTGGGGTGCCTGCTGTTTCATACAGCAGACACCCATAGCTCACGTCCAGAGATAATGCTGATTGTGGACATCTAACACTTCAGATGCCATGGTTAAACATGACCACAACATCCAAGCGCATGCAAACCCAGAAGTGTGTGATCCGGGTTTTTCCCCCAAATAATTTTTTTTTTTTGAATACACATCATGGGTATTGTCACGTGCGAAAATGCCCATACCAAGATATTTTCCCCATACGCAAACAGCCAAACGAAAAATAAATAAAAATAAATTGCTGATTCGCCATTTTTGGTCACTTCATTTCCCACAAAAAAATTTAATAAAAAGTGATCAAAAAGTCGTACACATCCCAGAATGGTATCAATGAAAAGTACAGATCGTCTTGCAAAAAAATGAACCCTCACACAGCTCCATACACATAACTACAAAAAAAGTTACAGGGGTCAGATTATGGCGACGAAAAAAATAATTTTTTTGAAAGGTTTTTATTATTTTAGCAGTATCGTAACACAAGAAAAACTATACATATAAGCTATGGCTGGATTCATATAGACCTATAGAATAAAGGTAACTCGTCAGTTTTATCACACATCTAACTTGCTAAATAAAAAAAATATATAATATCAGTAGAAGGGTGAAGGTTGAATCAACATAGATTGTGCACCTTCCGTGTATGTGAGGCTAGTGAGCTATTTCCATCAACCTATTAAAAAATATATATAAACTGTGGCGCAATTGCTTTTTTTTCCAATTCCATCCAATTTGGAATTTTTTTCTGCTTCATGCTACATCATATGCAATATTAAATGGTTATGTTGGAAAGTACAACCTATACCTCAAAAACAAGTCTTTATATGGCTATGTAAATGGAAAAATAAAAAATGTATGGCTCTGGGAAGGCTGAGAGCGCGAAACGAAAACGCAAAAATGAAAAACCAATTGCAGTGTTAAGCAGGTGTGATTACAAGTATGGCTTCCCCTTTCACTTCTATGGGACAGCTCTGTCTGTTAAAGTGCATCGGATGGAGTTGTACAATAGAAGTGAATTGGGAAGGCATACCTATAATTACAACTGCTCACAACTGTAATTGCTGCGGCGAGCAGGTAAACAGAGCAGAGAAGGCAGTGCTGCTTTCTCTTCAAACAGCTGATAGGCGGTGGTGCCAGGAGTCAGTACCCTGCCGATCTGATATTGATGACCTTTCCTCAGGAGAGGTCATTAATAGTAAAAAGCGGAAAACCCTTTTAACTGCAAACAAAGCTGTGTGCTAAGCCAAAAAGAGGAACCTCTGATTGCAGAAAATGTTCCTGACAGTGCAGACATTTCTCAAGAGCAACAGTGATAATATTCTTCTGCACCATCCTACATCCAAGGTAAATACAATGCAGTACCCACTTGACATCCTGACATTTCTTCACACACCATAGTGTACCTGGGCCCTGCACTTCAGCAAATTCGATACAACATGCCAGCAGATCACCAAACCCGTTGCATCCTCACCAGTCCATGTTTGCCTAGACCAGGGATGGCCAGCCTGTGGCTCTCTAAATGTTGTAAAACTACAACTCCCACCATGCCCTGCTGTAGGCTGATAGCTGTAGGCAGTGTGGGGATGCTGGAAGTTGTAGTTTTGCAACAGCTGGAGAGCCTCAGGTTGGCCATCCCTGGGCTAGACCTATGACCTTCTTAACAGCTCTTGGGTTAAAAGCTAATCAGCCCCATATCTTTCTATGTCTTTTAGCGATAACACCACAAACAATGTGATCAACCTAATCATCCAGCAGTTTCCTGCCAAAAGTCAGAGAAAACAGTCAAGTCTATGTTTGCAAGGGACCTAGTTGTCTGCAATCTAAATAAGACTGGCCTCACCTGGTTTGAGGACCAGACTGAGAACTGTCCGGAAATATGGCTACAGAACTGCAATTAGTGACATAGCATTTCAGTTACTGAATAACTAGATCTGCTGGTCAGATGGCTCGGTGCACAGTGCACACAATGTATCAATAGACTTATTATTGTAGAGCAGCAGGCCTCATTGTTGCTTGGAAGAGACTAGCTACTGTAGTTCTGATGTTATAGAGAATACTCTATTCAAATGTTTTCAATGTTTTCCAATAATATCCAGCAAGGACAACGAGAAATTCCAAGACTTCACTGACTTACCCTTAGAGCTCCAGCTGGCCAAGGCAGACACTCAGGCCTCAGTTAACTAGACACTGTTCGTTGGCTAAACCAACTGGTCCCTGTCCCAGGGGGATAGCCTTGGATCAACAGTGTTCAATTTGACAAGCAAAGACAACAAGGTTATGGAATAGGAGTTTGACCAAGTGAATACCAATAGTTGGGTAGCACTTTACCCTTCCACTCTTCAAGATCATAATTCTGAAATAATCTTCGGCAAGCACAGTTGCTAGATCCTACTCTTTAAAATGTACCATACAGAGGAAACTAAAAAAGGAAAACTGGGCTGAATTTATACAATAGCCTCATGGAACAACTAATCTACTTCAGTCAAGACTTTGTAGAAGGCTGACATCCAGCAACTGTTCCATTCTTTCATTGTCAAGCTAGACAATAGGAACTACCTCAAGTTTCTATGGCACAAAGAACATGATGTCAACAAGCTCATACCAATCTATGGACTGAAAAGGATGATCCAGGAAGGTGAGACGGTGTTTGAAGAATTTCTTCTCAATAAATTGAGTAGCTTTAGATCCATAGATGAGTGACTAACCACAAATAAAGAAGTGATTGATCTCCTCCCCAGAATGCAGGAAATATCTAGAAAACCTCAGATTTCACCAGATTATCTCCAATTGCCAGCAGGTAATGAAAGCACTCCTCTCTCATAATTATGCAAACTACTTGAAGGACCTTGATCTCAGTTCTGTTGTTGCCCTCAAACAATGCAGATGAGGTTTGGTGTGAGACAAAATTCAACTTTTTCAGACTTGGAATATGACAAGGGAAATGACAAGTCAGATATCCATTCATAGCCAGCTGTTTTGGGGTACCTGCCCCTTATCAGTACAGAGTAGGATTCTGGCTGACTGGGTGCAATAGCTTGGATGCAACTATCTATGGATGGATATCTGGCTTGGCAATTTCCCTTGTCATATTTTAAGGCTTGTTAAAAAGTTGGATTTTGACTCATAAGGAGCCATTTCCACAAGAGGGTTCTCTTTCTTGGGAGAAACCTCTTTGAATATTATTTTACCATGGAGTATTGGCAATACGTCTCCATACCATGGAGCACTTCCAATAAGTCTCGATACAGGACTGGTCTCTTTAAGCAGATCCTGTACCCTGCTTAAGCAAATAAAGATCTGCTATTTTAAACTTGTAAAGAGTTCCCTACTTTTGTGTTCTACAGGCCTCAAGACCTTCAAATCACCGGACTTTGACTACCATATTTTTTGACTTATACAATGCACCTGGTTATAAGATGCACCCAGGTTTTAAAGGAGGAAAATTAAAAACATTTTTTATCAGTCCTCAGATTAGACCCCCAATCAGACTCCAAATTTTTATTAGACTTTAGATCAGACCTCACAAATCTTTATCAAACCTAAGATCAGACCCTCAATATTTATCAGACCCCCAATCAGACCTTCAAACTTCATCAAACCTCAAATCAGATCCCCCAATCTTAATTAGACCTCAGAACAAACCCTGAATCTGTATTACAAACTTTCAGACCCCCAATCAGACCCCCATTCCTCATCAGACCTCAGATCAGACATAAAATAAATAAATGAACTTACCTCTTCTGCTCCAGAACACATGCTCTTCCTGCACTCACAGCTCCCTGGGCTTCTTCTGGGCCCTAAATTGCCCTGTCAATGCATAGCATCAGGTCATAGTGCACGCCTAAGTGCACTATGTCTTGGCACTTTATGCAGCCAGGACAGCGCAGTGCAGGGCCTGGAAGAAGATCAATGTGCGGTCAGTACAGCAAGTACTAGCAGCAATACACTTGCCGCTCCCATGCCTCCTGTATACTAATGAGTGATTCAATAATGAAAGAGCTTATTAGCATTAGCTTAACAAGACACACTGACATTTTCCCCCCATTTATGGTGGGAAAAACTGCATATTGTAAAGCGAAAAATACAGTATATTACTGATTATTGTAGTTTGCAGTTGTGTCATTGAATGTTCTCCTTTTGTCTTTCATCACCCAGGATCCACTACTGCACTTATGTAAGGACATTAATATATTTTTTGATTTCATAGTGAAATCTAAGATTTTAGACAGTCATGTCCCATGACTTATGGTTTTTATTTATCGCCATATTACTGTATTGCGCCCACAATGTGGGCATTTCTACTGTGTGTGGGGGGGGGGCACAATGTGGGCATTTCTACTATGAGGGGGCACAATGTGGGCATTTCTATTTTGAGGGGGCACAATGTGGACACTTCTACTGTGAGGGGGACACGACACAACGTTTGCATTTCTACTTTGAGGGGGCACATTGTAAGAATAACTACTGTGAGGGGCACAATGTGTATATAACTACAGTGAGGGCATTAGTACTGTAAGGGGGCACAGTGTGGGCATAAGTACTATTAGGGGCACAGTGTGGGCATAAGTACTGTGGTAGCACTAAGGGGAAAGCAGTGCCCTAGATTACCCTGTTATACAATCGGGATGGCTTGGTCATATAGGGCCTGCACAGCACCCGATGCTGAGGATTTCTCAGTGATAGTCACCATCCCCTGTCTATGTGGTTATTATTTTTGCTCTATCACCACAGGGACCTTGTTCTGGATCCAGCGGACATCAAGTCGACATGCCAGTGAAACCCTGGATGCGGTACGATCAGTTGGTTCTTTAATTTATTGCAGGGAGTATTGGTACCGCCGTGTACCCTATGATAGATTTTATCTGGTGTACATATTGAAAACAAGAAAGAAACTAGAGCCCACAACTTTCCAAATTTAGAAAAATATATATATTTTTATTATCACATAATATAAATAGATAAATGTTAAAAAAGGGGATAGGGGACAGAAAACACCATCCCATTGGCCCAGGTCATAATTACATTACATACAATTGAAAAATACATGATTATTAAAAGGTAAAATATACGTGTACAGATCACACAGGGTGTACATATGTTATAAATTAATAGTAAATGAATAGAGTGAGAGTCTGCAAACAGCATGAGCAGAGGGAGAAATCATCAATGCTAATAGTGCCAAAAAGTATATACTACTGTCTCTGACATGACCAAGTAAGTCATGTCATACCTGCCCGTAGACAATATGAATAGTAACACGTCTACTCAGGCAAGATGGTCAATATCAACAGGTCTCTTGTGTATCATATACCAAGTATAGACGACTCACCTCTATAAACCAGGGCCTAGAAAGCTGGGATGGCGTTACCCCGACGCGCGTTTCGGCGTGCCTTCGTCTGGGGGTACCCGATGCTGAGGATTTCTCAGTGATAGTCACCATCCCCTGTCTATGTGGTTATTATTTTTGCTCTATCACCACAGGGACCTTGTTCTGGATCCAGCAGACATCAAGTCGACATGCCAGTGAAACCCTGGATGCGGTACGATCAGTTGGTTCTTTAATTTATTGCAGGTAGTATTGGTACCGCCGTGTACCCTATGATAGATTTTATCTGGTGTACATATTGGGGGTTATTTACAAAGACTAACTTTTTACACCAATCTTTGTTCCCCCTCTGCACTGAAGGAGAATTATCCAGATTTATGAATTAGGTGCACCACTGGCAGTCTGTGTGAGTAAAAACTATTCAGGTCCCTAACTAAAGTAGTTTTACTCCTCTATTACACATGTAATTCTAGTCCCCATTGTGCACTTACCACTCCGAAATAGTTGCAAAAGGGGGGCTTGTAAGTATTTGTACTCCTAAAACCGGTTTAAAAATATTTCTAAGGATATTATTAGAAATTAAGTTTTAAGTTATTCACCCATAACCCACTGGGTTGAATTGGTTAAGTATAGTTATGCATTGAGCAGAGTTGGAGGTGTGGCTTAGTATAAAAGAATTTGTCATGCCGCTGATATCGTCCCCCTTTCTGATCTAATAGAGTTGGGTGGCAAGTATGGGGGAAGGGGCTTGTACTGAATCCTTACCCCGGGTGCTAGAAAGCCTTGCTACACTTATGCATCCCATTGATTCAGAGCTACCCCCTTCCACTGCTCCAATTGCTCTGCTAGATATTCTTTAGGCTGGCAGATCAAGGGGTGTGTTTTTTTCTCAGGAGAGTGTCCTTTCTGCACAAGTTCTTTTGCTTTAACTGTCACAAGTTCTAAAATAAGATCCATCCTGTAGAAATATGGAACTGAGTATGTGTGGCTCAGCAATGTTCCAACAGCAGGTGGTGCTACAGAGACACATTGGAATAAATAACTCAAAACTAATGTAAAAGAGTGTTAGACCAGGACCTCTAAACTATGTATAAAGGGATTTCCGATGCAGGCTACCATGGCTGCAATGCAAAAGCAAACAAGGACTACAAGTATCAGCACACTGCTTCATGCACAAGACACATGCAAACATTAAAAACATGAATAAATGTAAACTGCATTTCTGCTATACTATATATATATATATATATATATATATATATATATATATTTAGATATATTATATATATATACATATATATAAATATATGAAAAATACAAACTCTTTGTGCATATTTTTGATTAAGAATATGTTGGGTCCAGCGACCAGCGATCAGGTGGCTTCTAACAGATGGGACCTGCATTAACAGTCTTGACTTTCTTGAGCCTACAAAATTCAAGCCAATGTAGAATCCAGCTACAGGATACTCTGTAAACTCACAGTAAACCTTTCTGGCGACCTGTAGCAGTGTCCCCTTCTCGGCCGGTCCTCTGACTCCTCGAGAACTCCGTCTGGTGACGTCACGTCCTATGACTTGCCAGTCGGAGCTTTAGCCCACCTGCAGCTACTGCGCGTGCGCCAGCCTTACTCGAACTACCGCCACTGCGGCTGCGCGGCATCACATGCCACTGTCAGAAGCCTCGATTCTCCTCATTGCGCCGTCACCCAGGCCTAGTAGAAAGTTCTTTTTGGTCATACGTTATATAATGTTTCACTATGTTCCCATATATGTTTTGTTCATGTTATACTTGCCTTTATACTGCATCAGCACAGTAACCTTGTTATATGTTATGTTCTGCATATGTTTGGAAAATGTAATAAAAAGTTTGTTTAAAAAAAAAAAAAAAAGAAAACCTCCCTGAAATGAGAAGTGCACCTCCCTGAAATGAGTTTTCGCAGGTTGGGATGTCTGTCTAATAGGGTAAGCCAATCCCCCAAATGTCCGGCTGATTCCTGGCATTCTCTCCCGGAACAGCCTGCCAGAGAGCTGTGAAACTGATCAGAAACTAGCCTAAGATCTGGGTGCTGGTTTGAATAATGTAGAATATATTTTGTGGGACAATCCCTTTAATATTGATCCTGGTGGTTTCTAGATACTGATATTCACATATAGAATATAGTAAATACAAAAGTAAGGGGGCGCACTAAAATGAACTGCAGTGCGGGTCAATAGTCCATGTAGTACCCCAAATATCAGGAAGACTATACAAACAGGCCGCACATCCAATAGTAATTAAAATATAAATAAATCTTTATTCAGCACCACAACATTAAAGTACCTTATGTGGGACTTGTATATGCCCTCACATAAATGTTATATTTTAATTACTGTTGGATGTGTTGCCTGTTTGTATAGTCTTTTTGGTATTTGTGGTACCACATATAGAATATACACGTGAGACATGTCAGAAAGGAATAATTTTACTATTACTAGTCTCCATAAGAGGTGTAGTTGTGTATAAAGGGCTGTATAGTCATTCAAACAAGGCAATATAGGAAAAGATGAAGCTTATTTTAGAGCATAAACCTAGTTATTGGACAAAACAATACAACTGCTTGAGTACCAATACTAGTTTTGAAAAAATATTTCTGGTATACCTTTTATGCCTCTGATGGTGGCTCTGCTGCTACTAGAATACTCTATAGAAGACATTTTATGTGCTGGCAAATCAGATGTTTCCCCCCTTACATTGTATTCAATATTTCTAAGAATGATGCCCATATGTTAGATTGCCCAATTAAGGGAAAAATAAACCTGGTAATTTACAGAGTATAGTTCCATTTAAATTTTATTAGTTTAGCACCAGACACCTGAATTTTATCTCTTTACAGTGAACATTTATTGAATCCACTGCTTCACACATTCCTATTGGTATTATTTAAGCCTGGATTTAAAACACAGTATCCAACATCTGGCTCTCCATTCACCAATAACTTCATCGGTCTGCAGAGTTAAAAACCTATGAAATGAAAAACTGGTTTGTGGTTATATATCAACGACTTCCTAAAAGTGCTTGGTTTATGCACCTCCAACCTAACAAGAAATAAAAAGCTTTCAATTAGTAACAGGTTACTGCTCTCTTCAGTTATAAAACAAACCTCAGAAATTTCTGTACTTTTATTGGGTACACAATAAGGCCTCTTTCACACGGGCGTCATGTTTGACGCCCAGATAAGAGGCGGGTGTGTTGTGGGAAAATGCGCAATTTTTCCGCGCGTGTGCAAACTGTTGTAATGCGTTTTGCACGTGTGTGAGAAAAATCTGCATTTTTGGTACCCAGACCCAAAGCCGGACTTCATCACTGAAGTTCGGTTTCGGGTTGAGTATTCTGTATATTTTATTATTTTCCCTTATAACATCGTTATAATGGAAAATAATAGCATTCTAAATACAGAATGCAAAGTAAAAAGGGTGATTGAGGGTTAAAAAAAAAATAAGTAACTCACCTCTTCCAATTGAGCGCATAGCTGCCGATCTCCTGTTCTGTCTTCAGCTGGGGGGTAAAGGACCTTCTGTGACGTCACTGGGTCACATGGGTCACATGGTCCAATCACTTGCTGCCACCACAATGGTGATGGAAGCATGTGATTGGACCATGTGACCCATGTGACCCAGTGACGTCACGGACGGTACTTTACCCCCCCCCCAGCTGAAGACAGAACAGGAGACCGGCAGCTACGAGCTCAATTGGGGGAGGTGAGTTACTTTTTTTTTTTTTTTTTTAACCCTCAATCACCCTTTTTACTTTGCATTCTGTATTTAGAATGCTATTATTTTCTCTTATAACCATGTTATAAGGGAAAATAATAAAGATTGGGTCCCCATCCCGATCGTCTTCTAGCAACCATGTGGGAAAATCACACCGCATCCGCACTTGCTTGCAAATGCTTGCGATTTTCCCGCAGCCCCGCAGTAAGTACCAATTCTGTCCGAAAATTCTCTCAAAATTTCTCACGAAAAAATTAAATACTTGATACATTCTCTTTCGTTAGTGAGGTATAAAAAAATCATTATTCTTATCTTACTAGATTGGTCTTTCATAGGCTACTTTCACACTCGCATTTTGGGCGGATCCGTCATGGATCTGCAAAAACGGATCCGTTGCAATAATACAACCGCATGCATTCGTCATGAACGGATCCATTTGTATTATCTGTAATGTAGCCAAGAAGGATCCGTCATGAATAGAGCTGAGCGGACACCTGGAAGTTCGGGTTCGACGGGTTCGGCAGAACTTCACAAAAAAATTCGGGTTCGGGACCCCAACTTTACCCCGAACCTGAACCCCATTGAAGTCAATGGGGACTCGAACTTTTGGGCACTAAAATGGCTGTAAAAAAGTCCTGGAAAGGGCTAGAGAGCTGAAAAAGGCAGCAAACAAATGATGATATGAAAATAACTTAAAATAAAAAAAATAAAATTTTTTATTGGGGTAGCCCCCAAAATAATGGGACAAATAAAAAAAAGAAAACAAAGAATAAGTGCATTTAAGTACAAGAGTGTATGGTTGAGGCCGGTATAAATGTCTATTCTGCACAAGGTACAGACAAGTCTTGTGGAATCCAAGCCTTGGTATATTTAAATGAACGTGAACTTGTCCATGTTGGCTGTGGACAGGCGGCTGCGCTTGTTTGTAATGACGCCCCCTGCCATGCTAAATACTGTTCAGACAATACACTGGCTGCACTACAGGCCAGCACCTCCAAGGTATAAAGGGCAAGCTTAGGCCATGTGAACAATTTGGAGACCCAGAAGTTGAATGGGGCAGAACCATCAGTCAGTACTTGTAGGCTTGTGCACATGTACTGTTCCACCATGTTGTTCAAATGCTGCCTCCTGCTAAGACGTTCCATATCAGCTGGTGGTGCCGGTTGCTGTGGCGTGGTGACAAAGCTTTTCCACATGTTGGCCATGCTAACCCAGTAATCAGCACAAGTTAAATTGTGGGCGACTCTGCGGTCTTTGTGCAGGTACTGCGGCATGTAGTCGCTCATGTGTGCCAGGCTGCCCAGAGGTAAGGATAAGATGTCCTCTGTGGGTGGTATATCGTCTGTGTCCTCCGTATCCCCCCAGTCACACTCCAGCGATGGCCATAAGCTGCGTTGGGTGCCACCCTGCTGTGAACCCCGTTCCTTCTCCTCCTCCTCTTCCTCCTGTGCCACATCCTCTTCCATCATCGCCCTAAGTATTTTTTCAAGGAGACATAGAAGTGGTATTGTAACGCTAAGAACGGTGTCATCACCACTGGCCATGTAGGTTGAGTACTCAAAACACCGCAACAAGGCACACAGGTCTCACATGGAGGCCTACTCATTGGTGGTGAAGTGGTGCTGTTCCGCAGAGTGACTGACCTGTGAGTGCTGAAGCTGAAACTCCACTATCGCCTGCTGCTGCTCACACTATGTCTCTCCAGCATATGCAAGGTGGAGTTCCACCTGGTGGGCATGTCGCATATGAGGCGGTGAGCGGGAAGTCTGAAGTTACACTGCAGCGCAGACAGGCGAGCAGCAGCGGGGTGAAAACACTGAAAGTGTGCGCAGACTGACCGCACTTGACCGCACTTTCTGCAGCAGCTCTGACATGTCTGGGTAGTTTTTAAGGAATTTCTGCACCACCAAATTCAGCACATGCGCCATGCAAGGGATGTGTGTCAAACCAGCTAGTTCCAGAGCTACTAAGAGATTTTGCCTATTATCGCACACCACCAGGCCGGGCATGAGGCTCACTGGCAGCAACCACTCATCGGTCTGTTGTTCTATGCCCCTCCACAGCTCCTGTGCGGTGTGGGGTTTGTCCCCCAAACACATGAGTTTTAAAACGGCCTGCTGACGTTTACCCCTGGCTGTGCTGAAGTTGGTGGTGAAGGTCTTTCGCTAACCGGATAAGGAGGTGGTAGAAGAGGAGGAGGAGGAAGCGGAGGAGGAGGCAACAGGATGCAAAGAATAATGCCCTGTGATCCTCGGTGGTGGAGGGACATGCGCCAAACCGCTATCCGCCGCTATCACGACTTGCGTGTGACATGGTGGAGATGCTTGGTGATGGTAACGGAGGTGGTGGTGTTGGTGGCACATCCTCTGTTTGCTGGGTGGCAGGTGCCACTGTGACTCCAGAGGTGGAGGAAGAGGCAGAGACAGCAGCAGAAGAGGAAGCAGTAGGAGCCTGAGACCATTCTTGGTTTTTGAGGTGTGTACTTCACTGCAGTTCGTGCTTTGCATGTAGATACCTGGTCATGCAGGTTGTTCTCAGGTTTAAAACGTTTATGCCTCGCTTCAGGCTCTTATGGCACAATGTGCAAACCACTCGTGTCTTGTCGTCAGGACATTGTCTGAAGAACTGCCACGCCAATGAACTCCTTGGAGCTGACTTTGGTGTGCTCGGTCCCAGGGTGCGGTGGGCAGTAGCAGGCGTACTGTTTCGGGGATGGCCGCTCCGCTTTTGCACCCTGCTCCCTCTTTTGCTGTGCTGTTGCCTTTGTCCGAGGCGGTGGGCCTCTTCCTCAGAACTGCACACGTCACTAGCATGACCTTGAGTCACATCATCTTCCACCTGTTCTTGACCCCTGCCCTCATTGTCGATCTGCACACTGCAGAAAGCCGCAGCAGTTGGCACTTGTGTTTCGTCATAATCAGAGACGTGCTGCGGTGGTATTCCCATTTCCTCATCCTGCAACATAAGTGGTTGGGCATCAGTGCATTCATGCATGCATGACTTGGAGCTCAGACTGCTTGGCTGATTTGCAAGGGGGTGAGGTGAAAGACTGATGGGCATGGGCTGCAGGTGCCAACTCTGAGCTTTCTGCAGAGGACTGGGCGGGAGATAATGTGAAGGAACTGGAGCCACTGTCAGCCACCCAATGTACTATCGCCTGTACTTGTTCTGGCCTCACCATCCGTAGAGCGACATTCAGGCCTACCAAATAACGCTGCAGGTTCTGACGCCTACTTGCACCTGAGGAAGGTGTTTCACTTGGACGTGTAGCTGGCGCAGAACATCCACGTCCTCTCCCAGCAACAGGAGCTCCACCAACACCACCATGTCCACGTCCCTTACTTGATGTTCTCCTCAATATTTGCATTCACCCACCAAACTAACAGATGGTTTATCTCAGGTGTCAATTAAACTGCAAATAGTCAACAATTAAGTTCACTACCAGTAAGGCAGTGCCCGTGTCATAAACAGAATAAATTTCTTTAGGTGACACAACAGTGTAATGGAGCAATTCAATACAATTACTTCACTATCACTAAAAAATTTGATTTTTCCAACCAACAATGTAACAGCAGAGAAGTTAACGGTTTAATTTGACTGTCAGAAATGCAGCCTAGGCCACAAATGTGCAATCTAGCACAAAAACTGTGTTTTTTGCAAACAACTATAGAAATGCAGTATGTCACTGGTAAATTATAAAACAGGTAATGCAGCGTTGTACGCAAAAGTGCTATCTAGCACAAAAATGGTGCTTTTTTACAGCAACAAGGTAACTGCAGTATTTTACGGTTTTATTGGACTGTCAGATATGCAGTGCCTGTGGCAGACAGATAAATAAATCGCTTTAGGTCACAAAAATGTGTGACAATGTGTGATCATTTTCAATGCCAGGTTTGCACTACAGGCTGTAGGGGTACTTGACCTGCCAGAAAAAGGGAATTTTTCCTCCACTGAGCTACCAGAAAATAATTAGACTAATGTCCCTGGCACACATGCAGATCACATGCATTTCCAAAGACACTGCAGTTGCTAAAATGGCCGCCAACCCCCACCTCACTAACAGATGGATTAAAAATTATTTTGGAGTATCACTGGGCTCAGGGCTGGGTACAAATATGTAGCATAGCACCCTTAATAATGGCTGTAGTTTGAATATTTAACACCACCAAGTTCAATAGAATTCTTCCCTAATCTCTCCCTCACAGCAGCAGCATCCTATCCCTACACTGAGAAGAGCAGAGTGACATGCTGCGCTACGTGACTCCAGTTTAAATAGAGGCTGGGTCACATGCTGCACTGGCCAATCACAGCCATGCCATTAGTAGGCATGGCTGTGATGGCTTTTTAGGGCAAAGTAGTGAAACGCTTGTTGATTGGCTGCCCTGCAGCCTTTCAAAAAGCGCTAAGAAACAAAGAACCCGAACTTTTACAAAAATGTTCGGGTCCAGGTGCGAAAAATTGTAAAGTTCGGTACGAACCCGTGCTTTACAGTTCGGGTTCGCTCAACTCTAGTCATGAACTCCATTGAAAGTCAATGGGAGACAGGTCTGTTTTCTATTGTGCCAGATTGTGTCAAAGAAAACAGGCTTTGGCTCAGTTTCGTCAAGCGGGCATGGAGACTGAACGGAGGCAAACTGATGCATTCTGAGCAGATCATTTTCCATTTAGAATGCATGAGGGTAAAACTGATCCATTTTGGATCGCTTGTGAGAGCCCATGATGGATCTCACAAACGGAAAGCCAAAACGTGAGTTTGAAAGTAGTCTTAGCTGTGTACATCAGTTTTGCAGATAGCTTGTTAAACCGTACACATACAGTAAGTCAGACTCATACTGGCAGAGCATGCATGTTGGTAGAGAGAGAAAAGCTGCAGACACTGGCCATGAAATACAACATTGCTGATCCTTTAGGGTAAAATTGCTGATGCTGATCCTTTAGGGTCATGTGACATACATTAGACTATTGTTATCAGCTAACATTTATTTGTTTGACCAATCTATATAGAACCGTTCATAAATTCTAATGTAAGCACAAAGGGGGCAATTATCATTTGCGGTTGTTTCTGTCTTATTTTAAGTCTGTCTTTGCTTTGTGTGTCTGTGCCAAATTTATAAAATGGCGCACCTTAATAATATATTTTGCACGAATGCAATTTGGTTTCCACCTACATGTGTAAAAGTACACCAGGGGGTTGCCTGGCATGGAGATCTGACTTTTGTGTTATGTTTGCTGATAGACAAGGCTCACCAAATGTTGCAAATTTTGACCAAATGTTGCAAAAAATGCCTCAATCGACACGACTTGTGACTTTTTAAAGCCAAAGACTGATGTATATGATTTGATAAATGTCCCCATATACTTAGCACCAGACACTACACAAGCATTTGACAACCCGTATTACCACATCTTTATGACCATCAGCAATGGCATAGGATCATGGACACTGTGTACCAGAGTTTTAGCTTCATTGGTAGTCATATGCATAAGATAGCCGTCATCTGAACACTCACTTGGTCTACAACTAGCAGCTCATGAAGGATGGCTGTCCCCATAATAAGCTGCAGAAAATAAACAAAAATCGTCAATCAGAAAATAAAAACTGATAATAAAAAATAAAATGTTTCAGTATCTGGTTTTAATAGTAAGAAAGGGTGGTCGGGGGTGTGGAAGTGAGTAATATTTAGTCATTTTGTTTTATTGATCCAACCACACCCAAAGCTAATGTCATAGAGTCATACTATAGCATGAGTATGGAGTAATGGAGCATGAGTAACCAGTGGTAATGAAAAACATCAGTTTGCTTCAAAACCATGCAGACACAGAGTTCGAAGGAATCATTTTAAGGTGTGCTAGAATAGTTATAAATAGTTGTAAGGGTTATTAGTTGTAACATAATAGGTTTGGAAAATAGGAAATTTCACAAAGAAAGAAATCACAGAATCGGAATAGAAACTGAGATGGTATGAACAAATAATATACAGTATATGAATACATGCTGTGTGTATAAATATATATGATATGTTCCTAAATATTCAAAATTACTTCTCAACTTGTGTCAATATTAATACATTTATGGGACTCCTCCTTTTACTTCTATCTTATGTTTTTTGAGTTTCTTATATAACTTGTAAAAGTGACTATCCAGTCAGGGCCTTGAAGTTGATATATAAAACTACTACCTAAAGGAAGAGTTTAATTGTTAGGGCAGGGCTTACAGGGAGCTTAAGGTACAGTAGTCTGAGACACACCTTTAGTACCAGAGCATCCTCCGGTGGGCCTAAGCTCTAATACAGGCATCCTCAAACTGCGGCCCTCCAGCTGTTGTAAAACTACAACTCCCACAATGCCATGCTGTAGGCTGATACCTGTAGGCTGTTTGGGCATGCTGGGAGTTGTAGTTTTGCAACAGCTGGAGGGCCGCAGTTTGAGGATGCCTGCTCTAATACAATAGTGCAGGGATCAGCAACCTTCAGCACTCCAGCTGCTGTGAAACTACAACTTCCAGCATGCACACTTACTCAGCTATTCTTGTAACTCCCCTAAAAGTGAAAGGAGGATTCTGGGAGTTGTAGTTTCAGTACAGCTGGAGTGCCGGGGGTTGCTGATCCCTGCAATAGTGGGTGCCTAAGGTCCAGGAGAAAAAATACCATTTGGTTGCCTCTGGAGTCAATCTCTTCCCACTAGGGTCTGTTTCTTGGATTCAAAACCTATTAAACTTTATTGATGATATAGGGTTTGGAACTTAAGAATACTTTCCTCTGGTGGGCCAAAGGAATCTCAGTCCGAAACTATGCACCCAATGTGACCACTGGTTCAGTCTGTGCTCTCTCTTTCCCCCTGCAGCTCTAAATCCATTAATTGACTATGTATAAACACAAGTCTAGTACGGGCTCACAAGGATGTCAAGGCCTGAAGAAGAGATTTCTATGGCAGAAAGGACAAAATGAGTATAAAATAATAAATAATAAATAAACGATGGCCATCAAGTCGTTTCTGCGTATACACTGAGGAAAATGAGCCTTAGTTAGTGTTTAGCCTCGAGAGTCACTTTAACTCTTGTGAAACCTGATTAATTTAAAGTGAGTGTGCCTTCACATTAAAAAGATAAAGTGTGTTATAAATAGTGAACGAATGTAAACTTAACCTGTAATACTTAATTAGTGAGTACGCTGAGGCAGGCGGAGACGGTACAGAGTGGCATGCTTTAAATAACATGGTTAATATTTAGCTCAGTGCTATATTTGCATAACCACCTTTTTATAGAGCAGCGGCGTCATATACCCTAATTCACTGTAAGGCTCAGCTTCATCACAGCCACTGAAAATGGCCGGAGTGAACAAATGTTTGAAGTACTCTATGTTCATATTTAACTTTTTATTCTGGGTAAGTTATTATTTAGCAGACTTATAATTCTTTCTTTATACAAATATCTACACAATTTACAGCATAGCAGATCTGTGTTTATCAGCAAGTATAATTACATGCCACACCTCCGTTATCTGTGCAGAATGGAAACATTCAAAAGTCAGCTCTGTTACATCTGTATTTCATTATTCTATCCCCATTCTGTTTCTACAATAGAATATTTTTTGTAGTGTCAATGTTCTATTTTGAATTATAACTTTGATATTTGCTGTGCCACATGTAAAGGGATCTTGCTGTAGTAGGCACACTACACAGTTGTTATGGTGCACAGGAAAGAAATGGTTCCACACAGGTTTTCTGCAATTGCATTCCTATCAGTAGATCTTAACAAGCAAGGCTCTGGGGATTGTTCTGCTACAGCAGCTTATCTCCTATCTACAGGGTAGGGGATAAGTGTCTAATTGGTGGGGCTTGTCATGAGAATGGGGGAAAAGTTCCCTCATTTGAATGGAGCAAGCTACAGACATGGATGCACGTCTGGTGCTCCACTCAGCTCTGTGGGACTGCTGGAGATAGCAGAGTACAAGCTCTCAGCCATCTCAGCAGCCCCATAGAGTTGAAGGAGCAGCAGCATGCATGTGTGTCTTCTGCTCTATACAAACAGGGAACATGGGCCCCCATTCTCGTGATCGATACCCCCAAGTTCTCAGGTGACAGGGAGTTACTGATGGTAGTTAGGCACCTTATCTCTAAATGTACCTCTGATTGTAGAGTATTGTTTCAGTATATCTTCTTACTGCCATTATTTCTCTATATTACCTTTCTCATAATTTCTACATTGCACTTTTTTATTATGCTGGATACCTAGCTTAACCAAGTTCTCCAAGTTTACTGCATACTTAATTGCGGTCTGTATTATATTATATAGCAATAAACTTGACCTTGACACAGTACCTGTTTCTCCTGAGAATGGTTTGAAAAAATTCAGTTGAGAGAAGGGGATAAAGATTAATATATATCCGTGGAAATAACTGAACAGAGAATTCACTTAAAAAAAAAAAAAAGAATGTATAGATCTACACCCTGTTGATTACACACACATTCATCAGTTCATTTCTATATAGATAAGGTTGGCATGTGTTCAGGGCAATAACTTCATCTCAGTCTCAGTTGCCTGCACTGTCCCTCTGGACAATAAATCAGGGCACTTACTCTTGTGATAATGCTTTAGGCTAAATTCATATCTGTATTTATAATTCCACAGCGGTATTTTTCAAGCAGAAATCCAGTATTCATACCGGAAACCCGGTGAACCCCATTATAGGGAATGGAATCCGTTAGGCGCCGGCACTGTTTGTAATATGCTGGTTACAGAAATCCCAGTATTCTCTTCCTATGCTGGAACAGAATATCAGAAATATAACCACCGGTGTGGACGCAGCCTTATGCTTCTTGTTGCAAACCAGGTAACATTAAAAGTATGGACAGTCAGGTCTAGCCCTAACAATGACATCAGACTGGTGTCCTTATATTAACACTTTTTTTAAATTTAAGGCTCATCCCTTCATTGCTTTGTAACAATGTGGCATGTTGTTTTACATGACTGTTACTTGCAAGTGACATTGCACACTCATGACCTACTATTAGTAAATGTCCTCCATTAAACCGGTTTCTATATTTAAAAAAAAAACTGATTGAAATGGATGGACATATTTCTTTTTATAGCCTTTATAGTCCTTGATTAGGACTGGCGTTTTAGACGCTGGTCTTAATAAGCCCTATACATAACTTTGGCGCATCCACTGCCGCTTCTAAATGTAAGACAGCTTCCTAGCCGACTCACATTTAGACCATCTTCTACTACTAAACCAGGCATAGAAAATGATGAATGAGTCATAAATGACCCCCTACATTACTATGTACAAGACCCTGAACGGTGATACCCACAATCTTTATGATTTGATGAACTTGTAGGAAGAGCCATACAAAGAAGTCCCAGGCCCCCAACATTTAGGCCTCTTTCACACGGGCGTCATGTTTGACGCCCGGATAAGAGGCGGGTGCGTTGCGGGAATATGCACGATTTTCCTGCGCTGGTGCAAACGTTTGTAATGCGTTTTGCACGCGCGTGAGAAAAATCGCCATGTTTGGTACCCAGACCCGAAGCCGGACTTCATTACTGAAGTACGGTTTCGGGTCTTCTGGAGAATTGATTATTTTCCCTTATAACATGGTTATAAGGGGAAATAATAGCATTCTTAATAAAGAATGCTTAGTAAAATGAAGTGGAAGGGGTTAAAAATAATAAAAGTTAACTTACCTTAGCCACTTGATTGCGTAGTCGCGATCTGTCCTCTCTTTCCCAGCATCAGCTAAGAACTAAAGGACCTGTGATGACGTCACATCACATGGTCCAATCACATGGTCCATCACCATGGGAAGATGGACCATGTGATTGAACCATGTGATGTGGCATCACAGGTCCTTTAGATCTTAGCTGATGCTGGGAAAGAGAGGAGAGATCGCGACTACGCGATCAAGTGGCTAAGGTAAGTTAACTTTTATTATTTTTAACCCCTTCCACTTCATTTTACTAAGGATTCTTTATTAAGAATGCTATTATTTCCCCTTATAACCATGTTATAAGGGAAAATAATAAAGATCGGGTCCCATTGCTAAGCAACCATGCAGGAAAATCGCAACGCATCCGCACTTGCTTGCGGATGCTTGCGATTTTCCCGCAGCCCCATTCACTTCTATGGGGCCTGCGTTGCGTGAAAAACACACAATATAGAGCATGCTGCGATTTTCAGGCAAATTGCGGCCCACAATGCTCGGGCACCGGCCGTGGGGCTGCCGCAGCGGATCGCAGACCCATTCACTTGATATGCCCTTCCGCAAAAAGATAGGACATGTTCTATCTTTTTGCAGGACGGAAGTACGGAACGGAACCCCGCGGAAGCACTCCGTAGTGCTTCCGTAGTGTTCCGTTCCGTCATTCCATTCCGCACCGTTCCGCATCTCCGGATTTGCTGACCCATTGAAATGAATAGGTCCGCATCCGTGATGCGGAATGGCCACGGAATGGTGCCCGTGTATTGCGGATCCGCAAATGCGGTCGGCAATACGGGCACGGGGCGCACACGTTCGGGCCTTAGACTGGATGGGATACATTTATATTAGTAGCACAGCCCTTTTAATTGCCAATTATTAATGAACACAATACAAAGTACAAAAAGTTACAAACTGAATATTATTAGAAAATCAGAATGAATAGTGCACTTTGCTCTCACAAGGAGTGGAAGGCTTTGCAACACTTTATTTGTTTAGTAATACAACTCTTACTTCAAATGACCTTATCAGAAGCTGAGGATTAATATGGTTTCCCTATGTTGCACAGAAGAGCTTGTGCTTGTAAACTATATGTACATCCCATTGACTACAGTAGGCTGTGTGTCATTTTTTGGGAAAATTTCAGTTACTTCCCCATTAGATTGCGCACCAGTCCAATAATTACAAAAAATAACTTTACCATGCACTAACTGTAAATTTAGCAGTTTGTGCTCATGATTTTCCATTTATTTCTGGGACTGATAGCAGCTGTATGAATTGTAGCATTGTCACCTATATATCCATTCCTACCATATCTCTCAGATTTCCATCAAATTGAAAGAATCTCCTACTCCTTTTACTATCATTGCATAATTTCTTTAAAGGGAACCTGTCATCAACTTTATGCTGATCTCACTGAGGGCAGCATAAAATAGTGACAGAAATGCTGATCTCAGCAGTGTGTCACTCATGAGTTAAAAATAAGTGGTTGCTGAGAACCAGCATCATAATCATTGCAGCTCAGGTCTTGAGAAGAGTCAAATCTACCTCAGAAGAGTCATGGTTATCCATAATCTCCTGCTCTCCCGCCCATCTGCTGATGATTGGCAGTTCTCTCCTAGAGAGAAAGGGAGAAAACTAGGTAGAAGACTGTCAGTCATCAGCAGGTAGGCAGGGAGAGCAGGAATTCATGAATAACCATGACTCTTCTCAGGTAGATTTGACTCTTTTTCCAGGCCCAGTCTGCAAGGATTGTGATGTTGGTTCTCGGCAACCACTTACTTTTAACTTTTAAATGACAGATCGCTGAAATCAGCTCACCAGTCTCTACTTTATGCTGCTGTTAGTATGGGCAGCATAAAGTTGATGACAGGTTCCCTTTAAATCAAGGAATATCATTGCAGGGAACAAATTATTGGCATCCACTTATGTACAGTGGCCAGGTTTGGGGTGGCCCCAAAGCTACGCTGGGTCCCCCGGACACCGTCAAGGTGTCACCACGCGTTGCTGCTCTCCAGAAGGGATGGTAAGGTGTGATGCACCCCAGTGGGAAATAAGTCCAGAGAGTCAGGGTGTGCAGTAAACCAGTTTGCTGCTTTCTTGGAGGAATACAGGTGCAAAACAGTACAGGCGAGGCATAGGGCTGGCTTCTCCAGTCTCCTTCCTGGCAGAAGAAGGGTGATGCTGAGAAAAGGACTAAACTAGCTTTCCTTCTCTCTCTCAAAAGGCTGGTAGTAGTTTGGGTGGCTCCTTGGTCATCAGGCTGGTGACCCATGGTCTGTGGCTCAGCATCCCCATATCAGTGTCTTCTTCTGGTCAGTCATGCAGTCTTCCGCTCCAAGCACTAGTCCCTAACTGCAGCACACTAGGGACTCGGATTGCTCTCTTTATATACAGTTTATGGCTAAACTAGAACCTTCTGGTGGGAGGGGTGGAATGAAGAAGTTCAGCACAAACAGTTGCAATGTTTCAACTCCAGTCTCTCATAGACTTGCATTACAGCTTTAATGATACTCAATGGCAATGACAGCAGTTTTTCCAGACAAAAACAAGCTTCCAGACATAACAACATAACAGACATTCAACTACAACCAAGCTCTTAAGGACTCATGACATACCGGTACATCAAGGTGTTCTGGTACTTAAGGGCTCATGACGTACCAGTAGGTCATGAGTATTTCCGATCACTGCCGGTCAGTGCGGGGTAATTGGAACAGAGTGCCTGCTGAAATTATTCGGCAGGCAACCCCCCCCCATAGGCGATCGCGATAACCCGGTACAAGATGGTGATCAGTGGGTGATAACACCCCACCAATCGCCATGCTTAGATCCTGTGAGGTGATGGTGACATCACCTCACAGGATCGCATCTGATTGGCTGCACAGGCAGGAGGGGGTTAACTCCCCCTGCTCTCTCCTCCTCCTCCATTTTGCGTCGGAGGAGCGAGGAGAGAAGAGCCTGCTGCCGATCGGGACCCCAGCGCCCAGCCTTCACCTCCCCCAGCACCCTCCTGTGCCCATTCAGAGTGCTTTCTGTTCAGGCAAGGAGAGTTAGGCAGAGTTCAGGGTTAATTTTTTGAGTGTTGCATCACCCTCTTAGGGTGTCTGGGGTCCACAGCACAGCTGTGTGACCCTAGACCCCCCCAGGGGTGCTGCAGCTTGCCCCACCACCCCCCTCCACCTTTTTTGGGGGCGCAAGCGTTTTTTTTGCGTACACTGTCAGTGGCCGGCACTCTTTAGCATCCGGCCACTGTTAGTGCATCTCCCACCCCACTGCTGATCAGTGCTGGACGGCTGATCAGCGAGTTTGAATTTTTTTTAACCCTTTATACATTTTTGGGCTCTTTTTTTTTTTTTTTAGTTAGTTATTTTTTTTTTCCCTGTTAGCTTTAGGGAAAAGTCGCACACTAAATAAAGTTTTTCACGCACGCACATACACACGCACCCACACACGCTTCCCTATGGCCTGCAGGACGTTCTCGGTTGAGGAGGCATATGCCCAACTTGCCTCCGAATCGGAGAGTCCCAGTGAGGACGAGGATGACCCCACGTTCCTTTTGTCATCCGCGTCCTCCTTATCATCTATCGATGATGGGCCCCCAAGGAGGCGGAGAAGCCGCCAGGCAGAGCAAGGGGACCGCCATGTCATGGACCCTGTGGCCCACCCTAGTATGAGCAGCTCTGGGGCTCGTACTAGTTTCCCGGCCCACCTGGTCAGTTCACCTGAGCCCCCTGCGGGTGATCTTGGCTGGTGTACCCCAGAGAACTTTGAGCCCGCAATTCCTGATTTTGTTGGTGAATCAGGAATCCAGATTTACTTAGTGGGCTTCACTGAATACGACTTGTTTTAGTCTTTTTTAGTGACCAACTGGTAAATCTAATGGTGTAGCAAGCGAATCTGTACGCCCAACAGTTCGTTGCTCAACACCCGGGCTCTTTTTTGGCTAGGCCCGGTGGCTGGACGCGGGTCAGTGCAGCCGAGATGAGGACGTTTTGGGGCCTCGTGCTGCACATGGGACTAGTCAAGAAACCCAGTGCCAGGCTGTACTGGAGTGGGGACGTTCTCTACCAGACCCCATTCTACAGTATGGCCATGACACGTCCCAGATTTGAGGCCATCCGGAAATGCCTGCATTATGCAGATAATGCAGCATGTCCCCCCCAAGGTGATCCTGCCTATGACCGCCTGTACAAAATAAGGCCGTTCATCGATCACTTTGGGGCAAAATTTGTGGAGGCCTATGTATCTGGAAGAGAGGTCGCGGTTGATGAGTCTCTGATTGCTTTCAAGGGGAGACTCATTTTCCACCAGTATGTTCCCTCAAAGAGGGCAAGGTATGGCGTGAAGCTGTGCAAACTTTGTGAGAGTACTTCAGGGTACACTTACAAGTTTCGTGTGTACAAAGGATGAGATTCCCGTATTGAACCCCCAGAATGTCCCTCCACTCTGGGTGTTAGAGGGAAACTTGTGTGGGACCATATGTACCCACTGCTAGAAAAGGGTTGCCACCTGTACATGGATAACTTTTATACTAGCATTCCCTTGTTCAAGTCCCTCGCCGCCAGATCCACGTCCGCTAGTGGGACCGTGCAGAAAAGTCAGCGCGGCCTCCCTATTGTCCTCCTCCAGGTACCTATCCCCAGGGGCGAGACCCGTGCCCTTACCAGTGAAAACCTGTTGCTGGTCAGATATAAGGACAAGAGGGATGTCCTTGTACTAACCCCAATTAACGGCATCTCCCCTGTCCCTGTGCGAGGTATCACGGCAACGGTCCTCAAGCCCGATTGTATCGTCGACTACAATCGGTATATGGGACGAGTTGATCTCTCTGATCAAGTCCTCAAGCCATATAATGCCATGCGCAAAATCCGGACATAGTACAAAAAAGTTGCGGTCTACTTGGTACAGGTTGCCTTGTACAACTCTTTTGTACTGTTTCAGAGCGCTGGCAACACAGGGAAATTCCTTCAATTCCATTAGGCAGTCCTCAAGGACCTGATCTTTTCTGACCTGGAAAGAGCAGGCCGGAGTACCTAAGGAACTGGAGGCGCCCGGATCATCCCTGGCCAACACTTTCCAGGTGTGGTCCCCCAAACTGGAAAGAAGGGATGAACCCAAAAAAGAGTGTGTCAGAGGAGGGGGATGCAAAAGGACACCACCACTCAGTGTGACACGTGCCCCGATCATCCGGGCCTCTGCGTTATTGGTTGCTTCAGGGAGTACTACACTTCCATGGAGTACTAAATGTATTATCCCCTTTTACATGTAGCCACTGACAATCGGATAAAAACTATGGTTCTCAGACGAGACCCCAATTTTTTTTTTTTAAATGATAGTTTATAAATCTAAAATAATAAAAAAAAATAATTAAGAAAGTAGACAAATTATGTATTGCCGTGTCTGTAATAATCTGGCCTATAAAAATACCCCATGACCTAACCCCTTAGATTAACACGAAAAAAAAAAAGTGCAAAAAAAGGAATTTTTTTGTTACCTTACATAATAAAATGCGCAATAGCAAGCGATCAAAAAGTCACATCCCCCAAAATAGTGTCATCAAAACCGCCCCCTCATCCCACAAAAAATGAGCCCCTACCGAAGACAATCGGGTAAAAACTTAAAAAAACCTGACTGTTAGACTGTGTAAATTTTTTTTAGTTTGTTTCAAATAGGATAATATAGTGTTAAACTATTTTTTTTTTGAGAAAAGTAGACAAATTATGTATCGCCACATCCCTAATAATCTGCCCTATAAAAATACCCCATGACTTAAACCCTTAGATTAACACGGGGAAAAAAAGTGCAAAACAAATTTTTTTTTACAGAATGCTTTGTAAAATGTGGATTAAGGGGTTAAAAATAAAAAAATTAACTCACCTTATCCACTTGATCGCGTAGTTGCAATCTCTTCTGTCTTCCTCAAGCATTAGCTGCCGGACCGTTGACGGACCGTTTTTTTGAACGGATCCGATTTTTACGGCAGATCAATTGTAAAAATGCCTGTCCTTGTCCGCAAACGTGAAAAAAATAGGACATGCACTATTTTTTTGAACGGAATGAAAACATGGACCACGGATGCGGAACAAAAACGGTTGACCATCCGCATTTTTTGACAGACCCATTGAAATGAATGGGAAAGCATCCTATCCGTGAAAAAAAACGGAACGGACGCGGAAACAAACAACGGTCGTGTGCATGAGGCCTTAAGGTGAAATAAGGCTTAGACCTTAAGGGGTTAAAGCATATGGGAGCTGTGGAAAATTACCAGCCTCTCATTCCAAAAGTCTCTCCATATTCATTAACCCTTTCCACAGAGCCTTGCAAAGGCAGTGCAAATGAACAGGATGTAATATCACAGCAAACATAAAATGTGGTTTACACAGTATTAAACAGTAAAAGTCAATGCAAGTTAACCCTTTAGGCCCCTTTCACACGGGCGAGTTTTCCGCGCGGGTGCAATGCGTGATGTGAACGCAGTGCCTCTAATCTGCCCCTAGTGCCCCTAATCAGCCCCCAGTGCCTCTAATCTGCCCCTAGTGTCTCTAATCTGCCCCTAGTGCCTCTTATCAGCCCCCAGCAGATCTCATAAGCCCCCAGAGCCTCTTACCAGCCCCCAGGGCCCCATTCACTAGCGCCCAGTGCCCCATCCACCAGCCCCTAGTGCCCCATCCACCAGCCTCCAGTCAGTGCCTCTCCATTCAGCCCATAAAATATGAAAAAAAACAAAAAACTTACCTCTCCTGCTCCTGGACGCAGACGCTCCTCTTCTACTGCTGTCGGCTGTGAAGGCTGCGCACGGAGTGACGTCACAGAGCGACTCACTCCTGTGCACAGCCTTCACAGCTGACAGCCGAGGACCAGAAAGCGCTTCCTGGTCCTTTCGCCCTGAAAGGGAACAGCGTTCCTGCCATGAAAAAAGTGCAGGAACGCCGTTCCCACGCGTTCCCCCTCGACTCGACCCCTGTGCACAAGTATTATTTCGCTTTGCTCTTATGGCAACATTCAGACACAGTCATGACCTGAAACGCGTAGCTTGACTTTTTGTTTTACAATAGATTTTAATGGAGTTTGCAATGAAGCATTTAGTTTTAATATATATGTATACAGGAGTCTGTCTTCTTTTTCACTATGAAAGTACTGCCCTACAAGTATTGTATCCCCCGATGGATAGATGTGATCTAGCTGTGTATTGGAACTTGCATTCAGACACAGTGGTTCATATAACTGATACTGGTTAAATTGATTATTAACTCTTATCAGTTCATGTTTCATCTTGTGGAGGTTAAGGAAGTTGCAGGGAATATGAGTGATATAATGAGAGGAAGCAAAACTTAAAAATCTATATGGAATAAACGTATAATGAACATTTTCCTCCAAATCCTTTTAATCCCACTGTAGGTGACATTTTGATTTCATTACATGAGGTACAAACACATGGATTGCAATTCAGTATGAACCAGTATTGTGGATGGTGGGATTCTTTGTGGTGCCAGTGTGTTTCCCTCTATTCCACCAGAATATGATGCTTGAGCATGCTACCATTTTTTCTAAAATAAATAAATACATTGCAATTTTTTTGTTGTTGATTTACCACATGCTCACCACTTTTCTAAAAAGATGAGCAGGGTGTGGGTGGCAGGGGGCAGAGTTTACTTGACTCGATTTGTGCAGGAAAACTGGCATAAATCACACCTGATAATTATCTTTACCAGCTCCTAACTAGTGTAAACTTCAGTTTCTGGCACATAGACCTCCCAAGAAGCACCAAAATAAAGCGGCATGGCTCTTTATAAATATCACCCATGGACAGCAGCATAGGGCTCATATTATCTACTGTGCATTCAACATATATTCCAAATAAAATTATGTGCATGAGCCCTTAACCATGATGGTAATTGGTTATTGAATTTTTCAACCACAGCCATATTTATTGCAACAAATCATGTTAGGGCACAACCACATGGTCAGATTTCTCCTTCTAGTTTTGGAGGCCGAAAATCAGGAGTGGATCATAAAAGGAGCGAAAGTATAAAGGACAGATACATCTTCTCCTCTTTTTTAAATTTACTCCTGGTTTTGGCTTCCAAAACTGCATCAGGAAACCTGACCATGTAGCCGTACCCTTAGATGACGTATGTTGTCAAAATGGACAAGTGCATATTGTAAGATAAGCGGTGTGGATGATGCGGTTAGCTTTGACATACTATTTCAAGGAAATGCCTGTTCTTATTTCTCAAAATTTGCAATAAATACTAAAGACAAGCTTGTGATCTAAGCCAATTCCACTTAAAACAAGCTTTCTATACTTTCCATTGTAAAAGACAGGTGCATACGACTTGGCAAACACTTTGGTTTTATTGTGAATTATAAAACAACTAAATCAATAACTTGTAAGATTCCTGCCGTGATATTATTGTTGGCATGTTTAGCGCCATGTGTTTTTTATTTCACAGCATTTCAAAAGTGAAACCCAGGTTTTTACAAAAGCTCCCCCTCCACACAAATAAAAATTCATATTTTGCTAGGGGGGACCTTGTACCCCAAACACATCCCACTCAGGATATGTTCACTGTCCATACTGATTGTTTCCTTAGTGATATGACTGTGACTTCCACCATTTACATTCTTCACTTATCTATTCCTTCTTATCGCCTATACTCTAGACTAAAAATGGGAAAAAAAGTTTTGCATGGCTCAGTACTAAGGGTAGGGTAGATTAGTATGAGGTGAGTATTAGTTGAGAATGGGCGTAGACATGCACTATACTGCAGGCAATATATTTCAGACACGTTTACAATACAGGTACTATCAGTGATATGCTAAAACATACAAAGATCAGTTTACTTTTATGACTAAGGTATTTTTATGAGCTGAGGTATCCATGCAACATATAAACATAGGTAAACACTGTAAAATATGCATATAGCGTCTACATATAGGACTATGGTGCCTACTGTATATTATTCCTTAAAGAACCCATTCACCATATTTCTCTATGTATGTGATGTTGCTATGTGATTTGGGCCTTTTTCTAAGACCACAACAGCCTCCAGTCTTTTAGAGTTTGTGGGAATTTCTGCCAATTTAGCCACAAAGGCAACTGTAAGGCCAGGCATTGATTTGGCATTAGATGGTTTGGCTCACAACTGGTATTACACTGTATGTTTGATGGGGTGGAGGTCAGGCCTATATGCAGATACTCAAGTTTCTCCACACTAAACTCATCACACCATGTTTTTATGGACCTTGCCTTCTGCACTGGTGCTTAATCATTCTGGAACGGAAAAGGACCTTCCTTAAATTTTTTCCAACAAAACTTTAAGTCTAAACTGTCTGAATGTCTTGGTATGCTGTAGCATTAGCTTTATCTTTCTCTGAAAATAAGAGGCCTAGCCCAAACCCTGAAAAGAGTCACGCACAATTATGCCTTCTGCGCTAATTTATAAATTTAAGAAATAAATAATAATTTAATACATTTTTAGCACTATGCATTCTGATAGGTAGCGCCTGCCAAATCCAGATTTATCCATCAGACTTCCAGATAGGCATCTCTCCAGAGATCAAGCTTCCACTCTCCAGATCCTAGTGGCTTAGGGCTGTACACCATTCTAGTAAAGAGTATAGGCTTGTGTGAGGCTGCTAGAGCATGGAAAACCATTTCATGAAGCTCTTGATGCACAATTCTTGTGCTGACGTCACTTCTGGAGGCTGCAAACTCTTTGGTGAGTCAAATAACAAAGTATAGGTGATCTTTACATGCCACACTTTTCAGAACTTAGTTGCCCTGCTCTGCCATTTTTGTAGCCTACCACTTTCTAGCTGAACTGTTTTTTGTTTCTACATCACAATAATAGCAATTTTACAGATTTAAAACAGAACAAGACAATACGTAAAGACACTTAACACTTCAATACGCCCCATATTAAAGCAGGCCATACACAGTCAATTGCTGTCAGCCAAATGATTGTACGACTCTGAGATAACTCTCCCAACTCCCTTGCAACTTCCTTATACACATACAGTACATGTTTAGTTCTGCCAAGTCTGTATGTGTTTTCAATGGAGAGAGAGAGGAGAAAGCCGTTATAAGACACCTCGAATGGCAACCTCTCAACTGGGAGAACAAAAAGATATAATGAAAATTAAAATTATTTTGCCCGATCCCCCCCGTTCCCCGACATTATCTATTAGGAAGAGATGGGAGCTCTCCATGCACATTAGACTGTTGGGTGAACATGTTGATTAAATTTAATTAGGAGGGTTATCCATAAAATTTTGGCTATATAGTATATGTTCTACCAGAGCATATGTACAGGGACAGAGTAATGTGCACAGAATCATGGCAGTCTAAGACAGACAACCCTAAAGCTCTAAATGCAGTCATAATGTACGATAAATTTGGCAATTTTTCATTCCCATTTGTCAGTTGTGGTATTTTGATGTTCAGATTTACCAATGTAACACCAATGTTATTGATTTAACACAAGAATTACGTATGTTCTGTTTCATAGGTATGTGGTTGTATTATTTTGGGAGTCTCCATATGGCTTCGTGTCAGTTCAGATGCTCAGCAAGTAAGTAAGACTGAAAAAGGTTGAAATATGTAATATAATCAGGGGATTAAATAATGGAGCTTACAACACAGTATATAATGAACTTTGGGAGAAATTTATCATTGTCGTGTATTTGAGGTTAGTTTTTAGATTGGAATTGCTGTGCACTCTTGCACCAAATATATGAAAAAGGCACACCGTAGTAATTAATTTGGTAGAAGTGCAATGAAGTTGCCAATATTTCAATGAAAGTATGTCTGCCTGGTGTGGAGTTACGACTCTTTTGTGACTAATTAAAAAGTCGCTCTTCATAAATGTTACACAAAAGTGATCTACTATGAAAATCTGTCAAAATTTTCACTCCAAATCTGTAGGTGGTGGTGGATGGTGCAGTGCCCAAAAAGTCGCAACATTTTTGTGCAAGTGACCCCAAAAAGTTGCAAAGGTCCTATTTCAATCCTGAAATCTGGCATGCAGGGCTTGATAAATTCCCCCTTTGTATTTACAGACATCTCCTCTACCACAGCCTATATATATATTCCACTAATCGAAATTTGAACCAAATGACGATGACGGATAAGGCTAGTTTCACAATAGCGGCAGTCTTCTCCGGCAGGCTGTCCCGGCGGGTGAACAGCCTGCTGGATCCGTGCTGCCACTAGTGCACGTGTGCGCTGGAGGTCTGCTTCAGCCCCATTGACTATTATGGGGGCCGGCCGGAGTTCCGGCAGCACCACGGCAAGCATGCCTAGATGCGGCCTGAATAAAACTACGACATGTAGGCTGCTGCTAGTGTGAAACTAGCCTTAGATTATCATCTCTCATCAAATTAGTGGCTCTTTGATTCTACTAGTAAATTATTGAACTTGCAACAAGCCATCCTACCTGCTGACAACTGCTTGGAGTCTGAGTTCAGCTGCTGCCTCCTTTGCCAGTTAACAATGCTGGGGGGAAGCAGCAGCCCAACGTTGCTGCGGGAAAAATGCAGTATTATATGCTGCCCTTTCCATGCTTTTTACAATGGCTCTCTACTCTGGTTATTAGATATGGATCCCTCTTCTATGACGTTCATAACAGGACATATGGAAAGGATCTGCTGATGACAAACCTTTTTAGCCTCTGTGTTACTACTGTATTCATTTGATCAGTTGTATTTACTCAGTTCCAATTTTTTTTCTGTAGAAATTTAATATTCAAGGAAGTGGCCTGCTCTCAGCAATTGATGTTATGATAGCAGTAGGAGCTATAATTATGGTGCTTGGATTTTTTGGCTGCTGTGGTGCTGTAAAGGAAAGTCGTTGCCTTCTTCTTCTGGTATGTATTTCTGCCTAGCTATTTACATATTTATAGAGTTTTTTTTTACTGATGATGACCTACTGTATCCTCTGGATCAGATCAGCGAGGGTCCAATATCTGGGACCCCGACGATCAGCTGTTTGAGAAGGCACCGGCACTCCAGAGGATAGGTCCTAAGTAAAAAACTGTCAGAAAACCCCTTTAATGCCTGGCTATATATATATATATACTTGTATCTCAGTGTTACCAAAATGCAACATACCAGCACCATCATGCTACTTCCATAATAATTACATACAAATAAAGAAGCCACTTATTATTACTGCTTTTAGGTATATGAACTATAGAAACAGTTTTTTCACTTACTTAAATGGCTTTCCAGGACTTAGACAATATTAGATTGTTTTAGGTCCAACACCCAGCACCCCCACCGACCAGCTGTTTCAGGCATCTGGCAGCAGCGGAAACTATAGAGTATATGGAGCTGGAGGCAGACAGCGTACAATATTGTGTAGTGCTCATGCCGGGAGCTGAACTGCAGTATGCCAGGGTGGACCCTTCCATGCACTGTATAGTTTCTACTGCACAGCTAATTGTGAGGGTGCCAGTTGACAGACCCCTACCTACTTAATAACCTATCCTAAGGATAAGGTCATCAATATCTAAGTCCTGGGGGGGGGGGGGGGAGACGTTTAAAAAATGCCAGGTTTCTGTATTTTTTATGAGTAGAAATATAATATTTTACTTAGAAACATATAGGTGTATTGATACCAGCTGATGCTATTTTCCATTAGAAAAAATGGGACTGTCAACTGTAAAATGTCTTTACTTATTTCTGGAAAAACAAAGGAACAGAACAGAGTAGTACAGAATCTATAGTGTGGACAGATCCACTCTGCGGTACCTCAGATCACATGTCTCCAGGATATACGGTAGTGCCTGTATCTGGGTTAAAGGGCTTCACTTTTGACATATGTTCAGCCCATAGAAACCTATAGGAATGTTCTATAACTTTCTGTAGATAAAATAAGGTTCCAAAAAATGTTCCACAGATCAGGACCATAGTGTGAACAGGACCTTAGTTGTTTTTCCCCATATTACAAAACCTGTTCTCATTGGCTGTCCAGTATTACAAGACTTGCCAAAGCAAGTGGACACATTTGACAAACTAAATTTGTCCTAAATCTCAAACTGTATATTTGTACCCATCCAGCTTTTCAACATTAACGGTATTGCCAGACATTCAACATTAACGGCATTGCCAGACATTCAACATTAACGGCATTGCCACACATATCTGGCTGAAATATGCAATTCTGCTGAAGACCTTGGAACAGAAATGCGGCAGATTTGCTGCAGATTTAACCCTCTACAAAGGGTGAAATCCACAGCAGAAATCTGTAACATAAATGGACATGCTGTGGATTTAAAATCTGCACCTCAAGTTATGTATTTTTGTTAGTACATTTTTCACTGCATGTTGATAAGATTTGTGTAAATCCTGCAGATTTTCTGCATGCAATTCTGCTGTGAAAAATCTTCAGCATTTAAGCCACATGTGCAAGCATCTTAAGGGTTTACTACACCGTAAATTTTAAAACCATATGACCCTTTAAGAGTTTTCCTGTACTTTCGATAGACTAGTTTTTCCCAGCAAAGCATATAGAGAACTCTTCAAAAAAGTATAAATGCATGTGTATTAAAAATATTCAAATGTACAAGTATGACTCATGTAATATTGTTCCAACACTCACTTCAATAAATTAAAATACACATAAATAAATCTGGAAAACGTCATATCACAGAGTAATAAGACATAAAACATGCTATAAAGTACTGTTCTTAAAATGTTTATAGACTAGACATGAAAGCAATGTTTTTACCTTGAACATTTCCAGCTGAAATCACATTCCAAGAAAAACTCCCAGAGAATAATAACAAAAGGGCACTTCCAAAGTCCACAATGCACATATAAATTGATGTACGTGGGACGAATATAACTGTTTCTGCAAACTAAAGGTATCTAATCTAAACCTGTCTGTGTAAGTCTGAAGAGTTACATAGACAAACAGCACGGAAAATATTGTGCCAGTAACCCTTTAATAGACTGGAAGTATGCTCATAATTTAGGAGGAGTTCTAATCAGCCCCTTCCTGTCTTCTTCTAGGTTAGGGTACGGCCACACAGTAGGGTTTCCTGATGTAGTTTTCGAAGCCAAAAGCAAGGGCTTGGTGATGCTCCGCAGCAAAAAGCTGAAGACTGTGGCATAACTAGAAATGACTGGACCCCACAGCAAATTTTTGAATGCCCCCCCCCCCCAAGCAACTTTGTTGCAACCCCCTCCTCCCATGCAACCCTGTGGCTAGTCAAAATCGCTCTTTCAGACAAAGCCCGACAGCCACTTTGTACATTTCCTACAGTGTTACTGTATACAATGTAATTTCATAATACTGTTGAGGGGGTCCTGACAATAAAATCTTTTAGTCCTCCTCCTGGGTGGGCCCCTTCTAAGTTCAAGTCCCTGGCTGAAGATTGTCCTGTGTGTGGCTATAGTTGATTTGGAATGTATTTTGGAAGCCAAAACCAGGAATGGATTGAGAAGTTGTGTCTGTCCTTAATATTTTCTCTCCTTTTATGATCGACTCCTGATTTTGGCTTCCAAAATTGCATCTGGAAAACTAACCATGTAGCTGTACCCTATGCGTACAAACACACGGCATTATCATGGGGTGTTCGGCGCACCTTCAATACCACGCGGCCATTAAGAAGCAGGCCAGTTATATAGTGTGATCTTCATTAGTTAAATAAGAGGTTAGATTTTGGGCACTCTGTACTTGACCGCAGCACTGCCGCTCCCCAAATGCCCCATGACCATGCTGTGTGGTCGTACTCTTGGTCTGCACATTCATGAGGAGCCGCTGTTAGATAATTTTTTCTTGGTACATTATGGAATTTTACCCAGGATATATTTACTGCCTAGCCTTGAAGTAGGCCCTATGACATGTTTACATAAAATCTTGACATTGGGTGTCTTCTTGGGGTTAGTGAGAATGATTGCAATTTATGTACAGCTTTTCAGAATATTTTAGCAACATATATGTAATATTGCTGTTTTCAGCACTTTTATTTACCTTCTCTTTACTTTGTATCTACATGTAGTTCTTCATTGGATTATTTTTGATCCTGGCGCTTCAAATAACAGCAGGAATTTTGGGGGTAGTATATAAACCACAGGTAGGTTCAATACGTATATTGACTGGTGGCTGCCATTTCCGATTTAAAGCAACATGATTTTCACAGAATATTTTCTTTGTTTTATTTTGCAAGTTGGAAACGAAAATTAACCAAACTTTGCACGATCTTATACCATTAAATGATAAATCCGAAGACTTAAAACAAGCATTAGAAAAAATCCAAGAAGAGGTAAGCCAGAGGAGCCTTACCTTGTATACACATGAACTTTGATACTGAACTGCTTGTATGTATTGTATTTGTGTTCATTGTAAAGGCACAGTAGTCTGATGCCATACATGTAATATGATGGTGGCTATACTAAATGTTCGTGTCAGCTTTCATGTATGAACTGACTCTGAGTATGTATCAAGGCTACCCTGTCTCATTATGGGGCCAAACATCACATTTAGTCGGGACCAGAGGTAGGCCCACACACACACTTACTGTCTTTTATGTAGAATAATGTCATGTAAAAATGTGTAATACGTGTAAAGATGTGTAAAATGTTCACAATGCACAATCACAGCATCAACCACCACATGCGGAATATCTCTAAGGGCCACAAGGGCCTACATATACCACACATCAGTGGTATACCATGGACTATGGGTCTATGGTGTCCCCAGGGAAGCATACCCTATTTCGTCAATGATTACAAATCCGTCATGCACATTATAGTCCATAGGTCTGTGAAAATCATGGACACAACATGGATGCTATCCATGTTCGGTCTGTGATTTTTATGGATTGTTGCTTGAAGATGCTCTGAAAAGGAATTTTCAGCATAGAAGTGTCCGTGAAACACGGATGACACATGGATCACGGACAGTGTCATAGTTGAAACATAGAATGTGCCTTTATGGATGCACCATGGACAGAGAAGTGTGAATGAGGCCTTAATTGTTTTAGTGTGATGCAACATTGTGAGGCATGTCCACTCATGATATGCATGCTCACATCACCCTCTAGCCACTGAAGAAGAAAGCTGACAATCAGTGACTGAAAGGTGCGTATCAAGAATACTGTGGACTCATGCCTCACCATGCTTACATTGTGCTGCTAAATGCTAAACTTCTTCCTACCAGAAGGGGGAGATCATTGCATATAAATATAAATCCCCATCTAGTGAGTTCCACTGGTGACCACAAGCCAGTAATATTTGGCTTCTTTTATTATTATACTGTAATATACATTACAGTAACAGCATTAAAGAGGGCCTTTTACCTCTCCTGACATGCCTGTTTTAATAGCTTCATGCATTCCCCATGTAATACCAATCCTGGAGCATCTATTCTTATGGCTCTATGTTGTGCCATTCCTTTATTATTTCTACTAGAAGTTATGAATGAATTGCTAGCAGTCTGTAGTAAGGGTACAGAGAGGTGGTAACCAGTTGGAAGTGTCCCTACACAGACTCACTCTGTCCAATCAGTGCTGCCATTTTCAGACTGTGCAGGGACACCCCCTCCCCCCAACTGGCTACCACCCCTCTGTACCCTTACTGTAGACTGCTAGCAATTCATTCTTAACATTCATAACTTCTAGTAGAAATAATAAAGGAATGGCTATTAAAACAGACATGTCAGGAGTGGTGAAAAGTCTTCTTTAATGGCTGATACTTCCTGGAGTAATATCTGCTTGGTTGACAGTTGATCCACAGGGGTCAAAAGACACCAGTGTAGGGCACCAAGGGGTCTGGCTAAAACAAAGTCAGCGACAGGCTGAAATCAGGGCAGGCACAGTACTTGAAATCTAGATTAGGGAGGGCAGTGAAGTATTTATATGATGATCGAGCACAGGTCAGGTCAGGCAGTGGAGGGTCAATATCCAGGACATGGGCAGATGTTGGTACACAGGCAGACTAATGAATACAGAGTACGCAGCAGGACACTAGCGGACTAGGAATCTATTGTTCAGGAACCTTCCCACAGGGAACTTAAAAACTCCAAGATTACCAGGGGCAGAGCTACCTTGGCAACCCAGCCCACCAGGAAGAACAGGGGAGCAGGAGGCAAGGCCACTGGCCGCTGCTGTAACAGAGGTTCTGTTTTAACTTCTTCTGTATCAAACAGCTAGGTCTAAGAAATGTACGACTTGATTAAAAAAAGTATTTTCTTTCAAATTAAGTAGCTACAATATGTAAGTAATTCGCCAATTTCACCATATGCCAAGATGATTGTCTATAAAATGATGGTAGTCCTACGTTCAAAGCTGTAGTGGATGGGGAAATAAAGAGCGTGAGAGTCAAAAGTTCAAAAAATTGTTAAATAAATCTATATATAATTTACCTAGGAACACATTAAGCCATTTATACGTTTTTTTTTCTTGTAGAAAGCCCAAGCAAACCTTTTCATAAATAGTAGTGGTGTACCTTCTATAACATTCCCATAAATTATTTTTTATTACTGTGTTTTATAAAGTTATGTTGACATCCACTTGGGTCCACTTGGTGCCTTCATCATATATTCTGTTATATATGATGGGAAAAATAGTACTGCAATGTATGTCAAGCTGGGTCAATGGGGTCTACTGGGTGCCATTGGTATCGACAGATATAACAGAATGTAGTGCCATTTTACAAAGTGACTGCAAAACGATTGACTGTTGTTAAAAGGATTGTCCAAGATTAGAAAAAATATTCTCCCACATTTACTATTAGTTAGACAGGGTTGAAATGTTTACAGGTAATATTTAAATGCCACAGATGTATCATAGTGGCTCAGTTTGTGGGACAAATTTGGTGAAAAAGACAGAAATTATGGTGCATTTTGGTGCAAAAACTTTAATGCCCTATGAAGAAAAGGCACGTCCAATTGTCAAGTGTTGCAAGAAACACTAGATGCAACGTTTGCTGAACTGCACCAAAATGGAACAAACCTTTAGACAAAATGAAGGTGCAGAGTCACTTGTGAATCTGGACCATTGTTCCTTTTTTCAGAAAAAAACTGTGCCACACCTGTCCATAGGTTGAGTCTGACATTGCAGTTTGGCTACAAGTGAAAAGGGCTAAGCTGAAATGCCACAACCAACCTGTAGACAGTTATGGTGTCATAACAGTTTTTGGAAGCAAGCGTCCAATTTTTCCCAGATCGTTTACTACTATTTCACAGTTATGATATTCAGTGTAATTGTTTCCATCTTTCTATTTCGTAGAGCAAGTGCTGTGGTATTGTTAATGGCAATACCGACTGGGGAAACACTGTTCCAAAATCGTGTTTATGCCTTCCAACAAACACATGTGATTCTTTATACTATAAGGAGGTAAGTACATTTGTTTCGAGTCTATGTCTGGTATTGCTTGGCATGCAACATGCCCCATGACCTAGCTGCACAGGAGTCTAGGGAATCCTAGATAAATGAGTGTATCTGTGTATAGAGAAGGAGTACAATCCTTCAAATCACAGGTCACCAATTCAGGGACCACGCACCGGTACCGTGCTGTGGATCATTTGGTACTGGGCAGCATAGACACAGACAGTATGAACTTCCCTGATGTCACAAGGTCCTTACGGTCGATGGAGTTTAGACACATAAGTGTAGACTTCACATGAGCCACATGTGAGGACATTACTCACACTAGTGTGGAGACGCCATCCGCGCTGGCGTTTTCATGTGCAATTAGATGCCACACTTCTGGCCTTCTTCTTCCATCTCCAGCAGCCCATGTGGAATTACAGATATCACTCACCTATCAGATTCATTCAACAGTGTTTACCGCCACTTCTACAACATATTTCGCTTGTACTCCCTTCCATATCCTACCCAACCCTTTATACCTTATTTCATTACATTATTAATATTCACTATTACATCTAAATGTACATCTACATCCAAATGTAATCATGTAATGATATAATATGCACCTTTTTTTTCTATGTTGCAATTTATATAAATGCATTTTTTATAAAGGCCATTGAGACTTACAATGGGGCTGGCACTTTCTGTTCTTATCACTTTTAAACAGACATCTTATTATGATCACAGACAGATTACGATAAAAGGTAACATCTCTATTATAAAGCTGGAAGCAGAAAACACAAGATTCACCCCTGACAATAGGTGATGGTGAGAGCTCACCTCCTCCCCCTCCCTGTATAGTGACCAATGTTCAGGTCACAGATCATGCACACAAGAGTCTACCATAGAAGTCAAATACTGGAAATGCATGGGCGTAGCTATAGGGGTGAAGAGGTAGCTGTCGCTACCAGGCCCAGGAGCTTGAGGGGCCCAAAGACCTTTGTGCCGCATAAGAAGACACACAAGGCACTGAGGGAAGGGGGGCCCAAGCTAAACTCTTGCACCAGGGCCCATGAGCCGTTAGCTACGCCCCTGTGGAGATGAATACATCTGGCACTAGCTACCAGTGTTTATGTGACTGCTGTAAAGCATATCTGAATTGCTGCTAATGGAGCAGAGCAGCTTAGTCAAGATGGCTGCCCCATAATTATGTACAGAAAACAGGATAACATTTTTATAACAAAGCAAAAAAGGATTTGATGAAAATAATATCTCACTAGCTGGTATTATTAATACAATAATGTTCTGTTTCCCCTTTTTTCAAAAAGCTTGGAATAGGCAGTAGAGCATTCCGTAATTCTTGACTAGCACTATATTCGCCATTCGCCCAGATGAAAACAGATTGCTATCTCTGCTGTTTGCTGTTTTGTTATAGGGAACCCCCCCCCCCCTTCCTTTTCCGATCAGGTTCAGTAAAACCCCAGGGTTCTAGAGAACCCTGCTTCGGAAACATTGTAGAAGCTGAAGCAGAGTCTGTGCCCTTGCTCTGCTAATCAGAGAAGCGGGGCAGCCTGGAAATTACCAGGGTTGGGCTAAATGTCCGGCATTATCAATCTTGTGGTAGGTGGGTGCTTCATCTCCTTTGGGGACAGCCCCCCACAGGTAAAAAAAAAAAAAGACCTGGTGATGAGAGATATCAATTCATTAATTTCTAAAACATTGCCTTAGACAGAGAAGGGCAGACTGTGGAAGCTTTATCATATTGGTGACTTTATTCCCTGCTGATTCAGGATTTGCCAGATTAGGGTACATTCACACGTCCGCAGTGTTTTGCGGATCCACAGCTGCGGACAAGAATAGGACATGTTCTATTTTTTTGCGGAGCCGCGGACCAGAAGTTCGGGGCCACGGACCAGTAATGCGAATGCGGACAGCATCTTTGCCGCATCTTCCGCATCTTTTCCGTCCCCATTGAAAATGAATGGGTCCACACCTGTAACGCATAGTTGCAGAACGCATCCAGACCCAAAGTGCGGATGTGTGAATGGACCCTTACAGTAATAGCAAAGTGGATAACATTTTTACACATCCTATTCACATGCTGCAGAAAAAAAATCACTTGCAAATTGACATGCTGCGCTGATTTCATATCTGCAGCATACAAATTAAAGCGGTTGTCCAGGATTAGAAAAACATGGCTGCTTTATTCAAAAAAGAGCTCCACACATGTCCTTGGATTGTGTCTGGTATTGCAGCTCAGCTCAACTGAAGTGAATGGGACTGAGCTGTAATACCACACACTATCTGTGGAGCGGTGGGGCTCTGTTTTTGGAAGAAAGTAGTCATGTTTTTTGTCTAAGACATGAAAGTAGGCCCCATAGAAGTGAATGGGGCTGTGGGAAAATCGCAAGCAAGTGCGGATGCAGTGCGATTTTCCCGCATTGTTGCTTAGCAACGGGACCAGATCTTTATTATTTTTCGTTATAACATGGTTATAAGGGAAAATAATAGCATTCTTATTAAAGAATTCTTAGTAAAATGAAGATGAAGGGGTTAAAAATAATAAAAGTTAACTTACCTTAGCCACTTGATCGCGTAGTTGCGATCTGTCTTCTCTTTTCCAGCATCAGCTAAGATCTCAAGGACCTGTGATGACGTCACATCACATGGTCCAATCACATGGTCCATCTTACCATGGTGATGGACCATGTGATGTGACGTCATCACAGGTCCTTTAGTTCTTAGCTGATGCTGGAAAAGAGAGGAGAGATCGCAACTACGCGATCAAGTGGCTAAGGTAAGTTAACTTTTATTATTTTTAACCCCTTCATCTTCATTTTACTAAGCATTCTTTATTAAGAATGCTATTATTTTCCCTTATAACCATGTTATAAGGGAAAATAATAAAGTCTCCAGAATACTCTACCCGAAACCGGACTTCAGTGATGAAGTCCGGCTTCGGGTCTGGGTACCAAACATGGCAATTTTTCACACGCACGTGCAAAACGCATTACAAACCCGCGCTGAAAAATCGCGCATATTCCCGCAACGCACCCGCCTCTTATCCGGGCGTCAAACATGATGCCCGTGTGAAAGAGGCCTAACAGGGACCTGGAACACATGTTAAAATAAGGGCTGAGTTGTCTGACACAGCGCCCCTCCTAAACACTGGGCACACCACAGTAGAGCAGGGTATGTTACCCTTTACTTCAAAAGTCCTGTAGCCCCTTGGTCAGTATGTTTCACTGGGGTTCAACATATTTCATATATATTATACTCCCAGAGAATTCCTTTTAATGGTAGTAATAACAATAATAATAATAATAATAATTATTATTATTATTATTATTATTATTCAAAATTTGGTATCTTTGTGATATCTTTTTTTCTTTTATAATTCTTTTTATTGAATTTTCATGGTATCTTTGTAATATCAGATATGTTCGTAATTGCACTTTTGTACTATTTAACCCCTTAAGGACTGGAGGTTTTTTATTTTTTGAGTTTTCGTTCCAGAGTCACAACCTTTTTATTTTTGTAGTGATGTAGTGGGAAGCGGTAAAAAAATTCCAAATGGGGTGAAATTGCAAAAAAAAAAGCAATTCCACCACAGTTTTGCGGGTTTTTAAATTCCGACGTTCGATTCGCGATAAAACTGACCAGTTACTTTTATTCTACAGGTCAGTACAAATCCATAGATACCCTATATGTATAGGTTTTCTTGCATTTTGATAGTGAAAAAAAATGGGAAAAAGTGGGAAAAAAATCTGTTTTACTTTTTTGTCACCATGTTTTGACCCCTATAACTTGTTTGTAATTATATGTACAGAGCTGTATGGGGGCTCATTCTTTGCGTCATAATCTTATCTTTTTATTGATACTATTTTGGGGTGTGTATGACTTTTGATCACCTTTTATGTAATTTTTGTGAAATGAAGCGACCAAAAATGGTGAATCCGCCATTTGGAAGCTTTTTTCCGTTTTGCTGTTTGACGTATTGGGAATATTTTTTTATATTTTTATAGTATGGGCATTTTCGCACATTTCAACACCCATGATGTGTATTTAAAAAAAAATAATGTATTTTTTTATTTTAGCAAAAGGGGGGTGATTTGAACTTTTAGTTGTTTTTTTTTGTTCATTTTAAACTTTTTTTTTTACACTTTCATATAGTTCCCATAGGGAACTATAACTTACAATCATTTGATTGCGATTATTATACATTCCAATGCAATAGCATTGGAATGTATGAAAAAAATCGCATATTTCCTATGAAGCCTATTACAGGCAAGGCTCCTTAGGAAATACTACAGAGCAGCCTGGGTTTCATTCATAGAAACCCAGGCTACTAGAGGCGCGCTCCGGCTCCTCCGATCGCCACGCGGAGGAGCCGGAGCGCAAACTGAAAGTAAAACTTTCGGTTTGTGCGCACACAGATGCGTGGTCAGGATTGACCACGGCATCTGAGGGGTTAAATGTCCGCAATCAGCATTGCTGCCGGTCGTGGAAATTAGCCGCGGGTGTCTGCTACAAGAACCATGTGGACACCTGCGGCTAAAGCGCCCGCATGACGCAGGAGCGGGCGCCATCTTTAAAGACCGGACGCAGGGTGTACATGTACGCCCTGTGTCCTTAAAAGGTTAAATAAAAAAGATAATAATAAAAAAAAAAAGTTGGTTAATAACAGGCACATAAGTGATATTCTAACATAAAGATACAAAAAAAAGAGGTTCAGGAGATTATTAATATATTAATACTTTGCTGAACTGTATGGCAAATTATCACACATGGTAAGAAAAAATGTATACATTGCTATCATTATTAACCTTGTATGGATTTTTTGTTTTTTACACAGACATGTTCTTCGGTATTGGTTGACTACTACAAAAAAAATCTTTTAATCATAATTGGAATTGCGTTTGGGCTGGCCGTAGTGGAGGTAATGTTTAAGGATATACGGTTATCTAAATGTCACAAATTGCGTCATTTGTGTTCTGTGTAAAGTGATAACAGGTTTGAGTGTATTGATGGAGCAGAGCTTGGCTTGTTATGTTTGCTTTCAGTTTTTCATTTGACGCGTTTTAGGAGAGCTAACAGTACTTTTGAAATTAAGCAACAAAGCATGGCCTAGAGATAGCGATCAAACAGACATGGAACCAAAACATAAAAAAAAAAAACTATTCTGGAATTTTATAATGTGCGTTTGTTAATACTGTTAAAAATTTATGAATACGTTGACACGTGTGTGTTACCATTCCTACCTTTCTTTTTATTAAATATCCAGCCCAGACCACTTTGACTTCTCCTAACCAATTCCCACCCCAGACCAAACCCTAAAATGAATCCCTCCCCCCTAACCATAAATTTAAAGGGAATGTGTAATCAGAAAATGACCTATTGTTTAAATCATGCTCTCATGTTTTTTGGTGATTATTTTTAATCTTCCATGTCAACATCTATTTAAAAAAAAAAAAAATATTAAATCTTGCAGTTTTTGCACTGGCCACTAGGACCACTTCTTGGTCTGTACATACCACTTTTCTGCAGTTATCTGCTCATTATATCAGGTAGAATTACAATACATACATCACTATATATAGATAACATAAAGTTATCATAAGTAAATAAAGTTAACATAAATGTATAACACTGAGGTACACCAATCTCTTATGAAAAATATAAATCTTTATTAAATATCCTTAAAATACACATTAAATACCATAAAAAAGGAGAAACAAGAAATAAATGCGCCAAACAACTTGCTAAGCCACGTAAACGCGGCTCTGTGTGGATCCTAAACCGGAAGTGCACTGTAATTAATCCTTTAGAGAACAGACCTATTGCGTCCAAAATAAAGACTAACCCGTCTATTTGTGGGTGCGCCTACTTGCATAACGGGGTGTATGTGGCCGAGGTAAGGCACGAGTTGCTAGTGTTTCTTTACCGGGAGGGAATGATTATTTGACTGTTAGGCAGATCGTGTTGAGCCCCACAAATAGACGGGTTAGTCTTTATTTTGGACGCAATAGGTCTGTTCTCTAAAGGATTAATTACAGTGCACTTCCGGTTTAGGATCCACACAGAGCCGCGTTTACGTGGCTTAGCAAGTTGTTTGGCGCATTTATTTCTTGTTTCTCCTTTTTTATGGTATTTAATGTGTATTTTAAGGATATTTAATAAAGATTTATATTTTTCATAAGAGATTGGTGTACCTCAGTGTTATACATTTAAGGTTAATGGGTACTACCTCGATGAGGTTACGATCAGATTAGTGTTTGAGAGTTAACATAAGTAAAGTTATTGGCTATTTGAGAAGTCTGGCTTCAAAAAGTCGCAAAATAGGGCTTTAGTAACTTTTTGGGCCCACTTGAGCAAAAATATTGTGACTTTTTACATTTTTACACCACTTACTCCAGTTTTGAAATATAAGTGGGAAGGTGAGCGTGGTTAACCATGTTAATTTTCACTCCAGATTGATCACTGAGACTTTTTAAGAAAATTCGCCCAAAAAAGTCGCAAAACTGGAGTAGCTTTACTAGACAAAAATGTAGCATAAATGATAAATGTAGCTTAAAGTAAACCAACACAGACTCAAGCAAAACTAACTTCAAATATTCCCATCATGATAAATTCCCCCATTGAATCAGCTTCTGTCCATTGCCTAAATGACTGATGGTATGCTGTATGCATATCTCTAAATGCTGTTAAGAACATCTCAGGTAAGATGGCAACTTAGATTACAAAGATCAGCAATTACAAAATTACAAACTATTTCTAACAAAGCTAGAACCAGCCCTCAACCTCCCATGGATCCTAAGATCTCCTCATTTATTGCTCTGCTGGATTTATATCAAGCTGACAGCTCAAGGGGAGTGTCTTTTCTGCTGCATCTCAGGGGGCGGGTCAATTCTCCCCTATCACAGCTTAGGGGGCGTGTCTCAGCTCTCCCTATCACAGCTCAGGGAGCGTGTCTCAGCTCTCCCTATCACAGCTCAGGAGGCGTGTCTCAGCTCTCCCTATCACAGCTCAGGAGGCGTGTCTCAGCTCTCCCTATCACAGCTCAGGAGGCAGTTAAAGAATGAAACTGAGCATGTGCGGCCTTTTCAGTGAGCAGGTCAAAGGAATAAAAAAACACACAGCAGGTGGCGCTATAAAGATAGAGTTCAGTGATTAACTGTGGATATGCTAAATTTTCTATTACAAAAATTCAGATCTGGGTGCTGGTTTGAAAACCGCTGAATATTTTTTGTGGGACAACCCCTTTAATTATGCAGGCACTAGCTAGACCTCTAAATTAATTCAGAGCCCATACCAGACTAGAATTGAGATGCCAGACTAGAATAAAGAATTAATACTGATCTCACACCAGACACCTGAACTCAGATGCTAGACTAGAATAAATAATAATATTGAGATCCCAGACATTACACAAATTCACTGTCCTCGATCCCTGGTTCCTTTTCAGTTCTGGGTACCACTGCACACGAATCTCTAACTCTGGCAGCCCAGAACTGCAAGAACTGAAGCAAGAAAAAGGGGCGGATGCAACGAGGATGTCTACAGGGATCAGACTACACAGGAATTGTTTGCATTACACTGTAGACACAATCTAAACTACTTAAAAAACTACTGAATCGGACAGCTCATATGGGGGTCTTATATTTTGCTACAATTACATATTCAAAAGAATGGACATCTGTACGCTACACACCAGAGGTGCCATAACTAAGCAACATGACTTACATTAGGAGGGGATGCTGAGAAGTTCCTGGCTTTGCCCCCTTCCAGTTGGAATTGAGAAATGAATTTGGTACCATATGAAAGCTTGATATAATGTTATGTAACTGTGCAAATATCAGATGTTTATGATTGTTATAACTACCGTATTTTTCGCCATATAAGACGCACCGGCTGATAAGACGCACCTAGGTTTTTGGGGAGGAAAATAAGAAAAAAAATATTTTTGGTGGGTCTGGAACTAATGGTGGTTTGTGGATGGCACTGTTAATGGGGGGATCTGTGGATGCCACTGTTAATGGGGTGATCTGTGGATGGCACTGTTAATGGAGGGATCTGTGGATGGCATTGTTAATGGGGGGATCTTTAGATGGCACTGTTAATGGGGGCCCCTGTGGATGGCACTGTTAATGGGGGCCCATCTGTGGATGGCACTGTTAATGGGGGCCCATCTGTGGATGGCACTGTTAATGGGGGATCTGTGGATGGCACTGTTACAAATGTGTCATCCACAGACCCCCATCCCATAACAGTGCCATCCACAGACCCCCTGCAGCTCAATGCTGTACCATAAAAATATAAAATATCTCCAAGTACAAATAAACTTATTAAAGATCACCCTTATTAATGTACTGTAACACAGACCTCAATACCTCCTTTAGTACGGGCAGGCGGTCGGCCGAGAGCGTGACTCTCCGATGGCACATGTCTGCGCCTGCTTCATTCATAAAGCAGGCGCAGGCATGTGACGTCAGAGAGTCACGCTCTCCGCCCGCCCGGCCTGCCCGCATTGTAAAGGAGGTATTGGGGTCTGTGTTACAGTACATTAATAAGGGTGAACTTTAATAAGTTTATTTGTACTTGGAGATATTTTATAATTTTATAGTACAACACTGTGAGCGGCGGGGCCGGACCGGCCCCGCTGCAATTGCCGGCCCCCAGCTCCTCCTCCCTGTCACTCCCCGCTCATACATCGCAGCCTGCGATGTAAAAAAAAGTCAGCATTCGCCGCATAAGACGCAGGGACATTTTCCCCCCATTTTGGGGGGAAAAAAAGTGCGTCTTATACGGCGAAAAATACGGTATTTTTAATTTCAGGTAGAACCTGAGATGGCAGAGAACAAGAAAGTTTCACGTCTGTCGAGTTACGGGCTGTCATTACGTTTTTGTTTCTCCAGGGAAAGGACTTTCACACTGAGGACACTTCTCCCCTAGTGTTTGTGACATCTTAGTGTGAATGTCCTATGCAGACTTTCCCTGGAGAAACAAAAACGTCATGACGGCCCGTAACTCCACAGACGTGAAACTTTCTTGTGCCTCTGCCATCTCAGGTTCTACCTGAAATGAAAAATACTGCAATAATTTAGACTAGCACAGGTCTAAATACAGTCCTCAGGGCCCACTTGCCGGTCAGAATTTAGGAGTATCCCACAGAATAATTACCTGTGTTAAATCCTGATGGATGGACACTAATCATCTTAGCTGCCCAATACTAAGGAAATCCTGAAAACATGACCGGCAGATGGGCCCTGAGGACTGGAGTTGAGGACCACCATAATGGAATACATAACGGTGATGTGAACAAGCCCTTACTATGATTGAGCCATCCCATAACAGTTCCATGACTTCAATGTGCTGTATTATAATACACCTCACCAGCTGTATGATGCCACATGAAATAGGCAGAATTATATTACCAGTTTTAAGAACCCAATTTGTATTGAGTTGTCATTTTAATAGCAAAGTTGAAATTATATTTTTGTACAATCTTTATATTTTTCTGTTTTTCCAGCTCTTTGGCCTTGGTTTTTCCATGACTTTGTATTGTCAGATAGGGAAGAAATAAGGAGACCGGGATTACATCAATCAATACTGTACAAGGCACTGGTTCACCTCAATATGCAGCTATAACTCTAGGCACAATCGCTTCTTTTTCTTCCCATAGCTGTTTAATGTAATATACTATACAGTCTAATGTTGTAATGCGATATCTTTTCAGTAGACATTTACTAGACACACTATCTGTGCAGATGCAATATTATCTAGTCATTGATTCATGTAGTGCAGTTTGTTTTATTTAATAACATTTCTTGCCCCTAAGTTTTTTTTATTGTACTAACTAATGAGTAATACATTTTTGAAAGACTATAAACACCTTTAGGTGCATTTTTTATGATTGCATTTTACTCATTATGGGCTAAAAATATATTTTTCAATTGGTCTTCATTAAAAAAGTTTCAACCGTTTTTATCCTATAGGGTTAAGTTTCAGCCTATCTGCTGAGTATCTTACTTTCAGGGCCACACTGAGCCATTGGACTGAGGGCTGGACATATAGAGCTTATCTTTGAACTCCTGACTGCTCATAAGCACTCACTTACAGTAAATCATAATCAATCAGTTTGATAAGAATTTATCTATATTGAGTGTTTATGAGCTGTCAGGAGTTCAGAGATAAGGGCTATACATCCAGCTGTCAGAACAGCAACATGATGACTTAGTATGAAACTAAAAGCAAGATACTCAACACTGTAGGACAAAAGCTGTTGAAATTTTTAATAAAAACTAATAAAAATATAGTGTTAGACCCAAATGCGTACAATGCAATCATAAAAAATGCCCCTGAAGGTGTTCATAACCTTTAGGTAGAACAACCTAGAAAATTTGAATCCATAACATTTTTATGTTCTTGAAGTTCAGTTGTGTATATTTTTTTTTAAGATTGTGTTTATTGGCTTATTATGACATTACTAACCCATTATCTTTTTTTAATTTTTATAAATTAATTACTTCTTTTGTTGCTTGCATACAACGCTTTCTATACATTATATTTCTGATATAAATGGTTATGTATAAACTACTCAAATGTATGCAGTCCAATTAAAAGGCCTTACTTTTTATATCCAATGTTTTAATCCAATTGAAAGCTTTAACTAAACAAATAAATGAGAACCATGACAATTTTTCTGTAAAGATCTTGTGGCTTCATATGGGTTGCCTAAAACTGAATACTGTGCGCTGTGTATTTGTACAATGAATATAAGACACAGTTACACACTGTTACAGTGTGACAAAAATGCATGCGCATGCAGTGCTGAATATAATCCTAACTGTACCTGTGGTCTAACCTCCTTATGTTATCAAAAAGGCAATTAGATTTTATTTTCATTCTTGAACACCTACATGTAGTGCATTGCAAAAAAAGGTCCATCAAGTTTAACCATGAAAGGAAGAGGATATGGATGCAGGGAAGTGGGATTCAATTTTAGAACTGTGGGAGAGATTTATCAAAGCTAGTGTAAAGGGAAAACTGTCTCAGCTGCCAATAACAACCAATCAGATTCCACCTTTCATTTTTCAGAGCTCCTTTGGAAAATGAATAGGGAAATCTGATTGGTTGCTATGGGCAACTAAGCCAGTTCTCCTTTACACCAGTTTTCCTTTGTTTTTACTTATTAATCCAGAAGAAGGCAATGTTGAAAAATTTCCCTTGTCTTTCCATGTGGGGATCAGACTGCATCACGTAAGAATTCTACAAATTTAAATAAGCATTCATTTTACTTAGTTCTAAGAATTCATCTAAGCCTTTTAGAAAACCATCAACCTCCTGCTGTGACCACGTCTTGAGGAAGACTATTCCACAGATTCACAGTTTTTCTGATGATGGAACCTTTTTTCTCCTTACAGTGCAGTGCTCTCATGTCTTCTGAGGGCATATTGCATGAATTAGCTTTTCACCATATTTCTTTACCAGAACATCCAGTTTTGGCTTTCGTGATGCAGTTATTTTTTTTAATCCCTGTGTCACAGTTCACTGTGAAACTTGCTGGATGCATGCGCTCTTGCATACTGGCTGCAGTTGACGTTCCCGTGTATACTGATTGCTTGAGTGGTACATGCTGGCTGCGGCCTTCTTAATCTGTGAACTGAGTCCTGTGGATATTCTGCTCCTTGTCTTTGTATCGCAGTGCGACTCACTGTGACACTTGTTGCCGTGTAGGCTGGCTGCATGAGCTCTTGCGTACTGGTTGCAGTTGACATTCCTGTACATGCTGGTCGCTTGGGTGGTTCATGCTATCTGCAGTCTTCTATAGTATGTGAACTGTGCTCTGTGAATGGTGTGCTCCATATGTCTATTTAGGGTTGATGCTTTCAGGAGCTTGTTTGAGTATCAGGTGGTCAGGTGTCTTAATCACCCTGCTATTTAGCCTGTGTGCGATATTTCTGGGAGTTCAGTCTGTCTTCAGGAATTTTGAGTGCAGGGTGCTTGTTCTCCTGACCAGTGTCTTTGTTACTCTACTCTGGCTTGTGTGGTCAGACTGATGATTCTTTAGTCTCTTTTTTTCCTAGTTTGTCTGTGAACACCATGCTCTCTGTTCTACATAGGTTCCAGGCTATGTAACCCCATTTATATGTTGTAATGTCTTTTTGTCTTGATCTGTCTTTGAACTCCGTGCTCCCTGTTCCGCATGGGTTCCAGGCATAGTTTTATGTCTGTGAACGCCATGCTCTCTGATCTGCATGGGTTCCAGGCATGTTTGTATGTCTGTCTGTGAACACCAGGCTCCCTGTTCACCATTGGTTCCAGGCATGTTTGTAGGTCTGTCTGTGAAAGCCATGCATTCAGTTCCGTATGAGTTCCAGGCATGTTTGCATGTTTGTCAGTAAACAACATGCTCCCTGTACCCTAATCCATGTGGGTTTCAGGCTATGTAACCATGTTTCTATCTTGCAATGTCTTCATGTCCTGTCTGTGAACACCATGCTTTCAGTTCCGCATGGGTTCCAGTTATCTTTGTATGTCTGTGTGAGATCATTATGCTTTCTGTTCTGCATGGGTTCCAGAAATGCTTCTATTTCTCTGATTTTGTTCCGATCTGTCTATTTTTGTTATGTTCCATGTATCCTGATTTGTATGGCTTCCTGACTATGTGACTTTGTGATCCTGTATCCTAGTCTTGTGTCTGAACAGTGTTCTATATTGTATGCCTGGATTGCGGGTGCCTTGCACCAGTGTCTGTTTCCTTGCATGTCAGCTGCCAAGTTTACCGGAACCATCCCAGGAGGTAGAGGTCTGGGCACCCTCTTGTGGCATTCCTGTATAGGGGTTAAAGGGTGAAAACCAGGGGAGCATTGGAATAACACCCTTAGGGTTTGGCCCAAAGCCAAACCGTTTACTGATTCGCCTGATCAGTACAGTTTGCTCTGCTATGAAACCTGCTGTCCTTAAGGCCTCATGCACACGACCGTTTTTTTATGCTGTCCGCAAAAAGGGGTTCCGTTGTTCAGTGATCCGTGTCCGTTTTTGCCTTCCGTTGTGTTTCCGTGTGTCTTCCGTTTTTTTAGCGGACATGACCCAAAAGATTTTACCAAAAGACAGGCTGACAATGTTTCCCAAGTGCCTGCCAAGGGATCCGCAAAAAAAACGGACACGGAACACGGATGACACACGGATGGCCATCCGCATTTTTCACGGACCCATTGACTTGAATGGGTCCGTGAACCGTTTTTCACGGACAAGAATAGGACAGGTTATATTTTTTTGACGGACTGGAATCACGGACCACGGACGCGGAGGACAAACGGTGCATTTGCCGAGGTTTCCACGGACCCATTGAAAACCAATGGGTCCGCAGAAAATCACGAAAAACGGAGCAACGGACACGGAATCAAACAACGGTCGTGTGCATGAGGCCTAAAGCTGTGGTTCCTTCCTGGCCTGTTTTATTCGCATTGCTTGTGTCTGGTACTTTTATTTAATAACACATTTGCTTTGGGTTTCTTTGGCTCTTGTTGTCTGTGTACACTTGTGATATGTTCAGGGGTTTTTCAAACCCCTCAACATGACACCCTGCCTTGCATTTTGCAGGACAAGGTATTCTTCACTTTTACCCATTTTGGTCTAGATACTGTATAATGTATTGAAAAACTTTTATCAAAGGAAACCTGTCACATTGAGCATGTTGGCTTAGCTGAAGGCAGCATGTTATAGAGCAGGAGGAGCTGAGCAGATTAATATATAGTTTCATGTAGATATTCTTTCATTTAAATTCCTGCTCTTGCTGGTGATTGACAGCTATCTGTGTGTACACAGTCATAGAGGGAACGCTGTCAATCACTGATAGGACCGTCTCCTGGACTTCAAAGCCCAGAATGAGCAGGAATGTAAAAGAGTAAAATGCAAGTTTTACTGAATCTTTTCACACAAAACTCTATATCTGCTCAGCTACTCCTGCTGTACAACATGCTGCCTGCAGATTACTTTGCATTTTTATGGTGACGTGATTTAATTGAAATGTAACTTCATTTTGCAGGACAGTATGATGACAGCAAATTTACATAGTTTTTATTTTTTACTACTTTTGCAAAAATAAAACACGTTAAAAATTCATTTTCATGTTTTTGTCTCCATATTTTGAAATACTACTCCTACAAACAAAGGCACTCCATGTCAATTTAATAAAAATCAGTAACATCTTTATTAAATAACAAATATAATTAAAATCAAACAGGGTTTGATAAGGGAAACTAACGTGCCCCGAGAGGCGGCAGGTCATAAAAATAAAGTTTGAATGCTATTACAGTACATAAATAATTTATCCATAGTGGGGCAAAGAGTAAGGCCTCTTGCCCACAACCGTATGCCCTCTGAGATATACGGTCCGTGAGCGGGCCATATGTCCCGGATCGGCATTGATCGTGCGTGCGGGAGCGCACAGCATCATAGATTACAATGATAACTTTTTCACGTTCAGTGAAAACTGAGCGATTTCGCAAGCAAGTACATTCAGTTTTGTTTGGGATCGCGTTCAGTTGTTCAGTTTTTATTGTGCTGCTGCAATGCGATTTAATGCGTTTTGCACGCGCGTGATGTAAAACTGAATGTTTACAAACAACATTTCTTAAAAACCATCCGTGAAAAACGCATCGCATCCACACTTGCTTGCCGATGCAGTGCAATTTATATGCAGCCCCATTCACTTCTATGGGGCCCGCGTTGCTTTAAAATCGCAGTATATAGAACATGTCGCGATTTTCACGCAACGCACAAGTGATGAGTAAAAACCAATGCTTATGTGCATAGACCTATTGAATAGAATGGGTCCGGATTCGGTGCGGGCGCAATGCGTTCGCATCACGCATTGCACCCGCGCGGAATACTCGCTCGAGTGAAAGGGGCCTTATAGAGAAGTCTATGAAAAAACACCTGAAAAAAAAGCCACATCCAGAGCATGCTGCGATTAAAAAAATATATATCATTGATCAAAATAATGCCCTTCGAGGTTAAAAAAGTGCCACTACAAAAAACTTGTTTCTCCGTTTTATATTTGCTGAAGGCTTCTATGCAACATCTGGATCTGGCATTTTTGGCCTAAAAAAAATGCAGCAAAAATGTCAGCCACCAAAAACCGTAAAACCCCTCAAAGAAAAAACCTACATGTTACACTAGCCTAAAATCATAATGCTTTGCACAGAAAAGTGTAATTTGTTTGGAGCACAGGGGCAAATCAGAGATTCCAAGTGCTTTGGAGTAAAAAATTAAGATTATGGAAGTGTCCAGCCCCATTTTGTAGACTATCCAGAATTGTCTTCGAAATTTAGTGTCCCTTTTTAATAATTTAACAGGTGGATATAAACTAGGTTTGCATGTGGTTGTGTAAAGGCTCTTGGGAACTCCATTTCTGAAACCAACAGGTCTCTGATTAGTTCTAGTACCAGAAGGATCAGCAAAAAAAGGATACCTGAGGCCTCTTTCACACGAGCGTGACGGATTAGGTCCGGATGCGTTCAGTGAAACTCGCACCATTTTGCAAGCAAGTTCAGTCAGTTTTGTCTGCAATTGCGTTCAGTTGTTCAGTTTTTTTCCGCACTAGTGCAATGCGTTTTGATGCATTTTTCACACGCGTGATAAAAAACTGAAGGTTTACAAAAACATCTCTTAGCAACCTTCAGTGAAAAACGCATTGCATCCGCTTTGTTTTTCACTGAAGCCCCATTCACTTCTATGGGGCCAGGGTTGCGTGAAAAACGCAGAATATAGAACATGCTGCGTTTTTCACGCAACGCAGAACTGATGCGTGAAAAAAAAACACTCATGTACACAGACCCATTGAAATGAATGGGTCAGGATTCAGTGCGGGTGCGATGCGTTCACTTCACACATTGCACCCGGCGGGAAAACTCACTCGTGTGAAAGGGGCCTAAATGCTTATAGAAGACACATTCTTTATTCATCCAGGATTAAAAAAATCAAAACACTTTTTTTTCCAAACACTAGTTTCAAGCCATAATTAAAGTCCTTTTTAGCCCAGAACTTATAAGTGTAATAGAAAAATGTCTAGACCACGATCTCTTGTCTCTGCAGTTTGACAAAAAGACATACTACATTCCTACTTTTCCATCATCCGCCTACCTTCTGAACAACTCATCCTGCCACCTTCAATACTGTCTCTGCTGTGGTCCCCAATATTATACTGCAGAAACAGATAAACCCCCTGATAATACTAGTACCACACAGATGGTGCCCCTTCAATAATTATTGGCACACAGTGCCCTAAAATAACTGAGCCCAGCAAATAGTGCCCCTGACACTAATAGTGTAAACATTATGTCCCCCAATTACTACTACAGCATTATTACTTCTAGGGCACAGTGAGGACATTGTTGTTGGAGCACTATAGGGGTACAATTACTACTAAGTGCACTCTGGCAGAGAATTATTACTATTGGTGGGACTCTGGGGAGCACTATAACTGCGAGGGGCAAACTGGCCACTTAAAATGAGCACCAGTACAAAGAATGTCCCTTATAATGTGCACCAATACAAAAAATGTTCCTGTTCTGTGTGCCAGTACAAAAAAATTCCCCCTCTTACTGCCCCCAGTTGAGCTAATGTCCCCATAGTGCCCCTATAATGTGTGCAAGTATAAAATACCCCTATATAATGCCCCCAGTAAATGCCCACATAGTGCTCCTCTCTCCTTCCCATAGTCTCCCCATAATGTGCCAGTATAAAATTCCCTATATAGAGCCCCAAGTAGATGCCCCCATAGTGCTCCTTCCCCTTCCCCCATAGAGGCCTATCTCCAGTTGCTCGTAATCTCTGGTGGCAACATCATTTACTTCTTTTGTGCTTATCTAATTGTTATCCTGAGTTCAGGAGTCAAATGATAAGGAAACTGAGCAATATTTCAATCTCGTCATGGACTTTGACCACAGGGGGTGAGGTTCAGACATCTGATTGGTGAGGCCTCAGTAGAAAACTGTGCTGCAATCCATAAGGCCAAATTCCTAATCAAATATTTCTGAGAATAAATTGCTATGGAACAGAAAACAGTAGTTTCCTTCTTCTTCATTGCAAAATCAAATTGCTTTAGTTTTGCTTCTGCAATGATTGGCTTGTCCCCTAAATCTATGAGTACATGTGATCAAAGAGTAGTAAGGTAATATAGAAACATGGGGGTCTTTTACAATGTCTTTTAACAGAATTCTGGCATTGGAAAGTCGCAAGCATCATAAAACACTGTATTTGTAGTGAAATTTGCGACTTTTTGGCCCTTTTCAGAAGTGGACGGAAAAGTCTGTCTTTATAAATGTCCCCTGTGGTTCATTTCAGTCAGATTTGACACAATACAGTATTACACTCTGTGAAACAATGTGTTTTTATTGCTATAATGTTACTGTACACGAATAATCAATAAGTTATTGCACATGATGAGTAATGCAATATTTATAACATTACTCAAAGATGAAGAATTGTTCTAATTGAATAACAACCAATAACATTTCTTTATGTCAGTTTATACAAACCATTAGAAAACGTGATGTGGTGTTAAACAGGCAGGATATGCTCAAACCGACATGCAGTTGTGCATGTATAGGGGAGCATATCCTGCACTTGTAGTCCGTTGCTGATGGCAATCAACAGCAAAAAAATGCATACAAGGGAAGATGCCAGCAACGGACTACAAGTACCACAATAACCATCTTACATACGGTAACAATTATGTGGATGTGGAGAACAATCAAAAACATAACCATAGCAAAGACAGTGCACTCTGCGGCAATACTAAACCCCCACACTGATGTTAAAATTGAGAGGTTAGTTCGACCTATATCCTACTAGGATCCTACTACATATCCTACTGTCTTAAGCTCGGGCACCGCGCCAAGGTCTCTCAAGTAGCCCGAGGCCCTATCACTCACCAACCTGTGCCGTTTGGGCAATACCAGGGGCCAGTGGGCGGATTACGGAAGCATAAGGCCTGAGTAACAAACAGCTTCCCAGTAACCTCCAGCATGTAGCCATGCTTGCAATGGGAGGTGCCTGTGAGCCCCACCCGAGACTGGCTGATTTGACCCAGGGCCTCACAAGTGCACCTGAATGTAGCCTGTAGATGAAAAGCAGGCACATTTAAATTGGAGTTTATACACCTCCATACATAAGAATATACAAACCATTAGAAAACGTGATGTGGTGTTAAACAGGCAGGATATACTCAAACCCATATGCAGTTGTGCATGTATAGGGGAGCATATCCTGCACTTGTAGTCCGTTGCTGATGGCAATCAACAGCAAAAAAATGCATACAAGGGAAGATGCCATCAAGTTTATAGACTGTAAGCGACATTAAATATACAAAAAATTTAATAATTATAAAAATATTTATCCCAGCCATCCTCTCTTAATATTGTTCATTTCTTTGTGCAGTATTTCCCTCTTATTGCAAATAAGCAGCCATTTCCCCCTTCTTCATCCTCACTGTCCTATGTCTGGTTCTAAGACAACTGGCTGTAGCAGGAGCCTCCCCTACCACTCTGCAATAAGCCACAGCCATTTTGATTGTTAAGCCACACCAATCAGTGATTTAGTGGCCAAAAATGTGAGAGATCTGCCATAAATCTATGTAAAATTTCTCCAGGAATGTTTGTTTCAAGAGTTTGTAGAGAATTCTGCTTACTGACACAGGTTTATCTTTTGTTTACTGCACTTTTATCAGTTAATACTTTAGATGTAGTGTTACTTTAATCTAGGACATACAAGTACATCTTGGAATGTCTTAAAGGGGTATTCTGGTTACATCATAAGGCTGTATTACTGGATTACAAATGAACGCTCGTTAGCAATCATCTTGCAGTCTAATACTGTCGCTGATTGCCCGATGAACGAGCAAATGTTCGTTCATTTGGCAATTCTGATTTTTAAGCATGCCTAAAAATCAGCGCTTGCCAGCGGCAGATAGTGCGGTCTAACAGACATAATGGGGATGAGCAATGGCATAGCGTTCTCTCCTCCCCATGCTGCGGAGGAAATCGCTGCATGTAATAGCAGCGATCTCCTCTACTAGATAACAAGCGATTGCTGGGAGGGAACGCATCCCTCCCGACAATCGCTTGCTCAATTGGCCAGCGCACATGCTTGACCTGCTGATCCACTGAATTAGGGGTCTCATTATCGTGATAGGTGGGATATGGGATAACTTGACATAACAGAATACCCCGTTGTGTTAAGACTTAATGCTGTACATGTATCAGAGGTGTGGAAATTGTATCGCGGGGCAGGTAGTTTGTTCAGTAGCTTAGCCCTGCTGCGGGCAAGTAGCAGGGCTGAGATAGGGTTGGGCAATATACCGTTGTTGGCGGTATACCGCGATATTAAGAAACAGCGATATGACTTCCAGACTTCGTCCACTGGAGGTAGAGTCGGGTTTCTGTAGATATTCTGGTGCCGCCATTATCTGCACCTTTCCACGGAGAAGCGATTCCCGTCTCCTACCCTGACAGTAACAGCCGGAGAATAAAGTCCCCTTTGTTTGGCGGTCAGATGCGGTCAAGTCACTGTTCACACAGTTCTGTAAGAAAGCTTCCTCATCCTATAGGAAACTGTGCTGCAGGACGAGTGGGAAGATGGTCGATAGCGCTGGAGTATAACCTCACCCGGAGCGCAGCCAGGGTCCCTGTGTCCAGGACAATACCAGGCGGGATCTGCCACATTCACTGCTGTTGACAGATCCTTCTCTGGGTGAACTGTTTAGGCTTATTTCAGACGGGCGTGTCCTGTGCGGAAATCTCGCTCTGTGTGTGATCGTGATTTCCTGTTATGGACGCTGCTCGTTTCTCAGGAGCACACGGTGTTATAATGGTTTATAATGCTGTGTGTCTCCATGACCTGTATCTACTGAGTTATACTGAGACACACACAGCATTATAAATCAGTTTAATGCCGTGTGCTCCTGAGAAACGAGCAGTGTCCATAACAGGAAATCACGATCATACATCATTTCCGCACAGGACACGCTCCTCTGCAAGAAGCCTTGTAGTGTGTATGACTGAAGCAGAAGGCAGAGGAAGGATAGTTCACATATATAGGTTTGACCAGCAGTGGGAGCCGAGGTTAAGGAATCCAGGAGTATGACTACTGAGTGTGCATGTCTTCTCATTTGGGGCATAAGGCTGTGCTAGGCACCTCCACCTCCAGAAGATGGGTCTGGCCCAACCACTCAGACCCCTCAGGCTCTTCTGTCCCCCCCACTCGGACCCCTCCAGGCTCTTTTGTCCCCCCACTCGGACCCCTCAGGCTCTTCTGTCCCCCCACTCGGACCCCTCAGGCTCTTCTGTCCCCCCCCACTCAGACCCCTCAAGGCTCTTCTGTCCCCCCACTCGGACCACTCCAGGCTCTTCAGTATAACGTCTCCTTGTGGCTGCCCCCATACAGTATAACGTCTCCTTGTGGCTGCCCCCATACAGTATAATGTCTCCTTGTGGCTGCCCCCATACAGTATAATGTCTCCTTGTGGCTGCCCCCATACAGTATAACGTCTCCTTGCGGCTGCCCCCACACAGTATAAAGTCTCCTTGTGGCTGCCCCCATACAGTATAACATCTCCTTGTGGCTGCCCCCATACAGTATAATGTCTCCTTGTGGCTGCCCTCATACAGTATAACGTCTCTTTGTGGCTGCCCCCACACAGTATAACGTCTCCTTGTGGCTGCCCCCATACAGTATAACGTCTCCTTGTGGCTGCCCCCATACAGTATAACGTCTCCTTGTGGCTGCCCTCATACAGTATAACGTCTGCTTGCGGCTGCCCCCACACAGTATAACGTCTCCTTGTGGCTGCCCTCATACAGTATAACGTCTGCTTGTGGCTGCCCCCACACAGTATAACGTCTCCTTGTGGCTGCCCTCATACAGTATAACGTCTCCTTGTAGCTGCCCCCATACAGTATAACGTCTCCTTGTGGCCGCCCCCCATACAGTATAATGTCTCCTTGTGGCCGCCCCCATACAGTATAACGTCTCCTTGCGCTGCCCCCATACAGTATAACGTCTCCTTGTGGCTGCCCCCATACAGTATATTGTCTCCTTGTGGCTGCCCCCATACAGTATAACGTCTCCTTGTGGCTGCCCTCATACAGTATAACATCTGCTTGCGGCTGCCCCCACACAGTATAACATCTGCTTGCGGCTGCCCCCATACAGTATAACGTCTCCTTGTGGCTGCCCCCATATAGTATAACGTCTCCTTGTGGCTGCCCCCATACAGTATAACATCTGCTTGCGGCTGCTCCATACAGTATAACGTCTCCTTGTGGCTGCCCCCCATACAGTATAATGTCTCCTAGTGGCTGCCCTCATACAGTATAACATCTGCTTGCGGCTGCCCTCATACAGTATAACGTCTCCTTGTGGCTGTCCCCACACAGTATAACGTCTCCTTGTGGCTGCCCCTATACAGTATAACGTCTCCTTGTGGCTGCCCTCATACAGTATAACATCTGCTTGCGGCTGCCCCCACAAAGTATAACGTCTCCTTGTGGCTGCCCCATACAGTATAACGTCTGCTTGTAGCTGCCCCCATACCTCTGCCTCTGTTAACGTAAGTTTTTGGATAAAGTAAGCTACAGATCTCGTTTGGAAATCTGTTCTGTTTAAGCTCACAATTTATTTTTGGGTTTGTTTGCTTGAATTACAGTACATTTTGGGCCTGTCTTCTAAGTTGCTATCAATAAAGACCTTATTTAAATAAGGTTTTGATTTAAAATGATTTTTTGTATCAGGACAAGTAGATTGTCATGAGGGACAAGTAGATCGAGCCCCCGCTTTAGTCATTCGACAAGTAGTTTTTTTACAATTTCCACACCCCTGTGTATGTCATGACAATTACTCAGGGTAAGAAGCTGTGCCCTTACAATAAATATAGGGGGCCATGCCATTTAGCCATGCCATTTAGCCCCCTACACATGGACCTTCATGTATTCCACTTACACTTCCAGGCTGGAAATTTATTTTAAAATCATATTCTATAAATGTTCTATAAAAATCACTGACAAAACATGGCTGCTATCCATGTTGTAATTATGGAGCCATAGACTTCAATGGGCATGTTTGGACCACATCACAGACCAAAGTATTGCATGTCTCCATGGTTTCATGGTTTTTCCACTGACCCATGGAGAGTGCAAAATCACTGGTGTGTAAGTAAACACATTAAAATCAATGGGTACATGTGCTGTCCGTTCAGAACATGGACAGCACACATGCATGATTCATGGACGTCTGAATAAGGCCTAATATTGTAACAAAGTGCAGCCAGCAACTTAACACTTTATAGGCTCGCATATACTACACTAATATTAATGTCTGCCAAATCTGTAAAATTCCATTGAAAACAGAATAAAACTAATGTCATTAATTCCATGTTTTTCTATCATATATAAGGATTTATTTATCAGTAATTCTATAGAAGAATGTATAAAATCTGTTTCTTTATGGTAGCCTATTAAGTGTCATAACTGTGACAATTACATTCTCCAGGCAATGCCAATAACCTGAATGATATGGTTCATATGAAGTTTAACAAGAAGGATTAAATTACATGAAAGACAATGCCCATATGTTCAGAGGAAACACATTTCCAACAGATGAGCCCAGTAAAGAGATGCAAGTAAACCTGTATGACAATGATTTAATGTTAAATCATAAATCTTTAATGCAAACAAATACAATTATTGTATTATATTAACCCCTTCCTGTAAAATCACATACTGTATATGTACAACGGATCCCTTCCCATATCCCAAAATGTAACTGCAAGCAATCCCAGCTGCTCTCCTGCACTAACAGCCAGGATTGTTTTCTTATCCTAGGAACATCAATAAATAGTAAAAAAAATATGTAGATATTGACCAGTGAAATAAAGTTAGGCCATTTATTAAAGGGATTATCCAGGAAAAGACATTTATGACTTATACTCAGTATAGGTCAACAGTATCACATATGCGGGGATGTGACACCCAGGACTCCCACCGATCAGCTTTTATATTGAAATCTGGTATTATAGGAAGCGCTCCCGCTTCTCCTACCTCCGGCTACGGACACTTAAGACTTGAAAGGAGGTCTGTAATCTTTAAAACGCGTTGTCATCCTTGAATAAACAGAAGTTCTCATTCCTATCCGTCTGGTCGTTCAGTTGCGCCGACAAAGGGTGTGGATCTCCACGTGGGCCCCATCCTCTCCAATATTACTACTCACCTCCCAGGGGCTGGCAACCCATCCTAGCGAGGATCAGACGACGCTGGCAGCACCGACCTACTACCTCCACCTGTACATACTAGTGTTGTTTCTACGTTAGCACAACCATACAAGGTGAGCCTAACCATCCTAAACAACCTTCGTCTCAATATACATATCACCCTATGAGTGCCTCTCCCCTCCTTGTTGCCCTTTTTTGCCGATCAGCTGGTAGAAGAGGCTTTGAGCACTGCACCCTATTCCTAGGCCAAGTGACATCACTTGTCGTAAAGGAAATCTGTCATCAGTTCTCACACCTGGCCCTCAAGTCTCACAGCAGAGGGTTTGGTGCATGCACAGTTCATGGCTGAAGAATGCCGGGCAGATTACTTTGATGAATGAGAGGGAGAAGAGAAAGAATTGTTTCCGTTCTGAATGATTTCTTTATAATAGACCTGCCTAAAAGGGCTGTCTGGGCTCAGAGCTGAACCCGGACACATCCTCTTCTTCCCCCACTAAGCCCCTCTGACATGAGCGTTGGAGCATTTCATTATTCATTCTCTCTCTCTCCGTTTCTCTCTCCTTCGCTCCTTTGGTGAGTGATAGTATACTGGAAGCAGCATTATAGCAATTCTATTCTTGTATATAGAAGGCAATCCTGCCTTAGTAGGTATAGGTATTACAGTAGTTATATTTTTTTTTACATAGGACAAAGTACTCTACTATTTTCTCTCTCTCCTTTGGTGGGTATTAGTATATTAAAAGCAATATTATAGCTGTTATATTCTTGTATATAGAAGACAATTATTTAGGAATGATATTCTTGTACATTGGAGACAGTATTATAGTCTTTTTCTCTCCCTTAATAGGTACAAGTATTACAGTAGTTATACTCTTGTACATAGGAGACAGTATTAGCCTCTCCCTCTCCCCTTATTAGATAGAAGTATTACAGTAATTATATTCTTCTACATAGGACAAAGTACAGTACTAATCTCTCGCTCTTTCTCTCTGTTTCTCTCTCTTTCGCTCCTTTGGTGGATCATAGTATATTGGAAGCAGCCTTACAGCAGTTCTATTCTTGTATATAGAAGGCAATTCTTTAGAAATCATATTCTTGTACATAGGATACAGTATTATAGTCTTTCTCTTTTCCCTAAGTAGGTATAAGTATTACAGTAGTTATACTCTTGTACCTGGGAGACAGTATCATAGTCTCTCTCTCACTCTCTCTCCCCTTAGTAGGTATAAGTATTACAGTAGTTATACTCTTGTACCTGGGAGACAGTATTATAGTCTCTCTCTCACTCTCTCTTCCCTTAGTAGGTATAAGTATTACAGTAGTTATACTCTTGTACCTGGGAGACAGTATTATAGTCTCTCTCTCACTCTCTCTCCCCTTAGTAGGTATAAATATTACAGTAGTTATACTCTTGTACCTGTGAGACAGTATTATAGTCTCTCTCTCACTCTCTCTCCCCTTAGTACTGTAGGTATAAGTATTACAGTAGTTATACTCTTGTACCTGGGAGACAGTATTATAGTCTCTCTCTCACTCTCTCTCCCTTAGTAGGTATAAATATTATAGTAGTTATACTCTTGTACCTGGGAGACAGTATTATAGTCTCTCTCTCACTCTCTCTCCCCTTAGTAGGTATACATATTACTGTAGTTATACTCTTGAACCTGGGAGACTGTATTATAGTCTCTCTCTCACTCACTCTCCCCTTAGTAGGTATACATATTACTGTAGTTATACTTTTGTACCTGGGAGACTGTATTATAGTCTCTCTCTCACTCTCTCTCCCCTTAGTAGGTATAAGTATTACAGTAGTTATACTCTTGTACCTGGGAGACTGCATTATAGTCTCTCTCTCACTCACTCTCCCCTTAGTAGGTATACGTATTACTGTAGTTATATTCTTTCACATAGCACACAGTATTTTAGTCTCTCTCTAATTCCCTTAGTAGGTAAAAGTATTATAGTAGTTATACTCTTGTACCTGGGAGACAGTATTATAGTCTCTCTCTCACTCTCTCTCCCTTAGTAGGTATAAGTATTACAGTAGTTATACTCTTGTACCTGGGAGACAGTATTATAGTCTCTCTCTCACTCTCTCTCCCCTTAGTAGGTATAAGTATTATAGTAGTTATACTCTTGTACCTTGGAGACAGTATTATAGTCTCTCTCTCCCCTTAGTAGGTATAAGTATTACAGTAGTTATACTCTTGTACCTGGGAGACAGTATTATAGTCTCTCTCTCACTCTCTCTCCCCTTAGTAGGTATACATATTACTGTAGTTATACACTTGTACCTGGGAAACTGAATTATAGTCTCTCTCTCACTCTCTCTCCCCTTAGTAGGTATAAGTATTACAGTAGTTATACTCTTGTACCTGGGAGACAGTATTATAGTCTCTCTCTCACTCTCTCTCCCCTTAGTAGGTATAAGTATTACAGTAGTTATACTCTTGTACCTGGGAGACTGTATTATAGTCTCTCTCTCTCTCTCCCCTTAGTAGGTATACGTATTACTGTAGTTATACTCTTGTATCTGGGAGACTGTATTATAGTCTCTCTCTCACTCTCTCTCCCCTTAGTAGGTATACGTATTACTGTAGTTATATTCTTGTACATAGCACACAGTATTTTATTCTCTCTCTCATTCCCTTAGTAGGTAAAAGTATTACAGTAGTTATACTGTGTTATATGGTGGCCATGCTTGCAAAGTACAGGAAGAAGCTCCAGCCTCTCTGGTGGTGGGGACCGCAGGAGAATGCAAAGACTGACTCTTTTTTCCATTGTGTGCTGCTGGATTGCAGGGTGGTCGTCGTAATATATGAGCAGTATATAATGTGATTGAAAAATGAATCAGGCCAGGAAAGGAGGCAATATGGACAATAACAATATATTAGTAAGTGCCTTGTATTAGCTTTCTCTACGTGACATATGCCATTTTCTTGAAGTGACAAAACCCCTTTAACTTTAATAGTGAGATCTCTAGAGCCTTTCTAAAGGAAGGCACAGGGTTACAAGTGATTGAAAGAAAGATAAGAAAACTGATTGCTGCAACTGTTTTATTGCATTCAGACCCACAGATCTGATTTCACTTCTTACTTGCTTCAAGTAAAAGCCTTCTGGTTCTTTTACATGAACCAAAGTTTTAGGTAAGTAGCAGGAATGAACCAAACATCCACAATAACTGCCTGATTTACATGCAGCAATTACCTTGCTACAATTGTTTGTCCTCGTAGAGAATTATTGTTGCAGGCAGCAGAGCCCTGTGTACAAAGGACAATCTGCTGCATAGAAACATTTATTGAGATTTATCAAAACTGGTGCAAAGGAAAACTGGCTTTGTTGCCCATAGCAACCAATCAGATTGTATCATTCATTTTCCAGAGGAGCTCTGGGAAAAGAAAGATGGAATCTAATTGGTTGCTATGGGCAACTAAGCCAGTTTCCCTTGCATCAGTTTTGGTAAATCTCCCCTCGAACCTGGACTAGACTTATCCTTGTACGCCCCTAAAAGGGTAGTGAGGAAAAAATTATGCACATACCAATTATTAAGGTATACGAGGCCTAGAAGGGGTATCGACTGATGAAAAGGTAGAAGATCTATCCTTCTACTCTCCCTATACTAAACCTCAGTCCAGGGACGGCCCCTGATGGTGGGGACTCCCTGTCCTCGAACCTGGTCTACACACCCTCACTACACCATATAAGGATACCAGCAAGGAATAATCAATATCACTTGGAATCCGAGCGCTACAATAAAATCCACATACAGATATCAACATAAGGGCTGTGCAAGGAGTTCCCACCATCAGGGGCCTTCCCTGGGTTTATCTCTAGAAGAGGAAAAAAAGAGGAGTTTCCCTGTCCTCCCCGATCTTATCTGGGTGCTCTTACTTATTTGTTTGATTATACACAGACATACACTGAGTTTTGTCCGAATTATCTCCCACTTTTAAAGACTGTTGGAAATAAAAATGATGTTTTTAAGGGTTTTTTTTTTTAGTGCTGGAATTTAAGTGGGGATCACTATGGGGTTGGGGGGACACTATGGTGGCATATTATATAGGCACATTATAGGGACACTATGGGGAAGGGGAAGGAGCACTATGGGGACATATATTTGGAGCACTATATAGGGGCATTTTATACTTGCATATTATGGGGGACACTATGGGGAAGGGGAGAGGAGCACTATGTGGGTATTACATAGTGGTATTTTATACTTGCACAGATTATGGGGGCACTATGGGGACATTAGCTCAACTAGGGGGACTAAGAGGGGGAATTTTTTTGTACTGGCACACAGAACGGGAGCATTTTTGTACTAGTGGACATTATTAGGGGACATTTTTTGTACTGGCGCACATTATAAGGGACATTCTTTGTACTGGTGCTCATTTTAAGTGGCCAATGTGCCCCCCACAGTAATACTGCTCCCCAAAGTACCACCAATAGTAATAATTCTCTGCCAGAGTGCACTTAGTAGTAAAAATGCCCCTACAGTGCCCCAGAAGTAATAAGGCTCCCATAGTGCCCATAATAGTAATCATGTTCCCCATAGTCCCCCAGTAGTAATTGAGGGACATAATGTTTGCACTATTAGTGTCAGGGGCACTATTTGCTGGGTGCAGTTATTTTAGAGCAGTGTGTGCCAATAATTATTGAAGAGCACTATCAACTTAGTACTAGTATTATGATGTACAGTCTCTGTAGTATGGTATTGGGGAGCACAGTGGCCACAGTATTCGGGGCACTATCTGTGTGGTACTAGTATTTTTCCGTGTACAGTCTCTGTAGTATAATATTGGGGAGCACAGTGGGCACAGTATTGGAGGTGTGAGGATGAGGTTTCAGAATGTGGGGAGGAGGATGGAAAAGTAGGAACCTAAGATGTCTTTTGTCAAACTGCAGAGATGAGAGATTAGTAAAAAATCATTATGGAGGTCTAGTCTGAAAGGAGAAGATGAGGAAAGAGAAGGTCTACATCAGAAGAGACGTCACTGGATGTAACAGGTTTGTGCCACTGAATTCTATATGTTTGACAGCACTAAATATAATGTGTATGCAAATATGTCTTTAGTGCTAGGTACAAATGTGTATAAAATGTATATGGTATAGGTATATCTACTGTAAGTTCAGCCTATGTTTAATTTATATACTGTAGGCTGCATCATACATGGGTGTATATTGTATACACCGAAGAGCAAAACTCTAGGTGGTGCTGGATTCCCTTATATGTACAGCGGGCTCACTACTGTCACCTGCGTCTCATCTCCCCTCCCCCCGCAAGTATTTATCATAATCCTATGCAGGGCTTTTTTTCTGGTGGAATGCACCAGAACGGCGTTCCGCCACCTACCATGCTGACATTTTGACTTCGCAGCCTGCGATGTATCAGCGGGGAGGGCCTGGGAGGAGGAGCTGGGGGCCGCTCCAGTACAGTTATAAAATGTGGAATTCAATTAATAATGATTCATGCTGCCCCCTCTGTAGTATAACATTTAATATATCCCACACTCACAGGGCTACTGTTATATCGTAATGCAGGCCGGCCGGGCAGACGAGCGGCAGCGTGACTGACTGATGTCACATGCCTGCGCCGCCTGATTCATTCATAAATTACACTATTAAGGGGTGGGGTGGGGGGGTCTGTGGATGGCACTGTTATGGGGTGGAGGGGGGGATGTCTGTGGATGGCACTGTTATAGGATGGGGGATCTGTGGATGCCATCCACAGATCCCCCATAACAGTGCCAGTGCCATCCACAGATCCTCCACCCCATAACAGTGCCATCCCCAGATCCCCCATTAGCCCCCCCAAATTTCAATTGCATCCCTGTTCTCTAAAGGGGCGGTTTGGGGGGCGGTCCTAGGGGTGGGTGGGGGTGTGGCCAGGGGAGGGGGTTGAGTTCCACCACCTTTTCTCTGAGAAAAAAACCCTGGCCCCAACAGTCCCCAGACTTCAACCCAATCTAACTCTTGTGGGTAGAGTTGTCAGTATATGTGATGTATTTATGTGAGTGTGGTGTCTATTTACTCTGTTTATGTATGCATACCTTCCAACCATCCCGGATCAGGCATAATTACTGTGTGGGGAGCACAATGGAGACTAGACAGGATTGGGACATGTACAGATAAGCATTGAATAGAGTTAGAGGTGTGGCCTTAACGTTTTAAAAAAACTTTTTGCGCCGATCTTTGCGTGCCGCTGATATTTTAGCTCCTTAGGTATTTTAAAAGTTGGGTGGTATGTGTATGTAGTGTATATATGGTGTATTTATGTATGTGTAGCATGTATATGGTGTATTTATGTGTATGTGTGTTTCATATATATGGTGTATGTATATGTAACTATGTGTTTTGACGGTGCGTGTCCGTTGAGTCTGTTGAGTATGGAACCTGTTGTTAAAAATATGAATCCCACCCCTAGGTTTAACTTCTTTGACTCCTAAAGGTTGGACTTCTACAAGAAAACGATAATTAAACACAGACCCAAGTGTAATACACAAATGGAACCACAAGATGGCAACAAAACCTTAGAAAAGAGCTTAGGGAGCATGAAAGCCTGGGTTCTTAACTGCTTCATTACTGGAGTGTTTACCTCCCTTCCTTACCAGTCCAAATTTATAGTTTTAGCAATGGGCCTATTTAACTGAAAATAACTACTTAAAGGGGTTTCAGAGACTTAAATATTGATGACCTATGCATGTGTATGTATGTATCTATATATATCTCTGGTATATCTGTGCATGTATGCCGGTGATTTTTTTCTACCGGCAATATTAATCTCTGGTATTTTTCTACAAGGCCTGTTACTAATGAGCGCTTCCATTGTGGAGCGCTCATCAGTACAGCTTTTAACCCCCCCCCCCCCCCCCACACACACACACACACACACTTGTGTTAAGAAGAAGAAAAAAAAAAGAAGTCACCTCATCCATCTGATCGCCCCACTGTGAAAACACTCGCTGGTGACTAGAGAAGCAAAGAAGGGGGCACTAATGGGTGCATTACTCTTACTGTAGGGCACTGATGGGGGGCATTATTAATTCTGGGGTGCACTAATGGGGCAAATACTCTTACTGGCGGCACTAATGGGGGGCATTCATTCTCGGGTGCACTAATGGGGCCATTAATATTACTGTGGGATACTAATGGGGGCATTATTAATTCTGGTGTGCACTAATGGGGACAATATTAATTCTGGGGTGCACTAATGGGGGCATTATTAATTATGGGGTGCACTAATAGGGGCATTATTAATTCTGGGAGGCACTAATGGGGGCATTCATTCTGGGGTGCACTAATGGGGCCATTAATATTACTGTGGGATACTAATGGGGGCATTATTAATTCTGGGGTGCACTAATGGGGACATTATTAATTCTGGGGTGCACTAATGGGGGCATTATTAATTATGGGGTGCACTAATAGGGGCAATAAAGTAAATGGTGTCCCGGGTAACTCATCCCTCGTATCCTTAGCAACCATGCATGAAAATCGCACCGCATCCGCACTTGCTTGCGGATGCTTGCGATTTTTACGCAGCCCCATTCATTTCTATGGGCCCTGCATTGCATGAAAAACACAGAATATAAAACATGCAGCGATTTTCACGAAATGCACAAGTGATGCATGAAAATCAACGCTCATCTGCAAGGCCCCATTGAAGTGAATGGGTCCGGATTCAGTGCGGGTGCAATGCGTTCACCTCACGCATTGCAGCCGCGTGGAATTCTCGCCTGTGTGAAAGGGGCCTTAGACCTTTCTTTTGTGCCATTAGATGACAGGTAGAATATTAAGAAAAATATATTGATGGAAAAACTATGAAAATTATGAAAACAATTAGGGTAATTTATCAAACTGGTGTAAAGTAGAACTGGCTTAGTTGCCCATGGCAACCAATCAGATTCCTCCTTTCATTTTTCAAAGGAGCTGTCCAAAATGAAAGGTGGAATCTGGTTGGTTGCTAAGGGCAACTAAGCCAGTTCTACTTTACACCAGTTTGATAAATGACCCCAAATGTTTGTACTGTGAAAATGGATGATGTGATTTGTGTACTTTATCTATTGGCTGGGCCAACCGCAAGACTCCAAAGGACTACAGAGCACTTTGAATTTGGGGGGCCTATTTTTCTATTGCTGGTTCTATGGCACCGTACTGCCAGTACAGATGTTGTACAGTGCCAAAACATTAAAACCTCTTCAAGCTGACTTTTTATTATGTTATCGTCCTAAGATACAGATGTAGAGGAGTTAACACATATGCTTAACCCCTTCTATCCCGGGCCAGTTTTCACCTTCCTGCCCAGGCCATGTTTTTGCAAATCTGATGTGTGCCACTTTATATGGTGTGGTAAGGTGCAAGGTACCGTTGTCGACGGGAGGTATGTGTCACCGAGGTTCCTGGCCTCGGTGAGGTAAGAGCCGGGTTTTTTGTGTCAGCAGCAGCTAGTGCTGCTTGACAATTTGATATTTAGTTTGGCTGCAAAGCCAATCCGGGCCGGCTCTTACTGGGAGTAGGCAAAGAGTTGGGTGGGTGCCTATTCCCCACGGTCCAGGCCGGACTTTGCCGGGCTTTAAAACACAGCCAGCACCAGCAGGTGGGGGTGATTGTCCTGGAGCTGTGGAATCACTTGGGTTTGAGAGTGCTGATCCATGCTGTGCTGTGTGGAGTTCTCTGGGCTGGAAGCAAGACCCCAAGCAAGGAGGAGTGCAGACGGCCTGGAAGCCGGAGGTCGATCGCCTTGCGGCTGGACTGACAGCCAGGTGCGAACTTGCACCTAAAGCCTCCCAGGTGACTGGAACCTGTTTTGGACTATTTTGTTTTTCTGCACGTTTTCTGATGGGTGTGAATTAACACCAAGTGACTGTTTGCTGTGTATTTGCTACAAGTGTGAATTAAACACTGTTTGCTACACTTTCTGGACTCCGTTTTGCCTCTATACTGCACCCGCACTGCTATCTACCAGAGCGACTCCCACATTTGGTGTCGGATGCGGGCATGCGCAGTGAGGCTGGCGTGAGCGCCGGAAATGTTTGTTTTTGCTGGGCACGACTGGATGTCCTATATTAGGCCGGCAAAGTTGCAGCCTGTGTTCCCGGACAAAATGGAGGCGGTTGTAAAAGCCCTTGTGGAGGCTAACTTGCAGCAGCGGGAGGCCAACAAGCAGCAGCAGGAGACCAACCAGCTACTACTACAGCAGGTGATGGCCTTACAAGCTGCAGGAGCGTCCCACCACGACCATGATGCCCGGAAGCGGTCCGTGCGGCGATTCCCAAGATGACCCCGAGGATGATGCTGAGACCTATCTGGCGGTCTTTGAGAAGGTAGCCGTGAGGGAGAAGTTACCCGTGACCAGTGGGCCGAGGTTGTCGCTCCGTTCCTGGCATCCGGACCCCAGCAGGTTTTTTGACCTATCAGATGACCAGGCTGCTGATTACCCCACGGTGAAGGGGAGATCCTGGCCAGACTGGGGGTAAACGTGTTGGTCCGGGCTCAGCGGGTCCACCAGTGGGACTTTAAAACGGCTGAACCCGCCAGGCCGCAGTACTATGAGTTGCTGCACAGGTTGCAAAAGTGGCTGCAGCCTGAGGTTCTAAGTCCGGCTGCTATGCTGGACCGTCTGCTGGCCGACATCTTTTGGAGGGCCCTGCCTTATCCCCTCCAGCACTGGATCGGCCAGGCGTCTCCGGTATGTGCCCTGGAGATGGTCGACCTGGTGGAGCGTTACGAGGCCACCAGAAACCTGCAGGGGAGTCTTGCTGGGAAGGGGTCAGTCAAACCCCAGAGGCCTCCACCCCAGTTCCGACGTCCGGCGACAGAGAGGCCTGCACGGAATGTACCCCCACGGAGGACTTGCCACCGGGACCTGAGTTGGCAGACCTCAATGTCTCCGGGGAAAATTTTGGGACCGCACAACACCGGGACCAAACCCTAACCAGGGCCTGGGAAAGTGTTGTAATGATTGATGGTAAACCCCAGAAACCTGGGGCGGAATTAATGTTCCCACGATTTATTGTTCTTCAGGATATGTTGTATCGGGTGAACCAAATCCGAGGTGAGCCCGTTGAACAGTTGGTGGTGCCCACCGCATATCGCAAGCTTGTTATGGAGCTTGCCCACCAACATATTCTTGGGGGACACATGGGGTGGCAGAAAACGCAGGACCGCGTACTACAGCGATTTTACTGGCCCGGTTTGTTTAAGGAAGTAGAGGAGTTCTGTAAGTCCTGTCCGACCTGTCAGGTAAATAGCCCCCAGCCGCATTACAGAAGTCCCCTGGTCCCTCTCCCAATAGTGAGGTCCCATTCGAAGCGTATTGCCATGGATCTGGTCGGACCCGTACTAAAGTCTGCTAGGGGTCACCAACATATCCTGGTGATTCTGGACTATGCTACTCGATATCCAGAGGCGGTGCCTCTGCGACATACCTCGGCTAAGCTCATTGCAAAAGAGTTAATGGAAATGTTTTCCCGTGTGGGCCTGCCAAAAGAGATTCCTGACCGACCAAGGGACCCCTTTATGTCCAAAGTTATGAGGGAACTGTGTAAATTGTTGCGTATAAAGCAGTTAAGGACGTCCGCTTACCATCCGCAAAACAGACGGTCTTGTCTACACTTTCTGGACTTCGTTTTGCCTCTATACTGCACCCGCACTGCTATCTACCAGAGCGACTCCCCACATTTGGTGTCGGATGCGGGCATGCGCAGTGAGGCTGGCGTGAACGCCGGAAATTTTTGTTTTTGCTGGGCACGACTGGATGTCCTATATTAGGCCGGCAAAGTTGCAGCCTGTGTTCCCGGACAAAATGGAGGCGGTTGTAAAAGCCCTTGTGGAGGCTAACTTGCAGCAGCGGGAGGCCAACAAGCAGCAGCAGGAGACCAACCAGCTACTACTACAGCAGGTGATGGCCTTACAAGCTGCAGGAGCGTCCCACCACGACCATGATGCCCGGAAAGCGGTCCGTGCGGCGATTCCCAAGATGACCCCGAGGATGATGCTGAGACCTATCTGGCGGTCTTTGAGAAGGTAGCCGTGAGGGAGAAGTTACCCCGTGACCAGTGGGCCGAGGTTGTCGCTCCGTTCCTGGCATCCGGACCCCAGCAGGTTTTTTGACCTATCAGATGACCAGGCTGCTGATTACCCCACGGTGAAGGGGAGATCCTGGCCAGACTGGGGATAACGTGTTGGTCCGGGCTCAGCGGGTCCACCAGTGGGACTTTAAAACGGCTGAACCCGCCAGGCCGCAGTACTATGAGTTGCTGCACAGGTTGCAAAGTGGCTGCAGCCTGAGGTTCTAAGTCCGGCTGCTATGCTGGACCGTCTGCTGGCCGACATCTTTTGGAGGGCCCTGCCTTATCCCCTCCAGCACTGGATCGGCCAGGCGTCTCCGGTATGTGCCCTGGAGATGGTCGACCTGGTGGAGCGTTACAAGGCCACCAGAAACCTGCAGGGGAGTCTTGCTGGGAAGGGGTCAGTCAAACCCCGGAGGCCTCCACCCCAGTTCCGACGTCCGGCGACAGAGAGGCCTGCACGGAATGTACTCCCACGGAGGACTTGCCACCGGGACCTGAGTTGGCAGACCTCAATGTCTCCGGGGAAAATTTTGGGACCGCACAACACCGGGACCAAACCCTAACCAGGGCCTGGGAAAGTGTTGTAATGATTGATGGTAAACCCCAGAAACCTGGGGCGGAATTAATGTTCCCACGATTTATTGTTCTTCAGGATATGTTGTATCGGGTGAACCAAATCCGAGGTGAGCCTGTTGAACAGTTGGTGGTGCCCACCGCATATCGCAAGCTTGTTATGGAGCTTGCCCACCAACATATTCTTGGGGGACACATGGGGTGGCAGAAAACGCAGGACCGCGTACTACAGCGATTTTACTGGCCCGGTTTGTTTAAGGAAGTAGAGGAGTTCTGTAAGTCCTGTCCGACCTGTCAGGTAAATAGCCCCCAGCCGCATTACAGAAGTCCCCTGGTCCCTCTCCCAATAATTGAGGTCCCATTCGAGCGTATTGCCATGGATCTGGTCGGACCCGCACTGAAGTCTGCTAGGGGTCACCAACATATCCTGGTGATTCTGGACTATGCTACTCGATATCCAGAGGCGGTGCCTCTGCGACATACCTCGGCTAAGCTCATTGCAAAAGAGTTAATGGAAATGTTTTCCCGTGTGGGCCTGCCAAAAGAGATTCTGACCGACCAAGGGACCCCTTTTATGTCCAAAGTTATGAGGGAACTGTGTAAATTGTTGCGTATAAAGCAGTTAAGGACGTCCGTTTACCATCCGCAAACAGACGGTCTTGTCGAAAGGTTTAACCAAACTCTAAAAAATATGTTAAAAAGGGTGGTGTCCAGAGATGGGAAGGACTGGGACCTGCTTCTGCCCTATCTCATGTTCGTCGTGCGAGAGGTGCCCCAAGGCTCTACTGGGTTCTCGCCCTTCGAACTGCTTTATGGCAGACACCCTCGGGGCCTGTTGGATATCGCCAAGGAAAAGTGGGAACAACAGCCTGTCCCCCACAAAAGTGTCATTGAGTATGTCACCCAGATGCAGGACCGGATGGAAAGGGTGTTGCAGCTGGTCCGGGAGCATATGGAGGCAGCGCAACAAGCCCAGAGTAGGGTGTATAATCGTCAGGCTCGGGTACGGAACTTCAACCCGGGAGATCGGGTTTTGGTTCTGGTGCCCACCCTTGACAGCAAGTTCCTAGCTAGGTGGCAGGGCCCCTATGAGGTTATCGAGAAGGTAGGGGAAGTAAATTACAAAGTACACCAGCCAGGGCGGCGCAAGCCGGAGCAGGTGTACCACGTGAATTTACTGAAGCCGTGGAAAGACAGGGACACGGCCGACGACAACAGCCCCCGGCCAGGGCTTCTAGGTGACAAGGGTCCAGCCCCACAGTTCGAGGCCTGCGAAGCGGTAGCCACGGTAAAATTGCAGACAGCCTGTCTTCCAAACAAGTTCAGGAAGTCAGGGAGTTCATCAGTCGGAACACGGATGTGTTCTCGGACCTCCCTGGCCGCACGTCTCTCATCCAACATGACATCGCCACTGAGCCTCAGGCCAAAATCCGGTTAAAACCATACCGGGTACCCGAGGCTCGGCGACGGGCCATCGCGGAGGAAGTGCAATTAATGTTGAAGCTCGATGTCATTGAGGAATCGAAAAGTGAGTGGGCCAGTCCCATAGTTCTAATACCTAAGCCGGATGGGACGTTGCGGTTCTGCAACGATTTTCGCAAATTAAATGAAGTGTCCAAGTTCGATGCGTATCCCATGCCCCGGGTAGACGAGCTTGTTGAGAATTTAGGGCAAGCCCGTTATTTTTCTGTGCTAGACCTCACTAAAGGATACTGGCAAGTACCCTTAACGGAGGCGGCCAAGGAAAAAACGCTTTGTTACCCCGCAGGGCCTGTATCATTACAAGGTGTTACCCTTTGGCCTGCATGGCGCCCCCGCCACCTTCCAAAGGTTAATGGATATTGTGCTGCGACCTCATCGTCGGTACGCCTCGGCCTACTTAGATGATGTAATCATCCACAGCACCGACTGGGAAAGCCATTTGCCCAAAGTGCAGGCGGTAGTAGATGCCCTAAGGAAAGCTGGTCTAACCGCCAATCCAAAGAAGTGTGCAATTGGGTTGGAAGAGACCAAATATCTGGGATATGTTATTGGGCGCGGAGTCATCAAGCCACAGGTAACTAAGGTAGAGGCCATTCGTAACTGGCCCTGACCGGTCACCACCAGGCAGGTAAAGTCCTTCCTGGGAATTGTAGGGTACTACATGCGGTTTGTGCACCACTTTGCCACAATAGCAGCGCCGTTGACAGACCTGTTGAAGGGGCGGAAGTCGGGGAAGGTTAGCTGGAATGAGAAGGCGGAGGAGGCTTTCTCCGCGTTGAAGTCGGTCCTGTGTGGGTCCCCGGTTTTGGTGACACCCGACTTCAACAGGGAGTTCGTCTGCTCAGACGGATGCCTCGGAGGTAGGTCTCGGTGCAGTACTGTCTCAGGAGGTCAATGGGGAAGAACATCCCGTTGTCTTCCTGAGCCGTAAACTCACCCCAGCCGAGACCAGGTATAGTATAGTGGAGAGGGAGTGCCTGGCTATCAAGTGGGCACTCGAATCTCTCCGCTATTACCTGTTAGGGAGGAGGTTCCGTCTGGTGACCGACCATTCCCTCTCAAGTGGATGAGCCAGGCCAAGGAGAGGAATGCTCGGGTCACCAGGTGGTTCCTGTCCTTGCAAAATTTCAAATTTTCGGTGGAACACAGGGCAGGCCGCTTGCAGGGTAACGCAGATGCCCTGTCCCGCGTCCACTGCCTCACATGTGTTCACCCCTCAGGGTTGAACAAAGGGGGGTATGTGGTAAGGTGCAAGGTACCGTTGTCGACGGGAGGTATGTGTCACCGAGGTTCCTGGCCTCGGTGAGGTAAGAGCCGGGTTTTTGTGTCAGCAGCAGCTAGTGCTGCTTGACAATTTGATATTTAGTTTGGCTGCAAAGCCAATCCGGGCCGGCTCTTACTGGGAGTAGGCAAAGAGTTGGGTGGGTGCCTACTCCCCACGGTCCAGGCCGGACTTTGCCGGGCTTTAAAACACAGCCAGCACCAGCAGGTGGGGGTGATTGTCCTGGAGCTGCTGTTAGGCTGTGGAATCACTTGGGTTTGAGAGTGCTGATCCATGCTGTGCTGTGTGGAGTTCTCTGGGCTGGAAGCAAGACCCCAAGCAAGGAGGAGTGCAGACGGCCTGGAAGCCGGAGGTCGATCGCCTTGCGGCTGGACTGACAGCCAGGTGCGAACTTGCACCTAAAGCCTCCCAGGTGACTGGAACCTGTTTTGGACTATTTTGTTTTTCTGCACGTTTTCTGATGGGTGTGAATTAACACCAAGTGACTGTTTGCTGTGTATTTGCTACAAGTGTGAATTAAACACTGTTTGCTACACTTTCTGGACTCCGTTTTGCCTCTATACTGCACCCGCACTGCTATCTACCAGAGCGACTCCCCACAATGGTAATAACTTTGGAACACTTTTACTTATCCAAGACATTCTGAGAATGTTTTCTCGTGACACATTGTATTTCATGACAGTGGTAAATTTGAGTCAATATATTTCACCTTTATTTATTTTACCAAAAATGTAGAAAAATTCTCAATTTTCTAAATTTGAATTTCTCTACTTTTAATACAGATAGTAATAGCTCATAAAATAGTTATCAATCAAGATTCCCCATATGTCTACTTTATGTTGGCATCATTTTGTAAATATCATATTTTTTTTTTTTTACTACGTTAGAAACTATTTTCCAATTTTTTTTAGCAGCAATTCAGTTATAAAGTTATTTTGAGGGGCTTATATAATAGAAACCACCCACAAATTACCCTATTTTAGAAACTACACTCCTCAAATTATTCAAATTTTGTTAACCCTTGAGTTGTTCCACAAGAATTAAGGGAAAATGGAGGTAAAATTTCATTTTTTTTTGCAGATTTTTAATGTTAGCCTCAATATGCATTACTTTGATTCTGCAGTTTACAGAAGTAACCCATATGTGGTAGTAAACTGCTGTAGGGGCACATGGCAGTGGTCAGAAGGAAAGGAGCGCCATATGGTTTTTGGAGGAAGATTTAGCTAGAATGGTTTTTGGGTAACATTTTGTATTTGAAGAGACCCTGACGTACCCCAACAGTGAAAACCCTCAAAAAGCGACCCCATTTTGGAAACTACACCCCTCAAAGAATTTATTAAGGGATGTACTGATCATTTTACCCCCATAAGCATTTTTTTATGAAATTTCGAAACACTTGGCCGTGAAAATGAAAAGTTTCATTTCTTTCAATAAAATGTTGCTTTAGCCTCAAGTTTTTCATTTTCACAAGAGGTAACAGGAGAAAAAGCACCCATAATATGTTACCCATTTTCTCCTGCATACGGCAGAATCCCATATCTGGTGGTTAATTGCTGTAGGGACACATGGTAGGACTCAGAAGGGAAGAATCCTTTTGTGAGGCAAAGTGACCAAAAAATTGATGTTTTGGCACTGTTGTTATTTATTTTTTTACAGCTTTAACCTCATAGTGTAGAATATGCAATATTTTTATAGAGCCTATCTATACAGACGCGGTGATACCTAATACATCTACATTCCTTTTTTTTTTCAAATTTTATATAACTTAATTATGGAAAATGGGGACTTCTTTATATTTTTACTTGAAACTTTTTTTTTTTAATTTTTTTTTTATTTTTCATTATGTAAAACTCTTTTTGTTTGTAAGTTTTTTTGTCCTACTGTGGGACTTCAACTTTTGGGGGTCTGATCCCCTGAGCAATGTATTACAATACATGTGTATTGTAGTGCATTCGCTGTCAGTGTATTACCATTCTAATTTACTGACAGCCTGCTTGCCTGTGAGACCCAGACGTGAGAGCTGATCAGGGTCTGCTAAGGCACGGCAGCTCTGCTATGCCCGAGACACCCGGTGTTTTCATGATTGCAGGGTCCAATAGAGGAAGTGGCATAGCCACTGCATACCACTCATTGACTGCTACAAAGAAATGAGAGGGGAGAAGCAGTAATAGGGTGGGTTCACATCACATTTATGCCTGATGTATAGGTTTGAAAAAAAAGGATACAAATATGCAGCTCACCTTGTTCTTGTATCCTGCACAGTCCGGTAAAAAAAGCGTATATGTGTTTTTTTTTACAATGGTAAAAAAACTGTTTTTTTTTTTTACAATTGAACTCTATGGGTAACGGATGCTACTGTATGTCATCAGTCTGAGGCATCCGTTTGACATATACGTTTTTTGTACATGTTAAACAGATGGGAAAAACGTGATGTAAACCCACCCATAAACTGCTTCAGTCTTCTCTTTGGGGTCCTAACTTGCTCCTGTTAGATTGCAGGAGCTTTAATAAAGCAATGTACATGTATGGCACACTGGATTAAAGCCTAACACCAAGCACTGTACATCAATGGCACTTGGTTGTTATCAGGGTAAATATACAGAATGATTATATCTTTAGGGGCACTTTGATGCCATTTATTTAAATATGGGGTACTTCATATAAAAACTGTGATAGATGATAGAGACTTGCTCAAAGACTAATAGATCAAACAAACTCTTAATTGCTGTACAGAGAAGTCAAGTAGTAGTAAACGGGTTCTTCCACAAAAAATGTTCTCCATTTTTCAAAACAAGAATCTGAATACTGTTGTAATTGTATTTAATTATACATTTATTAGAGCTACTGTGTTATTCAATAAAATCCATCGGTATAGCGCCACCCGCAGCTTCTTTCTAATTTCTCTGTCCACCTCACTGCCTACAGAGCTGCTAGCGTCATTTAAATCTAGGACAGCAATTGGAGCAATGAGTGGGGAGATCTCTGGACCCATGTGAGGTGCAGGGCTGGTTCTAGATTTTTTATAAAGAGATTGTCATGTACGCCATGCAGTCCGCAATGCACAGGCGCCATCTGTAGGGCTCCCATATGAGGAGACAGAACCCATTCACTTCAATGGGGTCCGCGATTCACATCCGATAGTCCGCATCACAAAAAAGTAGTGCATGCACTACTTTTTTACGGTGCAGAGGCACGGACGGAAAATCCACGAAAGCACTCCTTACTGTTTCCGTGGGGTTCTGGGCCTATGCTCCACACCTCCCGGATTGCGGACCCATTCAATACAGGCACCGGCCGACAACGGTCGTGTGCCTGAGCCCTTAATCAGAATTAACCTGGCCAAATATAATCGCATCAAATGTGGTAAACCTATGAACCCCCCCCCCCCACACCACCACCCCAAAAAAAAAGAAACAAACCCAAAGTTGCCCAAATGGTCACCTGTGCATGCACTGGAAGTTGGTGCATGTGTAGTAAAGATTGTAGGACACCATAATGACCATCTGGCCTGTGGTGGAGAGATCAAACAGAGACCATCTGGAGAGAGCACAGGAATGGGGGTGACCCATGTGGCATCAGAATGCCATAGCAAGGCGGGAAATCCCAGGAGGGACTACTTGCTACAACCTGAAAAAGTAAAAAAAAAACCAATGAGATAACCAGGGGCGTACATAGAAATTATAGGGCCCAATAGCAAAAATCAGTACATTTATCAGAGCTGATTAGTGAGGGTGTGGGTTGTCATGATAAGCCTACATTCACACAACCGTATATGTTTTACAGTCCGCAAATTGCGGATCCACAAAAAAACTGATGATCTCTGTATGGCATCCGTTTTTTTGAGGATCCATTGTAACAATGCCTATCCTTGTCTGCAAAACGGACAAGAATAGGACATGTTCTATCTTTTTTGCTGGGCTATGGAACGGACATACGGATGTGGATGGCACACAGTGTGCTGTCCGCATTTTTTGCGGACTTGTTGAAATGAATGGGTCCGCATCCTATCTGCAAAAAAAAACAAAAAACGGAACGGACATGGAAACAAAATACGTTTATGCGAATGTAGCCTAATATTGATAAAGAAAACTGCATTAATTGAGAAAAGTGTATTTAGTGGGGGGGGGGGGGGGGTTATGTGTATTAGGGCTTGTTCACACGAACGTAAGGGCTCCGTGCCTGTGCTGTGGACTGCAGATTGCGACACACATTAGGAGACAGTAGGGCATTGAAGACATGAAGAAAACAGATGAATAGTAATGTAAAAACTTGACAGAAGATAACTCAAGGACCCGCTCCACAGTCCTGCCTAATGCACAGTAACTGCTGAGGTTCAGGTACAGAAAGGAGAGCAGTGCTGCTACCCAGTGCACAGGAAATCCATTAGTGCTGTCCCCCGGGGGCACTGAGCTTTGGAAGCCCTTGGCAGGGAAACGCTGGCCGCCCTGTGGTGAGCAGAAGCTTCCTCCGCTCAGAGGAGCAGGCTCTGCTTGTGAGTGGTCGCTGAGGCACACGTGGTCCAGCAAGCAGAGAGCAGCTGCCTGGAGCCTAGCACAGAACCGAGCTGTGCCCGTAGCCAAGCAGGGATCCTGCCATACCTGCAGCTCCTGAACACCGCCAAAGTGTCTCCTGGAAGATGCTGCTATGAAGGTGGCAGCCAGCATCACTAAGCAGAGGAGCTGCTGCTTCCCTGCCCTCTGCCTCCTGCTCTTCACAGCCGCCGGTAAGGTGCTCTTCCTGCAGAGCTATGAAGCTGATAGCATGATCTAATATTACACTCTGCCGTGCTGGAAGGAGTAGTGTGTATGAGGCTCAATAACGAGGCAATTAGTGAGCTCGTGCATCTGCTGCGTGTGGTGTGCTACTGCGTAATATCGCTGCATGTGTATGGGCTCCAGCTCAGGACCATGGAGAGCTGCTGCAGCCCTGCACCCTATGTACACAGTCTCAGGAGGCAGAGCAAACCCCTATAGCAGGGGTAGGCAACCTCCGGCACTCCAGCTGTTGTGAAACTACAACTCCCAGCATGCATACCTGCTCTGCTCTTCTAAGAACTCACATAGAAATGAATGGAGCATGCTGGGAGTCGTAGTTTCAACACATCTGGAGTGCCGAAGGTTGCTGACCGCTGGTCTATAGCCTATAGTGAGCTCCTCACTGCCGCCATAATACCCCCTATGCTGCCAGCACTACTGCGGAAGCCTAGGTCACACTGGGTTCTGCTGGGTTTCTATATGTCATACCTACATGTTTATATAATGACGAGAAATCAGGGTCACAGGACCATATTTATCCTCAGGGAGACCCTGCCGATTATAATGATAGACTTTCTTCTGGTAATGTGATGGGATCAGGCAAGTAATTGCCCATCACTACAGTCCGGGTCCAGATTCTCCATGTATGTAGCTGTTGTATGACCGGTAGGTGATGATGAATATATGTCATTCTGCGTAATAATGGACGTAATGTAACTTATGAGTTCTAATTAGGTGTATGCTATTAATCATTAAATGTGTATAAATATCAGAGATCGTGTGCAGTGTCCTGGCAGGAGGGACTACTAGAACATATCGTACTGGCCACGATGTTCATTCTGTATGAAAAATAGGCAGAGGGCCTCTTAGTGTGAATTGACAATATACTTATAGGGAAGGACGGAAAGATGGTGGGATCTTGCTCACCTATTTTGGTTGTGCGTGGAACACTTCAGGGTGCAGCCACGTTCACTGCGGTGTCGGTGGATTCAAATGGCCTTCAATCATAGGAAATAAGGAAAAGTGCACAGAATAAATCCAGGGACGTTGCTAGGGTCTCAAAAGATCTGGGGCCCAAGCCCAAATGCATATGGCCGAATTCTCTAAGTAGACCGACCGCCGCCCCGCCCCCTCCCCCGCAAACACTAGCACTGAAGACATTTTGCTGTACTTGCTATACAGCAGCACATACCTGTCACATCCAGGGCCTCCAGGTGAGGTCTCCTCCGATGGAGATCTTCTCTGTCGTCATCTTCTCCATTCGACCCGGACAACTTCTCTCAGCCACCTCAGACCATCCTAGCTTCCTCACATTTCTGTACCCCCAAATACTATCCTGAAGAAAAATGAGTGCCATACAGATAATGTTCCCCATAGTAATAGTGCTCCTCATAGTCCCACCAATAGTAATTCCCTTCTAGAATGCCCTGATTAGTAATACTGCCCCCTACAGTGCCCCCAACAGTGATAATGCTCCCCAAGAGTGCCCCCATTAGTAGAAGAGCCCTCCAGTATTAATAATGCCCTCACAGAGCCCCCAGTAGAAATAAGGCCCCCTATTGTTCCCCCAGTGGTAATAAAGCTCTCTACAGACCCCTCGGTAGTAATAAGGCCCCCCTATTGTCGCCCAGTGGTAATAAAGCTCTCTACAGACCCCTCGGTAGTAATATGCCCCCTATTGTTCCCCCAGTGGTAATAAAGCTCTCTACAAACTCCTCAGTAGTAATAAGGCCCCCCTATTGTTCCACCAGTGGTAATAAAGCTCTCTACAGACCCCTCTGTAGTAATAAGGCCCGTCATCCACAGACCCCCATAACAGTGCCATCCACAGTCCCCAATAACAGTGCCAGCCACAGTCCCCAATAACAGTGCCAGCCACAGTCCCCAATAACAGTGCCAGCCACAGTCCCCAATAACAGTGCCAGCCACAGTCCCCAATAACAGTGCCAGCCACAGTCCCCAATAACAGTGCCAGCCACAGTCCCCAATAACAGTGCCAGCCACAGTCCCCAATAACAGTGCCAGCCACAGTCCCCAATAACAGTGCCAGCCACAGTCCCCAATAACAGTGCTAGCCACAGTCCCCAATAACAGTGCCAGCCACAGTCCCCAATAACAGTGCCAGCCACAGTCCCCAATAACAGTGCCAGCCACAGTCCCCAATAACAGTGCCAGCCACAGTCCCCAATAACAGTGCCAGCCACAGTCCCCAATAACAGTGCCATCCACAGACCCCCATAACCGTGCCAGCCACAGTCCCCAATAACAGTGCCAGCCACAGTCCCCAATAACAGTGCTAGCCACAGTCTTCAATAACAGTGCCAGCCACAGTCCCCAATAACAGTGCCAGCCACAGTCCCCAATAACAGTGCCATCCACAGACCCCCATAACCGTGCCAGCCACAGTCCCCAATAACAGTGCCAGCCACAGTCCCCAATAACAGTGCCAGCCACAGTCCCCAATAACAGTGCCAGCCACAGTCCCCAATAACAGTGCCATCTACAGACCCCCATAACAGTGCCATCCACAGACCCCCATAACAATGCCATCCACAGACCCCCCCATAACAGTGCCATCCACAGATCCCACATAATAGGCACACCTTTTGGTTCAAAATATTTTTTTTCTTATTTTTCTCCTCAAAAACCTAGGTGCGTCTTATGGGCCAGTGCGTCTTATAGGGCGAAAAATACGGTATATTCCTCCGTTTAGTGTCCTTAGAAATTATAACTCCTCAGCCCCTCCACCATACAGTCCCATGTAAATAACACTATTTCCCTCCCTCCGCCATAGAGTCCCATGTAAATAACATCACACCATCTCCCCTGCACCCTCCAATATACAGTGCCATGTAAATAACATCCCTCTCTATCTACAGCCCCCTCCAAAATACAGTCCCATGTAAATAATATCACCCACTCCCTAGCCGCCTTCAAAATACAGTCCCATGTAAATAACATTACCCTACCCCAGCCACCTCCAACATGCATTCGCATGTAAATAACCTCACCGCCTCAACTTTCAGTCCCATGTAAATAACATCACTTCACCCCACTGTCATAACTTCCCTCCCTTCAGCCCTAACATACAGTCCCAGTTAACCCCTTCTACCCCGGGCCAGTTTTTGTACTTCTGCCCAGGCCATTTTTTGGAAATCTGACACGTGTCACTTTATGTGGTAATAGCTTTGAAACACTTTTACTTATCCAAGCCATTCTGAGATTGTTTTCTCGTGACACAAAATCCCAAATTTACCCAAAATTTTGAAAAATTCGCAATTTTCTAAATTTCAATTTCTGTGATTTTAAAACAGAAAGTGATACATCATAAAATATTTATTACTTAACATTCCCCATATGTCTACTTTATGTTGGCATCATTTTGTAAATGTCATTTTACTTTTTTGGGACGTTAGAAGACTTAGAATTTTAGAAGCAATTCTTAAAACTTTTAAGAATATTTCCAAAACCCACTTTTTAAAGAGGAACTTTCATCTGGAAAAAAATTCTGAACTAAGTATCATGATATGTAGAGCAGCGCCCAGGGATCTCACTGCACTTACTATTATCCCTGGGCGCCGCTCCGTTCTCTCGCTATGTCCCCCGGTATGTTCCGTGACTTGGTTATACTAGGCGGAGCCTGCCCTTGTTCTCCTGGGCATCAACTTCTCCCAAGCTGTAGCTCTGTCCAATCGCAGAGCAGAGCTCACAGCCTGGGAGAAAAAAAAACGGAAGTGCAGACCCGGAAGTGCGGATCCGTATTTCCGGATCCGAGTGGGACAAAGTCTGTCCCTATAGAAATGAATGGGTCCGCAATTCCGTTCCGCAAACAGAATTTCGGACGTGTGAATGGGGCATAAGGGTCCCTTATCACCGCCAGTTAGTTAGCTACTTGTTAGGTAGTTAGCGCCCAGCCCACCGCACCGCAGTCACTGATTTGGGCAGAGATTTTTTCATCCACATTGATCGATGCGAATGAAAAAATCTGTGCCGTTCATTTTTTTATTTTTTTCAGCCCAGAGGCTGAATGGAAAAAAAAAAATCTCATTACCCGTATGCTCAATATAAGGAGAATCGCAGAAACTCCTAATGCTGGCCATACGTGTAATGATTGCGGAGACCCTCAAATGCCAGGGCAGTACAAACACCTTACATGTGACCCCATTTTAGAAAGAAGACACCCCAAGGTATTCGCCGAGGGGTATGGTGAGTTCATGTAAAATTTTATTTTTTGTCACAAGTCAGTGGAATATGAGACTTTGTAAAAAAATATATATATATCAATTTCCGCTAACTTGTGCCAAAATTTTTTTTTTTCTGTGAACTCGCCATGCCCCTCACGGAATACCTTGGGGTGTCTTCTTTCCACAATGGGGTCACTTGTGCCCTGGCATTTTAGGGGTCCTAAAGCGTGAGAATCCAAATGCGTAAAAATGCCCTGTGAAATCCTAAAGGTACTCATGGGAATTTGGGCCCCTTTGCGCATCTTGGCTGCAAAAAAGTGTCACTCATGTGGTATCGCCGTACTCAGGAGAAGTAGGGCAATGAGTTTTGGGGTGTATTTTATATATACCCATACTTTGTGTGAGAAATATCGCTGTAAGCGACAACTTTTTACATTTTTTATTCAAAGTTGTCAGTTTACAGAGATATTTCTCACACAAAGTATGGGTATATGTAAAATACACCCTAAAACACATTGCCCTACTTCTCCTGAGTACGGCGATACCACATGAGTGACACTTTTTGCAGCCAAGATGCTCAAAAGGCCCAAATTAATTCTACGTAAAAATGTCCCTTCCTAGCATATCAGGGACTTAGGCCTCATTTGTGCAAGTTTGTGTATGCCCATACTTTGAGAAATCTGGAAACAAATCTTGGCTGCAAAAAGTGTCACACATGTGGTATCGCCATACTCAGGAGAAGTAGGGCAATGTGTTTTGGGGTGTATTTTATATATACCCATACTTTGTGTGAGAAATATCCCTGTAAACGACAACTTTTAAATATTTTTATACAAAGTTGTCAGTTTACAGAGATATTTCTCTCACTAACATGGGTATATGTAAAAATACACCCTAAGACACATTGCCCTACTCTCCTGAGTATGGCGATACACATGAGTGACACTTTTTGCAGCCTAGGTGCAAAGGGGTCCAAATTCCAACGAGTACCTTTAGGTTTTACATGGCTGCTCACAATTTAGCCCCACCCAAAATGCCAGAACAGTAAACACACCCCACAAACGACCCCATTTCGGAAAGTAGACACCCCAAGGTATTCACTGAGGGGCATAGTGAGTCCGTCTGAGATTTTTTTTTTGCCAGAAGTTATCAGAAATTGAAACTTTTTTTTTTTTTTCTCTGAAAGTGTCATTTTCCGCTAACTTGTGAAAAAAATGAAATGATACATGAACTCACCATGCCCCTCCGCGAATACTTTGGGGTGTCTTCTTTCTAAAATGGTGTGATTTGGGGGGTATTTATACTTTCCTGGCATTCTAGCACCTGAAGAAACATGACAGGTGCTCAGAAAGTCAGAGCTGCTTCAAAATGCCGAAATTCACTTTTTTGCACCATAGTTTGTAAACGCTATAACTTTTACCCAAACCAATAAATATACACTTATTGGATTTTTTTTTTATCAAAGACATGTAGAACAATAAATTTTGAGAAAAATTTATATAGAAATGTAGTTTTTTTTTTGAAAAATTTACAATAGAAAGCAAAAAATGTCATTTTTTTGCAAAAATGTCATTAAATTTTTATTAATAGCAAAAAAAGTTAAAATGTCAGCAGCAATGAAATACCACCAAATGAAAGCTCTATTAGTGAGAAGAAAAGGAGGTAAAATTCATTTGTGTGGTAAGTTGTATGACGGAGCAATAAACGGTGAAAGTAGTGTAGTGCAGAATTGTAAAAAGTGGCTGGTCATTAAGGGTGTTTAAGCTAGGGGGGCTTAAGTGGTTAAGCTAGGGGGGCTTGAGTGGTTAAGGACCAGTTTAGGTCTGAAGTCACTTTGTGGGGCTTACATAGTGGAAATCCCCCATAAATTACCCCATTGTAGAAACTACAACTCTTATGTTACGCAAAACTGATTTTACAAACTTTCTTAACCTTTTAGGTGTTTCACAACAATTAAAAGAAAATGGAGATAAAATTTCAAAATTTAACTTTTTTGGCAGATTTTCCACTTTAATCCATTTTTTTTAACACATCGAGGGTTAACAGCCAAACAAAACAAAATATTTATTACCCTGATTCTGCGGTTCACAGAAACACTCCACATGTAGTCGTAAACTGATGTAAGGGCACACGGCAGGGCGCAGAAGAAAAGGAGCGCCATATGGTTTTTAGAAGGCAGATTTTGCTGGACTGATTTTTAGATGCCATGTCCTATTTGAAGCCCCCCTGATGCACCCTTACAGTAGAAACTCCCGAAAAGTTACCCCATTTTGGAAACCAGGGATAAGGTGACAGTTTTATTACTATTTTGGGGTACATATGATTTTTAATTGCTCTATATTAGTTTTTTGTGAGGCAAGGTAAACAAAAAAATGGCTGTTTGGGCAAATTTTTTCTTTTTTACAACATTCATCTGACAGGGTAGATCATGTGCTATTTTTATAGAGAAGGTTGTTACGGACGCAATGATATCAAATATGTCTGTTTTTGTTGTTTGTATTAGTTTTACATAATAAAGCATTTTTGGAAAAAAAATTATGTTTTTGTGTCTCCATTTTATGAACGCCTTATTTTTTTATTTTTCTGCCGATGATCTTGTGCAGGGGCTCGTTTTTTGCAGAAAGAGTTGACGTTTTTATTGGTACCATTATTACACTTTATGGGGCAAAGTGACTAAAAAATTGGTTGTTTTGGCAGAGTTTTTATTTATTTATTTTTACAGCGTTCACCTGAGGGGTTAGGTCATGTGATATTTTTATAGAGCAGATTGTTACAGACGTGGCAATACCTAATATGTATACTTTTTCTTATTCATTTGGGTTTTACACAATAATAGCATTTTTTAAACCAAAAAATTATCTTTTAGTGTCTCCATAGTCTAAGAGTCATAGTCTTTTTATTTTTTGACCGATTGTCTTAGGTAGGGTCTCATATTTTGCAGGATGAGGTGTCTGTTTGATTGGTACTATTTTGGGGGGCATATGCCTTTTTGATGTGTTAGTGTTGCACTTTTTGTGATGTTAGGTGACAAAAAATGGCTTTTTTGGCACTGTTCTTTTTTTTTTTTTTTACAGTTTATACCTGAGGGGTTAGGTCATGTGATATTTTTATAAAGCAGGTTGTTATGGACGCGGAAATACCTAATATGTATACTTTTTTTTATTTATTAACACAATATTAGCATATTTAAAACAAAAAAAGTGATGTTTTAGTGCCTCCATGTTCTTAGACCTATATTTTTTTAATTTTTTTAAATTATATTCTTATGTAGGGGCCCGTTTTTTGCAGGATGAGGTGACGGTTTTATTGGTACCATTTTGTGGGACATACGCCCTTTTGAACGCTTGGTGTTGCACTTTTTGTGATGTAAGGTGATAAAAATTGCCTTTTTTTTACACCGTTTTTTTTTTCTTTATGGTGTTTATCAGACGGGGTGGATCATTTGATATATTTATAGAGCCAGTGATACCTAATATGTGCGTTTTTTCCTCTTTTTTTTCTATTTTCTATTATAAAATCAGGGGAAAGGGGCGTTTTTTTTCTTTTTTTACTTGAAACTTTTGCTTTTTTTTAACATTTATTTCTGTCCCACTCTGGGACATTAACTTTTGAGGGTCTGATCCCCTCTGCAATGCATTACAATACATCTGTATCTAACAGGTTGCCTAGGAGACCCAGCCTGGGGCTGGATCTCCTTGGCCCCCCGTAGAAGGCAGGTCCCGATGCCGTGCATGGCATTGGGCAGCCTGTGCATGGCATCGGGCTGCCTTGTAACCCATCGGGGACCCGATGGGCTCCTCAACCGCCGCAAACCCCTTCTATGCTGCGGCCAGCTGTGCCCCCAGTAATATGCCCAGCTGTGCCCCCAGTAATATGCCCAGCTGTGCCCCCAGTAATATGCCCAGCTGTGCCCTCAGTAATATTCCCATCTGTGCCCCCAGTAGTATGCCCAGCTGTGCCCCCAGTAATATGCCCAGCTGTGCCCCCAGTAATATGCCCAGCTGTGCCCCCAGTAGTATGCCCAGCTGTGCCCCCAGTAGTATGCCCAGCTGTGCCCCCAGTAGTATGCCCAGCTGTGCCCCAGTAATTTGCCTAGCTGTGCCCTCAGTAATATTCCCATCTGTGCCCCCAGTAGTATGCCCAGCTGTGCCCCCAGTAATATGCCCAGCTGTGCCCCCAGTAGTATGCCCAGCTGTGCCCCCAGTAGTATGTCCAGTTATGTGCCCCTCACAGAAAGTAAATAAAATAAACACCACATATTTAGGCTACTTTCACACTGGCATTTTGGTTTCCGTTAGTGAGATACGTTCAGGGATCTCACAAGCGGTCCAAAACGGATCAGTTTTGCCCTCAATGCATTTTGAATGGATAAGGATCCGCTCAGAATACATGCGTTTTTCTCCGTTCCGCCTCCATTCCGCTTTGGTGTTTGTCTGACGAAACTGAGCCAAAGGGGACAGATCCGTTTTCACTGACACAGTCTGGTACACTAGAAAATGGATCCGTCCTCCATTGACTTTCAATGGTGTTCAAGACGGATCCGTTTTGGCAATGTTACAGATAATACAAATGGATCCGTTCTGAACGTATGCATGCGGTTGTATTGTCTGAACGGATACGTTTGTGCAGATTCATGACGGATCCGTACCAAACGCGAGTGTGAAAGTAGCCTTACCTTGTTCCTAGCAGCAGCAGGACATTGGCTGCTCTGGTCTGTGGAGGAGGCGGAGCTGAAGCTGACTGCCGTCCAGCTCCGCCCCCCACACAGACAAGAAGTGTGGAGAGCCGGCAGGGGGGAGGAATGATGAAGCAGGGAGCGATGCCGGCTCTCTGCTTCATCATAATACACTGGCAACTGTCTCGGCTTCCTATGGAAACGGGGACAGCTGCCAGAAAGCAGGACATAGCTCTCCGTACTGGGACATCCACTGCAAACCGGGACTGTCTCGCCGGATCCAGGACGATTGGGCGGTATGCTGATCTCCTATGATGTATGCTGTTTATTTTCACATTGATCATTGTTATGCATAAAAAAATCCCCATTGTTTTAAGGGTATGTGTTCCCCATTTTCTCCACATCATGACACCCCATATGTGCTTGTAGCCTGCTGTAGGGGCGCACAGCAGGTAAACTGCAAAATATGGATTTTGCTGCCAGGCCTGAATTGGCAGACATGGATTTTAGGTGCCATGTTGCATGTAAAAAATTACTACCAGACCCCAATTTTTTACTTTCACAAGGGGTGACAGTAGGAAATGCACCCCAGTATGTGTTCCCCATTTTCTCCCCATTATTGCAACACCCCATACGTGCTTGTAGGCTGCTTTAATGGCACCCAGTAGGCAAAATATGGATTTTACATGGAGACCTGAATTGGCTGACAAGTATTTTAGGTGCCATGTGCTCAGAAATTGAAAACCCCAAGAAGAAGCCCCATTTTGAAAATTGCACCCCTTTACTAACATTTTAAGGTGGAAAGGGTACTTTTGAACAAACAGGTATCTCACAGATGTGGATGTGTAAGCGATTCGGACAAAATCCGAGCTAAAAGGTGGTAAAACTATATGGTACATAAAGTATGAAATGATTCCATGGATTCTGAAACACTACTGCAATCACAGGCCAGGTTTTTCAGAGCAGGTTTCGCAGTGGTAAATGGTGTCCTTCCTAATCCTCCTTTTTGAACACACTCTTCTCATCTATTTTGGGTCCTTCCCTTCCTTGCTGTCTGGGGACTTCACCTGGGAAATGTTGCCCTGGTACGACACGGGCACCCTAACTCACAGAAGTATTGGGGTCCTCTTCTGCTTGGTTTAGGGCCTTGATCACTACTTCTTGAAAGTGAAGAAATGTTCTTGTCTGGCCTCTAGATCTAAATAGCACATACGCATTGTACATTGCCATCTGTACGATGTGCACGACCAGCTTTTTGTAACACACCTTTGTTTTTCGTGTGGCACTGTAAGGCTTCAGGACTTGATCAGAAAGATCAACCCCTCCTATGCAGTGGTAGTGGTACCTCGTACAGGGGCAGGGGAGTTGGTGTTACTCTGAATGGTGGTCAGTACAAGGACATCCCTCTTGTCCTTAACCACCAACATGTTCTCATGGAGGAATAAGGCCCCCACATAGTGCTCTTAGTAAAAATAAGGCGGAACTATAAGTCACTCCTATAGAGCCCCCAGAAGTAAAAAGAAAACGCCAAATGTCCTAATGCCCCAAAGTTCCCCCAGTATTTATATTGCCCTCTACTGTCATAATGCTCACCCTGAAGTGCCCCAGTATTGCCCTCTACTGTTATAATGCTCACCCTGAAGTGCCCCAGTATTTATATTGCCCTCTACTGTCATAATGCTCACCCAGAAGTGCCCCAGTATTTATATTGCCATCTGTATAGTGCCCCCAGTATTTATATTGCCCCCTAATGTTATAATGCTCACCCTGAAGTGCCCCAGTATTTATATTGTCATCTATATAGTGCCCCCAGTATTTATATTGCCCTCTACTGTCATAATGCTCACCCTGAAGTGCCCCGGTATTGCCCTCTACTGTTATAATGCTCACCCTGAAGTGCCCCAGTATTTATATTGCCCTCTACTGTCATAATGCTCACCCTGAAGTGCCCCAGTATTTATATTGCCATCTACTGTTATAATGCTCCCCCTGAAGTGCCCCAGTATTTATATTGCCATCTACTGTTATAATGCTCACCCTGAAGTGCCCCAGTATTTATATTGCCCTCTACTGTCATAATGCTCACTATAAAGTGCCCCAGTATTTATCTTGCCATCTACTGTTATAATGCTCACCCTGAAGTGTCCCAGTATTTATATTGTCATCTATATAGTGCCCACAATATTTATATTGCCCCCTACTGTTATAATGCTCACCCTGAAGTGCCCCAGTATTTATATTGCCCTCTACTGTCATAATGCTCACCCTGAAGTGCCCCATTATTTTTTCTGCCATCTACTGTTATAATGCTCACCCTGAAGTGCCCCAGTATTGCCATCGACTGTTATAATGCTCACCCTGAAGTGCCCCAGTATTTATATTGCCCTCTACTGTCATAATGCTCACCCTGAAGTGCCCCAGTATTTATATTGCCCTCTACTGTCATAATGCTCACCCTGAAGTGCCCCAGTATTTATATTGCCATCTACTGTTATAATGGTCACCCTGAAGTGCCCCAGTATTTATATTGCCATCTACTGTTATAATGCTCACCCTGAAGTGCCCCAGTATTTATATTGTCATCTATATAGTGCCCCCAGTATTTATATTGCCCCCTACTGTTATATTGCTCCCCCTGAAGTGCCCCAGTATTTATATTGCCATCTACTGTTATAATGCTCACCCTGAAGTGCCCCAGTATGTATATTGCCATCGATATAGTGCCCCCAGTATTTATATTGCCCCCTACTGTTATAATGCTCCCCCTGAAGTGCCCCAGTATTTATATTTATCATCTAATGTTATAATGCTCACCCTGAAGTGCCCCAGTATTTTTTCTGCCATCTACTGTTATAATGCTCACCCTGAAGTGCCCCAGTATTTATATTGTCATCTATATAGTGCCCCCAGTATTTATATTGCCCCCTACTGTTATAATGCTCACCCTGAAGTGCCCCAGTATTTATATTGCCCTCTACTGTCATAATGCTCACCCTGAAGTGCCCCAGTATTTTTTCTGCCATCTACTGTTATAATGCTCACCCTGAAGTGCCCCAGTATTGCCATCTACTGTTATAATGCTCACCCTGAAGTGCCCCAGTATTGCCCTCTACTGTCATAATGCTCACCCTGAAGTGCCCCAGTATTTATATTGCCATCTACTGTTATAATGCTCACCCTGAAGTGCCCCAGTATTTATATTGCCCTCTACTGTCATAATGCTCACCCTGAAGTGCCCCAGTATTTATATTGCCATCTACTGTTATAATGCTCCCCCTGAAGTGCCCCAGTATTTATATTGCCATCTACTGGTATAATGCTCACCCTGAAGTGCCCCAGTATTTATATTGCCATCGATATAGTGCCCCCAGTATTTATATTGCCCCCTACTGTTATAATGCTCCCCCTGAAGTCCCCCAGTATTTATATTTATCATCTAATGTTATAATGCTCACCCTGAAGTGCCCCAGTATTTTTTCTGCCATCTACTGTTATAATGCTCACCCTGAAGTGCCCCAGTATTTATATTGTCATCTATATAGTGCCCCCAGTATTTATATTGCCCCCTACTGTTATAATGCTCACCCTGAAGTGCCCCAGTATTTATATTACCCTCTACTGTTAAAATGCCCCCCCTGAAGTGCCCTAGTATTTATATTGCCATCTACTGTTATAATGCTCACCCAGAAGTGCCCCAGTATTTATATTGCCATCTGTATAGTGCCCCCAGTATTTATATTGCCCCCTAATGTTATAATGCTCACCCTGAAGTGTCCCAGTATTTATATTGCCATCTATATAGTGCCCCCGGTATTTATATTGCCCCCTACTGTTATAATGCTCACCCTGAAGTGCCCCAGTATTTATATTGCCATCTACTGTTATAATGCTCACCCTGAAGTGCCCCAGTATTTATATTGCCCTCTACTGTCATAATGCTCACTCTAAAGTGCCCCAGTATTTATCTTGCCATCTACTGTTATAATGGTCACCCTGAAGTGCCCCAGTATTTTTTCTGCCATCTACTGTTATAATGCTTCCCCTGAAGTACCCCAGTATTTATATTGCCCTCTACTGTCATAATGCTCACCCTGAAGTGCCCCAGTATTTTTTCTGCCATCTACTGTTATAATGCTCACCCTGAAGTGCCCCAGTATTGCCATCTACTGTTATAATGCTCACCCTGAAGTGCCCCAGTATTGCCCTCTACTGTCATAATGCTCACCCTGAAGTGCCCCAGTATTTATATTGCCCTCTACTGTCATAATGCTCACTCTAAAGTGCCCCAGTATTTATCTTGCCATCTACTGTTATAATGGTCACCCTGAAGTGCCCCAGTATTTTTTCTGCCATCTACTGTTATAATGCTTCCCCTGAAGTGCCCCAGTATTTATATTGCCATCTGTATAGTGTCCCCGGTATTTATATTGCCCCCTACTGTTATAATGCTCACCCTGAAGTGCCCCAGTATTTATATTGCCATCTACTGTTATAATGCTCACCCTGAAGTGCCCCAGTATTTATATTGCCCTCTACTGTCATAATGCTCACTCTAAAGTGCCCCAGTATTTATCTTGCCATCTACTGTTATAATGGTCACCCTGAAGTGCCCCAGTATTTTTTCTGCCATCTACTGTTATAATGCTTCCCCTGAAGTACCCCAGTATTTATATTGCCCTCTACTGTCATAATGCTCACCCTGAAGTGCCCCAGTATTTTTTCTGCCATCTACTGTTATAATGCTCACCCTGAAGTGCCCCAGTATTGCCATCTACTGTTATAATGCTCACCCTGAAGTGCCCCAGTATTGCCCTCTACTGTCATAATGCTCACCCTGAAGTGCCCCAGTATTTATATTGCCCTCTACTGTCATAATGCTCACTCTAAAGTGCCCCAGTATTTATCTTGCCATCTACTGTTATAATGGTCACCCTGAAGTGCCCCAGTATTTTTTCTGCCATCTACTGTTATAATGCTTCCCCTGAAGTGCCCCAGTATTTATATTGCCATCTGTATAGTTCCCCCAGTATTTATATTGCCATCTACTGTTATAATGCTCACCCTGAAGTGCCCCAGTATTTATATTGCCATCTATATAGTGCCCCCGGTATTTATATTGCCCCCTACTGTTATAATGCTCACCCTGAAGTGCCCCAGTATTTATATTGCCATCTACTGTTATAATGCTCACCCTGAAGTGCCCCAGTATTTATATTGCCCTCTACTGTCATAATGCTCACTCTAAAGTGCCCCAGTATTTATCTTGCCATCTACTGTTATAATGGTCACCCTGAAGTGCCCCAGTATTTTTTCTGCCATCTACTGTTATAATGCTTCCCCTGAAGTGCCCCAGTATTTATATTGCCATCTGTATAGTTCCCCCAGTATTTATATTGCCATCTACTGTTATAATGCTCACCCTGAAGTGCCACAATATTTATATTGTCATCTATATAGTGCCCCCGGTATTTATATTGCCCCCTACTGTTATAATGCTCACCCTGAAGTGTCCCAGTATTTATATTGCCAACTACTGTTATAATGCTCACCCTGAAGTGCCCCAGTATTTTTTCTGCCATCTACTGTTATAATGCTCACCCTGAAGTGCCCCAGTATTTATATTGCCATCTACTGTTATAATGCTCACCCTGAAGTGCCCCAGTATTTATATTGCCCTCTACTGTCATAATGCTTACCCTAAAGTGCCCCAGTATTTATCTTGCCATCTACTGTTATAATGCTCACCCTGAAGTGCCCCAGTATTTTTTCTGCCATCTACTGTTATAATGCTCACCCTAAAGTGCCCCAGTATTTATATTGTCATCTATATAGTGCCCCCAGTATTTATATTGCCCCCTACTGTTATAAGGCTCACCCTGAAGTGCCCCAGTATTTATATTGCCTCCTACTGTTATAATGCTCACCCTGAAGTGCCCCAGTATTTATATTGCCATCTGTATAGTTCCCCCAGTATTTATATTGCCAACTACTGTTATAAGGCTCACCCTGAAGTGCCCCAGTATTTATCTTGCCATCTACTGTTATAATGGTCACCCTGAAGTGTCCCAGTATTTATATTGCCAACTACTGTTATAATGCTCACCCTGAAGTGCCCCAGTATTTTTTCTGCCATCTACTGTTATAATGCTCACCCTGAAGTGCCCCAGTATTTATATTGCCATCTACTGTTATAATGCTCACCCTGAAGTGCCCCAGTATTTATATTGCCCTCTACTGTCATAATGCTCACCCTAAAGTGCCCCAGTATTTATCTTGCCATCTACTGTTATAATGCTCACCCTGAAGTGCCCCAGTATTTTTTCTGCCATCTACTGTTATAATGCTCACCCTAAAGTGCCCCAGTATTTATATTGTCATCTATATAGTGCCCCTAGTATTTATATTGCCCCCTACTGTTATAAGGCTCACCCTGAAGTGCCCCAGTATTTATATTGCCTCCTACTGTTATAATGCTCACCCTGAAGTGCCCCAGTATTTATATTGCCATCTGTATAGTTCCCCCAGTATTTATATTGCCAACTACTGTTATAATGCTCACCCTGAAGTGCCCCAGTATTTATATTGCCATCTACTGTTATAATGCTCACCCTGAAGTGCCCCAGTATTTATATTGTCATTTATATAGTGCCCCCAGTATTTATATTGCCCCCTACTGTTATATTGCTCACCCTGAAGTGCCCCAGTATTTATATTGCCATCTACTGTTATAATGCTCACTCTAAAGTGCCCCAGTATTTATATTGCCATCTGTATAGTTCCCCCAGTATTTATATTGCCATCTACTGTTATAATGCTCACCCTGAAGTGCCCCAGTATTTATATTGTCATTTATATAGTGCCCCCAGTATTTATATTGCCCCCTACTGTTATATTGCTCACCCTGAAGTGCCCCAGTATTTATATTGCCCCCTACTGTCATAATGCTCACCCTGAAATGCCCCAGTATTTATATTGCCCTCTACTGTCATAATGCTCACCCTGAAGTGCCCCAGTATTTATATTGCCATCTGTATAGTTCCCCCAGTATTTATATTACCATCTACTGTTAAAATGCCCCCCCCCCTGAAGTGCCCCAGTATTTATATTACCCTCTACTGTCATAATGCTCACTCTAAAGTGCCCCAGTATTTATATTGCCATCTGTATAGTTCCCCCAGTATTTATATTGCCATCTACTGTTATAATGCTCACCCTGAAGTGCCCCAGTATTTATATTACCCTCTACTGTTATAATGCTCACCCTGAAATGCCCCAGTATTTATATTGTCATTTATATAGTGCCCCCAGTATTTATATTGCCCCCTACTGTTATATTGCTCACCCTGAAGTGCCCCAGTATTTATATTGCCATCTACTGTTATAATGCTCACCCTGAAGTGCCCCAGTATTTATATTGCCCTCTACTGTTATAATGCTCACTCTAAAGTGCCCCAGTATTTATATTGCCATCTGTATAGTTCCCCCAGTATTTATATTGCCATCTACTGTTATAATGCTCACCCTGAAGTGCCACAGTATTTATATTGGCATCGATATAGTGCCCCCAGTATTTATATTGCCCCCTACTGTTATAATGCTCACCCTGAAATGCCCCAGTATTTATATTGCCCCCTACTGTCATAATGCTCACCCTGAAATGCCCCAGTATTTATATTGCCCTCTACTGTCATAATGCTCACCGTGAAGTGCCCCAGTATTTATATTGCCATCTGTATAGTTCCCCCAGTATTTATATTACCATCTACTGTTAAAATGCCCCCCCCCTGAAGTGCCCCAGTATTTATATTACCCTCTACTGTTAAAATGCCCCCCCTGAAGTGCTCCAGTATTTATGATGCCCACTGCAGTTCCCTGTAGTTATATTCCTCCCTTTAGTGTCCTCAGAAATTATAACTCCGCAGCTCCTCCATACAGTCCCATGTAAATAACATCCTTCTCTATCTACAGCCCCCTCCACCATACCGTCCCATGTAAATAACATCCTCCTCTATCTACAGCCCCCTCCAATATACAGTCCCACGTAAATAACATGACCCTCTCCCCAGCCACCTTCAACATACAGTCACTTGTAAATAATATCAGCTCCTCTCCAGCCGCCTACAATTATATAATATCAGAGCAATTTACAGGAGGAGGTATAAGGGGAGAGGACTACAACTCCCAGCATGTCTAAGCCATTCTTATTTAATATCAGAGCACATTACAGGAGGAGGTATAAGAGATGAGGACTACAACTCCCAGCATGTCTAGGCCATTATTATTTAATATCAGAGCACGTTACAGGAGGAGGTATAAGAGATGAGGACTACAACTCCCAGCATGTCTAGGCCATTATTATTTAATATCAGAGCACATTACAGGAGGAGGTATAAGAGATGAGGACTACAACTCCAAGCATGTCTACGCCATTATTATATATCAGAGCACATTACAGGAGTAAGTATTAGAGGAGAGGACTACAACTCCCAGCATCACTAGGCCATTATTATGTAATATCTGAGCAAATTATAGGAGGTATAAGATGAAAGGACAACTACTCCCAGCATGTCTAGGCCAATATTATTTAATATCACAACATGTTAACCCTTAGTTACCCAACTTTGATTTTTCAGAGCTCCTTTGCTAAATGAAAGGTGGAATCTGCTTGGTTGCTATGGGCAACTAACACAGGTTTTTTTCACACCAGTTTTTCTAAATCTCCCCAATAAGGGAGCACATAAGTAATGTGTGAAGATGCTCTCCATGACTGCCCACGTCCTCCCTGGCTGGTAGAGGTGGGTGCCTGATTCAGACACACATTAGGAGACAGTAGGGCATTGAAGACATGAAGAAAACAGATGAATAGTAATGTAAAAACTTGACAGAAGATAACTCAAGGACCCGCTCCACAGTCCTGCCTAATGCACAGTAACTGCTGAGGTTCAGGTACAGAAAGGAGAGCAGTGCTGCTACCCAGTGCACAGGAAATCCATTAGTGCTGTCCCCCGGGGGCACTGAGCTTTGGAAGCCCTTGGCAGGGAAACGCTGGCCGCCCTGTGGTGAGCAGAAGCTTCCTCCGCTCAGAGGAGCAGGCTCTGCTTGTGAGTGGTCGCTGAGGCACACGTGGTCCAGCAAGCAGAGAGCAGCTGCCTGGAGCCTAGCACAGAACCGAGCTGTGCCCGTAGCCAAGCAGGGATCCTGCCATACCTGCAGCTCCTGAACACCGCCAAAGTGTCTCCTGGAAGATGCTGCTATGAAGGTGGCAGCCAGCATCACTAAGCAGAGGAGCTGCTGCTTCCCTGCCCTCTGCCTCCTGCTCTTCACAGCTGCCGGTAAGGTGCTCTTCCTGCAGAGCTATGGAGCTGATAGCATGATCTAATATTACACTCTGCCGTGCTGGAAGGAGTAGTGTGTATGAGGCTCAATAACGAGGCAATTAGTGAGCTCGTGCATCTGCTGCGTGTGGTGTGCTACTGCGTAATATCGCTGCATGTGTATGGGCTCCAGCTCAGGACCATGGAGAGCTGCTGCAGCCCTGCATCCATTCACCCTATGTACACGGTCTCAGGAGGCAGAGCAAACCCCTATAGCAGGGGTAGGCAACCTTCGGCACTCCAGCTGTTGTGAAACTACAACTCCCAGCATGCATACCTGCTCTGCTCTTCTAAGAACTCACATAGAAATGAATGGAGCATGCTGGGAGTCGTAGTTTCAACACATCTGGAGTGCCGAAGGTTGCTGACCGCTGGTCTATAGCCTATAGTGAGCTCCTCACTGCCACCCTAACACCCCCTATGCTGCCAGCACTACTGCGGAAGCCTAGGTCACACTGGGTTCTGCTGGGTTTCTATATGTCATACCTACATGTTTATATAATGACGAGAAATCAGGGTCACAGGACCATATTTATCCTCAGGGAGACCCTGCCGATTATAATGATAGACTTTCTTCTGGTAATGTGATGGGATCAGGCAAGTAATTGCCCATCACTACAGTCCGGGTCCAGATTCTCCATGTATGTAGCTGTTGTATGACCGGTAGGTGATGATGAATATATGTCATTCTGCGTAATAATGGACGTAATGTTATGAGTTCTAATTAAGGGTACGCTATTAATCATAAATATCGTAGATCTTACAAAAACTAGCAATCAAGAGAAAATGGTTTGTGTAACCCCCCTCTTGGGCAGATCTGAGAGGAGAAGCATACCTATCTGCTTCCCCAGGATGTAAACTTCTATTTTGAAGCTCCTGCAGCCCACAGCAGCAACCTGCTTCCCTTGCTTCACGTGACCATTTGGTCACTGTTGAGGCCAGCGATTGGCTGCAGCAGTGCCAAAACATAAGTTTACATTGCGGCAATGAAGCAGAGCAGCCGAGGCCCGGGAGAGAAGAAGTTAGTGCCTGGAAGCAGTAAAGTATGCTTCTCTTCACTGTTTGCCGCCCCCCAGAGGTTCACAACCCCTTTATTGGGGTTATCAATCGAGCAGCATTTATCTCCTATCCACGGGGCAGGTGATAAATGTCAGATCTCTGGGGGTCTGACTGCCGCCCACCCCAGCAATTGCAAAAATGGAAAGTCCCCGAGTCATTTCTCTATATTGAGCAGTAGTGCGCATGCTGGTCCACTTTTCCACTCCCATCTATGGGACTGATGTAGCTAGCGCTCCATTAGGCTACATAGTTTTGTTTTAGAAATGACATATAAACTACTCTTAGTCCTACTGAAGTCTATGGAGAGGATGAAGGACATGTGCACCACAGCTCCATTCAGCCAGGGGACATGGGATCATCTGTTCTCCGGATTGTTGGGGGTGCCAACAGTCGGGCATCCGGTGTCCTGGCAGGAGGGACTACTGGAACATATCTTACTGCCCATGATGTTCATTCTGTATGAAAAATAGGCAGAGGGCCTCTTAGTGTGAAACGCCAGTATACTTATAGGGAAGGACGGAAAGATGGTGGGATCTTGCTCACCTATTTTGGTTGTGCGTGGAACACGTCAGGGTGCAGCCACGTTCATTGGGTTGTCGGTGGATTCAAGTAGCCTTCAATCATGGGAAATAAGGAAAAATGCCAGACGAGCGTTCCCTTTTTGTTTAATGACAGTAGACAAAATCCAGAAGTATTGAAGAATGCATATTTATTGATCTGTAAAGTAAGGCGTTTAAAGTCAGAGTCGGTTTATATATACAAAAAACACCTAAAGTGACCAGAGTCAGACAGGACTTAAATCATAGGGAAACATTGGGATTGTGAAAGCAATCAGTTTACATCACAGAAGATCAGTATAATGTAGTAATAACGCAGTAGGTAGAATGAGACAGGAAGGGGTTACTATGTATCCATGTGTCTAGTATGGTGGATGGTTGCCTAGGAAACGAAATAAACAAAGGAGACCAGAGCTATTGGCTGCAGCCATAAGAAAACCAGTTACTACTGGGAGGATGATTGATGCGCTGGAGCAGGGCAGGGAGTGCCACGACATTTGGGGGTTGGGAGTAAGGAAAGCTGGGTAGTGGACTCAGGAAAGTTGGGTGGCAGGCCACTGTGCAGATGGAAGATAGAAAGCAGCACTAAGAGCTAGCACCATGATAATGGAAACCGTAGCCACAGGCTGGAAGAAATCTGATGGAGAAGCTGAGTAGGAGCTCAGATGGCTAGGTGTGACACAGTAGCTGTGAGAAGGTAGGCGATCAGCTGGGTACTGAGATCAGGAAAGATGGGTCACTGGAGGCTGTGTGGATGACTGATAGAAACATCAGGGAGGAAATGTCACATCTGTGGATGAACAGCGTCAGCCCTGTTCGCATGGTAAAGTGACACTATGTGAATAGATAGGACAAGGACTGTGGATGACAGAAGGGGACCAGGGCTTGGGGCTGGCATGATCAAAGGAGGAAGCTACAATGATATAACTGGGCCAGAGTAAGGCAGGGTGAGAGGATGAGCCCAGAAAGATGCCTACTGTAGGGTAATGAAAAGAACAATCAGATGAAAACCAAGCGGAAGCCAAGATTGAGAAGGAAGAGAAGGGGACAGGACTATGTGATAAAAAAAATCCAGAACAACAGCCCCCAAAAATGCATGTCAAATATCTCTGATGAAAAAAGGCCTAAAAAATGTTTCGGAAAAAAACTCATTAACTTCATGTTTTTCAACAAGCCCAAAAACACCCCAAAACAGACTATTAGGTGGGGGGATGGGTTTGATTCTAGTCTTATTGCCCCAAACAGGCACTGATAGTTAGCAATGGTGCCTTGCAGCGTTTGGGTCCTATGTTCCAATCCAACCAATCCCTAATTACACCGGGTGATGTGCTGCCATACAAAAGATGCAATCACCTGACAAATGAGCATTTGCTTGTTTGCTGGGTGATTGATTATTGATCCAATTCTCTGTCATTCCCATGTAAAAGGCCCCTTAGACAATTGGCCATTACAGTAGACAAATAGATAGTTAGGTCCATATATATTTGGACACTGACACACATTTAGTTTTATTACCTGTTTACTAAAACATATTCAAGTTCTATAATGGACATAAAGTCCAGACGTTTAGCTTTCATTTGAGGGTATCCACATTAAAATTAAATGAAGGGCTTAGGAGTTTCAGCTCCTTTACATGTGGCACCCTGTTTTTAAAGGGACCAAAAGTAATTGGACAACGGACTCCAATGTTGTTTCATGGGCAATTGTGTGAATTTCCTCTATTATTTCCTTCTCAATTAAGCACATAAAAGGCCTGGAGTTGATTTGAGGCATGGTACTTGCATTTTGAAGATTTTGCTGATAAAAAAAAATGTGGTTATAGGAGCTCTCCATGCAGGTGACACAAGCCATCCTTCATCTGCGAACAGAAAAAACCCATCCCAGAAATTGCTACACTATTAGGAGTGGCAAAATCCTGAGATTTGGTACATCCTGAGAAAGAAAGAAAGCACTGGTGACCTGGACGCCCACTGATGGACCATGGTGAAGAGAAACCCCTTCACAACAGCCAACAAAGTGAACAACATTCTCCAGGATATAGACGTATCAATATCCATATAAAGAGAAGACTGCATGAAAGTAAGTATAGAGGGTTCACTGCACGGTGCAAGCCACTCATAAGCCTCAAGAATAAGAAGGCTAGTTTGGACTTTGCTGAAAAACATCTTAAGAAACCAGCACCCTTCTGGAAGAACATTCTTTGGCCAGATGAAACCAAGATCAACCTCTACCAGAATGATAGAAAGAAAAAAGTATGGCAAGGCATGGTACAGCTCATGATCCAAAGCATACCACATCATCTGTAAAACACGGCGGAGGCAGTGTGATGGCTTGGGCATGCATGGCTGCCAGTGGCACTGGGTCCCTAGTGTTTATTGATGATGTGACACAGGACAGAAGCCGCCGGATGAATTCTGGGGTTTTCAGAGACATACTGTGTGCTCAAATCCAGCCAAACTGATTGGTCGGTGTTTCATAATACAGATGGACAATGACCCAAAACATAAAGCCAAAGCAACCCAGGAGTTTATTAAAGCAAAGAAGTGGAATATTCTTGAATGGCCAAGTCGGTCACCTGATGTGAACCCAATAGAGCATTTCACTTGTTACAGACTAAACTTCAGACAGAAAGGCCCACAAACAAACAGCCACTGAAAACCGCTGCAGTAAAGGCCTGGCAGAGCATTAAAAAGGAGGAAACACAGCGTCTGGTGATGTCCATGAGTTCAAGACCTCAGGCAGTCATTGACAACAAAGGCTTTTCAACCAAGTATTAGAAATGAACATTTTATCTATAATTATTTAATTTGCCCAATTACTTTTGAGCCCCTGAAATTAAGGGATTGGATTTAAAAAATGCTTTAGTTCCTCACCTTTTTGGAATCATTTTGTTCAACCAACTGAAATAAATCTGAAAGTCTGAACTTCAATTGCATCTGAATTGTTTTGTTCAAAATCCATTGCGGTAATGTACAGAACAAAAATTAGAAAAATGTTGTCTCTGTCCAAATATATATGGACCCATCGGTACATAGTAACCCCTTCCTTTCTTCTACCTACTGCATTATGTAACATGCATTACTATATAGCATACTGATCTCCTATGATGTATGCTGTTTATTCTCACATCGATCATCGTTATGCATACGCAAATCCCTAGTGTTTTAATGGGTACCTTTTGCTGTCAGTGCCTCCTTCTGGAGCAGGAGGATACTGGAGATGCAGTGCTGCCCAACTGTTCAGCACATTTTCACACCTTACATCTAACCCTGTTTTTTTCACTCGGCATTTCAACTAGAGCAACAGTCCTTAGGCCTCTTTCACACTTACGTTGTTAGGATCCGGCATGCACTTCCGTCCCCGGAAGTGCCCGCGGGATCCGTAACAACGCAAGTGAACTGAAAGCATGTGAAGACTGATCAGTCTTCAACATGCTTTCAGTGTTACCATGGCAGCCAGGATGCTATTAAAGTCCTGGTTGCCATAGTATAATGGGGAGCGGGGGAGCAGTATACTTACCGCCCGTGCGGCTCCCGGGGCGCTCCAGAATGACGTCAAAGCGCCCCATGCGCATGGATCACGTGATCCATGCGATCACGTGATCCATGCGCGTGGGACGCCCTGACGTCACTCTGGAGCGCCTCGGGAGCCGCATGGGCGGTAAGTATACTGCTCCCCCGCTCCCCACTACACTTTACCATGGCAACCAGGACTTTAGCCCTGTCTATCAAGAGGAGATGGGGCGTGTCTAGAAGCAGAGGATTCGGCGGCTACCAGCAAGTACACGCCCAACTTGCTGGTAGTGAAGAAATTTGCATATTATAAAAGTATGATTTTTACAAGAAATAAGCCACTGACCAAAGTAAGATGAGTATGATTACACTCAGCTGACATTAAAGATTACTAATGCTAGCTTAGCATTGAAGAGCTTAAAATAAGTTGGATACAGTCCCATAAGACCCAAGAATGTCATCTACTACTTTTCATGGCAATTGGAGCACTTTTGAGTCAAATCAAACTTATTTGGACCCGAACCAAATCACCCGACTGAATTAGCCATATCAAACCCAAATTGGATTTCAAGACTAGAGTTGAGCGAACTTCTGTTTTAAGTTTAAAATCCATAAGGGGATTCTTCAATGAACCCGAACCTTGGACAACACGGAGGACCTGGGCTGACGTCACCGTCATGGGATCAGTGCAGGGGGCGTGGCTCAGTACTGGATTGGATTAGAGGTCGTAGGCTACCACCTCTTATCTAATCCAGTACTGAGCCACGCCCCCTGCACTGATCACATGACGGTGACGTCAGCCCAGGTCCTCCGTGTTGTCCAAGGTTCGGGTTCATTGAAGAATCCCCTTATGGATTCCAAATGCCATTATGGTCCGTGGTAGCGGAATCCATAACGGGATGCTTGGATAACCCGAACCCGAACTTTGGAAAACAAACTTAAAACAGAAGTTCGCTCAACTCTATTCAAGACATTTGCTTATCACTAATTGTTATATCATTACACTTCATGCCAAATCACAAAATGAGCTCTATGTATTCATAGAGTCAACTCTACTACACAAAATACAATTTTTAATAGAACGTGGAGGAATCCATTGCTGATTTCTCCCCTCTAGGTGTGGGCACGTAATGCCAGAATTGTATCAAGCCATATGGAGAAGGGACAGGAGATGTGGAGCTATGTATAAGAGAAACTGTCACCTGTGATCCATAGGCCAATAGAATAAAATGCATTTATTAAAAATAATAATAGTAATATGTATCTTGGTGTAATGGTGTGTCTGCTACTGATAACATCATTTGGAAGATGGGAGAAACCGTTTCATGTTTTTTCACATGAGCTCTTCTTTATGTCTCCATTAAGTCTGGGCAAGCCTTCAATATGGCTTTTAATAGAGATTCTTGAGATATTCTTAATATGTAATCAGCTCTATGTAGTATATGCAGATACGCTTATTGGTTGTGACCGTAAGAGGATATCTGGGAGGAAGCTTTCATAACTATTGACAGTGTTAAGCTTTTCCTACCCCCCTCCTCCCGTATATTCATCATGTAAATAATCTTTGGTCCTCTCCATAAAAGTAGGATAATCCACACTGATTTTTATTTCCTCCGTCAACCTGACATTGTAATCCGGGAGAGAATGAAAGTGATCTAACGACAGGAAGCCATTCTCGCCCTAACCTTTTTTATTAACTGTATATCTGCGCGTCTAGCAGTTTATGGTTACAGGAGTGCATTCATGTGTTCTGCATATGGGAAATATAGACAAGGTCATTGATTTCTTCACGTTGTGAATATCATTCCGGAGCTTAATCAACTCTAGATGTATCCAGTCTATTGGATTGACTCCTTGTTGCCATGGTGACGTTCTATTATTGCATTTCCTAAAATATGCCGCCTGACAAAGGTTATTTTTCCTTATGTTCCTGGTGTTCGTCATTATCTCTCTGCTTCTCCCTGATACTGGAAAAGGATCTTCTATAAAGGGATGGTCCCTGCTTTGTGTCTGTCCAGTCCAGGTTTAGCATGCTGACATGTATTATGTCGTGCTTCTATCATTCAGTGGGATGAATTAGTTGAAATATTTATTTATTTTTTCCCCCATAACCTGATGCTTGAAATGAGTGAATCAATTCTAAATAAATCCAATTCATTATGAATTTCTCAAAAGATTCTAATTTTGGCTAATCCGTGATTCATCCCACATGAATCTCTCACCACCATTTTACAAATCAGAGGACGAAGATAGCATCTGTCGCCAAAAAATCTATCATTTGTGGACCATGGTAGCATGGTGGTATGTGCAATCCGCATGTCCGCATGCAGATTGCACATACCACCATGCTACCAACATCAGCCTGATGAAGGGCATAAGTGTTGCCTGAAACGTTGCTACTGCTACTAAAAAATGCAATCCGGCTAAATAAATTCACACAATTGCAAAGAATCTTTTGGTGTGCTGTCAATTTATATAAGAAGATTTACGTAATTCCTGGAGTGGAGACGGGGATATCAATCTTGGCGGGCACCCTCTATATGCAGCCTAATATCTGGTCGAGAGCTGTGGTCCTTCCTTTTTGAACCATCTGATGGCCATATCAGCCAAATCAGACCTGAAACTAATTCTGGGAAATTCACTCATCCCCACCTGATACCATCATTTATTAGATCGAAACCAATATAAATGAGATGGTAAGCTGCACTGTAAATTTTGAAAGCCGCAGGTATATTTTGGATTGTGAACACACAGGGTATCAGTTACTGTTTTCCTGAACCTTGTTTATCTCGGTCGCTGCATACGTTCTGCAAAGTAACCTCCATACTACTGCTGTAAAACCTACATTACATTTCTATGAATCCTCGCAATTCCCTAGGTATCTGGGGTGCTATATATAGATTTCACATAGCTGCGGTATTCTGGGGAAGCCCGTAATAGCTTGAGATGACTCAGATGTCACTGCTCTTCTCAAGAAAAGTCTGTAATAGAGATCCATATAAGTAGCGGCCTATCACAAGTACCTGGTGCTGGCAGTTGCAAGATCTCTTGAAAACGGTAGGGGATTTATAATTATATAAGCACAGCAATGTTCAAAGAAAGAAAAGCAATGAATACAGTTATTCTTCGTACTATTCTACATTCTGCTACATTCTACAGTCCATTTTATACTGAAATTAAAGGCCAATATCCATATCCATTTCTGCACTGACAGGGCTGAAAAAGATGTTGAAAATACATTGAAATATTGTATCCAATATGTTGAATCCTCTCTCTAGCACTGCCGACAAGCAGTTATTTCCCAAGAGGGCAGCCACCTTCCTGGGGGAAGAAGTACTGGTGGCAGATCATCAGTATGCCCCTAAGTCCTTTATCTGACTGACAAGCAATCCCGCACTTTCCACATGAGCAGAGATGTGATTTGTAGGTACTCATTAACTACAGCTCCTGTTGCTATGCAAAGATCTGAGCATATTCAGATGCCTAGTAAACACAGAGGGAAGGAGTCCTGGTTGTCACCTAAAATGAAAAAAAAAAAAAGATGTAATATTTTGCATGTTATATATGTTGCAGGCAGCGTGTAAAGAATAGAGGAGGCCCCATAGAGAAGATCATACTGTGCCCATGGGTTTGTCACCCAGAATAGAAGAGTACGACCACGCGGCCTGTGTGTAGTTTTGAAAGCTAAAATCAGAAGTGGATCTTAAAAGAAGAGAAAATATAAAGGACTGATATGATGTCTCCTCTATTTTGAATTCACTCCTGGTCTTGGCTTCCAAAAGTTCAAGCAGAAACCTTTCCATGTGGCTGTACCCTTACTCCTCATCCATGGGCCGAATTACCACCCCATGCTTGCTAACAGTTTAATTCCTCTGGAAAGGGGGTTCAGGCACAAGTTCTAGTCACTCAGAGTGTCTCCAGGCTGATGTATGGTCTACCTCTATGGTGCCTATGGCCAACAGATCCTATACCATTTACAAAGATGTAAAGGCACTAAAGACAGAGGTTAGACTGTGTCAGTATAGTCTTGAACATAAAGAAAACATGCACATAAACAAATCTAAATTGATGCATGTAAGTCAGCTATTCAATATATAACACCCAACCATGTAATATTTGACTTTACCTGTACTAATTTTAAAAACTGTCTAAGCATCATGGCTGTATATACTTTTTCATCAATCAAGTTAATGGGGTTTTCTGAGTGTTTTATACTGATTACCTATTCTTGGTATAGGTCATCAGTATGTGATCAGTGGGGGTCTGACTCCTAACATTCCAGCTAATTAGCAGTTTAAAGAGGCAATGAGCATGGCAGCCTTTTTCTAGGCCAGCGACATCACGTTTATCGGTCACATGGCCTAGGAGCGGCTCAGCCCAATTGAAGTTAGCGATACCAAGCACAGCTGTTATACAATGGACAGCACTGTGCTTGGTAAGCTGCAAGGAGGCTATGGCTCACACCCGAGCACTGCGGCCTCTTTAAACAGATGATTGTCGGGGGTGCCCGGTATAAGTCCCCCCACCGATCACATACACACATAAAAAACTTGGACAGAGGTTGCATCCTCTGTTAAGCAGTGCTTGACAGAAGATGCAACCCCCTTAACATTATTCATGTAGGCATTTGGCAAGTCTAGATTCATTTGAAGATGTAGATCAATATTTATCAAGCTGTTTGATAATATTAATATTAGCTTAGTATGCCAGTTTGCTGTGAGTGGGTTGTACCATATGCCTTATGTTGTGTTGTTGTGTCTGATTTTATTTATTTCATGTTTGCCGTTGATTTGCAATGATACATTGTGACTGATTTTCTATAATTCGTATGGTATTGCTCTCTGATAACCAAGGTTATAGACAGTCTTGTATGCACAGATGTTTGTTGAGCGAGCCCAGTCCTTTAATGGAACTCATACATTTTGTACCTTGTAAGATGTGTTAATGGCAGAAAGTGTGCATGGATTTAAGAAAGGGTAAAGAGCCTGATACATAGGTGGATGATCGGCCAAACCATTGTTCATATGGATGCTCAGTTCTGATCATTGGCCTTTGTAAACATGTCCACTGATGGATCACAACTTTTACATGGCACATAAATATATCTCCCATGTAAAGATGGATGTGTTCCTGACGATATTCAAACTGTGTGTGTCCAATGGCATTAATGATTGTTCGGTCACATATGATGATTCTTGTAATGAGGATTAATGTAAATGGTGCTAAATGAGCATTGATTGAATTCCTGTATAACTGATTGTCTCTCAGCATGGACAGAAAATCTATTCATTTAATAGAGTGGCTACGTCTCCAGTTTGAATTCCGACAGGCTGTTCTGGCAGAGAACAGACTGCTGTAATTCTCCGGTTCCAGCGCTGCCAGAAGTGGACGGAATGTCTACCGGCCCCGTAATATATGATGTCCGGCAGAGATCCGTACGCATTCCGGCAGATCAGCAGAGATCTGGCCGGACACAAACCGCTGCATGCTGCTAAAGCGGCCATGGAGGTGTGAAAGTAGTCTTAGTTTGATCCTGGGATATGTCAGATTACCAGTAGGGCTAGTGAAAGACTTTTTCCACTTAATGGCAAATTGGTCTGTGCCTTTCAAGTTTACCCTTCATTACCTTGTTTGAACTTAAAGGGGTTCTCTGGGTATAAAGAAAATAAAAATAGTTAAATATTACATTATTATTAATATATTCTCAAATACGCTTCATTATTTATAATGACTCGTTTTGTCTGGGGAGCAATCATCAGGGAAAACAAAATGGGCGCTTTCCCATTAGTTCACACAAAACCTGTCCTGATCACACAGCAGGACAAGTTAGTTTACAACACTGAGGTAAAGAGCTGCCTCCCCCCTCTCCTACTTGTCAATTATGATTCTGAATACAGATGATAAGAACTTCAGCAGAATCTCTGTAGGAATGGAGTTCATGAAAGACATAAAATACAGAGAGCATGGACAGGACAGACTGTGGTAATGTGTTGCTGTGGTAATGGAGACTGCATACAAGTGCTGCTGCTCATTAGTCACACCTCACCCTCCTCTCATGTCTCCTCATCTTCTCCATTCCCACAGAGATTCACCTGTATTCAGGATCATGATTCCTGACAAGCAAAGTAGAGAGGAGGATGACGCAGCACGATGGCTGATTGTGGTGAAGTAACTTGTCCTCCAGTGTGATTAGTACAGGTTTTGTGTGTACTGATAGGACGGCGACCATTTTATTTCTTCTGATGATTGCTCCCCAAACAAAACAAGACATTCTAAGTAACGAAAGGTATTTGTGAATATATTTATTAAAAAATAATATTTAAGTATTTTCATTTTCTTAATATGAAATATATAAAGATACTAATGCACTGCTTGCAGGTGAGCCAGTATTCAGTGTCACTGGACTCAGCAGTCTGGTTCTGTATACTACTGAGGCCAGTTATTGACCATGGTCACTTGAGCTATATGAGACATTGACCATGATGACATGGCTGAAGAGTATATTTTATTTTATTATTTAAAAGGAGTTGTCTGGGTTCAGAGCTAAACCCAGACATAGCCCCTTCTTCCCCCTCTCAGCCCCTCTGACATGAGCATCGGAGCATTTCATGCTCTGATGCGCTCCCGCTTTTTCTGGAAATCTAGTAATGTACCAGGCTCTCCATGGGTAAGCTAGGCACTAATGGGCAGGCTTTAGCACTGCCCTAGGCTTTTAAAACGGTTAGGGCACCAGGAACAATGCTAGACAGAAGCCCTATTCCTAGCAGTGTAAAAATATAAACAAAAAAGCCCTTGCCCTGAAAAGTTCTGATGCTTATGTCAGAGGGGCTGAGTTGGGGAAGAAGGAGATATGTAAGGGTTCAGCTCTGAACCCGGGCAAACTCTTTAACATCTTTCTGGCCTTTTTCAATTTTTTTTCCGCTTAGGCTAGTTTCACACTAGCACTTACATAGTCCAGAAGGCTGTTCTGGCAGAGGAACAGCCTTCAGAGATTAGAATATACGGCATAGCCATATACTACCTTACCCCGCCGGAGCCCATTGACTATAATAGGACTTAGCGGGGATCCAGCCTTTTCCCGCCATTAGTCCCGCCAGAAACTGCTGTTTGCAGTGGTACAATGTTTGTCCGGCTGAATATTGGTACTAATTCCAAAAACAGGCTGGTCCCATTATATTCAATGGGCCCTGACGTTGCTTCGGCAGTTGGAAAAGCCTGCCTGATGATGTAGTTGCTGTGTGAAACTAGCCTTAGACAGCTCCTTAAATATCTATATATCAACAGCAAAGAAAGCACAGCGGCACCAGCTTGTATAAATAGGGTGCTAAGCCCAGGGTTGCACGCGACTAAGCCCAGGGTTGCAAGGCTCTGTGACCAGTGGCGTACTGCCAATATAGGCAGACCACGCAGCTGCTATGGGGCCCCTGGCACGAGGGGGCCCGGAGCGCATTGAAGGCCCCGCCCCCAACACAGCAATTTATGGGGCATTGAAGCAGCCCGCCCACTTGTCTTCCACACTGTCCCAGGCCCTGCTTGCTTCCCTATATTCAGTCAGATCAGGGCCCCCCCCCCCCCCCCTCATTGTGTGCTCAAGTAGCATGTGCATCTGATGTTCGGCGGCAGCAACCCTCCTCTGACCTGTCCATGATCCAGGCTAGCAGCAGGAGCAGCGCAGCAGGCTCAAGCAGACAGGTCTCTGCTACCATCTGCTCCCCCGGGAATGAAGAACGCTCCGCTCCGGTCACTCAGTTGTGAACACAGCCAGGTTTCCCCCAGCATCTTCTCTGCAGGCACAGCCAGAATAAACAGTACTTGTCTGGCTGCCTGCCCCTGCAGTGTGTGCCAATGCCACAGCCGAGCTGGCCATTTAAAGTAAGAGCAAAGTAGTCTTAAAAAAAGTTAATGTGGGAATTCTTGATGGTGGGAGGGCAGCAGCAAGTAGAATTGCTGTGGGGTTGTGGGGGCCCTATAATCTCATAGAGGATGACAGTGTGCTCCCCTCCCTCCCATGAACTCTGCTTGCTGATAAAGGACAGTGTGCCCAGCAGCATATCCCCACTCAGTCACCTTGCAGTGGGGGAGGTGGGGGGGTGATTGGTGATTATGCACACTAAGGGTCCATTCACACGTCCGTAGGTGTTTTGCGGATCCGCAAAACACTGCCGGCACCCCAATAGAAATGGTTATTCCTGTTTGCTATTGGGGACAAGAATAGGACATGTTAAATTTTTTTGCAGATGCAGACAACACACTAGGTGCATTCAACATCTTTTCCATCCCTATTGAAAACGAACGGGTCCGCAAACGTTCCACATAATTGCGGAACAGATCCGGACCCATTCATACGGAAATGTGAATGGACCCTAAGCAATAGCAGCAAGGAATTAAATGGGTTATCCAATCCCTCTAATGCCCCCCAAAATGCCTGGGCACCTTAGCTTCCGCCACTGCATCCCCACGTCACACGAAAGAAAACATCCAGCGACGTGGGGGGCAGTCAATAGCAGGCCTTGATGGGAACGAGACTCCCTAGCGTCACCGTGATGCTCATTTCCATTGCGGCCTGCTATTGCCTGCACCTACCCCCCTCGGGCATAAGTATTATCTGTATGCCGTGCCCGGGCATTTTGGGGGGCCTAATGGGAGTAGAATACCACTTTTAACCCTTAGGATACCAGAGGATTTTTAGTTTTTGCATTTTAATTTTTCTTCCCTATCTTCCTTGAGCCTTACCTTTTTTTTCCATTAACATATCCATATGAGGGCTTATTGTTTGCGGGGCAAGTTTTGCTTTAATATAGCATACAATGTAGTGGTAAGAGGGTAAAGAATTTCAAATGAAAAACTGACCTGTGCCCTTTGATACATATATGGTACGTTGTAATCCTACTGATCAAGAGAATGGTTGTTTATATCTAAATAGTGTAAAAAGAAATTAAAACTATGGAAAAAAAATTTTTATATCACCATATTCTGACCCCCATAATTTTTTATATATATACATTGTATTAATTTATTGGCAAATGGGGGTGTGGAAGGGGAGGAGCCAAGGTAGGGAGTGGGATGGGACAGGGGTGGATAGTAGGCGGAGTTAGGGGGCCCGATTCAGATTCTTGCTATGGGGCCCAATGATTTCTATGTACGCCCCTGTCTGCGACAGAGACGAAACGTCGCTGTTCCACATGGGAGAATAAATTATTTTATTTAACTTTTTGTCTATATATATATATATATATATATATATATATATATTTAATTATCTATCTATGTAATACACATATGAAATTGTTCTCATACCACATACTTGATGACTGTAACATGAAAGTTTAAATAATTTTAGTTAACTGTAGCTTGTAAGTCCACTCATCCTATATAATAAAATCCCTGTGTGAGTGCGCTGTGTCCGTGTGTGTGTCACCAGTTTTGCACTGGGCATGCACGGCGCTGCGTCCAATGAGGACACAGCGCTGCACACGGACACAGCGCTACAAGTTTCCCTGCAGGGTGTCGCCCTATAGGCTGGCCACAGCTCCCCCTCCGCTCTCCGCTCCTGCCACAGTTCCCCTGCCGCCCTCCGATCCTGAGAGAGTTCCCCTGCTGCTCTCCAGCCAGTGCGCATGCGCCGCCTTCACCGCACGGGGTATGGTCTGTATGGGGAGTGGCATTGATCGGCCGGAGCGCAGTGTGATGATTGCTCTGTGCACCGGCCAATTCTAGCGCCTGTTATGGTAAAGGGCATAATGTCTAGTATATATCTAAGGCCTCATGCACACGACCGTTGTTTGATTCCGTGTCCGTTGATCCGTTTTTCGTGATTTTCTGCGGACCCATTGGTTTTCAATGGGTCCGTGGAAACCTTGGCAAATGCACCGTTTGTCCTCCGTGTCCGTGGTCCGTGATTCCAGTCCGTCAAAAAAATATAACCTGTCCTATTCTTGTCCGTGAAAAATGCGGATGGCCATCCGTGTGTCATCCGCGTTCCGTGTCCGTTTTTTTTTTTGCGGATCCCTTGGCAGGCACTTGGGAAACATTGTCAGCCTGTCTTTTGGTAAAATCTTTTGGGTCATGTCCGCTAAAAAAAACGGAAGACACACGGAAACACAACGGAAGGCAAAAACGGACACGGATCACTGAACAACGGAACCCCTTTTTGCGGACAGCATAAAAAAACGGTCGTGTGCATGAGGCCTAAGTTGTAGGTAGGGCAGTAAAAACCACTGTTCAAGAGGCACCGTTGAGGAGGAATCAGGAGAAACCTATCTGCCTTAGGAATTATGAACAAGCAGGATGGCAGAGGGTCTGTCACTGTGTGTGAGAGGACATATGGAGGACAGAAGGTAGACTGGAAGGAGGGACACTGTTGTTTTTTTGTTGCTGTGCTGGCTTCTGCATGGGGTAATTTATTACACTGTTAGTACACCCCTGTCAGTGTATTAAAGGGTTTCTCCAGGAAATACAACATAGCTTCCATCAACCCATTCTATAATCTGAATAGATTCGGTTGATTCCACTTGCTGAGCTGCTTGGGGATCGGGCCACCAGGAAATTTCCCTGAGTATAAAGGAGACTTCACAGTCGGCAGATTTTGTTGAATGCGTGTCTGGAACTGAATATCCAGTCTATTCATCTAAATGGGGCTTTCAGAAATCCATGTGCTTCCCACCAAAACAACCCCATTCAGATGAACGGAACTGATTTTTGATTGGAGAAAATTTCTGCAACACAATCTGCCGATTGTGAAAGCATCCTAAAGTATTTATTTTTTTTGTTTGCAGCAGGCCTTATAACTGATTAACCTTGTATATAATCCTGCAACGATATCACATGCTACAGTAAGTTATTACACACATGCTTCCATTCTGATATAAAACTGTACTCAAGCTGCATAGTTAAAAGGATCTTTGTAAAAAAAAATAATAATACTTTATTCACCTTTAAAATTTTGCACTGGTCTCACTCCGCCATTCTGTTACATAATCCATGCTGTGCCTCTAGTGATGATGTCACACTCATCTTTCATATGACCGCTGCAGCCAGTCACTGGCCTCAGCATTCACATTTACATGAACTCAATGTGAACTCTGCAGAATCTGTAAAACCAGAGTGGTGGCCCAGGAGCAGTGGGACATTTCAAAGGTAAGTAGGTACTTTTTTTTATTTTTTTTACAAAAAATCTTGGAGAAACCCTCTAAATGCCATGAAGGGGCACCTTTGTGAAGTGACTTCCAACTGTTCAGTTAGCTGTCATTTATAGTTAAGCTTAAATTCACCATCGGGTCATATTGCGCCTGAAGGACAATGCATCTTTGTCTCAGTTGTACTTTTCAGATTTAATGGCTCGTAAGATTTGTATCCTCACACAACCTGTACTTGATAGCATTCAAGAAGTGGTAAAACAATCTTATTTTCTGTCCCTGACAGTGTGTAAGGAGGTAGGGAAAAACTATTGTGTTCTCAAAGAGACAGGGCTGCAATCAATCTTTCATTTTAAAAAACATTCAGATAATGTAGCTATTCTGTGGGCTTGTGTCAAGTTTCTTAAGTGTGTGGGCATTGTCACCTTACAAATCACTTCTCAAGAGGCGCTATGTGACATGATTCAAAAAAGCCCACCTTAAACCAGCTTAACCACTTCAGCCCCCCTAGCTTAAACCCCCTTAATGACCAGGCCACTTTTTACAATTCTGCACTGCGCTACTTTCACCGTTTATTGCTCCGTCATGCAACTTACCACCCAAATGAATTTTACCTCCTTTTCTTCTCACTAATAGAGCTTTCATTTGGTGGTATTTCATTCTTGCTGACATTTTTACTTTTTTTGCTATTAATAAAAATTTAACGACATTTTTGCAAAAAAATGACATTTTTCACTTTCTGTTGTAAAATTTTTCAAAAAAAAATACATTTGTATGTAAATTTTTCTCTAAATTTATTGTTCTACATGTCTTTGATAAAAAAATCCAATAAGTGTATATTTATTGGTTTGGGTAAAAGTTATAGCGTTTACAAACCATGGTGCAAAAAGTGAATTTCGGCATTTTGAAGCAGCTCTGACTTTCTGAGCACCTGTCCTGTTTCTTCAGGTGCTAGAATGTCAGGATAGTATAAATACCCCCAAATGACACCATTTTAGATAGAAGACACCCCAAAGTATTCACGGAGGGGCATGGTGAGTTCATGTATCATTTCATTTTTTTCACAAGTTAGCGGAAAATGACACTTTCTGAGGAAAAAAATATATAATAAAGTTTCCATTTCTGCTAACTTCTGGCAAAAAAAATAAAATCTCAGACGGACTCACTATGCCCCTCTGTGAATACCTTGGGGTGTCTACTTTCCGAAATGGGGTCATTTGTGAGGTGTGTTTACTGTTCTGGCATTTTAGGCGGGGCTAAATTGTGAGCCGCCATGTAAAAGCTAAAGGTACTCGTTGGAATTTGGGCCCCTTTGCACCCAAGCTGCAAAAAGTGTCACTTATGTGGTATCGCCGTACTCAGGAGAAGTAGGGCAATGTGTTTTAGGGTGTATTTTTACATATACCCATGTTGGAGTGAGAGAAATATCTCTGTAAACTGACAACTTTGTATAAAAAAATTAAAAAGTTGTCATTTACAGAGATATTTCTCACACCAGCATGTGTATATATAAAAATACACCCCAAACACATTGCGCTACTTCTCCTGAGTACGGGGATACCACATGTGTGCCACTTTTTGCAGGCTGAGTGCGCAAAGGCCCTAAAACCAATGAGTACCTTTAGGATTTCACAGGGCATTTTACGCATTTGGATTCCAGACTTCTTCTCACGCTTTAGGGGCCCCTAAAATGCCAGGGCAGTATAAATACCCACATATGACCCCATTTTAGAAAGAAGACACCCCAAGGTATTCCGTAAGGGTATGGTGAGTTCATGTAAAATGTTATTTTTGTCACAAGTTAGTGGAATATGAGACTTTGTAAAAAACAAAATAAAAAAAAATAAATATATCAATTTCCGCTAACTTGTGCCAAAAAAAAATTTCTGTGAACTCGCCATGCCCCTCACAGAATACCTTGGGGTGTCTTCTTTCCACAATGGGGTCACTTGTGGGGTATTTATACTGCCCTGGCATTTTAGGGAACCTAAAGCGTGAGAATCCAAATGCGTAACAATGCCCTGTGAAATCCTAAAGGTACTCATTGGAATTAGGGCCCTTTGCGCATCTTGGCTGCAAAAAGTGTCACACATGTGGTATCACCGTACTCAGGAGAAGTAGGGCAATGTGTTTTGGGGTGTATTTTATATATTCCCATGCTGGGTGAGAGAAATATCTCTGTAAATGACAACTTTTTAAATTTTTTATTCAAAGTTGTCAATTTACAGAGATATTTCTCTCACCCAGCATGGTATATGTAAAAATACACCCCAAACACATTGCCCTACTGTCCTGAGTACTGCGATACCACATGTGTGACACTTTTGCAGCCAAGATGCACAAAGGCCCAAATTCAATGAGTACCTTTAGGAGGGCATTTTTACGCATTTTTCTTCTCGCACTTTAGGGCCCCTAAAATGCCAGGGCAGTATAAATACCCCATATGTGACCCCATTTTGGAAAGAAGACAGCCCAAGGTATTCCATGAGGGGCATGGCGAGTTGATAGAAAAAATTTTTTGGCACAAGTTAGTGGAAATTGATTTTTTATAGTTTTTCTCACAAAGTCTCCCTTTCCGCTAACTTTTAACAAAAAGTTTAATTTTTCATGGACTCACTATGCCCCTCAGCGAATACCTTGGGGTGTCTTCTTTCCAAAATGGGGTAACATGTGGGGTATTTATACTGTCCTGGCATTTTAGGGGCCCTAAAGCGTGAGAAGAAAATGCGTAAAAATGCCCTCCTAAAAGTTACTCATTGGAATTTGGGCCCCTTTGCGCATCTTGGCTGCAAAAAGTGTCACACATGTGGTATCGCCGTACTCAGGAGAAGTAGGGCAATGTGTTTGGGGTGTATTTTTACATATACCCATACTGTGTGAGAGAAATATCTCTGTAAATTGACAACTTTGAATAAAAAAATTTAAAAGTTGTCATTTACAGAGATATTTCTCACACAAGTATCGGTATATATAAAAATACACCCCAAACACATTGCCCTACTTCTCCTGAGTACTGGCGATACCACATGTGTGCCACTTTTTGCAGCCAAGATGCGCAAAGGGCCCTAAAACCAATGAGTACCTTTAGATTTCACAGGGCATTTTTACGCATTTGGATTCTCACGCTTTAGGACCCCTAAAATGCCAGGGCAGTATAAAACCCCACAAGTGACCCCATTGTGAAAGAAGACACCCCAAGGTATTCCGTGAGGGGCATGGCGAGTTCACAGAAAAAAAAATTTTGGCACAAGTTAGAGGAAATTGATTTTTATTTTTACAAAGTCTCATATTCCACTAACTTGTGACAAAAATAAAATTTTACATGAACTCGCCATACCCCTCACGGAATACCTTGGGGTGTCTTCTTTCTAAAATGGGGTCACATGTGAGGTGTTTATACTGCCCTGGCATTTTAGGGGTCTCCTAATCATTACACGTATGGCCAGCATTAGGAGTTTCTGCGATTCTCCTTATATTGAGCATACGGGTAATGAGATTTTTTCCGTTCAGCCGCTGGGCTGAAAAAAAAAAATGAACGGCACAGATTTCTTCATTCGCATCGATCAATGTGGATGAAAAAATCTCTGCCAAAATCAGTGACTGCGGTGCGGTGGGCTGGGCGCTAGCTACCTAACAAGTAGCTAACTAACTGGCGGTGATAAGGGACCCTTATGCCCCATTCACACGTCCGCAATTCTGTTTGCGGAGCGGAATTGCGGACCCATTCATTTCTATGGGGACAGACTTTGTCCCGCTCGGATCCGGAATTACGGATCCGCTTCCGAGTCTGCACTTCCGTTCCGCAAAAATATAGAACATGTCCTATTTTTGTCCGCAATTGCGGACAAGAAAAAGCATTTTCTATATAGTTCTGGCAATGTGCGGATCTGCAAAATGCGGAAAGCACATTGCCGGTGTCCGTGTTTTGAGGATCTGTGGATCCGCAGATCCGCGGATCTGATCCGCGGATCCGTGAATCCACGGATCCGCAAAACACATTTGGACGTCTGAATGGAGCCTTACAAGGGGTGTGATCAATGACAGGGGGTGATCAGGGGGTCTAGATGGGGTTAGTGTAGTGTTTGGTGCAACTTTACATAGTTACCTGGTCCTCTGGTGGTCGATCCCAGCAAATGGGACCACCAGAGGACCAGGTAGCAGGTATATCAGACGCTGTTCACAAAACAGCGTCTGATATACTTGTTTGATGCGATTTATATCGCATCTACAGCCTGCCAGCGATGGATCATCGCTGGCAGGCTGTAGTTAAACTCCTGAGACGCCCGCTACTGTGAACGCGCGCGCGCGTTCACAGGAAATCTCGCGTCTCGCGAGATGACGCAGATCTGCGGCGCCCCAGAACAGCCCGACCGCCGCGAGAACGCAGTTGTGCGTTAGGCGGTCGGGAAGTGGTTAAAGGGGTTGTCCGCATTATTAAAATATGTCCCCCACACAGTAATTGTGGTAGACTCATCCCCCATTGCTTAAACCACGTGATGTGATGTGATGATGCGCCCATGTACACCAGATACCACTGCAGCCAATCATTGTCCTTAGCAGTGTATGATACATGACCACTGAGGCCAGGCATTGACTACAGGGTTCACATGGAGTATATGGACACATTATCACCACAGCCAAGCAAACAAAGCCCAGCATGGAGAATGAATAGGTGAGTATTCATTATTTTATAATTTTATCACAATTGTAGTAGCTACAAAGTGTGTCTCTATCTCTGGAGGACCCACGTCCATGCATTACATGGGCACTCCATTCCTTTTTTTAGGAACCGTGTGATACATTTCCCCTAAGGTCTCACTGCAGGGGACTTGAACACTTCACATTCAATACAATAGAATCTTCTCAGTCCAATTTATTTCTATAATTGTTATACTATTAAGTCTTCTCATATCCTATGTTTAATTCATGGGCACACTTAGTGAAGATGCATTTATCTATAGTATTTATGGTCTAATTGTTGTACGTTATAGTAACAGCTAAGCGCATACAGTTTATGGTTTGTTACAGGACAACCATTTATTAAAGCAATTTGTTATGCATGTACCCGTTAGCGTTTCAAGAATCATTCTCAAAGGCAGGATGCCTTGCTAAAAATAGAATTTAATTATAGGTTTTTTATTCTATTTAATAAAAAAAACCGTAATATGGGTTAAATATATTAGAAATATAAATCAGATGGTTACAGAACACTGCTGGGTATGTCCCTCATTTCCAGTGATAAGATATTACGTAATAAAAATGAAATAATTTAACTTGATGTCTTTTCATGAGTTTACTGTAAGAGTTCATCCACATAGGATGCATATTGTAGAAGAAAAACAAACGCGTTTCTGCCATGTGTGGACGAGCTCCAAAGGTGCTCATGTACACTAAAGAGCTGCATGCCTGGAGCCGTGAAGCAGCACAAAGTGCCCCCACTCCTCTGTAGTCTAAATGTAAAGCTACGTCTCTGTGGTGCATCTGTGTGACAACGATTTACGGAGATTTTCTCCCCTAGACGAAACTCCTAAGGAGCTGCAATACTCCCATGAACCCTTGGGAAGGGTTACCAAAAATTAAATACACTGAGGCCAGTCATTGACTGTTCATGGGAGGGGACCAGAAGACCACTGAATAGAGCCAGGGAGCTGGAATGAAGCAGCAGAGAGCAGGGGAGTTTTTAACAGGTCCAACGCACGGTGGGGGACAGGCAAAAGAAAATGTCCACAAGATAGGCAACCCATTTCAGTTTATTTTACACAGCTATTTAGATGACTAGAAATATTCACAATCTCCGCAATCTCTGACATTTTCCTTCCTGCTTCCATTTATTTGTTTCAGTTTTATATATTTAATACACAATATGTCATTGATTTCGTCTTCTGTTCCAACAGAGTGCTTCTCTGGAGACCATGATCATATCTTGGCAGTCCGTGAGAAGAGGACCTGGAAACCCAGATTCATTTACAGTCATGTGCAAAGTATTGAAAAGAGTTTGGATCTAGAAAGGCAGAAAATGCCTGAACACAATTTTCATTCTTCAGCCCACTTGAAAATCAGTAAATATATTGACCCCAAGTTTGTAAAATCAGCTTTCCCTCGATCAACTCACAACCAGGCACTGAATCTGTTGGCTTCAGAGGATCCAGATGTTAAAGTGGAAAATCTTCCTGTTCCACAATCAAGTGTGATTTTAGTGGTAAGTATGTTAAAACTGTTGATTAATCTAAAAACTAGTCAACACATTGAAAGTGGATATCTGCAGTGGTTACCTATATTAGGCAACTTCTTTTCATATTCCCTATTAGGGTTTATGGGAATGATAGAGGGAATCCCCAACTGAGGACCACCAGAGCACAGAACTACTGCAAGGAGCACTTTTCTATATGAAGGGCCAATGAGAATAATGCTAAATTTAGCCTAGTTGGTGGTTTCTTCCTATCAATAACAGCTGAGAGCATGGCGTCTGGTTCAGAGTTCAGCAATCTCCCACATGCCAGCTGTGAAACTACAACTCCCAGCTTGCTCCATTCACTTCTACTGGAGTTCTGAGAACAGCTTGCTGAGGTTCGTAGTTCACCAACATCTGGAGTACCGGTGGTTGATGACCCCTGCTCTACTTGTACGTGTTTACGAGCAAAAAACTGTCATATGTATGTTCATATGTGCGTCACTGAGCCATTGAGAACGTGATAGTCCCGTGGATAGAGTAGTTAGTTGCCAAGAATGGCCGATGATTTTAAGGGTAAAAATTACTTCCCGAATACTGTATGTGTAAACAAATCCCAGAATCATCAATAGAGATGAGTGAAGTTTTGGAAAATTCGATTCGGCTGCTACTTCATCACGAAGCACATTTTTTGTAAGTAGGAGGTGCAATGACAGGGAGTTGCTACAGAGCCGCTCCCCATCATTGTACTCCTCAGATGCCGCATTCATACATGATCGCAGCATCTGAGAGTAATAATACAGTGTAAAATTAACAGAATTTTTTTTTTTATCATATCGCCTCCATTTGCTAACAACGGGCTAGCCGCCATCTTGTTGAAGATCTTGAGCAAAATCTAGCACTGCACGAAATGCCGGTGTGGTGACATCATACGTCACCACTCACGGGATTTCGACCGAGATCTTTAATCAAGATGGTGGTGCCTGGCCCGTTGCGAGCAAATGGAGGAGGTAAGTATGAATTTTTTTTTGTTTTTTTACACAATTTCAGATGAAATCAATTTGCTACCACGAAGAATAAGGAAATTCAACTTCGCGGTAAATTTAATTTGTCCTGTAATTCGGATCAAATTCCATTTCGTTATATGCTCATCTCTACTTATCTAGCAAAAAAATACTTACCACAAAAGAAGTTCGGGATTTTTTATTACTAGGCCAGTTGGCATTCAATTTATGCTGATTTTCTTCTATAAAACAGTTTCACCTTTTGACTTTATGGCCTCTTTCACAGGAGCGTGATGGATTGGCTCCGGATGTGTTCAGGGTGCGTCCAGTGAAACCCGCACCATTTTGCAAGTTCAGTCAGTTTTTGTCTGCGATTGCATTCAGTTGTTCAGTTTTTTCCGCACGGGTGCAATGCGTTTTGATGCGTTTTTCACGTGCGTGATAAAAAACTGAAGGTTTACAAACAACATCTCTTAGCAACCTTCAGTGAAAAACACATTGCATCCTCGCTTGCGGATGCGATGCGATTATCACGCAGCCACATTCATTTCTATTGAGCCAGGCTGCGTGAAAAACACAGAATATAGAACATGCTGCGATTTTCATGCAACACAGAAGTCATGCACACAGACCCATTGAAATGAATGGGTGAGGATTTAGTGCGGGTGCAATACGTTCACATCACGCATTGCACCCGATCGGAAAACTTGCTCGTGTGAAAGGGGCCTATATGTGACCTAAAATTGATATTTGACTGCAATTTAAGCATCTTTCAGACAGCCATACAGGAGCGGCATATTCAGTACAGAGATGAGGATCAGATCCAGTCACTGAAATGACTCCCAAAGGGTTTTTCTGCCTTGTTCTGATGAAATCAAATCCATAATCTTATTATTGCAGTTTTAAAATGTCCTCTCCTCAGTATCCCTTATAGGCATGCTTAACCTCTTAAGGACACAGGGCGTACAGGTACGCCCTAATGTCCGAGTCCTTAAGGACACAGGGCGTACCTGTACGCCCTGTGTTTAAACTGCTACTGCGCCCGATGTGGGCGCCGTACTAGCAACATGGTTCCTGCTGATGTAGATCAGCAGGAACCATGTTCTAATGCCGAGGGGGGTCATGTGACCCCCCCGTATCGGCGATCGCTGCAAACCGCAGGTCAATTCAGACCTGCGGTTTGCAGCGATTCAAGATCTCTGATCCCGCGGTCTGTGACCGCGGGATCAGAGAGTTAATGCCCCGAGTTAATCATATTAACCCCCTGCATCCCCGATCTTGTTATGGCGGCGGGGGTGCAGGGAGTGGTGGTCTGCGCCCGCCTCCCTTGTCATAATTCCCTGGTGTCTAGTGGTTCTATCAGAGTGCCAGCACATTGCTGGCACTCTGATAAAGCGGCTGGCATCTGTGCTGCAGATGCCAGCCGTTTAACCCCTTCCTTACCGCGGTCCGGACGGACCGCGGTATGGAAGGTGTTAACAGGGAGGAGCTCCCTCCCTCTCCCATCGGGGGCTGCTGTGCCTATGCAGCCCCCAGGATGGGATCGCAGAGGAGGGAGCTCCTCCTCCCTATCCATCACCCACTGCTCTCTAATGGCAGTGGGTGATGGTTACCATGGCAGCAGGACGCTTTCAGAAGCGTCCTGCTTGCCATGGTATAGTAACTCTGGTCAGACTTCTGCTAAAGGCAGAAGTCTGACCAGGCTTGAATAGTAAAAATACAGTGCAGTACACTATATAGTGTACTGTACTGTATTATATAGACACCAGATCCACTGGATCTACAAGAACCAAGTGGGTCTGGGTCCAAAAATGTAAAAAGTGAAAAAGTAAAATAAAAAAACACAAATCACTGAATAAAAAGTAAAAAAAAATACACTACACATATTAGGTATCGCTGCGTCCGTAAAAAACAGCTCTATAAAAATATCACATGACTGAACCCCTCAGGTGAACGCCATAAAAAAAACCAAAAATGGTGTAAATAAGTCATTTTTGGGCACCTTACATCACTAAAAGTGTAATACAAAGCGATCAAAAGGCGTATGCCTCCCAAAATAGTACCAATCTAACCGCCATCTCATCCCGCAAAAAATGAGCCCCTTCATAAAACAATTGCCCAAAAATAAAAAAACTATGCCTCTCAGACTAAAACATGATTTTTTTGTTTCAAAAATGCTTTTATTGTTAAATGTAAAAAAATTTAAAAAAGTAGACATATTGGGTATCTCCACGTCCGTAAGAATCTGCTCTATAAAAATATCACATGACCTAACCCCTCAAGTAAACACTGTAAAAAAAAAAAAAAACTTTGTCAAAAGCCATTTTTTGTCACCTTACATCACAAAAAGTGTAATAGCAAGTGATCAAAAAGTCATATGCACCCCAAGATAGTACCATTCAAACCGCCATCTCATCCCGCAAAAAATGAGCCCCTACATAGGACAATCGCAAAAAAAAAAAATATATACTATGGCTTTCAGAATGTGGAGACACAAAAAATCATTTTTTCAAAAATGCTTTATTATGTAAAACTGAAACAAAAACCCCAAAAAGTAGTCATATTTGGTATTGTCGCGTCAGTAACAATATGCTCTATAGAAATAACACACAATCTAACCTGTCAGTTCAACGATGTAAATAACAAAAATACAAAACTGTCCCAAAACAGCTATTTTTTGCAAATTATCCATTTTAATCCATTTTTCCAGTAACAAAGCAAGGGTTAACAGCCAAACAAAACTCAATATTTATTGCCCTGATTCTGTAGTTTGCAGAAACACCCCATATGTGGTTGTAAACTGCTGTATGGCCAAACGGCAGGGCACAGAAGGAAGGGAACGCCATATGGTTTTTGGAAGGCGGATTTTGCTGGACTGTTTTTTGAGACTATGTCCCATTTGAAGCCCCCGATGCACCCCTAGAGTAGAAACTCCAAAAAGTGACCCCATTTTTGAAACTACGGGATAAGGTGTCAGTTTTGTTGGTACTATTTTTAGGGTAAATATGATTTTTGGTTGCTCTATATTACACTTTTTTGAGGCAAGGTAACAAAAATTGAAATTCTGAAACTTCATCTCCATTTGCCAATAACTCTTGTGGAACACCTAAAGGGTTAACAAAGTTTGTAAAACTAGTTTTGAATACATTGAGGGGTGTAGTTTCTTAGATGGAGTCACTTTTATGGAGTTTCTATTCTAGGGGTGCATCGGGGGCTTCAAATGGGACATGGTGTCAAAAATCCAGTCCAGCAAAATCCGCCTTCCAAAAACCATATGGCGTTCCCTTACTTCTGTGCCCTGCCGTTTGGCCATACAGCAGTTTAGGACCACATATGGGGTGTTTCTGCAAACTACAGAATCGGGGCAATAAATATTGACTTTTTTGGCTGTTAACCCTTGCCTTGTTACTGGAAAAATGTATTAAAATCAAATATTTTCCCAAAAATCGAAATTCAGAAATTTTATCTTTATTTGCCATTAACTCTTGTGGAAAACCTAAAGGGTTAATGACGTTTGTAAAATCAGTTTTGAGTACCTTCAGGGGTGTAGTTTCTAGAATGGGGTCATTTTTGGGTGGTTTCTATTATGTAAGCCTCGCAAAGTGACTTCAGACCTGAACTGGTCCCTAAAAAGTGGGTTTTGAAAATTTCTGAAAAATGTCAAGATTTGCTTCTAAACTTCTAAGCCTTGTAATGTCCCCAAAAATGAAATGGCATTCCCAAAATAATCGATACATGGAGTAGACATATGGGGAATGTAAATCAATAACTTTTTTTGGCAGTATTACTATGTATTCTAGAAGTAGAGAAATTGAAACTTGGAAAATTGTAAATTTTTCAAAATTTTTGGTAAATTTGGTATTTTTTTTATAAATAAAAATGAAATTTTTCGACTTTATTTTACCACTGTCATGAAATACAATATGTGACGAAAAAACAATCTCAGAATGGCCTGGATAAGTAAAAGCGTTTTAAAGTTATCACCACATAAAATGACACTGGTCAGATTTCCAAAAAATGGCCTGGTCCTTAAGGTGAAATAGGGCCGTGTCCTTAAGGGGTTAAATAAGATGTTTTTCAGGGTTCCTACTCCTCAATATTGCATGAATTTGAAATAATGAGAATATAGTGAAGTATCATGCATTTAATGAGCTATTCTATTTTTGCTGTTTGCTAGATATTTAATTAAATATCAAAATTTCCAAATGATACTAAGCAGTTTCCAAACAATGCTTAATTAGATGAAGTTTACTGAAACTTTTTGCCTCAGGGTACGGCCACACGTCAATCCTCTGCAGATTTCTGCAGAGAAACATCCATAGTCTAGATGGCTTAAAATTGCAGCAGCAAAATTCACATCAAATTGTGCGGTTTTTGCAGCCAATTTTGATATGGAAAAGATGTGGATTTGTTGCAGATTTAATGCTCTGCAATGAAAAGGATGAGATCTGTGCCAAATATCCACATAAATTGACATCCTAACGATTTAGAATCTGCACCGCGTCAGGTTATGTGTACGTACCCACGCAGACTCTCTCTTCAGCATATGGATGAGAACTTTTAAAGGGCATCTGTCAGCAGATTTGTACCTATGACACTGGCTGACCTGTTACATGTGCGCTTGGCAGCTAAAGGCATCTGTGTTGGTCCAATGTTCATATGTACCCGCATTACTGAGAAAAATTATGTTTTATTATACGCGAATGGGCCAACAGGGGCGTTGACATTATATCTAGAGGCTCCTAGAGGGCATGATGAAGCACTAACTGCCCGATCCCCTGAAGACGCCAGGTTAGCTGGTGAAACATTCCAAAATACAAAGGAAAAAGTATCTGGTTATCTTACGGTAAATCCTCAGCGCTGCAAGCCGCAATGAGTGAAGTGGGTTTCTGTCACTATCAAACGTTCAGTCAAAATAAAGAGACTGCGCTGCCAAAAGAATATTTCTTTTTCTTTCTTTCACAAACTTCTCTCCTCGGACTCAAAGGAAAACCTGGATTTTCACCAGGTTCATAAGGTGTAGCAGAATCCTCCTCGGGATCTACAAGTGCCTACAGAGTGCAAGTAGAAACACTATATGGTGAAGTACTGCCACCGTGTTTTACAACCGAAGGGAGATAATATACTCACAAGATTCCATTCACAGTGTGGGTATTCAATACCACTTGTGTTCCCGCAACTTTATAGACTTCAAAAAATACCTTCTCCGATATCCTTTGATTTTCTCATAGATCCCTGTTTGCTCATAAGCCAGAGAAACGCGGAAGATAGTGAAGCACCTCAGGTGTGCGATTATCAAAATTCATTTATTATACTCACAAGATTATGAGTATGTCAGACAGAGAAGTGACAGGCCCTACACAGGGGAGCAGCAGAGGCCTAAATGTTTCTGGCGCAGGCACAGGTCGCAGCAGAGTAAGGGGGCGCTGCAGCAGGTGTCACCTCGAGAGGCCTGAGCTCCCAGTGTCAGCTAGCGGTCGTGTCTTGACCAGCAACCTAGCGGTTCTTGAATGGTTGACTCGATCTTCGGCTTCATCGCAAGTGACATCAGACACCCCCAGCCAAGAGTCGGTGGGTTCGTCAGACACAACCCTTAGTTGGCATGGCCTGGGAGCAGGCCCTGAGATCTCACCTGTCCTCAACCTGCCTCTGTCCTTTTCTGCTCCCTCAGCCAGAGTACTATATGCTGTGGGCTCAGCTTCACTATACAGCGAGCATAAGCTACTAGAGGACAGTCAGCAGCTACTGCCCAGCCAAGATCCGGCTTCCTCTGGTAGGCAGGCAAGTAGTGATGAGGAGAGCGGCATGGGAGCTGTTGTTGCGAGCAGTCAGGCTCCTGGCTCAGAGACTGTTGAGGAGGACATCAGTGACGTGCAGACAGTACTCGATGATGATGTAGCCAATCTCAATTGGGAGCCGTTTGACAAAGGGGCTTAATCATCATCGGGAGAAGAGTGTGGCAGTTTGCGCGTAAGGCAGCAGCGGAGCCAGTAAGTTGGTGTGGCCGAGAGTCATCAGGGTGTCAGCTGTGGGAGGTCGGGAGCCAAACGTGCTCGGGGTAGACCACCCGCTTCGCAGGAGCCTACTGGCCCGGAAAGTAGTGGTGCAGGGGTTCACGGAGGCAGTGGCAGTAGCAGTCAGTCAGTGTAGAGTGTTGGGGGTAAAATTACCTACTCTGCGGTGTGGCATTTTTTTGTTAAGTCGCCGGGGGAGGTGAACATGGCCATTTGTCGAATCTGTGGACAGAAGGTGAAGCGTGGCCAGGGTGCCAATGTTGGCACCAATGCCCTGTGTCAACTAATGCAGCGTCAACAAAAAGTGGCCTTGGAGAACCATGGCTCCAATGTGGTGGTCCAGCCTGCACCACATCAGCCGAAGGAAGCTGTCTGTCCTTCCCATCATCTGCTGGTCCTGATGCTCCTTCTCCTCCTCCTAGTCAGTCTTTCCATCAGCAATCGATCACCGAAGCAATTGCCAAGAGACAATAGTATGTGTGCACCCACCCAGCGGTGCAGAAGCTGAAGTGCTCCTCGCCAAGTTTCTGGTACTGCAGTCCCTCCCTTTCCAAGTGATGGTCTCTGATGGCTTGTGCATAGCTGAGGTGGAGAGTTCGAAGCCGTCATTTCTTTGCCAAAAAGGCAGTACCAGCCCTGCACACATATGTAGAACAAAGGGTGGGCCAGTCCTTGAGGCTATCGGTGTCTTCCAAAGTGCACGGCAGCGCTGACGTGTGGAGCTGTAACTACGGTCAAGGACAATATAGTGTATGTCCTTTACGGCCAACTGGGTAAATGTGTTTCCTGCCCAGCAAAACCAGCAGCTTGGCCAGGTGACACCGCTTCTGCCTCCACGTTCTCACACCGTTGGTCCTGTGACAATGTCCACCTCTTCCTCCTCATCCTCCACCTTGTCCTTATCCACCACTGCAGGTACAATTCACAGTGCCCCACCAGCATACCACATGTGCAGGGCACGGTGGTGTCACACTGTTCTGCACCTAGGTTGACTGGGTAAACGGAGTCACACAGGGGAGAAACTGCGTCCTTCATCAAGAAATCGAATCCTGGCTTTCTCCACAACAACTCAGAATTGGAACCATGGTGAAGAATGTGGTGTCGGTGCTGGGTCAAGGAGGGTTGAGCCATGCGCCCTGTATGGTGCACGTGTTCAATCTGGTTGTCAAGCGTTTCCTGAAGTCTTCCACCCATCTGCAAGACATCCTAAAAATGGCCAGGAAACTGTTCATGTCAACTTCAGCCACTCGTACACCGCCAAACACACCCTCCTTGAGCTACAGCGGCAGAACAGCGTCTCCCAACATAGGCTGTTATGCAACGTTTCCACCCGTTGGAATTCCACCCTCCATATGTTGGACCGACAACGTCATTCCACTGACTCATCCTGGAAAAGATGCTGGTAAATCTGGCTGGTCAAAGGACTGGAGATGTGGCGGCTACATATCACGGCCACATGAGCCCAGTGGGGGCTGAACTGGAGGAGGAGGAGGAGGACATTGAAGCACAAGCAATGTGTAACGAAATGAGTGGTTTTTCTACACAGGTGACAGGAGAAGAGGAGCAGGAGCAGCCGGAGGAGCAAGAGGGAGATGAGGAAGATGAAGCAGATGACCCAGACACACCATGGCAGTATGCAGTGGACATGGAGGCAGGGAGTCCCTCCGAGTCACTCGCTTGTGTAGTTAGAGGCCAAATTGTCTCTATTCGGCAGAGGGATGACTACTGGCTCTCCACCATGTTAGACACTCACTACCGGTGCAAAATGGGGGCCTTTTTAACACCCGCTGAGAGAGAGGACAAACTGAACTACTATAGAGACATTCTATGTAGTCAGTTTGCCGCTGCCTATCTGCACCATCGCCCATCCTATCGCAGGTCTCGCAGGGCCCTCTGCACTCACATTCCATTGCTATGGCTGCTGGGGGGTTGGGCAGAAGCAGTACCAGCGCTATCAGCAGCAGCCTGAGTCTAGAGTTGCTGATGAACAGCTTTCTTCACCCGCATAGTGAAGAAACTACTCACCAGCAGCTAGACATAGAGCAGAACCTGGACCAGTGGGTGGTGGCATACTTGGAGTGCACCCTGCCAGCCGTCATTGAAGATCCGCTAGACTACTGTTCAGCCAAACTGATTTTGGGGCTGCAACTGTCCGAGTTTGCCCTGGAAAAACTGTCCTGCCCTGTCCTGCCAGAGTGGGTGTTTAGTGCGGCAGGGGCCATAGTTACCCCAAGGAGAACTTGCCTGTCCACCTAAAATGTGGAGAGACTGACCTTTGTCAAGATTAATGAGGCATGGATCAGCAAGGATTTCCACCCACCAATGCCTCATCTGGAATATGCAGTTCAGTTCTGGTAACCAGGCCATAGAAAGGACACTCTGGAACTGGAAAAGGTCTTCAAACTCCTCACTTGCATACAGCGAAGCGGGATTAAAATTGTTTTCCTGTGATCTTGCAGGTGAACTAACCATGAGCATCATTAGAAACCAGCTGTGATCTACTGCAGGCGGTGTAGGCCGCAGTTTGGTGGTGACAGGTTCCCTTTAAACTACACTATGAACAGCCTCAAAATAATGGAAAAACCCTCAGTATGATAATAACAGTGAGGCCTCTTGCACACGACCGTATGGCTTTTTCAGTATTTTGCGGTCTGCAAAAAACGGGTCTTCAAAAAATACGAATGACATGTGCATTCCGTTTTTTGCGGAACGGAACAGCTGGCCCCTGATAGAACACTACTATCCTTGTCCGTTATGCGGACAATAATAGGACATGTTCTATCTTTGAATGGAACGGAAATACGGAAACAGAAGGCATATGGAGAACATTCCGTTTTGTTTTTTTCCGGATCCATTGAAATGAATGGTTCTGTATACAGTCCATATACGGAACGCAAAAAAAACGGAACGTAAACGGAAAAAAAACCTTTTGTGTGCAAGAGGCCTAAGGGTACATTCACATGACCGTATGAATAGCTCCTCATCCATTCCACAATTTTGTGGAATGGGTGCGGACCCATTCATTTCAAAGGGGCCACAAAAGATGCGGACAGCAGACTATGTGCTGTCCACATCCATAGCGCCGTTCCGCGACCCCGCAATAAATATAGAGGAGGTCCTATTCTTGTCCGCAATTGGCATGTCCGCCAATAGGCATTTTTCATATAACGTCGGCCATGTGCAGTCTGCAAAATGCGGAACTCACATGGCCGATTACCATGTTTTGCGGATCCGCAATTTGCGGACCGCAAAACACTTGCTGTCATGTGAATGCAGCCTATAGGTTACCCAACACAAGTTGATAAAATGTATATTTCAAAATTTTTAATTGTATAATCATCTATAGAGTTGTTAATACATTTGCAGAATCATTAGACCCTAGATTAAATAGGAAGACTCGAGATGTCCAAGGGCAGGGCAAATAAATGAATATTGTATGTGGAATATTTGCAGATGACAACATCCATTGATCAGTTAACCTGACAAGCGGCAGCATGTGGCCCTGTAAGATCAATGTCATCTTCTTCCGTGATTGCTTTAAAAACCGCAAATACAACATTGTATTTACTGCCACAGTTAGATTGCTAGATTATTAAAAAATGACTCTTTCGGATTGCAATTTCGAACTACAATAACTATGATGCCAAACATAATTTCATGACTTTTATTATTGCCGTTCCTAGAAGAAAGTGAGGCAACAGAAGCCATTGGAATAAAACACACTTATAAAATAATTACATTTCCCATAAGCTTTCATTTATAAGTGGCAGATCAATGGTAAGGCTGATTGAGACATAGCTGATGTGCTTTTAAAAGGTTTGTAAGCCATTCCTCGCCCCCTGTTATAAATAATATAGCTCGGCATGTTAATGCTTCCTGCATTAGTCAATGGATGGCTGGATTGATTACAAGGTAGGGAGTCGTGTCAGTAATGTATCCAGATTTTCTCCCACCTGTTTTCCATTGAAGGCCAAGGATGAGACTCCCAGAGGACATAACATCCTTATGTGCATGAGAATGTTTAGCCCAGATTAATCTATTGCAAATGGAGCCATTATACTTATGTAACTTGATACCTCAGACATTTCAATTTGACTGAACACTTTGGAGCCAGACAAACGACATGTATTTGACTTGGAAATATATCACATGCATTAATTTGTACACTTCCTGTGCAAATGTCAATGTCATTTCTTGTCTTCTATCCTAGTTCTGCCCTTTTTATTTGTGTCAGTATCAAGCTCCAGTTAGCAATGCCATGTGCTCTCAGCCTGTATAGCAGCACCAGGTTCCAGAGCCTTAGGCACTCTGGGGGTCATTTATTATACGGAAATCCGCCTATATAAGGTGTATTTCAGGTGCAGACGGTTAGTTGCGCCATCATCTGCGACTTTTCCCCACTCACGTCAGGTCTAAAATTTGTGGCGTGGCGGGGAAGGGGACAGGCCAGCAGGCTTGTCTGATTTACCATTTTCTAGGCCTCTTTGAGGCCTAGAAAATTGTCTAGATGTAAGACAGCTAGAAAGCAAACTTACATTTAGAACTGGCGGAGGATCCGCCGAAGTTATGAAGAGGCTGGCGTCTCGTCATAACTCTGCGATCCACCACCAGCTATAGGGGTTTGTTAAGACGGGCGTCTAAAACGCAGGTCTTGATTAATGTGCCCCTGCTGTGTCTTAATGTACGGCACTTTCATACAAAAGGAAAATACTTCCATAACGGCTTCTGCTGGAATGTGACAAAATTTCTTTTCATCACAGATTGTGTATGAAGTCGTGAGAAAATGCTTATGTGTGCCTTTGTTTTAATCAGAGGCGTAGGGAGGTACAAATGGGTGCCTACTGGTTTATATGGGTACCTTACTACAGCTCTTCACAAAGCTGTGATTCTACTATATACTGAGCTATGCCTTGTCAAATCAACATCAGTAATTGAGACCAATAAGATCCTCAAGAATCATGTTACTATTAAAAATTGCTGTACGCTATGTCACCACGTCGCTCACTGTCAAGAAGGCGTAAAAGGTTACAGTTATAAATGAGATGCCACATCAACAAGCAAAAAAAAAAAAGATGTAATGTCCGCCGGCCCCATTACGTATAATAGGGTCCGGCAGAGATCCGGCTGCAGTCCGCCAGACAATGCAGAGAACCGGCCAGACTCAAGCCTGTGCATGCTGTGGTTTGTGTCTGGCCGATTCCCGGCATTGTCTGCTGGAACAGCTGGCTGGAATTCACACAGAAGGTGTGAAACTAGACTTAGTTTGACGTGTATGTTTTCTGCCGATTTTTATAAGGACAGTGTTATTCACGGTCACTAGGGGGCACCAAAACACTACCTTTAGCTTGATCTGGCTGCAAGCTTCTCAAATCCAATTTTATTCACCTTGTGGCATGGACAATATTCATCAGTAGAGATGTGCCCCTTGTGATGCTTTCAGTGATAGTTTGCTTCCCTCCTGTTATATTCTTATTTTTAATAGATGGAAGAGGCAGTTTATGTTCATGATGCGGCAGTTATTAGGTACTGTATTTCTGAACATACAGATTTACTTCTCTAATGCAGTTTCTATTGAGTGCTAGCATTATGCTGATACAGTATACAGTGCCTTGCGAGAATATTCACCCCCTTGGTATTTTTACGGTTTTGGTGCTTTGAACCTGGAATTAAAATGAAGTTTTTAATGTTTATGTAATGGTTTTGATAAAATAGTCCAAATTATTACAGTGGAATAAAAAAATACCTTGTTTAATAAAGAAATAAAAACGGAAATGTTGTGAGTGCATATGTATTCACCCCCTCTGCTATGAAATCTTGAAATATAGTATGTTGTATCATACTAAGATGCTTTACACGTCACCTTTGGCTTGAGGCAGTGTATATGCCTCCAGCAAGTAAGTAATCAAGCCTTGTAATGTTCAAGAAAAGAGAGTTCTGTTGGAATAGGGCAATGACCGATCTGTAAGAAAACATGTGATAGTTGGTTGGTGGACTATTAAAGGGCACCTGTCAGCAGATTTGTACCTATGACACTGGCTGACCGGTTACATGTGCACTTGGCATCTGTGTTGGTCTCATGTTCCTATGTGCCTGCATTGCTGAGAAAAATGATGTTTTGATATATGCAAATGAGCCTCTAGGAGCAACGGGGGCGTTGCCACTGCACTAGACGTTCAGCTCTCTCTGCATCTGCCGAACAGGGTCAGGCAGTGTAAAAGTAATCACACCTGGCCCTGTGAATCAAAGTTGAGAGAACGCGGCAGTTGCAGAGAGAGCAGAGCCTCTAGGAGTAATGACAACGCCTCGCTGCTCCTGGAGGGTCATTAGCATATATTAAAACATTTTTCTCAGTAATGCAGGCACATATGAACATGGGACCAACATGCAACAAGCACATGCAACGGGTCAGCCAGTTTCATAGGTACAAATCTTCTGACAGATGCCCTTTAAATAAAATGTCTCAAGATGTCAAGTCAGTCACTATCATTGCACTTGGCCCTAGTGTGAAAACAAATGTATTTCAATAACGAAAACACTACGAGACATTAGATGAGTTTTCATATGTCTTTTGGAATGACCAAAACAACATAAAGTACATGATTCCTATTGCACATTTTGTCATTGCATCCTTACTAATGGATTATTTTAGAGTGCAGTTTACAGTAATGCAAGTATAAACTATGAAAACGTCATGACATTAATACCAGTCAATGATTACATCCATTGACTGCATATTACATTAAGAGAATGCAACATTTCATTTCTCCTTGACCACATGAGACCATCTGGGCTAAACCTGTCAAATGGCTATGGATCTCATCTATTTCCTCGTCTAAAAGATTATAAATGAAATTTGACATTGAAAATTTAGGAAAAGCACGAAAATGACAGTAATGTGAATAAACAAATAATACACTATACTTAGTTTAGACTCTGTCAGTCGGTCATTTGCACTCTGCTTAAATCACACTGACTTCTCCAGAAATGCATTAATAACCATTTACTATGCTACTTTCTTATATTTCTATGTTATTAATGAATTGCGTCTCCTGTGATTTGTAAGCTCCAAAAATTCAGAACCAATGAAATATGAAAAAAAACACAAACCTTAAAAACTGCATATTGAATGTCAGTTGTTTGCAAAAAGAAAATAGCAACAAAAGCAGAAGCAGTTGTGTAATAGGGGAAGGGGTGCCACAGCAGTGAATTTACCATAGATACGTCCACAAACTTGCATCTACAATACTCAATGTGAATTTCTGAGAAATATAATCTAACCAAAATCTTTATGGTGTCTTGTACATGACCTTGGACGCAGGGTGTCATAAAACAGTCTGCATCTATTAATATGTCTACAGGGCAACCACAATGGATTTAAAACTCTTTGAAGCCTTGAAGGATATTACCACAAGCATCCTGTAGCTTATAGAGGTTTTCCAATCTTTTAAAACTGTGTACAGATTAGTGATGAGCGGCATAGGCAATATTTATTTTCACAATATTTTGCAAATTTTTAGCATAATATTTGCAATAAATTCTAGAATTTGCAATCTCCAGTCATTATTTTCGCGATTGCACAAGTCTGCACTAATGATGCACATGTTTTTTGCAAAATACGTGCAACTTTACATTTTATCAGGTCTGAGTAGATATTACTGATTGGTGCACTAAGGGCTCTTTTACACTAGCGTTTTTGTTTTCTGGCATAGAGATCCGTCATCGGGGATCAGGATTATCCCAATGCATTCTGAATGGAGAGAAATCCGTTCAGGATGCATCAGGATGTCTTCAGTTCAGGACCGGAACATTTTTGGGCCGGAGAAAATACCGCAGCATGCTGCGCTTTTTGCTCCGGCCAAAAATCCTGAACACTTGGCGCAAGGCTGGATCCGGAATTAATGCCCATTGAAAGGCATTAATCAGGATCCGGCCTTAAGCTAAACGTTGTTTCGGCGCATCGCCGGATCCGACGTTTAGCTTTTTCTCAATGGTTACCATGGCAGCCAGGACGCTAAAGTCCTAATAGCCATGGCAAAGTGTAGTGGGGTGCGGCTCCCGGGGCGCTCCAGAGTGACGTCAGGGCGCCCCACGCGCATGGAGAACGTGATCGCATGGATCATGTGATCCATGCGCATGGTGCGCTCTGACGTCATTCTGGAGCGCCCCCGGAGCTGCGCGGACTGTAAGTATACTGCTCCCCCGCTCCCCACTACTACTATGGCAACCAGGACTTTAATAGCGTCCTGGCTGCCATAGTAACCTCAAAGCATTTCGAAGACTGATCAGGATCCTGATTAGTCTTCTAATGCTTCAGGCGACTTGCGTTCTGACGGATCCGGCGGAACGGAAGTGCCTGCCGGATCCTCAGAACGCAAGTGTGAAAGAGGCCCAAGTATTGTTGTGACATCGGAGCACTGTGTCTAACAGAGACACTAATCCCTATCGCAGCACAGTAATTCCTATCACACTACCTAACACCCTGCACTGGAACCTATCAGCTACACTATATCACAATCTAACCTTCAATGACTATCTACCACTAACTATCTGTATTATATATATGAGCTAACTATCTAATGTAATTAAATTAGCATCCAGATAAGTCTGCAAAGCACAGAGCATAGCAATGACACTGCTGTCTTTCACAGAACTGCGAAAACAGCAGAAAATGGTAGCTGGGGAGTTTACTATTATAGGGGTAGGCAACTTTCATATTGGTTGCTAGGAATGGTGCTAAGCTCTGACAAAGATATTGCAGGCTTCTCATTGGCCCCCAAGCAAGAAGCAGTAGTACTGATGAAAAACAAAAACTAGAATATTCGCGATTACGAATATATAGCACTATATTCTAGATTTTTGGAAATTCTCGAAGTGCCGAAATTCATGATAAAAATTCGTGATTAGAATATTTGCCATCAACACTAGTACAGATGTATTGACTGCAGTAAGATTGGTCACTAATATGCTGATTGTAGCCGAGATGTCTCTCTCTAAACCATCTTATTTTAGCTTATCTTTCCTGAACAGAGGATCCTGGGCTCTAATGCAAAATATGTAACAGGTCCCACATAATGTGTTATGTATATATAAATAGTACTGGTCCCATCATATGAGACAAAGATCACTTGGTCCCGCCCAAGGCTGCAGGCCCCAGTTAGTTACTTTAGTTACTTCCCCATTTCTGACCCTGTGCATGATATTCATTGTAGAAGTATTCCACTGGAGAGGCGATAATTTCCCCATCAGTAGGGGTTCTATCGCTGGGACTCAAACCAATCCTTAAAATGATTGTCCCATACTGCAATCCTAAGAGACCAGCAAGCTGAATAGAGTGATCAGCATTCTTGACCTGATCCATAAGGACAAGGTACAGGACCCCCATTGTCAGGATCATGGAGGTCCCAAAGGTCAGGCATTCACACTATCCAGTGGGTGGGTGATAACTTTTAGTAACCACTTTTTTGATTGATCACACCACTTTTTAATTAGTCAAGGTGACAAATCATTTCTCTTTATTTAGTTTTTACAAGAAGAAAACCAGACAGCTGACAGAAACATAGATTTAAGAACCCCTGTGCATGTCATTTAGAAATTGAAAAGTGGGTTCTTATTGTTAGGTTTGAATAGAGTTAGATGGTCAGTAACCTTTCAAAACATTTTGCATAAATCAGTAGTACAGGTGAACACAAGAAATGCCTCTTTCTCCCTCTAGCAGCTTTTTTCTCCTCCTCTGGAGTGTTACAATATTACAGTTTATATTTACTAGATTTCTGGATAAGGGTCGTTGATCCAGGGAGTTATTCTGAATGCCTGAGTCGGAAAGGAATGTTTCTCCCCTAAAGTGAGGAAAATTGGCTTCTACCTCACAGGTTTTTTTTTTTGCCTTCCTCTGGATCAACTTGCAGGATAACAGGCCAAACTGGATGGACAAATGTCTTTTTTCAGCCTTATAAACTATGTTACTATTGATTTATGCAAAGTAAGTGAGTAAGTGAACATGATTTAGGGAAAAGGCACACAAAAAAAAAATATCTTAGAAATATAGTTATGAGATTACAGTTGTTTTTCTGTAAAAAAAAAAAAAGAAAGTATAACTGAAAATAAGGCCTGTTTCAGACTGGTGAAAATAAGGCCTGTTTCCGTAACTACCACATACAACCGTTTACTGCCGGAAGTCTGTCCGGCACCATTCACTTTAACAGGGACCGGTGGTGATTTGGCCGCAAGCAAGGCAATTATCCGGCCGCCTCTTGTACCTCCGCCCGTCCCCATTATAGTGCACGGCTGCACATGGTAGTTACACATCCGGCAGGCTGTTCCCCTGCCGGAATAACCTACCGGAACCAATGACGCCAGTGTGAAACAGGCCTAACATGGTTACATCATTTAGCATGCATTTCAGGGATACAGTACAGTAGCTACAATAATTATGGAAACATCTCTTCTGTATGTAGTAGTTTCTATACTTGGTTACATTATCGTATTTGATTTTGGAATTAGGACTGTGCTTGCTCTGGTGTGCACAGCTTTCATTTTAACTGCCCATTTCCTTTAGACCTTTCCATGACAGGTACTAAATATTAATCATTTACAACTCGCTTTTGCAAGTCATGTGGTTAGTTATAATAATTTGCGATAAACGGCCAGAAACAGATGGCGAGTGGGTGTATTGAGTAAGACAGCACAATGAAACAGATATGTGTTCACTGCCACAAATATCCGAATACTCCCTGGATATGAGCACAATCTAAAACTATAACTTAAAATACGTAAGAAGTGCTGCATGGAATGGAAGGTTACATTTTTGTTCAGCGATCCCCATCCACTACCAAGGGAATCATTTATTCCATTTCCTTGTGTTTAGACTAGTTATTCCAGAAATTTCCTTCCTTCCCTTTCTGAGGCTTTGTTTCCCCTGTTACCTCTTAGTATATATCCCCTGCTGGGTATTTCTGAAGTGGCAGAAATGGCACACTATCATTTGCACAAGGCATAGAATGTTCTAAGGTCTGAAAATACACGTCAATTGTTATTGTCTGCTTAAAAAAAAAAAAACGCAAGGTCTTATTTTGGGAATGTCTTCTAGATTTTTTCTGAATAAATATGCACTAATAATAAATGTCTTTAAGATATGGTATGTGTTACATAGATATTTACAGTATGTCACTAAAATTTTTATCAATACTGACATTTCAACAGACCTTGCATAAATCAATACATTAGATTTGAAATCCAACCCAAATTTTAGAAAAAATTCTAGAATCAGATTGGGTAGGAAAGAAAGATTCACCCACATGAGGAGTCATAGGCCAGGCAACCCTTCTCTGGGTTTGCAAATTAGCTTTCCTTCCAAAAGTAACAGAAAAAACAGCCGTCGTTGCGACCAGATGTAAGGTATCAATCCAATTAGTCAATAGCCTTTTAAACAGGCTTTGAAGCTTAACTTTAAGAACAGAAAGAACTGGCTTAGCTAGGTGCAAGGTCTTGGTTGGGATCATCTTTATGGAGAACACCTGAGCACCTAGTAGGTGTTAGGAGTCTTATAGGCCAGGTATCTCTCCTCTCATATTTGCCGGGTTTCGGAAAGATCACCGCCGGTCCCCCTTATAGTGAATGGGGCCGGATGCCATTCCGGCAGCATCCACCAGTGACGGATCCTGACTGAAACAGCCTCCCAGATCTGTAAGCGCTAGTTTGAAACTAGCCTAAGTGAGTAAAATTAAAAATAAATCCCTATACTGTGCTTTATTATCTATCTTGCCAGCTAAATATAAAATATGAATATTTTCCACATTAATGCCCACTGTCCAATATACTGTAGTTTCATGACTCCTCCTGCATTCTCCTTTATTCTATGGCCTGCCTGCTCTAGTGTAAGTGAACATGAGATATGTAATTATATTTAGCTGACAAAGAGTATTATATAATGTGACGGGTGCATTAAGAATGTGTTTTTCTGTAGCACAGTGTGGAACTATATGGAACTGTGTGGCTTTTAAAGAACTTTAAGTGGGCAAATTATGACACTCAATGTCTAGTAGTGATGAGCGGCAGGTGCCATATTCGATTTTCGACGAAATTCGCGAATATTCAAAAGAATATTTGTTTCATATTCGTCGAAAATCGAATATTCATCATTATTCTAGTTATCGCGATTAATATGTGATTTAAATAATCGCGTATTGCGATTTTAACTTAGGCTACTGTCCTATTGGTTTCATATCTAGAATCATAGAGAAGATGACGAATATGACGAATGTATTCGTCATATTCCTCAAAACGAAGATAACGAAGTATTCTACATCTTCATTTTAGCTACCTATTCGTCAACTTCGCTAATTCTAGCAATCAAATCGGAGGGTTGACTATAGAGACAGCTGTGTTTAATTCGCTATGCGATTATATTACTTACCTTTTTTTAATAGAATAATTATATTACTTGATAATTATTATAATTATTCTATTTATTAAAAAAAAAATTAGATAATCGCATAGCGAATTATACACAGCTGTCTCTATAGTCAACCCTCCTATTTGATTGCTAGAATTAGCGAAGTTGACGAATAGGTTGCTAAAACGAAGATGGAGAATACTTTGTTATCTTCGTTTTGAGGAATATGTTGAATACATTCGTCATATTCGCTAATTCTACAAAGCCAAGAACGTCTCCATACTAAAATGTACTGTCGGATTTCAGAATTACGTTATAATCGCAATGCGATTAATATAACTTGAATTAATCGCATTGCGATTTCTACTTAGACCTGGTTTACTATGGTTGGCTTGGTAGAATTAGCGAATATGACGAATGTATTCGTCATATTCCTCAAAACAAAGATAACAAAGTATTCTCCATCTTCGTTTTAGCAACCATAGTAAACCATGTCTGTTGAAATCGCAATGCGATTAATTCAAGTTATATTAATCGCATTGCGATTACAACTTAGCACTGCTATCTTACATATTAGGCTAGAATTAACGAATATGGAATATAGCAGCAGTGCTAAGTAGAAATCGCAATTAGAGATGAGCGAACATTTAAAAAAAGTCCGTTGTTCGGGGTTCGGGTGGTGGTTAATTGCGCATCCCGTTATGGATTCCACAATAGCGCATATGGAATCCATAAGGGGCGGCTGCCACCAACCCGAACTGTCGAACAGCTGAAGGACCTGGCGTGACATCACTGTCATGTGATCAGTGCAGGGGGCGTGGCTCAGCACGGGATCGCAATGCGATTACTTCAAGTTATATTAATCTCATTGCGATTTCAACTTCGAGCTGGGTTTATAATGGGTCAGCTTGCTAGAATTAACGAAGTTAACGAATATGGAATATATTATAGCAGTGCTAATTGAAATCGCAATGCGATTAATGTAACTTGGAGTAATCGCATTGCGATTTCTACTTAGCACTGCTGCTATATTCCATATTCGTTAATTCTAGCCTAATATGTAAGATAGCAGTGCACTACTAAGTTGTAATCGCAATGCGATTAATATAACCTGAATTAATCGCATTGCGATTTCAACGTAATTCTCAAATCCAAGTACATTTTAGTATATGGAGACGTTCCCATGATGATGGGGACGCACCATGAGCACGGAAGTCGGCAGAAGCGGCAACAGGCACTGACTGGAGCAGCCAGGAAGCCAGGAATCCTCAGGACAGGTAACAACTACTTTTGGGAAGTGGGAAAGAAAAAAATATAACAAAAAAACAAACAAAAAAAAACGAATATTCGAAATAGCGAATTTATAGTGCTATATTCGAAATATTTGTGAATTAGCGAAGTGCCGATATTCGCGATAAAAATTCGCTATTCGAATATTCGCGCTCAACACTAATGTCTAGCACTGCATGGACAAGAAAATGGCACTAGCTACTGTTTGGTTTTGTGTGGGTGTTAAAGGGGTTGTCTCATCATAGACAATGGATCGCTAGGATATGCCCTCATTGTCTTATAGAGGCGGGTCCCACCGCTGGGACCTGCAGCTATATCGAGAACGAGCCCCGCAAGGTGGTGGCTGGAGGACTCCGGTCCAGCCACCACCAAGCCAGCTCCCATAGAAGTGAATGGGAGCGTACCTCGCATGCACGGCCCCCGCTCCCATTCATTTCTATGGGGCCGACGGAAATGGCCGAGCCAGTGCTTGGCTATTTTCGCCGGCCCCATAGAAAATGAATGGAGGGCGGCTGCGCATGCGCAGTGCACCCTTTTTCACTTGCAGGGCTCCGTTCTCGATGTAGGTGTGGGTTCCAGTGGTGGGACCCGCACCTATAAGACAATGGGGGCATATCCTAGCGATATGCCCCCATTGTCCATGATGAGACAACCCCTTTAAGTGGCACAACCAAAGCAACGAATGTCACTCTGAGTGATGTCGTTTGCACTATGCATGTATAGCACTAATTTAGAATACTGTGTATTAATTGTGCACTGAATTCAGCAATGTGGTGCTGTCTGGGCAAAATTTTAATATTCATTCTGTCACTATATCAGTTACATATTTGGCAAGGTTGAAAAAAGACACAGGTCCATCAAGCCCGATCTTCAATTCTGCTGCGTTGATCCAGAGAAAGTTAAATCACCCCCAATAGGCAGAAGCCAATTGTCCCATATTAAATGAGAAAAAAAATACTTCCTAACCCTCAGTATGGCATTCAGAATAAATCCCTGGATCAGCATCCAGTCTTCAGTAATCTATTTCATATATCCTGCAATATATTTACTTTGAAGAAAAGCAGTCAGGCCTTGAACCAGTACAGTGAATCAGCCATCACAACATCCTGTGGCAGAGAGTCCCATAGTCTCAGTTCTGATGGTGGAGAAACCTCCTTTCCTCCAGATGGATGCCCTCTTGTCATGGTTACATGACCAGGTGTAAAAGAATTATTAGAAACATCCCTGTCCATTATATTTGTACATCATGATTAGCCCCCCTCCCCTCCAGGACATCTTTGTTTCCAAATTGAATAACCCCAGGTCTGTTAATCTGTCATGGTACTACAGACCACCAATTCCCTACTTAACTTGGTTGCTCTCCTCTTGGCCCACTCTAGTTTAGATATGTGCTTCTTATACACAGGTGCCCAAAATTGTATTCTCACAGTATTCTATGTGTGGCCTGACTAGTGGTTTGTACAGAAGCAAAGTTATTTGAGCGTCTATGCCTCTGTTGATGCATCCCATGATTTCAATTCCCTTAGCAGCAGATGTCTGGCACCAATCACTTATAAAGTTAGGTTTACTCTCTACTAATATGTCCAAGTCTTTTTCAGTGGTAGCTTTGCTCAGAATTTTACTATACAATATATAAATTTACATTTTGTTTCCTCTGTTCAGGGGCATGACGTTATATAATATTTAACCACTTTAAACGTCTTTTACTTCCAGCTTCTCCAAATCTCTCTATGATGTTATCCTCTGTGCTCATTGTTAGATATTGAAATTCTGCACTGTAAACATCCACAAGGTCATTAATAAACCGATTGAAAAGAAAAGGATCCAATACTGCCCCCTGTGGTACCGCATTGGTAACTGTGGCCCAATTTGAGGGTGTACCATTAATAAACACCCTCTGTTTCCTATCATGGAGCCAGTTCTTCACCTATGTACCCACATTCTCCTCTAGTTTCAGCATTCTCATATGACGTACAAACCCTTTATGTGGTGCAGTATCAAAAGTATGTTTGAAAAGATATACAACATCCACAGCTTCACCCTGGTCTATTCTAGAACTTGCCTCACATAGACTTTTATCAGATCCCTCGGCTCACTGTCAAAATTCAAGGCATTATACAAATGCCTTGAATTTCTTTATTTTTTGTATCTATAAAGCGTTCAATATATGTATGGAACTCACATAAACCCAAGCTGATACATAGTTATACAGTGATTTTTATTGAGATTCTCCAAGATGGCTTTTTCCTCATCCTCCATTATATTTCAGATGGTTTCTGAGGGGACCAACACTTTCAGTTTTAAAGTTCTTATTCATTCTTAAAGGGGTTCTCCGGGAAATGTAACAATAAAAATACATGCTATTACAAAAAAACTTTTAAATTCTATTAATTATTTATAATGCCTCATTTAGGCTAGGGGACAATCAGTGAGGACGCTATAATGGCTGCTCTTACAAATCCGTCCTGCACGTGACCCTTCAGGACGGCCAGATACAGAACAGAGCTCTATGTGACATCTGATTTCTCAGCGCTGTGAGACTGCATTTTTTTGTAAAGATAAAGGTGAGATAAGAGATCCGCTGTGTCCATCTGCTTGAGAAGGTTGAGAAGGCAAGTTGGAGACTGAAGGGGGAGGAATGAGGAGAACCCCTTTAAAGTTCTTAATATTTACAGAATGTATTATTTTTTTATCTTTACTTCCTCTGGCAATGATTCTGTTATAATCTTTGTTGCCAGCAGAAGTAAAGTCATGTTCTTAACCTGCAAAAGGTTAATAAAATAAACCATCTTATACTCACTGATCACCTGCCGCTGTTCTGAATGTGCCCAGGCCACCGCTGCACACCGCTGACACGGTAGGAAGTGATTAGGAATTCTTCCCAGCCAATCACTGGCTAAAGCAGGTCGTTGCTGCATGGGATTCTTAGCCATTTCCTGCAGTGTCGAAAAGGGAGCAGTGGAGACACAGTCACCATCAGAATGGCAGCAGCAGTTAGTGTAAGTTTTTTTTTAACCATTTGCTGGCCATGGAAGCTGTCCATTTGCTAAAACACCCCTTTGAGGGGTGTCAGGAAGCCCCCATACAGTGGCGTACATAGAGAAGTAAGGGCCCCATAGCAAGGATCAAACCGGGCCCCCCAGACAGGACAGAAGGGTTTCTGCCTAAACCCCTTTCAGTGACCCTTGGGCCATTTTTTCACAACCTCAGAGTCATTTGCTAAAAGTTGTTCCTTTAGAAGGTAGAGTCCTGACTCCTGACCAAGTTTTCACCCCAGTAGAAGAGGAGATGATCCCAACTAAGACTGGGCCCCCTCTTGCCCTGGGCCCCATAGCAGTCGCATGGTCTGCCGCTATGGTACTTAGCCCCCTGCCCTCATATACATTAAATGGTTTGCCAACCCTGCAAAAATTGGTGAATTTCAGCTAAAATACATCCAGAGTGTATGGCTAGAGTTACTGTAGGTTGCATATCTTTAATGTGAAAATACTATTGATTGAGAGCCTTTAAAACCATTGAGTTTAGCTATATTCATTGTGCTCCCTACTTAACTCAATTAACCTTACTAAATCCTTCTAGGAGGCTAGCTGATTTACATTCCACGATGAGTAATCTTTGCACTAGTCACAAGGGGATACCCTTAACAGATTAAACACATTTCAGTAAATTGGCTTGGAGAAAGAAGAGTGTTATGTATTTGACTACTGCATTTCATTGACAGAAGACGTATTAGCAGCATGTCTGCCTCTTTTCATTTAATTGGATTGAAATGTCTAGTAGTAATGCATTTGATTCTGAGTTCAATATCTTGATGCATTCATAAAATATAAATCATTACACACTAAAGTTGTGGGAAACTGTTGGAGAAATATTCATTCGTATGCAGGATAGCACGCGGGGCATGCAAAAGAGACAGTTACCTAGGTTGGGGGGTGAATTTTTTATTTTTTTTTAGGCTAGTTTGACACCTGTGGCTGCCTCTATGGCAGGCTGTTCTGGCATAGAACAGCCCACCAGAGTTCTCTGCATTAGGCATTGCCTAATACTGCCTGCCGGACCCCATTGACTATTATGGGGTCCAGCAGATATCCAGCCGCTAACTGGCAAATATGCAAAGAATCAGCCAGACAAAAACTGCTGCAAGATGCGATTTTTGTCTGCTCGATTCCTGGCAGTCTCTGCTGGAACAGCCGGTTGGAACACCCAGCCACAGATGTGACAGCAGCCTGACTGTTCTACATTTAAATATCCTTCCAACAGCTTTTATGTTAAACTTTTAGGGGCTGAAAGTGATGGGGTGCATTCTGAAACCACCGCATTGGGCATTACCAAAGCATGTCCTCTCCCTACCAGTATCCCGAGATTAAAGATGTATTCCTATCTCACAGGGGGCATATCGCTAGGATATGCCCCCAATGTCACACAAAGTCCCAGATGGGATATTACACATTCACAGCTACCCCCATTCATTCCTATGGGAGTGCCAAAAATAGCCAAGGGGATACACTCAGCTATTTTCCACGGATTCATGCTCTATTTTGTCCGTGTTCACGGATCCATCACGCCCATTATAGTCTATGGGTCCGTGAAAACCAAGGATCCATCCGTGTTGCATCTGTGTTGAATCCGTGTTTCACGGATCATTAAGAAGAGATTCTTTGAAAACTATTTTTCAGCTGTTCAATGTCAGTGAAACACGGATGCAACACGGACATAAAAAAAAGGGACACGCGGTCCCAACTCAGATCCTTCACGGACAGCTTCACGGATGCATCACTGACCACCTGCTCACAGATGTGTGAATGAGGCTTTTAGTGTGAGTTCAATACACTGCAGTACACTATATACACTATCTTTAAGAACCAAGTGGGTCTGGGTCCAGAAAAAGGAAAAAAAAAATGTTGTAAAAAAAACCATCTTTCTATAGCCACACATAATTGGTAAAAAGTTTAAAAAATAAAAACACCTAACATGTTTCATATCGCCGCGTCCATAAGGACCTAATCTATAAAAGGATCATGTTACTTTTACCGCACGGTGAACACCATAAAAAAAATTGCAATTTCTCCTACCGTACTTCCCAAAAAATGGTTATAAAGTGATCAAAAAAGTCATATGTACCCAAAATTAGTACCAATCAAACCGCCATCTCAGCCCGCAAAAAATGAGACCCTACCTAAGACAATCGTCAAAAAAATATATATATATGGCTATCAGAAAATGACATAAAAAAACACAAATGTTTTTTCAAAAATGCTTTTATTATGTAAAATAAAATTAAAAAATGCACATATTAGGCATCACTTTGTCCGTAAGAACCTGCTTTATAAAAATAGCATGTGACCCAACCCGTCTCGTGAACATCGTAAAAAATAAAAATAAAAATGTGCCCAAAAAGACATTTTTTATCACCTTACATCACAAAAAGTGTAATACCAAGCGATCAAAAATTCATATGAGCCCCAAAAGGGTACCAATCAAACAATCATCTCATCCCGTAAAAAATTAGACCCTAACTAAGACAAACACCCAAAAAAAATAAAATATGGCTTTCTGAAAATGGAAACACAAAAACATGATTTTTTTATAAATACAAAATAAAAAAAATAAAAATATTAGATATCGCTCGCGTCGTTACAACCTGCTCTATAAAAATATCACATTATCTACTCTGTCAGGTGAACATTGTAAATAACAAAAAATTAAAACTGTGCCAGAACAGCCATTTTTTGGTTACCTTGCCTCATAAAAAGAGTAATATATATACACACAAACACAAAATGCACAACTACCTCTAGCAAAAGATTTCTATATTGCAGGAATTTTATTATGTGCTGCATTATGGTAAGATATGGGGTTATTGATTTTTAGTTCACAAAGGTGTTCATAGCCTTTAAGGATTATGTTCATAGCCTTTAAGGATTACTGCAGTCAAACCTTTGAATGTTTTCAATGTAGGCAGCACACATGTCTATAGTGTCTCTAAGATATTGGATCAGTGTCAAATAGGTGTCACCTCTGTCAGTGTCACCTCTGGGACCCACTGCTATCTCTAGAACCGGGCACCCTAATTGAAGTTAAAGCGCACAATGCAAGTTCGGTTTGCTCTCCTTTCACGACTATGGGAGTTCTAGAAATAGCTGAATTAGCGGCTATTTTTGAAAGTCCTATAGCAATTAATGTAGAATGGACATTTCATGCATGACCACCTCTACATTCACTGCTATGGTACTTCCCGGAATAGCCTAACTTAGCGATATGCCATTAATGTCTAAGATGGGAATACCCCTTTAAGGAAAGTTATAGGTAAGCAGTCATGAAGAAATCATGTATTGACCTTAAAGAGAACCTTTCGCATATCCTGACATGTCTGTTTTAGTAAATTCTTATATTCCCCATAAAATCTTTGCTCCTAACTCTGTGTTGTGCCGTTCCTTTGTTGTTCTTCCTAGAAACGTATAAATAAATTGCCAACTGGGCGTTACCATTTCCCTTGCACAAGGGGTGTGTCCCTACACAGTCTGACACTGGCAGTACTGATTGGTCAGTGTGAGAATGTGCAGTGATACACTCCCATCTGGCGACACCCTTTTGGCAACTAATTCATACATTGCATGCAAATAACGAGAGGAACAGGACAACACAAAAGGGGTCTTTTATTAAGATGGGCAATTTATAGGCCGGTCTTAATCCCCATGCGCTGGTGGCGGATGCGCCAAAGTTATGTAGAGGTGCAGGACTCTACAGAACTTTGGCACTTGGTTCTTCCAGCTGTGCGACATGGTTTAAATGACGCCAGCTCCCTTGCTGGTGTAATTTAAGACTATTTTCCACTCCATAAACTGGTGTAGAAAACGGTAAATGAGATGGGCTGGCCGGTCCACCCTCTTCCCTGCCCACACCACGCCCCTTTTTCCCACCACCTTGGAAAGTGGAATGAGTGGGGAAAAGTCACAGATTTTATCACAAAACCCCTTTGCGACAAAATCTGTGCCTTAAAGAGGACCTTTCATCACCCTAACAAATCTAAACTAAGTATACATACATGGAGAGCGGCGCCCAGGGATCTCCCTGCACTTACTATTATCCCTGGGCGCCGCTCCGTTCTCCCGGTATGTCCTCCGGTGACTTCAGCTCTGCGTCTCAACTGGGAGGAGCCTGCCCTTGTTCTCCTGGGCGTCTCCTTCTCCCAGGCTGTAGCGCTGGCCAACTACAACGCTCAGCTCATAGCCTGGGAGGTTTTCTTCTCCCAGGCTATGAGCTGAGCGCTGCGGTTGGTCAGCGCTACAGCCTGGGAGAAGGAGACGCCCAGGAGAACAAGGGCAGGCTCCTCCCAGTTGAGACGCAGAGCTGAAGTCACCGGAGGACATACCGGGAGAACGGAGCGGCGCCCAGGGATAATAGTAAGTGCAGGGAGATCCCTGGGCGCCGCTCTCCATGTATGTATACTTCGTTTAGATTTGTTAGGGTGATGAAAGGTCCTCAAAAGTTCTTAGAAAAGTTGCTCCAGAATTGTTATATTATAGGGAGTACAATTATGCGCTAAAGCAGGCATGTCAGAGTGGCGATGGGTCCTTTTTGAGCACAAATTCTACAACAATGGTTGCAGTGGAATAAATTAATTTACACTTGTATAAAGCACAACTATAAGCAAACAGTAGATGGGTAACCCAAGGGAATAAGTCCATGTAAATATGGAACCTGTCATCTCTCTGGAAACAAAAGCAGGCAGCATCTCATCTGTCAACTGCTGCTGTGTAATAGTTCCTTCTGTAGCATATCAATGACACAAAATAACGTAAAACATGTACAAATACACAGCAGATCCTAGAACCTGAACTGAGAGTGGCAAAATACCAGGTCCAGGTACTTTATACAATTTGCATGTAATGGATTATCAAAGGATTGATCATCTATAGGGGTCCTATTTTATAGGTATCATTTTATATATCATGTAGGATAACAGTATCGTTAGTATTTTAGCTTCAACATTCAACTACTGCAGAAGAGGCAGAAAGGGCTGCTTGGAAATTGTAAGGCTAATTAGTGTGACAATTTATAGAAAGTGTCATCATCTCTCCAAAGCCAGGTGATCAGGGAGGGTATTGCAGTAGTACAAGCAGCCACCTATGGATGCAGCAAGACTGCCTCACACAGAAGGTGTAGCATTTCACCTTGTGATTATATCACATTGTCATGAAAATCTATGAAGGTTCGAGTCAAAAGGTAAGACTGGCTTCTTTCTCCATCTGTAAATGGCAGGCGCTAATATATTGTTGTGTTAAACTGAGGGCAGTCACCAAATAGAAGGTGTGTTGGGCATGGTAAGATGGCAGTCATACATCTCAAATGGTTTTATTCTCTTTATAGTATTGTGAACCTGAATAGTATCTGATTTATGAGGTTTGTTCTATTTTGTATTATTATTGTTATTATTATTTTTATATGAAAGCACCATAAATTCCATTGTGTTGTAGATCTAAGAGAGGTTACACATGCATAATATAAAACACAAGTACAATGAGCATGAAACTACTGACAGACTGGTACAAAGGGGGAGAGGACCCTGCCCACGAGAACTTACAGTCTACAAGGGACGGGAAAAGACACAGTAGGTGAGGGTAGAAGCTGCTCTCCTGGCTGTGTGGTGTCAGTATGCTTATTGCAGGTGGTAGGCTTTCCTGAAGAGGTGGGTTTTTAGGTTACTTTGGAAGGTTTGGATGTTGGGCAAGAGTCTGATGTTCTACGGTAACCAGTTCCAGAGTATGGGAGAGGCACGTGAGAAATCTTGTAGTCAATTGTGTGAAGAACAGATGAGAAGAGAACCGAGAAGTAGGTCCTGTGAGAACTGGAGATTATGTGTGGGGATGTATCAAGAAAGCAGGTCAAAGATGTAAGGAGGGCAAAGATTGTGGACGTCCTCATATGTAGTTGTTACTATTTTGAACTGACTGGTATGTGGCTCTACAGTCTTACATTTTTTTATATGACGCTTCTCCATCTGAAAAAAGACAGACATTTTTTCAGAGGCTGTTTTCATACAGTTTCAACTGCAATGCATCTCAACACTACGCTATAGGTGAATATACCCTTAGCATTTGTATAATATAATGCAGGACTCCTGGCCAACATCATTTGACTATGTGCAATTTATATACACTCAATGGCAGGACTTATTAGGACCAGCAATGCGTATGCCGGTCTCAATTTGCCCTGTGCTGGTGTGAGATGTACCTAATTATTAGGGTGCTTTCACACTTGCGTTTGAAAGATCCGGCATTGAGTTCCGTCATCGGGGCTCTATGCCGGATGAATACTGATCAGGATTATCCCAATGTATTCTGAATGGAGAGAAATCCGTTCAGTATGCATCAGGATGTCTTCCGTCCTGTGATGGGATGCTCCACTCTTGCTGCAACTGCCGTGTCCTGGGCACTTTGATCAACAGGGCCAGGCAGTGTAAATGTGATCACACAAGTGCGGAGAGAGTAGAGCCTGTTGCTCCTAAAGGCTCATTTGCATATATTAAAACATAATTTTATTCAGCAATGCAGACACATATGAACATGAGACCAACACATATACCTTCAGCCAAGTTCCCATATAACAGGTCAGCCAGTGTCATAGGTACAAATCTGCTGACTGATGCCCATTTAGGGTGCTTTTACACTAGCGTTTTTCTTTTGCAGAGTAGAAATCCGTCGTCGGGTCTCTACGCTGGAAAGAAACCGATCAGTATTATCCCCATGCATTCTGAACGGAGAGAAATCCGTTCAGGATGCATTAGGATGTGTTCCGTTCAGTATGTGAACGTTTTTTGGACGGAGAAAATACCGCAGCATGCTGCGGTTTTCTTTCCGTCCGTCTTGACCCCCAATGTAAGTCAATGGGGAGGGATGCGTTTTCTCTGGCACAATCTGCCACAGAAATAGAAAGAATTTGCAACTTGTATCATGATAAATTTCCTCTAATATCTGCCAGGGGTCTTTAGCTCTTGATCATAGTAAGGGTCCATTCACACGTCCACAAAATGGGTCCGCATCTGCATCAATTTTGTGGAACGGGTGTGGACCTATTCATTTTCAATGGGGCCGCAAAAGATGAGGACAGCACACTGTGTCCTGTCCACATCTGCACTAATTTTCCGTGGCCCAGCAAAAAATAGCACATGTCCTATTCTTGTCCATAGCCACGGACAAGAAAAGACATTTCTATCATAGTGTCGGCCATGTGTGGTCCGCAAAATGCAGAACGCACATGGCCTGTGTCCGTGATTTGCGGATCCGCAAATTTGCGAACCGCAAAACAGTTGGACATGTGAATAGACCCTAAGTATGATACCGAGTGAAAAATCTGAAAAGTGTTTTCATGTATTGATTATATACTGTACTTTGTCAGTCTCAGCTCAATTGCATTGTTTTCCAGGTGTTCTTTTTTCATTTTCGTCTAGTATACTCTCTTTATAACATACATTTCTAAGTATTTTAATGATTGACACTAAATCTATGTGTTTGTCTTTTTCAGATGTTAAAGATGGATGTTAACAAGCTAAACACAACATTGCTGCGGAGGTTTCGCCAAGGTGTAGCTGCAGCTCTAGGTCTCATGCCACAGCAAGTTCACATCAATCGCCTAAATGTAATGTCACTATATTTTTCCTTTACCTTTTTACTGTTTTGTCACCTGCCACCAGGGGTGGGCTTGGCATTTCTGGAAACCCGAACAAAGTTATGCCTGGGGGCCCTAATCAGGACAGCCAGCCAGAAATCGCTATTTCCGGCAGAGGTTCTCTGTCCGTCCACAACTGTATATGCATCCTTAGGACGCAGATACAGTTGAAAGTTGTAGCCAGAGACAATTCTACTTGTTCTGCTGCCTAAGGTAAACATTTAAATGGTGTCCCCACCCCCATGCCAAATTCTCACTCAAACCCCCCCTCCCCCCTCCACGCCACACTGCTAAAGGCAGATTTGAATAGGACATGACATACCTGTTATATCCAGTGATGTCCCCTCTGATGTAGAGGTTCTCTTTCCTCATCTTCTCCACTCAGACCACACAGTCATGGCAAATTATGTCTTGTCTCTGCAGAGTTTGCCACACAGACATATTACAATATCCTGCTGCCTCCAACAATACTGTACACACTGCGTCCCCTAGCATTCCTCCCTGTATTATTATAATATCCCAGCAATTCCCCCTGTATTATGTCCCCCAGCAGTGCCCCCTGCATTAGTATGTCCCCCAGTAATGACCCCTGCATTTGTATGTCCCCCAACAGTGCCCCCTGCATAAGTATAATGTTCCCAGCAGTGCCCATCTGCATCATTATAATGCTTCTAGCAGTACACCCTGTGTTAATATAATGTCCCGCAGCAGTGCCCCAAGTCTCCAGGCATTAGTATAATGGCCCCCAGCAGTTTCTCCTGCATTAGTATAAGGGCCCCTAGCAGTGTCCGTATTCCCCCAGTAGTGACCCCAGCATTAGTATAATGTCCTCCAGCCCCAGCAGTGTGACAGTGCCCCCAGTAGTGCACCCTCCCACGCCCCGCTAAAAAAGTACTTACCTTATTAGTGCTCTATGCCTGTGCCAGCATCGGTTGCATAATGATGTCACAACCCTCCCCTATGCCTGACCTATTGGCCTGCAGTGTATGAGATTGAACACTGGTGGCGAGAGCCATAGGCTCCCATGCCCCTCTGTCAACTGGCAGTGTCTGACTCACCTGCCAGGGGGTCCACATAACTGTGTGGTGGTCAAGACTGCCACTGCATGCTACACATGTAAGCCCATATTTAGTACTGTGATTGTGCCTAGAATTAGTTGTAAAATGTCCCAATATGTGGCTCATTTCTGGCAGTTAATGTTGCATCAAGTAGTGCACCTATTAAAGAAGCAATTGCACCAAAACAAATAATCTACAGCATCTTGCTCATCAATAGGACATAGCTTAACTGGAAAGGATTAGAGGCTTAGATGGTATTGAATGTGGCTTATAACGTTACAGTGTATAACAAAATTTGCCACTAAGTATGCCAACCAATAGGTGGTATAAAGTAAGCTAAAGTTTTTTAACCTTGTACCAAATTTATTATGCAAAGTGAGCCACTGTAATAATATTGAGCATCTTTACATTGCCTAGTCTTAGTTTTAATTTTATACATTTTAGTCGGGATTGTGGAAAGCTGGCTGGTCTGTACCCTGCTCTCCTGGCTACTCTCAAGTCCCCTGACACTTAATGGTGCAGAGGCTAGGAAATGCAAGTAAGCAACCTTGGCTACCTTTCTGCTGTGGGTGTTACTGTTGCTCTCACACTCCCTAAACCCTGGGGTAATACATCACTTTGTGAGCCCCACTGACCTCCAGTAGCTAGCTAACTGCCATTCAGTATGGGGCTGGTTCTCTGTCCACCAGTGGCTGCGTTGTCTTCTAGCACCATCTATGCTACTGTGCTGCATTTACCACAAGTTCCTCTAAGACTCCTCCATTTATGTTCTCCCTGGAATATTGGCACTAATTCATAGTACAGTTTCACATAACATACAGTGTGTTTCTTAGCAATGACAGTGTGGTTATATATATATATTTATATATATACCACACATATTGACATCCTGCCAGAGGGTATATGACTCACCTGGGGGTATCTCCGGATGATACGCTACTTCACAGAATACATCTTATACATGGTGCCAAATACTCAGGGTATAACCCCCAGTGGTGCATACCATGTTCAATATCTCAATGGTGTCTCACAGAGACCTAAGGCACATTAATAGCACAAATTAGTATGGCATATCGTATATGGTACACTTAATGGGCATCTGTCAACAGATTTGTACCTATGAAACTGGCTGACCTGTTACATGTGCACTTGGCTGAAGGTTTATGTGTTGGTCTCATGTTCATATGTGCCCTCATTGCTGAGAAACATGATGTTTTAATATATGCTAATGAGCCTTTAGGAGCTCTCTCTGCAACTGCTGCGCCCTCTGCACTCAAGAAAAACCCATGCAGATGTTGTCCTTGGTTGGATGTGAACCTACAGCCCCACTGATGAAAGGCACCAGTGCTAACCACTGAAACATCACGTGTGATCACATTTACACTGCTTGGCAATGTTGATCAAAGTGCAGAGAACACGGCAGTTGCAGTGAGAGTGGAGCCTCTGTTGCTCTTAGAGGCTTATTTGCATTTATTTATTTTATGCACTTATATAGCGTTGCTATATTCTGCAGCACTTTACAGACATTAGCCTCAAGCTGTCTCCAATGAACATATAAAAAAGAGCATACAAACTCCAGATGTTGCCCATGGTCAGATTCGAACCTAGCACTGCAAGGCAACAGTGCCAACCACTGAGCCACTGTGCTGCCCCATGTGTTAAAATGTCATTTTTCTCAGCAATGCACATATGAACATGGGACCAACACCGATGCCTTCAGCTGTCATGTGTATATGCAACAGGTTAGCCAGATTCATAGGTAGGGATCTGCTGACAGATGCCCTTTAAATGTAACACAAATATAACTGAAGTAGTATGTTACCTAATAGATGCAATACTGGTTTATTCTACAGTCACTCAACACTCCTCAACACTCAACAGGTGTCTTGGGCAACACTTAAACATTGGTGGTATGGCCACCATAACAGGGTCAACGGTAAACCATAGAAACGGAACATAACTGTAGAGGAAACATATTTCTTGTAAGAGGTATGAGGTCATCCCTTTTACACACAGAGAGAAAGAGGAGAAATGAACTTTTTTCTATTTTTTGCTTTTTGAATCAATTTCCTTTGGCAAGTGTGTTGTGGTCTAGTGGTTTCAGTTAGTTGTGCTTGTCATCTTATAAAGACATACTTCTTTAATAGTCATCCGAATGCTTTTTTTATATACAGTTTATAGATAGATAGAGTTCTATCTATACAGTTGTGTGTACTTTTCACAATATGTTGCAATTGCATTTTCTTATTAACGGTTGCTTAAGACTAAAAGGAAGCTAAGTCATATTTCTCTCACTTAGGGAAAGAAGAACTGTGTAGAGCTGTTTATATCTCCACTAAACAAAAAGATAGGTGTCCCGGACACCCTGCCCTCTGCAGAGGTTCTACGTTCACTCAACCTCCACACACTGCACCAAAGATTGTCCAATTTTGGAATAACTGAAGTTTCTCCAGAGGTAGGTTTACTATACAGCAGTAATGCCTTTGTGTGTATATATGTTGCATGACTGCATGCATATAGGTAAAGCCAGACTCATGTCATTGTATTTAGTCACTTGAATAAGATAGACAAAAAGGCTAAAGACAGTATAAATGTAACCATGAACTCAGGAATTCATGGGAACCTACACACCCAATATATTCGAGGCCTAAATCTTCATCTTTAGACCAGATTAAGCTACAGATCCTTTAGCAATAGTTACGTATGGAGATCTGGACTTGGCTGCAGGTGTCTTGGGCAGCTACATCTAGGAGTAGTCTCCATTCCAAAGGCTGCTGACCCATGTGGATGAAGAAACACTGGAATGTGGCACAAAGAGGACAGGTAGAAGCATGATCAGAGGGAAAGCCAAGGTCAAGACAGCTAAAGTTTGTGCAATATGGAAAAGTAGGCAATAGGTTAGGACAGTTGGTCCAGAATCAATACAGTAATCATGTGGAGGTCTGGACAGGCAGTACAGGGTCAAAATGGATATCAGGAAGATGTCAAGCACAGATGGTCAGAATACTAAATAGTGGTACATCTTTATAGGAGCTAGACAGCGTGGTGTTTTAGTGGTTAGCACTGGTGCCTTTCATCAGTGGGGCTGTAAGTTCACATCCAACTAAGGACAACATCTGCATGGGTTCTTCTTGTGTTTGAATTGGTTTCTCCCTTGGGCTCTCCAGTTTCCTTTCACACTCCAAAGAATACTGAGGAATTTTAGCTTGTGAGATCCACTGGGGACAGTGAGTGATGATAACATATGTAAAGAGCTGTCACATATGTTGGCGCTACATATGCAAGATGAATAAATATTGTTTTACTTAGGCACTTTCCCATAAGGGACAGTGCAATATATACCCCAGGGAATACTTTTATAGGCTGAGTACAGATTAGTGCATGTGCACCAGCCTGAAGGGGAGGCATGAGACAGAGAGGAGAGGAGTGATGGCTGCATTAGGGTGGTTTTAGTGCTCATGTTGGCTAACCCTGGTCCAGCACCAGATGTGCAGTGGTTGGTGGGACGCTAACCCTTCATCAGGTTACATGATCGCCGCGGTCCTGGGCATCGTGTTTAGCGGTGATCTGCTACCTTTACTTCAGATTCACAGTTTCCTTTCAGCTTTGCTTATCTCTGGCACCAGCTACACAAACTAGCTGCTCACTCTCTGGCTGCTAACTGTACACTTTTTACACTACTACTACAAGCAAAATTAAAAGAATTTTCAGAGACTTTACCAAGTGATGAACTATCCTAAGGATACTTCATCATCATCTGATCGGTGGGGGTCTGACTCCTGGGCCCCCTGCCGATCAGCTCTTTGAGAAGGCAGCAGCGCTCTCAGTAGCGCCTCAGCCTTCTCTCAGCTTTTCCTAGGCCAGTGACGACACTTTCATTGGTCACATGGCCTAAGCGCAGCTCAGCCCCATAGAAGTGAATGAGGCAGAGCGTGATACCAAACACAGCCGCTATACGTTGTACGGTGCTATGCTTGGTAAGCTAAGAGAAGGTCACGGCTCTCACAGGAGCAACGGTGCTTTCTCAAACAATTACAGTATGGAATGAAACCTTTTAGCAGCATTAATCCTTGTAGCAGTGGACCACCGGGTTACTGCATATGCTTGCCCTTTGAGAGCCAGGAAGAGGACAGGCACCTTATGGGAATATGCACCATGCAGAGCAGGAAGAAGGGGGGTAAGGAGCATGGTACATTGTATTGCAGGAGGAGAAAATTGGGCCATTGAAAGGGGTTATTTTATCCAGGAAAACTACAACAGTAATACTGCATAAAATCATATCAGAGCCCAATTTTCTTCTACTGTCTTCTTGAAACATACAGAAAAGTTAAAGGAACAGCAACAACTTCACTGAATTCTGTATCTGTTCATTTCTGCTAGGAAGTGATTTATTTGAACAATGGTTGATGAATAAAATGATTGTTTTTCATCTTGTATCTCACATAACATTCAGTATTACTGAACACCACACACCCCGAGGAACCATGGTAACACGGTATAAATAAAGAAAGCAATGCCTCCTGGGAATACTACATTCTAATTATCTTTCTACCGTACAGTGACATTTCTGGCATTGACATGAGTATTACATATTATACCTGAAAAATTACATTTGTAGAATGAGGTAACTCCCATCACTAAATCATTATGGGTCAAATACCATGGTGTCAGCTGTAGCAGAAGCAGGGAAAGCGGCTGCTATGGGGCCCAAACTCAGAAAGGGTCCCCCGGGAGGACGACCGGGAGATTTTACTGTAAGGGCTCCCTCAATGACATTATATACAGTGACATGAAATACGGTATAGACTTGTAGGAAATAGACGGAGCAGCTGCCTGGCCTGGACTGAGAAAGCTATCTTGACTAGCTGCAGGAGTGGGCGTTGCATGTTCAAAAATTTGCTGTGGGGCCCAATGAGCTCTACTTACATGACTGCATGGTGTATGCTAACTTATGGGGCCTAAAAAAATATATTATATATATTGAAAAAGCTATATATATATATATAGAGCAGTAATATCTAGTAGCACCTACTTTGGCAAGTATCACAGCTTATAAACATTTTTTGTAGCCAGCCAAGAGTCTTTTAGTTCTTGTGAGGGATTTTCATCTATTCTTACTGGCAAAAGTCTTCCAGTTCTGTGAGAATTCTGTTCTGTCTTGAATGCACTGCTCTTTTGAGGTCTATCCACAGATTTTCAGTGATGTTCAGATCAGAGGACTGTGAGGGCCATGGGTAACACCTTCAGCTTGCGCTTTTTGAGGTAGTCTGTTGTGGATTTAGAGATGTGTTTAGGATCATTATCCATTTGTAGAAGCCATAATCTTTTCAACTTCAGCTTTTTTACAATTTTGTTCCAGAATTTGCTGGAATTTCATTGAATCCATTCTTCCCTCTACCTGTGAAATGTTCTCAGTGCCATTGGCTGCAACACAACCCTAAAGCATGATTGATCCACCCCATGCTAGACAATTGAAGATGTGTTCTTTTCATGAAACTCTGTGCCCTTGTTTCACCAAACATACCTTCGCTTATTGTGGCCAAAGAGTTCTATTTTAAACTTATCGGTCCACAGGACTTGTTTCCAAAATACATCAAGGTTGTTCAGATGTTCTTTTGTAAACTTTTGATGCAAAATTTTGTGGTGAGGACACAGGAGAGGTTTTCTTCTGATGACTTTTTTGTGCAGGTGTTGCTAAACAGTAGAGCAATGTACCACAACTTCAGAGTCTGTTAAATGTTCCTGAAGGTCTTTTGCAGTCAAGCGGGGGTTCTGATGAGCCTTTCTAGCAATCCTACAAGCAGCTGTCTCTGAAATCTTTCTTGGTCTTCCAGACTTTCTCTTGACCTTAGCTGTTCCTGTTAACTGCCATTTCTTAATTACATTTCAAACTGAGAAAATGGAAATCTGAAAACATTTTGCTATCTTCTTATAGCCCTCTCCTGCTTCGTGGTCCTCAACCACTTTCATTTTCAGAGTGTTAGGCAGCTGCCTTATTTGGTACAAGATTACAGACGTTTTTGGGACAAGGTTCGAAGAGTCTGGGTATTTATACATTTTTGAAATTTGCATCACCTGGCTGTTCTTAAAGATGATTGTGAACAAACCTTAACCCTAACAAGCTATTTAAGGTCTGAGACCTTGGTCAAAGTAACAGTATCTGAGCGCTCAAATTTCCTTGGGTTCCCATACTTTTGTAAGATACTCCTTTCCTTTTTTCACTTTAAAATTGTAGAAAACCAAAAATAATAAGATCAATATAAAAAGAGGTGATGGTGGCACTGTTCAGCACCCGAATGCAAAAATGGAAATTCCAGAATCGGCCTGTTGAACCTCCACGGACCGGGGTGCCTGGCGTGTGCAGACAGTAAGTATCCAAACAAAGTAAAAACAGATCCGCGGCACTCACCGTCCGATTATAGTGGTTTCTTTATTGCAGAGTACTTGTTACACGGGGGTAGAGACTCACATGGGTAGTAATAGACAACAGCGACGGCCGTTTCGCGGGGCTCCCGCTTCTTCCGGCTGTTCAGCATGCTCCAAACTCCGTACCTGCGCTGGGTATAGGCGTCACCAGGGGGAGGGGTAAACCAACCCATCTCCTAGCAACTGGTAGACGCCTCACAAGCAGCGTCTGCGCTTTGTGGAGCTTTTTAAAAGACATAAATATACAAACAAAAAACATACAAAAAACATACATATAAGCAGCTATCCATAACAGCGTCTGCCAAGGGTTACGTTTATCTGACTTGTTAAAAGAAAATGAAAAAAGATGAAAAAGAAAAAGAATAGAAAAAGAATTGTATCAAAGTACAGGGATCACGTTAGAAACACTAGATAAAAACCGACATATCATTCCGTTCATTTAGACCCAGTTGACCTACAGCATCAGTTTTTATTATATGACGGGCCTCCTTCTGGAGCAATACGCGATGTCTGTCACCTCCATACATTACTGGTGGTACATACTCTAAGCCCGCAAATTTTAATACATTAACATTTCCTCCATGTTGGCACCTCACGTGCTCAATTAGACGTGTCCTTCCTTTTCCAGTCTTAATTGAATTGCGGTGCTCGCGTATACGCTCCAGGAGGGGTCTCTTCGTCTTCCCAATATAAAAAGAACCGCATATGCAGATCAACGCATAAACCACAAAACTTGTTCTACAGGTTATGAGATGGTTGATATGGTATTCCACACCTCCAATACATAGGTGCCGACCCTGTAATATGTAATTACACACTGAGCAATTCCCACAGCGGTGGTTACCAATCGGTCTCTTTGAGGATAACCAATCCTTCTCTTTTAATTCATTATAACGACTCCTTACCAGGATGTCCCTGAATGTTCTGCATCTTTTAAATGCTAGTATCGGTTTTTGTTCAATTAAATGTCCTAAACCTTCCTCTGATTTTAATATCTCCCAGTTGTTCAGAATAGATTTCTTTATGTCCTCAGCCATCGGGCTATGTTGGAACACAAAAACAAATCTATTCTGGTTTTCTACATCCCCTTTCTTCTTGCGTCCACTTGACGACAGTAGTGCTCTCTGTGTGTGGTTCTTTGCCCTCTCTAATGCCATATCTAGGCGTCCCTGTTGGTAGCCACGTTGGATTAGTCTATTCTTCAATTCCTCTGCCTGTCTTAAAAAGACATCATTGCAGCTATTAATCCGCCTCAATCTTAAAAACTGCCCATATGGGACTGATTCCTTTACGCTACGTGGATGATAGCTGTCATGGTGTAGGAGGGTATTCGTCGCAGTGGGTTTTCGGTACCCTTCGGTACGCAAAGCACCATCAACTACGGTGACGCGAACGTCCAGGAACTCAATGGACCCCCTCCAAAATTGAGGGTGAACCCCATGTTCATGTCGTTCGCGTCATTAAGATGGTCTACAAATTGCTCACACTGCTCCTGCGTCCCTGCCCACACCATGAAGACATCATCCACGTAGCGCAGGAAAAGGCGTATATATCCAAGGAAGGGATTAGATGTAGTGAAAACATACCTATCCTCGAATCTCCCTAAGAAGATATTTGCGAAAGTGCAGGAGACGGGCGTCCCCATGGCAGTACCAAAGAGCTGTCTGTACCACTGGTCGTTAAACTGGAACACATTGTTCTCAAGAATAAACAATAGAGACTCCCTCACGAATCCTCCAAACAAAGGGTTCCTCCCTGAACATTCAATAAGTTCAAGGACGGCATTCACCCCAGCTTTCTGGGGGATACGTGTGTAAAGGTTTACCACGTCCAGGGACACCAAACTCCAGCCATCCTGCCACTGGATATTCTCCAGTGCCAGGAGGAAGTCGTTGGTGTCACCTAGATACGTGGGAAACCTACACAGAATAGGTCGCAAAAGCCAATCCAAATACCTCGATAGGGGCTCAGTCACTGATCCAATCCCCGACACGATTGGTCGCCCGGGGGGGTGGGTCAGTGACTTGTGCACCTTGGGGAGGAAATACCATGCCGGTCTTTTAGGAAAGGGAGGAACCAGTTTGTCAATGGCACTGTCATGGAGGACGCCCGCCTCCACATACTTCTTTAAAAGTGCCACCAATTTGACACTAATCTCAGGAACAGGGTCCATGGGAATTCTCTCATAGGTGGAAATGTCATTCAATTGTCTCCCTGCCTCGGTTGTATAAAATTCACGTGACATCACAACAACATTGCCCCCTTGTCCGCCGGCTTGATGACAAGGTCTGAGTTCCAGTAACCACTGTATAGCGGCTAGCTGTTTCTTATCCAAATTCCCTTTTCTTTTGGATATATTAAAGCCTTCGTGTCTCTTAAAACCCTTTTACTGAATACATCAATCACCGAGCCAGCGGGCATAGGGGGCAAAAGATGACGGCACACCACCACGAAAGTCACCACTTACTATTTTGGGTGTTGAATCTGAAGCTAAACTGGTATCCGTCAAAAACTCTAGACATTCTACTTCTTGTGCATTGAAAGGTTCAGATATATTATATCCCATAGGGTCCAGACTTACTGGTCTGTCCCCTTCTCTCTTATCAACTTGATGTATTGGGACATTACTATAATGTTTCTTCAAATATAGTTTGCGAACATTCCTGAAAAAGTCGATTTCAAAAGCTGTTCTGTCAAACTGTACTGTCGGGCTGAACCCCAGTCCTAAATTGAGGACTGAGGTGCAGTCCGAAGGCAGCTCGACATTACTAATATTTATAACAAGGTTAGGAGTGGCGTGGTTAGGCTCATTTAGTTCCTCCAAGACACCTGCTTCCTTCTGCGTGGGTAACACCTTCAGCTTGCGCTTTTTGAGGTAGTCTGTTGTGGATTTAGAGATGTGTTTAGGATCATTATCCATTTGTAGAAGCCATAATCTTTTCAACTTCAGCTTTTTTACAATTTTGTTCCAGAATTTGCTGGAATTTCATTGAATCCATTCTCCCCTCTACCTGTGAAATGTTCTCAGTGCCATTGGCTGCAACACAACCCTAAAGCATGATTGATCCACCCCATGCTAGACAATTGAAGATGTGTTCTTTTCATGAAACTCTGTGCCCTTGTTTCACCAAACATACCTTCGCTTATTGTGGCCAAAGAGTTCTATTTTAAACTTATCGGTCCACAGGACTTGTTTCCAAAATACATCAAGGTTGTTCAGATGTTCTTTTGTAAACTTTTGATGCAAAATTTTGTGGTGAGGACACAGGAGAGGTTTTCTTCTGATGACTTTTTTGTGCAGGTGTTGCTAAACAGTAGAGCAATGTACCACAACTTCAGAGTCTGTTAAATGTTCCTGAAGGTCTTTTGCAGTCAAGCGGGGGTTCTGATTTGCCTTTCTAGCAATCCTACAAGCATCTGTCTCTGAAATCTTTCTTGGTCTTCCAGACTTTCTCTTGACCTTAGCTGTTCCTGTTAACTGCCATTTCTTAATTACATTTCAAACTGAGAAAATGGAAATCTGAAAACATTTTGCTATCTTCTTATAGCCCTCTCCTGCTTTGTGGTCCTCAACCACTTTCATTTTCAGAGTGTTAGGCAGCTGCCTTATTTGGTACAAGATTACAGACGTTTTTGGGACAAGGTTCGAAGAGTCTGGGTATTTATACATTTTTGAAATTTGCATCACCTGGCTGTTCTTAAAGATGATTGTGAACAAACCTTAACCCTAACAAGCTATTTAAGGTCTGAGACCTTGGTCAAAGTAACAGTATCTGAGCGCTCAAATTTCCTTGGGTTCCCATACTTTTGTAAGATACTCCTTTCCTTTTTTCACTTTAAAATTGTAGAAAACCAAAAATAATAAGATGTTGAAAAGTGTGTTTCCTCTTTAACTTTCTGCCTTTTGGAGATCATTTCATCTTCAACTTGCTCAATTGTTCACAGTATCAATCATTTTGACCAGAGGGTGCTCAAACTTTTGCATGCCACATGATGCATAAGTTAAACAGATGCCTCAGACGGATGCCCTAGTGTAGCATATGTCACCATAGGGTTCCATAATAAAAAATGTATCTGTTTAACATATATGTTTTTTTGTTAAACTGTGGAGGATGGAAAAGCATAGTGTAATACACCTTTGCATTATTGCTTCCTTTTTTCCCCAACGTTGGACATAAACTGATCAGCCACTTAAGCATTTTAGAAGATTTTTTTTGTTGACTGCAAATTATTTTGATTTTAAAAAAGAAATGCCAGAAGCCAACCGTCAGCAACCCAGCAAGGCAACACAGTTCTTTTACTGTAGTGGCCACGCTGATAAAATCTCCTTACATAAGTCAATCACCTGGCAGAAGCTGTTTAATAGTATGCATATGTAGTGCCCCACATGGGAGGTTCAAGGCAGAGAGGATGAGAGTGGTGGTTGTGGCCCTGAGATAGTAGTACTCACAGTTCACAGCGGCAGTCTTCCCTCTGGTGCTCCCTGGGACTGTGCAGTGACTGGAGGGCACACCCTTTCTTCCCTTCCTGTCTGGAGGTATTTGGGGTTCCCTTGATGGTGGATAGTTAGCAGGGTAGAAGGCAGATGCAGAGGCCGATGGAGGAGTGGTGCAGTCAATAACCAGGTCTGTTGATTGCAAGTGCTACGAATAAAGTCTCTTGAGACACTGAGTTCATGATGAGGGTTGGAGTACATGCTATTAGCAGGTGGACCCCTGTGGTGTGGTGCAGATAGAATGTCTGGTGAGGAGAAGGGGGAGGTGATGGGATTACAGTTTCATCTGATCACTTTCTGGATATAAGTTTGTGCAGTTGTTCAATAAAGCAGAAGTTGTTTCTCCTACACTGAGTCTCGACTAGGGACTAGGGAGACTGGGAGCTAAAGATCAGGGGTTTGCAGTATCTCCTGAGTGAGGAAGAATACAGCAACGGACATACTCTTCCTGAGTACCGGAAGTCCGTCACAGTCAGCAGCACATTGTCCAGTGTAAACAGAGATGCAACTCAAACAACCAAGGAAGCTGTATGGTGGATGAATGATCGTAGTAATGATTGTTTATCCTCATATATCACTGATCATTACTGATCATTGGCGCATGCAAATACTGCTAATGAGTGAGCAATAATCAGGAATGATCTTCCTCATTCCCGATCAATTCCAGCTATATTTGCCCGTGTGGGCTGTAAATTAAGTTTGATATCCTATAAATGTATTTGCATAGTTGACTCGTTGGGTGCTAAACAGAAGGAAAAGCATGACTTGAAAAGCATAGACATTGTAATAATTGTCTTTACGACTTTAATTGTGAATTGTGAAGAATTGTGTATATTGGATAAAACAGAAAAATAATAACTTGAAATCCTAAATCACTCATAGCTACAGGATATGTTACAGTAAAAAGGCCAAACATATTTTTGTTGTTGTTGTTGTTGTTCTTACGCCACAGTATTTCATTGTATCAGGTTGAACTTGATGAACAGGTTACAGTGACCTTTGTGGTATAATGGCTTAGCGACCAGGGTAACTACCTTGTAATAACGCTGTGCCTTTACAGTATTGTGCTCAGAAAACTGTGGTTTGCAGATGCACATAGACATTCATTGAAAAGGAAAACATTAACCTACTTTTGTACAATTTTGTAAAATTGTTTTAAAAGGGTTTTCTGAGATTTAAATACTGATGACCTATCCTCTGGATAGGTCATCAGTATCTAATTGGTGGGCGTTTGAAATCCAGGACCCCCGCCGATCAGCTGTTTGAGAAGACACCGGCGGTCGCAGTAGCCAATGATGACACATTCATCAGTCACGTGGCCAAGGTGCAGCTCAACTCCATTGAAGTGAATGGGGCTGAACTGCGATACCAAGCACAGCTGCTATACAATGTATGGCACTGTACTTCGTGAGCACGGAGAAGGCTTCGATACTCACAGGAGCGCTAGTTTCTTCTCAAACAGCTGATTGGCATGGTCCTGGGTGTCACACCTCCACCAGAAGATACTGATGACCTATCCAGAGAATAGGTCATCACTATTAAAATGTCAGAAAAACCCTTTAATGCTGGGAGTCAGTGTAGATAGTGAGGTCTTCCAGAATTACAAAAAGGGTGTTCTTCAATAAAAACAGCTCCACTCCTGTTCACAGGCAGTGTCTGGTATTGCAGTTCATCCCTATTTAGATGAATGGAGCTTAGTTGCAATACTAAACACTGCCAGTGGGCAAGAGTGGCGATGTTTTAGTAAAACCAGACTTATCATATTATATTTGGAGCAGCTCACAACATACATGACACAGTTACTTTACCACATCTCTGTTACATATATGCTGATCAATAATAAATAAGCTGCAATTATCATGAGCTGTTTAACCTGGACACAGTGTACCAGAAAGGCTGTTTGGGCCTTACTGACCAAGCATTTTTCTTCCTTTTTTCATTGTCGTGTTCCAAGAGCTATAAGTTTTTTATTTTTCTATTTATATAGCTTTTTGTAACGTTTTTACGTTATAAATTTTACGGCGTTCATTTTTCGGTATACATAACATAATATCTTTATTCGCTGGGTCAGTACGATGACAGTGATAGAAAATACAATTTTTTTTTTAAAAGCGTATTTTCAATAGAAAAAAGGTGTAATTTTTTTATGGGATTTTTTTTATTGAATAAATTTGTTTTTTTTTTACCTTTTTTTACCACTTAATACACGGTCCCTCCCATGACAGAGGTGAGAAGATTGGAGAGACTGGTGGCACATGAGGGTATCTCACATTCTCTCTGTTTTCTCCTAGCAGTGTTGTTGTTTGGTATGACCACCTGACTTGTCAGGTGCAGCTTGTAAGTCATTACTGAGGCCCTATTTAGTTCTGACTTACACTGCTTACCATGCGGTTGATATTTCCTGCTGGAGTTGGTTGAGCTGGTGTGTTGTTCCTTTGGATCTCCTGCTCCTCCATTCTTCTTTAAGCTAAGTGCATTTGGTTTTGCATTTTGTTTTTCGCTTGTGTTAGTTGCTTTCTAGGCCTCAGGGACATGCTGGTTCCTTCATCTGAAAAGGAACCAGTAGTCTAATTCCCTGCCACCACTCCTAGGGCTTTCCAGGGTCTCCAGGGCTAAGGTTCCGGTTTATGAGAATTCCTGTCTTCAGGGCCTACCGATATTGGCAGGAGTCAGGGAGAGGTCTAGGGATTCCTAGGAGGTCACCATCCCTCTCCCTAAGCTTTGAGGCCTAGACTCCTGTCTTTTTCCTTCTGTGTGTGTTCTGGTGTTTTCTCTTCCCCTATACTTGTGACAAATAGTCCCACAAGGGGACTATAACAGACAGCTTTTTGATTGCTTTTAAAATGCAATGCACTATCCCTATAGTGCATTGCATTTTAATGGCAATGCTCTTCTAACATTGACCAGCAGGCTGTGCCAGAGAGGCGCAGACTGCTGAAAATTATTGAAGGCTGGTTTGGGGCCTACATCAGACCCCAGGCAGCCTTCACACGCCTCGGCACCCAGCGATCGCATTTGCGGGGTACCGATGGGAGACAGAGGGAGTCTGCTCCCTCTGTCAGCACTTTACATGCGGCAGGCGTGCATTGCCCGTGGCATGTAAAGTATTAAACAGCCCGAATCGGCACTCCTGCCGGCCCAGGCTGTTAGAGCAGGGCCGCGGCTCTCATGTGAGAGCTGGGTTCCGTCTTCCCGCTGCACGGGGGCCCCGCGCATTGCTTAGACTGGGCCACCGTAAAAATGCGGCGGCCCAGCCTAAGGCCCCTTAGTGACCGCCGTAAAAACACGTATGGCTGGTCAATAAGGGGTTAACCATTCACTTTTGCTGTCACTCGTCTTAAAACATTCTCATAATACACATTACGCCGCCTTTCTGGTGCACTGTGTCCCCCTGTTGCTTAGGTTAGGAGGATTAGAACATAGGTTTAAAGAGGTATTACATTTCAGCAAATACACATCATTCATTGTGTAAGGCAGTGTTTCCCAACCAGTGTGCCTCCAGCTGTTGCAAAACTACAACTCCCAGCATGCCCGGACAGCCTTTGGCTGTGCGGGCATGCTGGGAGTTGTAGTTTTGCAACAGCTGGAGGCACACTGGTTGGGAAACACTGGTGTAAGGACATGTTATCTGCAGTTTTCCTATATTCTTTCTGTATCAGTTTATCATCGTGTTACAGGGAGTCTGTCACCAGGAAATTCATTGGTAACCCAGTAATAATGCCCTTTAAAGGGAATCTGTCACCAGGTTTGAGCCCTGTCAGCTAAACATATGCTGACGTTCAGGGTCTCATTAGCATGCCTAATATGGGCTCATCTAAACAAATGGTAGCGTAATTTTGTCAAAAAACAGGTTTAACTAACCTGTCAATCACACATATAAGGAGCCCAGGGAGGTCCAGCGTGCAGGGTGCCCGGCGCAGACATCGCTGTATGTGGCCAGCGCCGCCTCCTAATGCTCCGTGCCGCCTCTCCCTCCCCCTCCTCCTGCTGTAAGCGCTGGCTCAGTACGCACGGCGTGCGCACTTCACTTGAAAAGCCGATCCAAGAAGTCGCGGCGTGCGCACAGGCATGCACCCGTGCGGACTTCTTGGATCGGCTTCTTCAAGTGAAGTGCGCACGCGCCGTGTGCGCACGAGCCAGCGCTACAGCAGGAGGAGGGGAGAGAGGCGGCACGGAGCATAGGAGGCGGCGCTGGCCACATACAGCGATGTTCGTGCCGGCACCCTGCATCGCTGACCTCCTTGGGCTCCTTATAGTGTGATTGACAGGTTAGTTAAACCTGTTTTTGACAAAATTACGCTACCATTTGTTTAGATGAGCCCATATTAGGCATGCTAATGAGACCCTGAACGTCAGCATATGTTTAGCTGACAGGGCTCAAACCTGGTGACAGATTCCCTTTAAGGCTAGCTCAGATGATTGTAATGATGTTTATATAACAATTTGTTTCTTCATTCTGTAGAAAATATACTTTTAATGCATAAGAAATTGACTTGAGCAGTTAAGTGCACCGAGCGCAGACCCAAGCCAATCTGTGCACCCTTGCTCCTCCTACTTCCTCTGCCAGTTCCTCCATCTTCCTCTTGATTGACAGGGCCTGTCAACAAGAAGAAGAGAGAGGAGTTATCAGGGGAAGCTAGAGGAACAAGTGCCATGCCTACTAAAAAATTATGATTTGAACAATTTGACAATTGGATATTTTTAGTTGGGAGCGTGTTCTAAACTGTAAAATGGCGGTCACTAAGTGGTTAATGAAAACCTGATCCAGAATACTCTGGACCTCAGAGTGGGCTGACGGTTTACCTTCCAACAAGATAATAACCCTAAGTTCACAGCCAAGACAACACAGATGTTGAGTGGCCAAGCCAGAGTTTTGGCTTGAACCCAAATGAATATGCCTGGAGAGACCTAAAATGGCTGTCCGCTGATGGTCCCCATCCAACTTGACAGAACTTGAAAGCATCTGCAGAAAATCCAAATGTGCAAACCTTGTGGTATCATACCCAAGAAGAGTGGATGCTGGAGTGCCAAAGGTGCTTCAACTATTCAACTCAGTGGCGTAGGGATCGCCATAGCAGCCATAGCAATGGCTATGGGGCCCTACGCCACTGGGGGCCTGGGCCGCCGGCTGAGGCTGAGCGCCGCCTCCTAGCTAATTTATTCACTGCACTTGCCTCAGTAATTGAAGAGAAGCGCCGTAATCTCACACAGGCGCACTGGCAGAGGCATCGAAAAGCTCATGCGCCGTCTTCCTGGCCTCTGCCGGTGTGCCTGTGAGATTTAGGCGCTTCTCTTCAATTACAGAGGCAAGTGCAGTAAATAAATTAGCTAGCAGGCAGCGGGGAGGAGATCTGTGGATGACACTGAAGGGGGGATCTGTGGCTGACACTGAAGGGGGGATCTGTGGATGACACTGAAGGGGGGATCTGTGGATGACACTGAAGAGGGGATCTGTGGATGACACTGAAGAGGGGATCTGTGGATGACACTGAAGGGGGGATCTGTGGATGACACTGAAGGGGGGATCTGTGGATGACACTAAGGGGGGATCTGTGGATGACACTGAAGGGGGGATCTGTGGATGACACTGAAGGGGGTATCTGTGGATGACACTTAAGGGGGGATCTGTGGATGGCACTTAAGGGGGGATCTGTGGATGACACTTAAGGGGGGATCTGTGTCTGAAGGATGCCCTTCTATGTTTGTTCGCATGTTTTCCTCTCCCTGCTTAAAAGACTATAAAGTTTCATGTATTTTGCTGTCTTTTGCTACCATGGGGCTAATGGAGTCTTGCCTCTGTCCTTGGGAGATAAGTGGATCACTTCTCAATTGTCTCCAGGACAAAAGACTGGGTAGAACCGGTTCTGGGCAGAAAAGCCATGAGTACAGCCAGGCCAAAGAGACTTTTACTAACTTTTGAACCCCTGGTCTGATTTGTGCTATTTTTTAAAATGTTGTTCCCCTGAATGGATTGATTGTGAATCTGTATTTGTATAAAGATTGGATATATATTTTTACAGCACGTGGGTAAAAACTGTATTTTTCCTGCCTGTGATAAGTTGGTTAACCATTGTGTACCATAATTATATCACAGGCAGAGGGGAGGATTTTATGGGGGTTGTACCTTTGTGTTATTGGTTAATGTATATTTGTTGTGGGTGTCTCCCTTGCATGGGAGCAGGGCATAAAATAAATTGTATTTGAGAATGTGGGGGTTGCTTCCAGTAAAGTCTTGTTCCAGCATTCAGATTTGGCTCATGTTTGGCTAAGATCAAGTGTAGTATCTGTTCTTATCAGTCCAGTCGAGCTTGCTCCTGGACTGAACTCCAGCATGTAGTAGGGCCGCGACAGGCCGAACCATGCATGGAGAAGGGCAGTGAACCACACGGCTGTCTCTAGCGTGTACGGCATGGGTTTAAAGGTACCCATGTTAGGTGACGAAGGGACGGCCGGATCGAAGCCTTTAGGCTGAGTTGTGTTGAAAGCCCAAAGTGCACAGTGCCCCAGGAGTAGTGACCCTGGGGTGCCTTAACTCACTGGGGATGGGATCCCAATTGAGTGACGGCACATTTGCACAGCACTTTCTTTCTCACATTTTAGCACACACTTCTATCTGCTCGGCTTCGGCCCTGAAGATACGAGGAATTTTTTAATTCCGGCCGAATGTCCGGGCCGTAAGGCACACATTCACTTATTTATTTTTGTATGTCACTGTGTGCACTTTTCCATGTTTGTTTGTCACTGGGCTTTTCGGGTTGCGGCGCCCTTACGGGTACCCCTCCTGAGGTCTAGGGGGGGTGTGTGTGGCCATATTGGTTCCTCACCCCCCTGCCAAACCCCGTGGACTCTCCCTCCGGGGAGAGTCCAGACCTTTGTTAAGCTCCTGGCTGACGCCCTGGGTGGCAGCCTAGGCGAAAGCCGGGAGCATAGACGGGCGTACCCTTGGCTTCGGCTGAGGGTTGCCACTTGTCCCCGTCCCTTGCAGGTGCCTTCTGGCCCGGAGGGATAGGGAATGGTTTGTGGGGGGCCCTTTTCTTATGGAGAGGGCCTGCGATAGACCGCAACCCAGTGCACGTTTTTGTGTGGCACGCTGCACGATTTTGTTGCACGGGGTGAGAGAGCACGACTTTGGGCTTTCAAAAAAAAAAAAATGTGTGGGATTATTCAGCGATACCAGCGATCTTGTATTTGGCGAATTGGGGATTCTTCAACTATTTGGAATTAAGGAATTACAAGGCAGTGAAATACAGTGATACCGTCACACTGTGGATGACACTTAAGGGGGATCTGTGGATGACACTTAAGTGGGGATCTGTGGATGACATTTAAGGGGGATCTGTGGATGACACTTAAGGGGGATCTGTGGATGACACTTAGGGGGGATCTAGGGAGGGGTGTGGGGATGTTGGGATGGGAGGTCCTGAAGGGGTGTTTGGGTGGGAGCTCTGGAAGAGGTGGGAGCTCTGATAGGTATGTGGGGGTGGGAGGCCCATAAAAATGTTTTGCTATGGGGCCCAGTCATTTCTAGCTATGCCCCTGATTCAACTAAGTACTGAGTAAAGTGTCTGAATACTTATGTCAATGAAATATGTTAGGTTTCCTTTTCAATAAATTAGCAAAGATTTCTGTTTTTACTTTGTCATTATGGAGTATTAAGTTCAGAATGACAGGGAAAAACTTAATTTTTTTATTTGAGCACAAGTTTGCAACACAACAAATAGGGAAAAAGTGAAAGGGTCTGAAGATTTTCTGAATGCACTGTAGAATGCAAGTGGTGGTATTTAGAGGTGTTTACCATTACACAGGCAAGCAAACAAGTCAATAGCCGTCCATTATTGCTACATTTTCTTCTCACATTGTGGTTGACAAGAGAAATACCATATTCATAAAAGGAAGTTTGTATCATTTTGGTTTTCAGAATAAAGTAATATATTTTACACAATTAGAAAGGATTTTTTTAGACAGGAGTGGAAAAATAAACTAAACTAAACCTTGCAATAATGTTGACATTGTACAATATTTTTGCTATAGGTGATTTCGCACACACTGCATTTTCGGAAAAGCGCCACTGCAGTTTTGATACAGCCTTTTGAGGCAAAGCCAGAAGTGAATCCAGCAGGACACTGCATGAAACATTGCAACAGAGACCGTGGCTTTTTTCTTGAAAATTCTGAAGCATACCACAAATAATAACGAGAACTGAACTGAAAGCACACAGGGATGGATTTGGCATTTTTGGGCCCAAAAAAGTTATATCTGGGAACTCATGTTGCAATACTAAGCTCCAGGGGTATAGCTATAGGGGAAGCGGCTGCTTTGGGGTCCGAACTCAGAAGGGACCCATCCAGGACTATTTAATTACCAGTTAAATTATCAACAGTATTATAAATTGACATTATTTACAGAGACACTGTTGAAAATGGACTGAGCGGACTGTGAATCCAACACAGGATAATGCCCCTTATGTGACCCCCATAGGATATCATGCCTCCTGATATTCTCCTCACAAAATATAATGCCTTCTGCTATGCCCCTTATACAGTATACATACAGTATAATAACCCCTGCATGTGCCCCTCATGTAGTATAATACCTCCTACAGGTGCCCCTTATGCAGTATAATGTATACTGTATGAGGAGCACAGGCCAGAAATGAAAAAACCTCTAAAGAAACATGAATATACACAGGAAAGAGCGGAAAGGTTGATTAGATGTTCTCTCTTGCATTTAGTTAAAATGAATGTCACTGTAACATCTAATGGAGGATACCAGAATGGACCCTGATGCACCCAGATGGACCTAAAAAGGCTTCTGAAGAAACTAGCCCAACTGGACAGTGGCATATTCTTTTTAACTAAATGCAAGAAAGAACATCTAATCAACCTCTCTGTACTTGCCTGTGTAGATCCATGTTTCTGTAGAAATAGAAGACAATGGCAGCATAGCAGACCAAATATAAATGTGGAGGTGCACGCCAATGGATCGGCAACAAATCCAGGACAATATAAGAAGAAAAAAATGGCAGCACTCTCACAAAAAATGAGGGAAAAGAAAAACACTTTATTCACCCATGTGGTCGCAACGTTTCAGCTCATCCATAGATCCTTTCTCAAGCCAGCGGCAGCAGAAGATCTCCCTGATCTTTTGGGCCCCATGCAATCGCATTGTCTGTGCAGTGGCCAAAACTGCCAATGAAAGCATGTAATACCTACTCAAAATGCAAAGGCTAAAAAAAAAAGTCTGCTTCTAAGGATATGATCCCACAGAAGAGAAGTTGGACAGCCAAATTGTGGCTGAAGATCGCACCAACATATAAGTCTAGTGTGGTTTCCAAATAAATTTTTTAAGTCAGGCCTTGAAAAGTCAATAATTAACAACCATCATTTAACAATCAGTGCGAAAACAATACTGACTGTAATGCCGGCGCTGGCTGCCCAGCTTCCACTTTGTGAGACCTTCAATGCTGAGAAGGAGACTGTGTGGGAGATTTATCAAAGCTGGTTTATAGAAAAACTGGTTTAGTTGCCCTTAGCAACCAATCAGATTCCACCTTTCATTTTCCAAAGGAGCTCTAAAAAAATGAAAGGTGGAACCAGTTTTTCTTTACACTAGTTTTGATAAATCTTCGCATGTTTTTCCACATGCTCTTATACTATGTTGTTATGATGTTACCGATAAGTTGATATCTGTGTATATACTGTATTAAGTTTTTATGTCAGCCTAGCAATGTTGATTAATGTAATTCCGGTAAAACCATTTACTTTTTTTATTTATTTTACTCACTTACATAGCACTGCCATATTCTGCAGTTCTTTACATACATTATCATCACTTGCTGTCCCCAATTGAGCTCACAATCTAAGTTTCCTATGGCAAGGGCTACACGGCGACACAGGTCGCTCGACACCTGTCGCGGCTAGGATTGCTGAGTAGTGGTGATCCTATTGAAATGAATAGGGACACCACAGCAGTCGCAAGAAATCCAACAGGGCTGGATTTCTTTCAACTGCTGCGGCGATCCCATTAATTTCCATGGGATCACGGCTGCTCAGTGATCCTGGCCGTGACCAATGTCGCGGTGTAGCCCTTGCTTATCTGTATGCCCTTGGGCTTGGGGTGTGGGAGGAAACCGGAGTACCTGAGGGAAACCCATGCAAGCTCCTTTGAGAAGTTGTCCTTGACCAGATTTGAACCTAACACTTTATATTTTCCAGATGAAACAACGTTGTCTTCCAAAGTGTTTGATTTTAGTTGTTTACTATGGTTTTGTATGTCCAGTGATTAAAGTTACATATGAATAACATGATGACTGTTATCATGTTACTATATATGGGATCAGGAAGCTGTTGTCTAAGACACAGTACACTAAATGACTCTTGTCCTGTCCCTTGCTATTAATTCAATCAATCGAATAATTTAATCAATCTGTTTAACTACATTCCTAAATCATTCCGTATAAGACCCTGATCTCACTGTATTGGTTGTGTGGCTAAAGATAACTGTATTTCTTTGCTTTATTTGTGGCACAGACATCCCTCTTCATCAATGTCCAAACTCAGAATGACATAATTTCCTTGTTTGCCTTCATTGTGCCTGTGACACATGTTTATTTCACCCTTCCTTATTGGCTGTGGCTTACTGTGAAGCATTATGGACAAGCCAGCCAGGGCCCCACCCAGTGGCGTAACTAGAAATGACTGGGCAAATTTTTGAATGGGGCCCCGTCCCCCAGTAATTTTTTCACAACCACTTCCTTCCATGCCGCCTCCTTTCCTGTGGCTAGTAAAGATCGCTCTCTCAGACCAGGCCCGGCAGCTGTTCCATCCGTTTTCTACACTGTCTATACTGCCACTGTATATAATTTCATTGTGTAATAATGTTAAGGGGCCCTGACGAAATCTTTTAGTACTTCTCCTCCTCTTGGATGGGCCCCTTCTGGGTCAGGGTGCCAAAGCAGCCGCTTCCCCTGCTTCCCCTATAGTTACGCCCCTCGCCCCACCTAGGGTCAAGTGATTGTCAATCTTTATCTTCCATGGTCTGCTTTGCTCAGTACTGTACTGGGATATGTAAAATGCTGGTCACGAAAACCTCAGCTTGGTTTGGAAGACAAATTTTTGGGAAATCCTAAAGAAATTTGAGTAGTTTAGGATCAATTTAGTCATCTCTAGCTGTGATTATTCTCTTAGGCTACTTTCACACTTGCATTATTATTTTCCGGCATAGAGTTCCGTCGTTGGGGGTCTGTGCCAGAAAAAAACTGATCAGTCAATTCCCCATGCATTCTGAATGGATAGAAATCCGTTTAGGATGCATCAGGATGTCTTTAGTTCAGTCACTGTCAGTCGTTTTGGACGGAGGAAATACCTCAGCATCCAAAATGCCGGAATTAATTCCCATTGACTTGCATTAGTGTCGGATCTGGCATTAAAAATACCGCAACAACGGATTCGGCATTCCATTCTGCGCATGCGCAGACCTCTAAAAATGTGAAAAAAATAAATGTCTGATCTGTTTTGCCGGATGACACCGGAAAGACGGATCCGGCATTGCAATGCATTTTTCTGACTGATCAGGTCAGAAAAGATGACATGCGTTTACATACAGTTTGCCGGATCCGACAGAACTGCCTGCCGGAATCCTCTGCCGCAAGTGTGAAAGTAGCCTAAGTCTAAGGAAATAGAAATGTGCAGAATGCAAACAGGTAGAACATGTAATATGACATATCAGTCAGTGCTTATTCTATACATAGATTTCTGAAGTTTTTGAACTTTGACATAAGGTCCATTTTCATTTGTGACATAATAAACATACTTGGTGAACTATGTTCCTTGATTCATCTTTTGAGGTGGGCACGTGACCCATTCATATTCCCCTAGCACTCTCAAAGGATCTTGATACTATCCGTCACATAGTAGCTGTGTGAATGAACCACAAGTAACACCATGTGGATGTAAGACGTGGACAACATAATAACAGCTCAACACAACCTTTGTGCTCAGCAATTCATTCTGCAAAAGAGTTTCCACCTGCAGGGAGATGGGAAGGGTCATATGAAATTCACAAGTGTGTGGGAGTACAGGGGAGGGGCAGGGGAACCGCATGAAAGATTAAATTTAACTCTTTCCTCTGCACACAGGTAGAGACAGCACCCTCCTACTTGATGGGCCAGGTGATTTCCAAGAAAAGCATTGACGCTGTTTGCTTTAGCCTGACCATAATACGTGTGTGGGAAGATTATTTTAGCATTATGGAGAATTTGAACCTCTCAACTGTTTAACAGATCTCAGTCGCTGCTCTATAGGTTTCAGTAAGGGCCAGAAACATTTGTCTCAGCTTCTTCAAAAATATATTATTTTCTTTATTTTTAAGAAAAATGTTCTGCAAGGACAACATGAGGCTGATAAGATCTGGACCAAAGAAGGATTTTACACTATTGTTATCTTCCTCAGCACATTTGTCATAATCGTCACGTGCCTAATGGTGAGTGTATACATTTATTTACTCTCTAAATTGTCGGAAATGTAGCTCGGTGCACTACTTGTGGTTATCACAAGAGTTACTGTATACAGCCTCTATTAGTATGATAAGTTGATTTTAAATTTAGTATTAATGGTAGATACTTGGGAAAAAAAAGTCCTACAATAAGCTGCAGATATAAGTGTAATACCGTACATGTATAATATGCTAAGCCTTTTCCAAATGTGCAGAAAAGTTTAATAAAACATATACTAATATGGAAAGTCCTACTCTGTGACATTTATACATGTGTTATTGATCATCAAATCCAATTGTCAGCATGCTATTGCTAATCTACACTGATGGGAATAATGCTATATATAATTGATTTACCACTCAAAACCAATTCCAGTTATTTTTCATTTCTAAGTCCTAGGGGTTTAGTAGATACCACATTTCCACAACTGAATCCACACAACCTGCAGTGTGGACTTTAAATATTCACCATGTCAATTTGTGCTGCTTATTACGGCCGCACATTTACAATGCCGGGGGTAAAATCCATGGCAAATACGATGCTTAAATTGGCAGTGGCAGAAATATAGTTGATATAGGATAATGAAGGCCATTTCAGGCTTTAACCAACTTTGTTGGAAAAGGAACTTTTTCAGTAAGAGCTTTGTTAATGTTCCTCTTGGTTGGAATATTATAGCTATATTTCATACTGGCCAGTAAAGTATCTTTCATGACCTGCCTCGTGGCACTTTCCGACATATCCATCCTTTTCTACAGAAAATGTTCATTATTTGATTTCGTCTGCAGAAGTCATCAACCATGAATGGCTAGATACAAGGTTTGCCACAAGCCAACCTCTCAGAAGACTTGTACAAACTTGTACTCCATATCTTTCATTCAAATGTGTGCCTTTTCATTTGACTGACACTTTTAAACAGTCGTAGATTGTATATGCCTTCAGAGCGTATTTATGTTAACAGAATTAGATATAAGGGAGAAAACGAACTTCTGGCTGCCCAGATCTGCTAGTGACGTGGAAGGCCGTATAATAGGCAAATATGACTAACATACCAGAAACAGTCCATGTGGAACATTTGCAAAAGATGTTTTCGAGATAAAAGGGGCACATTTACTAAAGTCTCACGTTTCATATGTAAAGTGTTAAAGGGGTTTTCCCGGAATTTTAATATTGATGACCTATCCCTCAGTATAGGTCATCAATGGTGATGAGTGAAGTATTGAAAAATTCTATTCGGCTGCTTTGCCAAATTTTACCAAAATATTTGCTTTGTGATGAATTACTTTGTCATGAAGTGCATTTCTTTGTAAGTAGTTGGTGCAATGTCAGGGAGTGGCGATTGTGCCTCTACCCGTCATTGTACCCCTCAGATGCCGCGTTCATAGATGATCATGGCATCTGAAAGCAATAATACAGTGTCAAATTTAAAAAAATAGTAATAAAATCATACTTACCCTAATCCATTCTCTTCGGCCGCCGCCATCTTGATTGTAGATCCAGTGCGAAATCTTGCACAGCCCGTGATGACATCGTCACATTGTCCGATGTGATGACATCATACGTCACCATGTGCGGGATTTCGCATGGCATGTTCAATCAAGATGGCAGCTGGCTCTTCGCACTTAAACGGATGAGCTAAATATAATTGGCTTTGCGGCAAATTGAATTTTTTTTTAAATTCAGATCGAATTCCACTTCATGGAGTTCAAGTCGCTCAAAACACTAGTGATCAATATCAGATCTGCGAGGGTCCGACTCCCGCCAATCAGCTGGTTGAAGAGAAGGCCAGGCTCTGTGCCTGCGCAGCCTTTCCTTCATTTTTTAACTGCTTGCTGTCGATATTGCAGCGGCGAGCACTAGTCAAGTGTATTCACGTATATCCGGGTGTTGTACCCCACCAATCTGATATTGATGACCTATCCTGAGGATAGGTCATCAATACTAAAAAGCCTGGAAAACCCCTTTAATTATCACAAATAATAAATTCTGGACATTGGATGTGCCCTTTACTTTCATACATATGTTCCTAGTGTAATGTTCACTGAATGTCCATCCAACATAATGTTAATCCTTTCCATTATTGCATGATTTCTTTTTATTCAATAATCTTTCCTAACTAAATATATATTGAAAAAATGAAATGCTTTACTTGTGAAATACTTTTACTAAACATGTCAAATAGTATTTGAACTTCAAGTTTAGAATCTGTAGGAACAAATGTGAAAAATGTGCTGGGGGCTGAATACTTTCTCGGTTCTCTGTAAATTCTAATGCTGACTTCTAAGAACTTGTACAGTTATGGATTGGCTTTTAATGTTTTCTTGTAGATTCCACATTATCCTTTTTGTACTCTAAAGGATTTACTAACTGCTTGTTCACATCCATCCTTAGTAGGATAGATCTGTTATGAATAGTTATGATCCTAGGCTCTGGTTTAAGGTTCATTCACACAATCGTATATTTGCGGAATGGATGTGGACCCGTTCATTTCAATGGGGCTGCAAAAGATGCGGACAGCACACTGTGTGTTTTCCACATCCGTACTTCTGTTTAGCAGCCCTGCAAAAAAGATAGAACATGTCCAATTCTTGTCCGCAATTGCAGACAAGAATAGGCATTTCTAATATATGGCTGTTCCGTTCTGCAAAATGTGGAACGCACATGGCCGGTATCCATGTTTTGCGGATCCGTAATTTTTTGTGCACAAAAATGGATACAGCCTTCTGAATGAGCCCTTATGCAGTAAAGGGGGAAAGGGCATCTAATGCACCATACCAAATCCATCAGGCATTATGGAGAAACATAGGCCAGTCCAAACAGAGCATACACAGAAAATCCAAAATGTACAAATGAATGCCACGCTATAAAGCCAAAAACTGAAAACCCCTTGCTACGAGGTCTATAAATCCTCACTCACATTAAGGGCTCATGCACAAAACCGTATGTATTTTGTGGTCCGCAAAACACTGATCCACAAAAAATATGGATGACGTCCATGTGCATTCCGTATTTTGCGGAACGAAACAGCCGGCCCCTAATAGAACAGTACTATCATTGTCCTTTATGCAGCTAATAATATGACATGTTCTATTTTTTTCTCAACGGATATGCCGATACACGGAAACGGGATGCACACGCAGTAAGCCAGACTATTGCAAACATTCTTTATTCAATAAATTAATAGTACAAGCAGATAAAATGCACGAATGTGCATAAGCACTATTGCAAGGCCAAACAGAAGTCCAGACTGGGTGTAGTTACCTGGTGTACCATATTGCTGGCTGTAGAGTAGAGATGAGCGATTCACTCGTTTAGGGTCCAATTTAATTCACCCATGTGAATGGATTTGAGTCCAAATAAACTTAACCTGATTCAAAAGTGCTCTAATTGCCTTGAGAAGTCTGTCTCTTTTTCTATCTCTTGTATCTCTCTCTCTCTCTCTCTCTCTCTCTGTCTAGCTCTCCTCTCCTTGATTCTCCTGAATTAAATCACTCAAAGCTCAAATAAATTCTACATAGCTAGAATCAGAATCTCTGGAAAACTTTGAGCCAAATTTCAGAATTTTAGAATCAATTTTCCCATCTCGAGATAGCAGCTGTCTCTCATAGACCTGTCTGCTTATGAATGGTAGAGGGGAGAAAGCTGTTGCCAGACACCTCTGGATTTGGGCATATGGAAATCCAACATGCCAGACCCCTCTCTCCCCAACATCTGAAATCAAGAAGTCCCCAATACGAATTGAATGGTCAGCTGATTTCGCCAATTTCGCGCAAAATCAGTTTGTATGGCTACTGTTACTTTATTAAAAATTACAGAGACAGACATGGAACCTACAAGTTGTAACAATTATGATGTCCATATTACTGAAAATGGCAGTCATAGGGCCTTCAAAAGGCGTGGCAAAACCTGGGTCGGGATTACCAGGACATTTGGTTTTATTATATGCATATTTTATATATCCTGTACATATAATAAAAATTCTTGGCTGAACCTAGTGTTGCAGTACTTCACTATCTTGGATTTTCTCTGGTTTGTCTCTGAGAGGGATTACAGGAAGAGGAATCCAGGAGAGAGAGGGAACATGGCCAGCTTGCACTGATTATCTATGTACTCGTGGGGAGAGGAGGAACTTGGTCTTCCCAGCTGCTTTGGATTTGTGGTTTGGGTTACTGGCAGCACGGATCTAAATATCTGAACCTTCTAGGGTTATATAGGAGGTTCCTGATATGGGATCTCCCCTAATGGAGATTACATTTGACGTACAGTATTTTCCTACCCCAAAAACCTGCCACATCCACCCTTACCTAACCTATGACTTTGTAATACACTGTGTTGGGGATATTTCAGAGATAATCAATAAAGGTTAGTGGTGATGGGATTCTGTGACTTTCAGTTTCATGGGTACATTTTACCTGAATGCTAGACTAGATACTTAACAATCTCACTGGAATAGGTGACAAAATAATCCTCCAAATTTATGTTTTTATCATTTTCACTTACATACTGTAGATCATACCTCAAGCAGTGTGAAGGAAATTGTGCTATGATCTATATCTACTAGTTATGATGTATGTTAAAGATTCGGAAATGTTTAACTTTTCTTTCAGCAGTGTTTCTCCCATACGCACTGGAAATATATGAATAAATGGGGTTGTCCATAGGCCATCACTAGCTGGTTGACTGGGGTCTGACACCCCACACACCAAATCAGATCAGCTGTTCAGCAACAACTCCGACGCCGGAAGCAGCCAGCCTCATCTGCTTTAGGTCTCATTCACATGACAGTAGGCCGTCCATGCCCATACTGCGGATGGCAAATTGCAGTCTGCAGTTCACAGGCACCGGTCATGTGAATCTCCTATTGACTTGAATCGGTGCACGATCTGCAATATACGGCAAAAGAAAGTACATGTCTTATCTTTTGCGGTACATAGGCACGGACCCAAAAGTCCCCGGAAGCACTTTGTAGTGCTTCCTTGGGCTTCCGATCCGTACGTCCACACTGCTGTATCTTGCAGATTGTGGACCCATTCAAGTCAATTTATTGCGGACTCACTGTTTGCGGTTTTATCACTGTTATCAATCGCTAGAGGTTTCTGATCAGAAAATACTGGAGGTCTCCTACGTTTGTTTCTAAGCAGTAACAGGGGCAAGAAAGCCACATACCAGCTATGGTACCTTAACTGTCATTTCAGGCAGCAGTAGACGAGGGCTTCTTTTCCTAGTAGTGACACTTCTGACAGGTTAGCATTTACTTTTGAGGGCTGTGTTGTTTTTCAGCTGTGTGTACAATGAAAGATGGTGAGGTTACAATATGACGCTCATATTGGTACAGACCTGCGATTTACAGAGGAGCTCCATCACAGTCATCTAGACAAGGCCCTGGACAAAGAGGAATCAGGTGTATGAGGAGAACAATGCAATTAATTACTGTAAAACCTATGGTAACTACTAGTGGCATTGCTGCAGGAGGGGCTTGGTGTGATAACCTCAGAGATTCCTCCAAAAAATTAACTAGCAGAATTACCCAGCTTGGCACAGGTCTATTTTGTTTGTTGTGTGTGTGGTTAAAAGATATCCACATTGACCCCCATAAGAGTGTAATATTCTAACAGTGCCTGCATAGCTGTGATATGCACAGTGGCCCCACAACAGTGACATCCACAGTGACCCATATAAGTGCTGTGCTTCCATAATGTTGACATGCACAGGGACCTCATATCCGTGACATCCACCATTCCTCCAAAAGAGTAACATCCACAGTGCCATTATAACAATGACATCCGCAGTGGGGCAAAACAGTGACATCCATAATGCCCCCATAACAATGGCATGCACAGTGCCTCTATAAGAGTGACTTCCACAGTTCCCCCATCACAGTGACATGCACAGTGCCACCATAACAGTGACATCCACGGGAAACCAATAACAGTGATATCTACAGTGGTCCAATAAGGCTACTTTCACATCAGCGTTACTGCTATACGGTTTTGAGATCCGACAGGGTATCTTAAAACCACAGCAAAATGCTTCCATCCTGATAATACAACCGACTGCATCCATTCAGAAGGGACCTGGATGTATTATACCAAAAATGAAGAAACCGGATCCGGCATTAAAACCAGTGTAAGTCAATAGGGGACAGATACGTTTTTTTCATGATTTTCTGTCTGGCATAGGAACGCAACAAACTGGAATGGAATGTATTCTGGTGCATTCCGTTCCGGTTTGTTCAGTTTTGTCCCCATTGACAATGAATGGGGACAAAACTGAAGCGTTGTGCTGCTATTTTGAGAGCCTGTGCCGGATCTCAAAACCACACAGCACAACACTGATGCGAAAGTAGCCTAACAAACATGAACAGTACCCCCATAACAGTGACATCCACAGTGACCAATAACAGTAGTGAGAATAGTGACATCCCCCGTGCCCCATAAGAATGATATGCACAGTATCACCCATAACTGTGTCATCCACAGCGCTCCCATAGCAGTCACATGCCCAGTACCTCCATAACAGTGTCACCCATAGTGCTCCCATGACAATGACCTCCACAGTGGGCCAAAACAGTGACATCCACAGTGACTTACAGTATAGCAGTGAAGAAAAATAGATTGGTTGTTATGGACCTGGTGTAAAACTGTGTGTATGTCAGTGAGGTGAAGACTGAAGGACCTGTCAGTTTCTTTTGGCCAGTAGGGGTCGTGTGACCATGTGTATATCAGTTAGGAAATGAAGGACCTGCAAGCTTCTGTTGGCTATAGATTAGCTATATTGACTGCGGGTCATGTGATGGTGCCTCAATTGCTTTTTTTGTCAATATCTCAAGAATGGTATGTTCTAGAGAACTGGAACCCTTTCTAAGCCCCTGATTTAACTATATACCAAATTTGGTGCAGATTGGTCCAGTCACTTGGTCATGCATAAATAACAGTCTTACAACAGACATTATATACAGTATATGTGTCTATATATATATATATATATATATATATATATATATATATACTACTCACAAAAAGTTAAGTGTATTTGGCTTTCTGGTGTATCTGGTGTAATTATATCATGAAAGTAGGGCATTTTATGTAGAAGAATGTAATGGTGATTTCCTCATCTCAAACTATTTATTAAAACTAAAGCCAACAACAGTGGTGTGTCATGTGGCCTTGAGCATCAATTACAGCTCGACAACGAAGTCCCATGCTGTTCACAAGTCAACTTATTGTCTGCTGAGGCATGGCATCCCACTCTTCTTGAAGGGCGGCCCTCAGGTTATTGAAGTAACGAGTTACGAGCTTCTACATGGCGACTCAGCTGATCCCATAGATTTTCAATGGTATTCAGGTCTGGAGAAAGTGCAGTCCATTCCACTTGAGGTACACCAGTCTCCAGCAGCAGTTCCCTAATGATACGACCTCAATGAGATAGCACATTGTTGTCCATGAAGAGGGAATTAGGCCTGTGTTGTTCATGCAGAGGCACAACTTATTGTGAGTAGTGTATATATGAGATTATATGGTGTTTATGTGGCTATGAACGCCACAATTTTCAGTAAGTCAGGCTGCAGTTACTATTAATATTCTTTCTAGCTCTACGGCACTGCATGTACTAAAGCTACCTCTAGGACCCCCACTGATCATGAGAACTCTGGAGGAATACCAGAGATAGCCCAGTAGCCACATGTGGGAGCTCCGTTCATTTTAGGGGTGCTGCATGTTAATGGTGTCAACTGGTAGCCAAGTGTTATATCCCATGGCCATCTATAGACTTCTTTTCCCACTTGATTTGCTTTTGTTAGGCCTTTTGCCTCAAACACGAAAACCGAATCTGGCATTGCTTTGTTCTTATGAGGCATGTACTTCAGTTGTATAGACTGTACATCCAGACAGCAACACGTGTTTAAGTCTCATAGTCAACCCATCAGATTAAATACCAAAGAAACTTGTCAAAAGTTCTACCCCAGTGAACATGTGTGGAACTTTAGAGAAAAACAAGGTTCCTGAAAAGGTTAAAAACAGATCTCAGAATAGAATATCCTAAGCTGCATGATGCCTGCAGTTAGAGGATGACTTGGGTGTACTGAATGAGCACAGCCATTGCCATGCAGTGGGCGATTGCTTTCAAATTGTATATAATAAATCCAGTCTGCAAGGCGTACCTTCCACCTACATACATAAGCAAACTGAAAACATTGCACAAAACACAGCATGCATGGTCCTTGTTTTCAAATAAAAGCCAGTTACACAATAAAGTTTCAGCTTGGTCAAAACACTGAATATCACTTTTGTTTTTTAGATTAATTAAATTAATTGTGTTTAGTTTTAGAGACAGAGAATAGTTTTCAGCTTTCTTTTTTTCTGTAGTTTATTCTATTGGATAAAATTTTGGAAGCGCTGTCAATGTTTTAGTGTGACATAACTTTCAACTATTTTTAAAATATTCAGTTATTAGAATTAATAACAACGTTTTAGGACACAACAATATATAAAAGAATAAACCTGCTTTGGATTGAAACATCACAGATACTTTTAGATTCGCTCTAAACCAAAGGATATATACAGTGAAGCAACTTTACAATTAATCTTCATAAAAAAAATACTGTTCTATGTTTACAGTTCCTATGCAGATCTATCTATTTCCATGGTTACAGACTACAAACAAACTCAGTAGTCATATGTTACTCTACCCTGTCTACCCCTTTTCATTTTCTTCTACCATAGTAAGAGAAGGGGAAGATGCAAGAGAACAATGCCTGACTGCAGTATCAGAATACACAGAATTTCTAAATAGTCTGTGACTATGGAAATAAATAGGTTCGCACATGAGTTGTATACATATAAAATATATGTGCTTACCACTGTATGTGTTTTGTAGTCCGTAAACCGCTGATCCACAAAACACAGATATCGGCTGTGTGCATGCTGCCATTATTTTTTTCCACCTTCTGTAGAAATGTCCTATTTTTGCAAGAATACAGGAAAAGGACATGTTGCATCTTCTTTGCTGGACTGTGGTACTGTCCACATTTTTGTGACCCAATTGGCAAAAACACGAATCCGATGCAGACCAAAAATACGTTCATATGCATGGGACCTTAAACATAAATTTAGACTTGACTAGACAGTGGGTGATACTGCAAACTACAGGTGACAATTTGAAGGTGTTCTTGACTCCCGTTATTTTCAGTGGAGAAGAACCATGCACGAATGACTTTATCATCGAGGGTTACTACTGGGACTAACCAAGGGTCTGATAACTTCATATTTTAATGGGCTTGTCTGACATTTTGATAGTGATAGCTTGTGTTAAGTCATCAATATCTGGTTGGTGGGGGTCAGCACCGCTGCTGATCAGCTGTTTGAAGGGGCCACAGCTCTTCGGGAGCTCTGCAGCCTCTTCCTAGGCCAGTGACATAATGTACATCGGTCCCATGACCTAGATGCAGCTCAGTTTCATTTAAATGAATGGATGTGATCTACAATATCAAGTACAGCTGCTATACAAGGTACAGTGCTGTGCTTGGTAAGCTGTGAAGAGGCCTCAGAGCTCACCAGAGAGCCGTGGCCTCTTCCAACAACTGATCAGCGGGGGTGCCACGAGTCTGATCCCCACTGATCAGATACTGGTGGCCTATCTTGAGGATAGAAAGGAAGTTTCAAGAAAACCGCAGCACTCTCTGTCTTACGCCCAGTCCTTGTGTTTATTAACACCGAAAAAAAAAGCAACGTTTCGACACAAAGGTCTTTTTCAAGCTGCATGTGGTCTACAAGTGAACTGCAATACAAATATATACACTTCATTTAATCCGGATTGGTTGAGGGGTAGTCCCTGGAAAAAGATAAAACATCATGATATCACCAACCATAATATCATGATGTTTTATCTTTTAATTATGCAGTTTTGAAACACTATTGGGAAGATGTACAGGGGAGGGGCTGACCATTTCCAGGGACAACCCCTCAACCAATCCGGATTAAATGAAGTGTATATATATGTTTTGCAGTTCACTTGTAAACCACATGTAGCTTGAAAAAGACCTTTGTGTCGAAACGTTGCTTTTTTTGGTGTTAATAAACACAAGCACTGGACGCAAGACAGAGAGTGCTGCGATTTTCTTGAAACTTCCTTTGTATCTGAGGGGTCCCTGAGGCCGGGACCTGACGTTGCATGCACCGCTGCCAAAGCATGGATTAAGACATCTTAGTAAGTGGTGCTGTCCTACTTCATCTTTTGTTTCTGCTATCTTGAGGATAGGCCATCAATATCAAAATATTGGACAACCCCTTTAACACTATGTTCAGCATATGTGCTGGTTATTCTTCCGGTATGTATACAAACATATCGATAGGGCACCAATGACCCGGAGTACGCCAAAGGAATGCTTCTCTTGCATTAATCAACCCTTCTACCACAATTATAAATTGAAAAATATACCCAAAGTATACTGTAAATCTGACAGAAGGCTCATTATGTGAACAAAGCCCTTTTCATGAGGAAACCAGCTACTGGCTTTTCTATGACTACCTAACTCTGTTGCGCCAACTGCATGTACAATGTTTAGTTACTCATTTCTCAAGCTCAGTTTATTCATATTCTTCACAGACTTGCTTACCATTAATGCAGTAGAAAGCATGATAAGTTTGAACAATATATGAAGCTGCTTCAGAATAAATTTAAAAAGCACGAGGAAAGATGTTGAAATATAAATGATTGCAAGTCATGTGCTAACTGTTCACTAAGAGGGAAGCTTTAAAGTCATGTAGCAAATGGAGAGAAGCTGGCCATATATATTAGCTGAAAGCCCTTTTTGGCGTGCTCCACTGACTATCTAACATGTATTTGGGTATGTAATCCTCTCCTGATGGTAAGAAGGATCTTAATCCTTTGTTTCTGTGGGATATAAGTAAACAAGAAAACAAATGCTCTCAGGAACAGTTGACTGCTGGAAATGCTTGTTAAGCTATGTAAGGTGCATGGGAAGCTTTATGTATGAGAAGCTTTATTTTTGGCAACAGTGATTTTATTTGTATGGATAGCTATAATGTAGATTTTTGTATCATCTGCTGGGGCAGATTTAGCATTTTTGGAGCCTCAAGTAATGTTATGATGGTTGTGGGAGTTAGGGTCCATTCACACGTCCGTGTGTGTTTTGCGGATCCGCAAAACACGGACATCGCCGGCACTACATAGAAAATGCGGACAAGAATAGGACATGTTCTATTTTTTTCGGGAACGTGATTGTGGACCCGGAAGTGCGGATCCGCAATTGCGGACCCGGGCGGGACAGCTTCTGTCCCCATTGAAATTAATGGGTCCGCCATTCGGTTCCGCAAAATGCGGAACAGAATTGCGGACGTATGAATGGACCCTTATTCTGATTGCCTGATTAGAGTCAGGAAGGGATTTTTTCTCCTAAAGTGAGGAAAATTGGCTTCTGCCTCACAGTTTTTTTTGCCTTCCACTGGATCAACTTGCAGGATAACAGGCTGAATTGGATGGACAGGCTATGTTGTTCAATAAGTTACCGTTTTTTTCGCCCCATAGCATTTAGAGGGGGACAATTAGAAAAAATTACCCCAGTAGCCTGATATATGGCCCCTCTATGCCCCCAGTAGTTTCTCTTCAGCCTCAGTAGCCCATATATGCCCCCAGTAGTCTCTCTTTAGCCCCAGTAGCCCCATATATGCCCCCAGTAGTCTCTTCAGCCCCCAGTAGCCTTATAATATGCTACTAGTAGCCCCAGATATGCCCACTGTAGCCTCATATATGCCCCCCTGTAGCCTCATATATGCCCCCAGCAGCGTCCATCAGCCTCATGTTAAATAAAATAAAAAACCACTCACCTTTTCTGCTCTGGACGCCGCATTGCCGCTCCTCACCTCCTGCACTCGGTCTTCCACCTCTTCTGTCTGCTGTGTGGGCCAATATGGAAGCGCTTCATTAGTATTCGTCTCAGAAGACGCAGGGGCATTTTCCCACAACTTTTGAGGGGGGAAAAATGCATCTTATGGGGCGAAAAATACGGTATCTACCTGAATATGAAAACATTTTCTTAGAGAATGGAATTTACTACTTTTCAGTGTAATCCCCCTTGACTTGAACACACTTATTCCACCTCACCTCCAGTGATCGGATGTCCTCAGAACAGAAGACTTGCTGCTGTAGGAACCCTTTTTCCTGCCCCTTTTACTGCATTATTATCAGAAAATCGTTGCCCATGCAGCTATTTCTTCAGGTGCCGAAAAAGAAAGTAATCACTGGCAGCCAGATTTGGACTGTAGGGTGGATGGTTAAGCATAATGAAGCCACATTCCCTGATAGCAGCTTGTGATTTGTGAGAATTGTGAGCTGGCACATTGTCATAAAGCAGCAACACACCTGCCGACAACTTCCCACGGCATTTCTCTTGGACTGCCTGATGTAATGCCTTCATTGTTGAAGCATATGTGTCTCCAGTAATTGTCTTGTGTGGCATGAATTCTAGTAATAAAACACCTTCTGTATCCAGAAAAACTGTTGCTGTGATCTTTCTAGCTGTCTGATGCACACAAAACTGCTTTGGAGTTGGTGAACCCTTGTGCTTTTATTGCATGGATTCTTTTTTGGTCTCAGGACATGGTGGTCCTATGTTTTATCACCAGTAATAAATCGAGAATAGAAGTTTTCTGGATTTTCTCTAAGCATGTCTAAATTATCTTGGCTAAATTGCTGGCAACAAATTTTTAGCTCAGGCATCAACATTCATAGCACCCACTGGGAACTGACCCTGGACATAATCAAAACATCATGAATGAGCTATAACACTGACTTTGACCCAACGATCTTCTAAAATCAAGGCCTCCACTTTACGGCACATTTTCTCTGAAGATGCTTTGAAAAGTCGCCCTGAACAGGGATCATCTTAAATTGGTTCCCTACCCATTTAAACCGCTAGTAGACAGGTGCACCATCACCATATACAGCAATCATCTTTTAGGCTTCTTTTCTTCCTTTGTAAGAGATTTAATCACGGAACTGCCCATGTCATCCAGTCACTTCCAGTGCTTTCATCAGACTGAACTACTGACAGAACAGGCTTAACACCCCTCATATATTTTGGATTCTTGTCACACTACTAAGCTTTAACCTGTAGCATGGCTATGCTCCACCCCATAGCACTGCTACATACTTGTCACAAAACTAATTTGGTGCCCTCTTATGTGCTAATCGCACAGTATAATGCCCCCTTATAATATGATGTCTTTTAATGTGCCTTCACCAACTATGCTCCTCATACAGTATAATGCCTCTACATGTGCCCCTAATACAGTTTAATGCCTCCTGCCATGTCCCACAAACAGGGTATACTCACCTACCCCATGACACGTTCCCTCAACGAATGGTGCAGATTTCTCACTGCCTGGTCTGTCTGGCGGATAAGTACAGCAGGCGTGTAGATGTCACTTTATGCCGCCTGTCTGCTTCAAACCACCGGTCGCAAAGCGAATGTTAGAGAAGGGAGCTGACGGCTCCCTGCTACGACATTTTATTCAACTCTATCTGCTTCTTGTGGACGCAGTTGCAGTTAAAATAGGTGTCACTGCCAGAGTGATTCAACTGTCAGGGGCAGTAAGGGGTCCTTCGGATCTCTGGGGCCAATGTAACTGCGTGGTTTTTGCATAGTGATTAAAACTGCCACTGACACCTGAGCAGACTTGAACTTAAAGCAGACCTGTTCATGTTGACCATCTTGAGATTTTATCAGAAAGGTGATAGTTGTGTATTGTAACAAAAGAAAGTTGGATCAATGAACTGGATTTGACACAAAATGCATTTTTACCTTCACCTCGTGACTAACCGTCATCACAATGCTGCTTCCCCTCTCTCCAAGTAAGTCTAACCTGTTTGTGTTGCAATTAAGGGCCTAAAAGGTCCTCACCTTGTGCAATTCTGCATCTTGACCTTCTGTCCTGATTTTCTGTCCTGGTTAGTTAGATTCTTTCTTCTTTTGATGACAGGAGTGGGCAAACTTGTATAAAATCTTCAATTTCTTGGCAACCTGCACACTGAGCAGACTTCTTGTCAAAAATAACAAAAGATGGATTTGTCCCATAAGAAAGTTGTTTGAAGCCAAAATTGCACTTTAGAAATGCCAGTGCGTTTCAAGTTAGGACTGGGAGTAGACACCATGAGAGAATTTATCATGAAAGGAATATCTGAAGTCATAGTCTGTGTTGGAGTACTTTATGCCACATTTATCAAATGTCACATGTTTGATAAATTTATCTCATGCTTAAACCTAACACTTTTGTCCAGTTTTCCTACTTCACTCTCCAACTGGAGTGAAATTGCTTCTTTTTTTGCAACTTTTTAAAAAGGTGATAAATCTGGAGTGAAACTAATTAACATAGCTAACCACACTTACTTTTGCACCCATACGTCAAAACTGGAGTGAGTGGTGTAAAATAGCTAAAGGCCGCTAAATTTGTGCGCAAGTGAGCCCAAAAAGTCCAAAAGCCCCATGGAACATCTGAAAAACCTTTTCATTTGCACAGGAGTCCAGTAGATGCCACCTTAAAAGCAGCTGTCCTATTACTTTATAGGACTTATATGCTATGGACTGAGCTAATGAATTTCATGACTCACAGTTACTGATGGTTTCTTAGAAAGGCAAAATAATTTTTTAGAACAAATGCTCTCTTTTGTCTTTGCCCTTTCACTTGCATTACTAAACATATATTTTATTTTTTTATTTTGGTGATTTTAGTTTAAATTTTAATTGTTGCTATTTTTATAAAATATACCTAATACCATGCAGTTTTCGTATTGGCTACTAGGCCTAATACTATCTTACAACTTCCTGTACAGATGACTTTCAAGGATTATCATCACAGGCAGGATTACAATGACACATGTTACTTTTGTATAACTCCCTCCTGATCCCTGCACAAGTCAAATAACATACCTAGTAAAAATCTCCTCTAGAAGTCAATGAGTTTCCTCCAGACTTTTGGTTTTATGAGCCATGTGGCTGCTCTGAAAGAACATTTTTAGGCCTAAGGGCCAATGTGAAAATTACATGATTTTAGTATTTATTTTTATGTAGTTTAGCATAAAACTTGATTTAAACAATAGGCTCTGCACTCATATGTGAACAAAGACGCCCAAGTGAGCTTGTTTAGATGGCAGACATTCTTTCCCATGTATACTACCACATGTTTTCACTGGTGAGAAGAGTAACTGTCAAACTTTGGTCATGTTTGATTTCACATCACTGAAGAGTCAGGAATGTCAGGGATTGTTGAGAGATTTCTATGCACATTTTACAATATCCCAGTCCAGACAAAGTCAGTGGGTTCAGACAACTTTATAGGAGTTGTCTGAGTGTTTAATATTGATGACCCATGCTCTGAGTAAGTCATCACTATGTAATCTGTGGGGGTCTGCACAGTCGTTTGAAGACGCTCCTCACAGCTTACCAAACACACTGCCATCGATTAGATAGTGCTGGGCTTGGTATTGCAACTCAGCCCCATTCATTTGAATGAAACTGAGCTGCACCTAGGCCAGGTGAGTAGGTGACCAATGAAAGTGACGTCACTGGCCTAAGAAAAAAATAAATATAAACCATGGCACAAATAATAAATAAGATTCAGTGTATCCATCTTTTATTAAAGTGCTCCAGTTATAACAGCCAAATGGCCGTGTTTTGGTCCATCTTGGACCTTGGTCAAGGCCATAGTGGACATGGAGTCAGCAGACATTGATTGGGAGCATAGCTGAGCGTCTGAAGATCCTTAACCGACGAAGAGACCATGGCTCCTCTTCAAACAGCTGATCGCGAGGGTGCTGGGAGATGGACACCCCCGATCAAATACTGAAGACCTATACTGAGGATAGGTCATCAGTAGGGAACCAAGATCGGAAGTCGATTCGCCCAAACTTGGTTTTAATGCTGTACAGAGATCCGTGTCCATACAGCATTAAAATGTATGGGCTCCGGCGAAAGGAAATTCGTTAGCACAGAAGTCTCGCTGGACTTTGGTGAATAACTTTGGGATTTGATTTTTCAACTGGAAACCATTTTAAAACTGGTACCAAAGCCGACTTCAGATTGCTGTTTTAAAATGGTTTTCAATTTAAAAAATCAAACATCGAAGTTACTCACCGAAGTTTTGCAATAATTCATTTCAACTCGCTGGAGCCCATACATTTGAATACTGTATGCAGACAAAACTCCGTACAGTATTCAAAGTTTTGACTGAAGCAACTTCGGCTCTAGGATCTGAAGCTCTCTTTGCTCATCACTAGTCATCAGTATTAAACACTCTGACAACCCTTTTAACCCCTTAAGGACGAAGGGCGTACATGTACGCCCTTGCGTCCTGGTACTTAAGGACCAAGGGTGTACATGTACGCCCTGTGAATTTCCGATCACCGCTGCGCACGTGGCGGTGATCGGAACAAGATGCCTGCTGAAATCAATCAGCAGGCATCTTGGCAAAATACCCAGGGGGTCCTGTGACCCCCATGTCGGCGATCGCAGAAAACCGCAGAGTCAATTCAGACCTGCGGTTTTCTGCGATTCGAGTCATTCGGGTCTCAGGTGACCCGATAACCAGGAACAGGATGGTGATCAGTGGTGCTATAATGCACCACCAATCACCATCCTTGCCGTTGGCCAGAAATCGCCCTGATTGGCTGTGCAGGGGCGGCGGCAGGCGCTAACCGCCGGAGCTTCTCCCCCTGCACACTGCCTGTCCTCGCGCCGTTGGATCCAGGCGCCCGTCGCCCAGCCGGACCCATCGCACCCCAGGAGGACCCCAGGAAGACCCCATCCCACCCAGCAGACCCCCGATCAGCCCCAGCAGCTCACCCAGCCACCGACAGCCCCAGCCATCCACAGCCCCAGACACCAGTGTTCCAGCCCCAGCCAGCCCCAGCAGCAGCAGCAGCATCTGAGTAAGTGCACCTGGGTGTCTGGGGTCCACAGCACTAGTTGTGTGACCCTAGACCCCCAGGGGTGCAATCTCTCCCCCACCCCACCACCACCACCACATTTTTTTGTGGGGCTTTTTTTTTGCGTGCGCTGACTGTGGTCGGCGCTCTTAGCGACCGGCCACTGTTAGTGCATCGCTCACCCCACTGCTGATCACCGCTATCAACTAGTCAGTTTTACACTTTTCCTTTTTTTAGTTAGGTTTTTTTTTTTAGTTAGTTTAGTGCGCGAACACCTGGCCCCACACACACGCACACTTGAATAAAGTTTTGTTTACACACACGCACACACACACGCATACACACACCCATGGACCGCCGGCTGTTCACGGTGGAGGAGGCATACGCCCAGATGCTCTCCGACACCGAGGCGCCAGTGAGGATGAGGATGACCCACATTCCTCCTGTCATCCGCATCCTCCTCATCATCATCTGATGATGATGAGCCCCCAAAGCGGCGGAGGCGCCGCCAGGCGGAGCCAGGGTCCCCACATGCTAGGGACCCCGTGGCCAGCACTAGTACGAGCAGCCCTGGGACTCGTACTAGTTTTCCGACCCACCAGCCAAGTGCACCTGAGCCCCTTCAGGTGAGCGAGGTCTGGTGCATCCCAGTGGACTATCAGCCTGCGATTCCTGAATTTGTTGGCAATCCAGGAATCCAGATTCCCACAGTGGGATTTACTGAAATAGACTATTTTAGTTTTTTTTCAGTAACCCACTTGTGAATCTGATGGTGGAGCAGACGAATCTGTACGCCCAACAGTTCGTCGCTCAGCACCCAGGCTCTTTTTGGCCAAGCCCGGTGGCTGGGCGCCAGTCAGTGCAGCCGAAATGAGGACATTTTGGGGCCTCGTGCTGCACATGGGCCTGGTCAAAAACCAAGTGCCAGGCATTACTGGAGTGGGGACGTCCTTTACCAGACCCCACTGTACAGTATGGCTATGGCACGTACCGGTTTGAGCCATACGGAAATGTCTGCATTATGCAAATAATGCAGCATGTCCCCGAGGTGATCCTGCCTATGACCGGCTGTACAAGATACGGCCGATCATAGATCACTTTGGGGCCGCATTTGCGCAGGCCTACGTACCTGGAAGGGAGGTCGCGGTTGATGAGTCTCTCGTTGCTTTCAAGGGAGACTCATTTTCACTAATACATTCCCAGCAAGCGGCGAGGTATGGCGTGAAACTATACAAAATTTGTGAGAGTACCTCAGGGTACACTTACAAATTTCGTGTTCTGAGGGACGAGATTCCCGTATTCAACCCCAGAATGTCCCCCACTCTGGGTGTTAGCGGGAAACTTGTGTGGGACCTTGTGCACCCACTGCTGGATAAGGGTTACCACCTGTACGTGGATAACTTTTATACCAGTATTCCCTTGTTCCAGGCCCTCTCCGCCAGATCCACGTTCGCTTGTGGGACCGTGCGGAAAAATCATCGCGGCCTCCCTACCCACCCCTCCAGGTACCTATCCCCAGGGGTGAGACCCGTGCCCTTACCAGCGACAACCTGTTGCTGGTCAGATATAAGGACAAGAGGGATGTCCTTATGCTGACCACAATCCATGGTAATGGCATCACCCCAGTCTCTGTGCGAGGAACCGCGGCAACGGTCCTCAAACCCGATTGTATCGTCGACTACAATCGGTATATGGAGTGGAGTTGATCTATCTGATCAAGTCCTCACACCATATAATGCCATGCGCAAAACCCGGGCATGGTACAAAAAGTTGCGGTCTACTTGGTACAGGTTGCCATGTACAACGCTTTTGTACTATCCCGATGCGCTGGCAGCACAGGGACTTTCCTCCAGTTCTATGAGGCAGTCCTCAAGGACCTGATCTTTTCAGACCGGGAAAGAGCAGGTCGGAGTACCTCGGGAGTGGAGGCACCGGGTCGTCCCTGGCCAACATTTTCCAGGTGTGGTCCCCCATACTGGAAAAAGGGACGATCCCAAAAAAGTGCAGAGTGTGTCGCAAGAGGGGATCCAGAAATACACCACCACTCAGTGTGACACGTGCCCCGATCATCCGGGCCTCTGCATTGACGGTTGCTTCAGGGAGTATCACACTTCCATGGAGTACTAAATTATTATAATTCCCTACAGTCCCCTAGAAAAACATAACATTATGGCTCTCAGACTTTGGAAACACGGAAACAACTTTTTTTTCCATAAATTATTTTATTGTATATAAGTTTTTTTAAAATGTTGTTTTAGTGTATCCAAAGTCTGGGAGCCATACATATTGGGCATCGTCGCGTCCGTAACAATCTTATGTATAATAATAAAATATTACCTAACCCCTCAGATAAACACCCTTTTAAAAAAAAAAAAAAACCATGTTAAAAAAAAAAATTGTCACCTTAGATCCCAGAAATTATAATAGCACGTCATAAAAAAATCAAATGCCCCCAAATAGAGCCAATCAAACTGCCATCTCATCCCACAAAAAATTAGCCCCTAGATAAGACAGTCTCCCAAAAAAAAATAAAAAATTATGGCTTCCAGTATGTGGAGGTACAAATTTTTTTTTTTCAAAGTTGGTTAATGATGTCATGCTGAAGCCAACTTTTATAAAAGTAGTCATATTAGGTATTGCCACGTCCGTAATAATGTGCTCTATAAAAATAACATTTGACCTAACCCCTCAAATAAACGCTGTCAAAAAAAAAAAAAAAAAGTTAAAAATAGCCATTTTTTTGTTACCTTACATCATAAAAAGTGTAATAGTGTGCGATCAAAAGTCATATGCCCCCAAAATAGTGCCAATAAAACCGCCATCTCCTCACGCAAAAAATGAGCCCTTACATTAGATAGTTACCACAACAACAAAAAAAAATAGATCCCAGGCTATGGAGATAGTAAAATTAGTGTAAAATATTGTAAAAATAATAAAATAGTGTAAAATCTAAATACATCAAAAAAAGTTGACATATTAGGTATCTACGCGTCCGTAATACTCTGCCCTACAAAAATAACATTAGACCCAGCCTCTCGGATGAGCGGCGTTAAAAATAAAATAAAAACGGTGCCAAAACAACCATGTTTTGGCAAATTTCCGTTTTAATCCATATTTTCCGGTAATAAAGCAAGGGTTAACAGTCAAACAAAACTAAATAGTTATTGCCCTGATTCTGTAGTTTTCAGAAACACCCCTTATGTGGTCGTAAACTGCTGTATAGCCACAATGCAGGGCATAGAACGAAGAGGAACGCCACATGGTTTCTGGAAGGCAGATTTTTATTTTTATACCATGTCCCATTAGAAGCCCCCTGATGTAGCCTAGACTAGAAACTCCAAAAAGTGACCCCATCTAAAAACTACACCCCTCAAGGTATTCAAAAATTACTTTACCAACTTTGTTAACCCTTTAGGTGTTCCACAAAACTTAATGGCGAATTTAGAAAGAATTTTAGAATTTCCATTTTTGTTATCTTGCCTCAAAAAAGTGTAATATAGAGCAACCAAAAATCATATTTACCCTAAAATAGTCCAAAACAACAACCACCATATCCTGTAGTTTCCTAGATGGGGTCACTTTTATGGAGTTTCTACTCAAGGGGTGCAGCAGGGGGCTTGAAAGGGTACATGGTGTAAATAAACCAGTCCTGCAAAATCTGCCTTCCAAAAACCATATGGCGTTCCCCTTCTTCAATGTCCTCCCGTTTGGCCAAACAGTAGTTTAGGACCACATATGGGGTGTTTCTACAAACTAGAGAAACAGGGCAACCCACATTGAGTTTTGTTTGGCAGGTAACCCTTACTTTATTACTGGAAAAAATGGATTATAATGGAAAATTTTCCAAAAATCGAAATTCCAAAATTGTTTCTCCATCTTCCATGAACTGTTGTGGAACACCTAAAGGGTTAACAGAGTTTGTAAACCCAGCTTTGAATACCTTGAGGGGTGTACTTTCTTAGATGGAGTCACTTTTTGGAATTTCTATGCTAGAGTGCATCAGGGGGCTTGCAATAGGACATGGTGTTAAAAAACCAGTCCCGCAAAATCTGCCATTCAAAACCCATATGGCGTTCCCCTCCTTCAATGTCCTCCCGTTTGGCCAAACAGTAATTTAGGACCACATATGGGGTGTTTCTACAAACTAGAGAAACAGGGCAACCCACATTGAGTTTTGTTTGGCAGGTAACCCTTACTTTATTACTGGAAAAAATGGATTATAATGGAAAATTTTCCAAAAATCGAAATTCCAAAATTGTTTCTCCATCTTCCATGAACTGTTGTGGAACACCTAAAGGGTTAACAGAGTTTGTAAACCCAGCTTTGAATACCTTGAGGGTGTACTTTCTTAGATGGAGTCACTTTTTGGAATTTCTATGCTAAGGTGCATCAGGGGGCTTGCAATAGGACATGGTGTTAAATAAACCAGTCCCGCAAAATCTGCCATTCAAAACCCATATGGCGTTCCCCTCCTTCAATGTCCTCCCGTTTGGCCAAACAGTAATTTAGGACCACATATGGGGTGTTTCTACAAACTAGAGAAACAGGGCAACCCACATTGAGTTTTGTTTGGCAGGTAACCCTTACTTTATTACTGGAAAAAATGGATTATAATGGAAAATTTTCCAAAAATCGAAATTCCAAAATTGTTTCTCCATCTTCCATGAACTGTTGTGGAACACCTAAAGGGTTAACAGAGTTTGTAAACCCAGCTTTGAATACCTTGAGGGGTGTACTTTCTTAGATGGAGTCACTTTTTGGAATTTCTATGCTAGGAGTGCATCAGGGGGCTTGCAATAGGACATGGTGTTAAATAAACCAGTCCCGCAAAATCTGCCATTCAAAACCCATATGGCGTTCCCCTCCTTCAATGTCCTCCCGTTTGGCCAAACAGTAATTTAGGACCACATATGGGGTGTTTCTACAAACTAGAGAAACAGGGCAACCCACATTGAGTTTTGTTTGGCAGGTAACCCTTACTTTATTACTGGAAAAAATGGATTATAATGGAAAATTTTCCAAAAATCGAAATTCCAAAATTGTTTCTCCATCTTCCATGAACTGTTGTGGAACACCTAAAGGGTTAACAGAGTTTGTAAACCCAGCTTTGAATACCTTGAGGGTGTACTTTCTTAGATGGAGTCACTTTTTGGAATTTCTATGCTAGAGTGCATCAGGGGGCTTGCAATAGGACATGGTGTTAAAAAACCAGTCCCGCAAAATCTGCCATTCAAAACCCATATGGCGTTCCCCTCCTTCAATGTCCTCCCGTTTGGCCAAACAGTAGTTTAGGACCACATATGGGGTGTTTCTACAAACTAGAGAAACAGGGCAACCCACATTGAGTTTTGTTTGGCAGGTAACCCTTACTTTATTACTGGAAAAAATGGATTATAATGGAAAATTTTCCAAAAATCGAAATTCAGAAATTTTATCTCCATTTTCCATGAACTGTTGTGAAACACCCAAAGGGTTAACAAAGTTTGTACAATCAGTTTTGAATACCTTGAGGGTGTAGTTTCTAAAATGGCGTCATTTTGGGTGGTTTCTATTATGTAAGCCTCACAAAGTGACCTCAAACCTGGACTGATCCATAAAAAGTGGGATTTGGAAAATTTCTGAAAAATTTCAAAATTTGCTTCCAAACTTCTAAGGTATGTAACATCCCCAAAAAATAAAATAGCATTTCCCAAATACTCCAAACCTGAAGTAGACATATGGGGAATGTAAAGTCATCACTTTTTTGGGGGGTATTACTATGTATCATAGAAGTGGAGAAACAAACTTTAAAATTTGCTAAATTTTGCAAATTTTTGGGTAAAATTTGTATTTTTTATGCAAAAAAATAAACTTTTTTGACCCAATTTTAGTAGTGTCATGAAGTACAATTTGTGACGAAAAAACAATCTCAGAACGGCCTAGGTAAGTAAAAGCGTTTTAAAGTTATTCACACTTAAAGTGACAGTGGTCAGATTTTGAAAAAATGGCCTGGTCCTAAGGTGAAAATGAGCCCGGTCCTTAAGGGGTTAACCTAATATGTATGGCCACCTGAATGAAATTACAGATCAGTGAAGCAGTAGTATTCATTTGCAACATTTGTACTGTGTTCTCAACCAAAGTTAACTATGCTTTATTATACTGTAAGAAAGCATTAGTTATTTAAAAAACAAAAACAAAGTGTGAGCCCTCAATCTAAAAATAGTGGAATACCTTTTAATCTTGCCTTGATCACCTGATAAAGCAAAACACTGTGGGCTTAGTGGCCTTATCTGCTCTGCTATTCATCTTAGTGTGACATTTAGGACATTCTATGACTGACAGATCTTTGAGGCTTCAAAAGTAAAATGGAATGGTATTCTCTAACCGATAATTATGATAAAATCACCTAGTCTCCATCACTGTATCATGAAATATCTCATCCTAAACTTAGTAACTAGGGCTGAAGGACAAAATTACTGCGTGGAAACCAAAAAAAATAATACATGACTTTTAGTTCCAGTTCTTATAGTATGTAATTAAAGGCTTTTTTTCTTAAAGCTATGCCTTTTCCATATGCCCAGTAAGAGCAGAGGATCCCGCTCTATGAGCCAGAACAGAGATTTGCTCTGTACAAACAGCTGCCAGGATTTTAATACTGATAACCTATCCTTTGGATAGGTCATCAATACCTGATCAGTGGGGGTCCGACATCAGCTGTTTTAGAAGGCATCAGCACTCCCGTGAGCGCCACTGCGTTCTCAGAGCACACTAAGAACAACGCTGTACATTTGATATCGGCTGGGCTTGGTATTGTGCTCAGCCTTATTCACTTGAGGCTACGTGAACGATGAACGTGTCGTCACTGGCCTATGAGAAGCTGTGAAAACGGCTGCGGTGCCTTCACAAAAAGATGATCGGCATGGGTCCTAGGTGTCGGACCAGAGGATAGGTCATCAGTATATAAGTCTCGAGAAACCCCTTTAAAGGCTATGTACACCTTTTGGGGCTATTTTTTTAAAATGATCGTATTGTACTTTTTTTGAGCTAAAAATATTTTTTTTAGTTGGTTTTTATTAACAATATGGAATCCTTTTTTTGTGTACAGAGCTGACATGCTCTACTAGCTGCCTGTGGATTTTCTGTCATTTCCGTCATCTGAGGCACAGGCGGACTCCTTATCTCTGCTCTCTTACATTATAAACTACTGATAAGAATGTGGCTTAAATAAGTGTCTATGATCTCTTAGTAGTTTAGGGATAAGGATAATTAGATGACTGGCACAAAGTGAAAGTAGCAATCACACAGTTAGAAAAACAGTTAACCCTTTGTGACTGAACAGCTCAATATTTTTAATAAAGTTTAATTGGAAATATGATTTTTAGCCAAAAATAAGTTAAATGCAATCATTAAAAAAATGGACTCCACAGGTGTACATCACCTTTAAGTGGGCAACCATTCATCTGAAAGGCTGCTGCAAGGGTAAATTCCTGGTTGTTGGAAAATAAGACAACCCCTAACTATAGCAAAAATTGGGTTCTTTTATTAGGTAATATGATCTATAGTGAGATGTATACAACAATGTGATTGTTATACAACCATGTGATTGCGTTATTGCCGCAATCTCCTATGACACTCACAATGGTGGAAGTGACATTGAGTTTCTCAATATTTTTGTCATGCATGGTATCTATTCTTTTTTTTTTTTAACAATATTTTCCATGTGATATTTCTGATATTTATATAAGTTATCATACAGTTTATTTTTTCCTAATATTATGAAAAGTATTGTGACATACAAAATGATAAAATGTATGAAGAAATAGTTAAATAATACATGATAAATAGCCTTGCATCAATATTTGTAGCGTGTCATATTATATATTGTATAGATTGTAGTTTTTTTTCTTACATATTTTTATAATATAATAATATTTCCCGTTTTTTTTTACCCTTAGGAGTTATCTAATGTAGAATCTTTAATCAATATAATTATAATAACTTGATCAATTTTAGTGATAATTATAAAAGACACAGTGGTTATGAAATATTAGCCAATGTCTTTGTGTCAAAATGTTTTCAGTTCAGTTTTAAAAATGTTTGCCAAAGCATTTCAACTTATTACCTTTTGAGGACTGTGCTGCATGTATTTGCTAGAGTTTTATGCAAAATGTCCATTCAAGCAGAATAGAAATGGTATTTAACTTAATGTTAAATTGTTGTTTATTGTTCTTATGAGATCTGATCATGTTCTTGACTCAAAATATATGGCTCACATGTGGAACTGTAGTACGGCTTTGTAGTAACCGAAGAAGGCCCATGCCCTAAAGAGGATAAAAAACCCTTCTTCTGAGGTTTTCTAAAGGAAGGACGAAACCTACACAAATTGATTGCAACTCAGATTAGCAAGATAAGATTAGAATCAGATTTATAATTAGAAATGAGTGAATGTATACTAAATTAATCGGATTTATTACGAATTTCACATAAATTCATCTTCTAAGTGAATCTGAAGTTTTTGTGATTCCCTTCCAACTAATTGCACAAAAATGGCACCGAGTGCTGTTTTACTGAGACAATTGGCTGGAGAAATGACAGGAAAGAAGAAGATGGGGGATAACATGATCCTGGGAGGGACGGGGTTTGGGATAACCCTTATTAACTCGGAGGCTGACAGACAGTCTGATCAGTCAATCAGGGACGAAATTGTGGCAGTTCCTGCTACTAAGAATGCAATAGAACGCCATTCTGTGCTCACCTTTATACCTAAGAGCATGTGTTGTGGCTGTGCCTGCTAAAAAGCAATTGTAGAGCAGACACAAGGTGGTAATCAAGCTGCACTAGGGACACACTATAGGGAGATAACAGAGAGATATATTTGTGTAGATTTTAGGGTCTATCAGGGAAAGCATTTTACTGCAAAAGCTGCATTATTACTATTGTAAATTGTCAATCCAAGTGTGCAATGTGTTTGTAGAAGGGGATGGACATTTAACTGTGCCTCTCTCTTTAAATAACAGAAAACATATTTGCAACTTAATAATCTGTGTTCAGGGTGCACCTAGCCTTTCTGCTGTCTGAGGCGAAAACTGAAACGGCACCCCCCTCAATGCCAATTTCTTAACCTCACCCCTTTGCCACAATGAAAGCGTTCATTACCCATGGCCCTTCCGCTGCCCTACCTGGTGCTGCCTGAGGCAATCGCCTCACCTGGCCTCATTGGTGGTGCACCCCTGTCTCTGTACCAAATCCGTGACTTTTCATTTATAGGCCTCATAATAAAATGTCTGGTAAATGGAAGAGTGGAAAAGAAACTTCATCCAAGAGTCAGATTGTAGGTAGTAGTGTAAATAGCAGCACCAGCTAGTAGTAGTAGTAGTAGTAGTATTAGTAGTAGTAGTAGTAGTAGTAGTAGGCCACAGTAATTTCAGGCTCCCATTAGGCGCCTCATTATTATTGAGGATAAAGAGGGTAAGTTTATGGACTGGATGGCTCACTCCCCCTCTCAGCCACAGCAGGATGATATTGAGGACACCTCTGAGTCTGACAACGTCTTAGAGCCAGGGGTCACAGCATTCCTCCTGCTCCTCCTTGTTGCCACAGAAAAGCCTTTGAGTTGCATAAAATCTGTGTTCACTGCCCCTCCTAGTCTGGCACCTTCTTTTTTCCTAAGAGGCAACAAAACCTCATGTTAATTGGAAGATACTAAAAAGAGTCATCCTGTTGATGAATTGTGTGAGAACAGTCAGCATTTGGGCTGCCATGAGGAGGAGGTTCAGGGGGAGGTGGAGGACCTCATGAATAGCTATGTTTGGTGGTGATAGTAGTGGCACTTGCCATGGTGGTGGCAGCAGGGGCAGTGGTAGTGACATTGGCACTCTGGGCAAATATAGAGCAGGGAATTGGGAGAGGGGCTATGGAGTTCACAATGACATATCACAGTCTAATGAAAATGTTGGGAAAGGTGAGGACTCTGACAATGCTTGTGTATTTGACAGGACCTGTGAGCCAGATCGAGATGCTGAGAAGGAAGTGACATCAGAGGAGGAGGTTGGTGGTGGAGGCAGTATAGAGCAGTGGTAACATACAGCTATAGCGTCCCAAAAAACTGCCAGGCCAGATTTGCTTCTATTATAGTCAGCTCGGGAACTGGTAATGCCGCTGATACTGTGGATGCACACTCAAAACATGCCAGACCTAAGTCAATCTCGGATGCTGCTAGATCTGGGTATCACTTTGTAGTTTTTCTCCACAGTACTCGAAGACAAAAGCATTGCCATGTGCAAGATTTGCAGGATTAAAATAAGCCGTGGCCATTCAAACACAATCACAAATCTAGAAGTGGCTACTAGCTTTTTAAAAAAGTACCGTAGCTTTCAAAGAATGGTGGCCATGTCCAGAAAACTTTCCTCACATTTCAGCCTTTCTTCTGTAGCAAGAAACTCCCTCCTTGGACTTGCAGCAACAAAATGGTCTTCCATTACACCTCTTGATCTGCAATGTTCCAGCTCTCTGGAATTCTCAGTTGGGGGGCAGAGCAGGAAAGAACTGAGTCCTTAGGCACACTGATGAGCATGGCAAGCTGTATGCTCGCTTGCTTATGTAATGACAGGCGTATCCTTACCATAAATCTGATGATTACTAGATAGCCATGCTTTTAGAACGTCGCTATTAAAGCAAAATAGGTGCAGTTGCCAAAAGGGAGGCCCAATTGCATTATTACAAGGATACACTATGCACACAGCTTGCTGCAGCTTTCAGCGTGTGTCTGATAAGCATGCCCTTCTGAGCCTCCCGCCAAGTTACTAACCTCCCACTGTCACTGCCACCATAGGCAGCAGAAACTACAGTATCAGCAGCAGCCTGTTCAGTCTCATGAACATGATGGGGAAGTTTTTTCATGTGTCGCACCAGGCTGACCCCAATCAGCAAAGAGAGACCTAGCACCTGAACAATCAGTTTCAGTCTTTCTGTACCTGGACTGTGGCCTTTCTTTGGCGCATACCGTGTTCTCTGACCACAAGGACTTTTGGGCTGGCAGATTGGAACAGTGGCTGGAACTGTTCTGGATTGCTCTCTCTGTACTGTCTTGTCCAGCTACCAGTGTCATCTCAGAAAGGGTTTGCACAGAATGTGACAATGTCACACCCAATCGGACAAACTTGTCCTCTACCAGTGTACAAAATATCACTTTCGGCAAAATAAGGGCAGCATGGATCTATGAGGGTTTTCAGACACCTCCGGATAAAGCTGATGGATAGATCTGCCATTGCTGACGCTGGCTATTTATGGCTAACCCAACTCACCACTTCTAATACCCCTGCTGCCACTTCCATTACCCCTACAGCAATTAACATTACCCCTAAAAAGTTGCCACTACTACTACCCTAACACAGCCTCACACACATCGACTGCCTTGTCTGTTCAATGCTGTGCTACTACTGCTGTCACTACTATTACTGCCAGTTATTACTCCTACACAACTTACCCTTTCCATGTTGTACTGCTGCTGCAGCTCCCAAATAAAAGGGAGAATTTTTCCAGGCTTGTTCAACTTTAGAACAAGCCATTGTTTTTTTCTGACAATTAACACTTAAGTGTGAATAAATACAGGCAGGTATTTTGCCTCCATTAACGCACAATTTTTGGATGCTTGTGCAAAATAAGCTACTGTTTATCATGATATTAACGTGTGTGTGTGTATAAACAGGGGCAGGGATCTACCCCCATAATTTTTGGACACTTGGTCCCAACAAGCCACTGTTTTTTTCCGATAACACTGTGTGTTTCAACACCATCTGACCCCAGTAATAGATAATTTTTGGAACCTTTCTAATATTAAAAAGCATAAAAAACTATTTTTAAACACAAAATACGTTTACTCATAGCTATATATATCATTGTCACTCAATGATTGACATTATTTGCTGTTGCTGTGATTGCGTTCCAGAGCTTAAAGAGCTTTAAAAAAATAAGATATAAAAAAAATATAAAAAATCTAGGACACAATAGAGTATCATATACTAATATACACTTCAATTAGAGCACATTTGATTTGTGTAGAGTTGATTTGGCTATGAATCAAATTTTTTTAAAAAGTTTGGCAAATCACACACCAAAAGAATTTCAAGATCGCGCATCTCTATTTATATAATAGTTTGATGTAGATAAGATCACATATTAAAGGGGTTAACCTGGAATTTATATTGATGAAATATCCTCTGTCTCTGGATAGGTCATCAATATCAGATCAGAGCGGGGGTCCAACCCCCGTTGCTCAGCTTTTACAAGGGACGTGAGTGCCATAACCTCTTCCTAGGCTATGTGATATCACCATACATCGGTCACATGTAGTTGCAGCTCAGCCCAATTCAAGTCAATGGGGCTGAGCTGCAATACCAAATACAGTCGCTTTACAATGTACGGCGCTGTGCTTGGAAAATGCTGGGAGCCAGCTGTGCTCGCCAGAGCTCCCATGAATATGGCAGCTCGCTGAAACAGCTGATTGACATGGGTGCCTGGACTCGGACCCCTGCCGGTTGATAATGAGGACCTATCCCAAGGATAAGTCATTAATCTTAATTCCTGGATATCCTCTTTAAGAACGTGCCATGCACACTTCTTACAAATGTACATTTTTCCCTTATATTGCTATATGCCAACTATCACAGCTATTCTAAATGTAGGGTATATGAGTAAATATTGTGCCACAGCATCATATACAAGATTACAAGTATATAATTTATTATGGAGGCACATGGGGCAATGCATTGACTAAACATAGACTAATAAAGTACTTACTAAGCAGTAAATGTTACACTTTGGTTCGTTTTTTTTTTATTTTTTGCTATATTTAATCACTTATTCTGTGTACCAGCCTAATAATGGCATCCTATGACGCCAACTTTACAGACATATTCTATTTTTATGAACGGAATCAATAAATTTAATGTTAAAATGCAGAAAACAAACCTCCCACAGCACAAATTATGGAGCTTCTTCTGAATGCATGGCTTTGGTTTTTTTGTGTGTTTGTTCTGCTGTGTTTATACAGTAGGAGGAGAAAATTGTTGATACTCTTTAGTTTCTATCTCTGTAGGTACTCTACAGATTAAAAGAAAAGATCCAGTTTTCATTGAGTCAGGACAAAAAAAACCAAGAGATACACCTGTCACCGCTCTCGGTTCAGCCTACACAGTCTGAGGCAAAGCGTTCGAGCAGTATGGTTCATCCTGAACATATCCCCAAAGCTGTGAATGTTGTTGTGGACCCACTGTGCCCAGGCACCTTTGAGCTTAGACTTCCAGCTTCTGCAGGACCCTCCCCATTTAAGATGAAACCTGTTGGCCTACAAGAAAGGTAAGCCTTTGCTTTATTACTCTTAAATTAATGGAATCTATAATGCATAAATGTCTTATGAATCCTGTACTTACAGACAAGCTGTGGAGTTATCTCATGTAGGTTTCAGTCTGTAACGGACCATGTCCACATAGTGGTACTAACTTCACAAGAAGTATATTTTTGGAGTGTGTTTATGTGGTGATGGGGTGACAAATGCAAACTTGGGGAACATGCCAATGTGTTACCCACACAATAGTACTAACCAATTTTACCACAGTTAGTAGTGTTATTGCTTATGTGAATTACAGTGATGATGTATGGTATTTTCAAGATAATTATAAATTAAATAGGTCACGTGGTTAAAGGGGCATCATAAAATGGTATTTTTTAAACTCAATATTCATTTAACTTTTCTAGAATTTTTGACAGTTTTTCATCTCAGCGGTACTATGCCATTGAAAATGAAATACAAGTTATTGTCATTCTGTAGCAGTCAGCACAGAGAGATAACACTCCTATTTAGATAGGTTATCCATTTTCAGTTTACGACTGCTGTGAGGGGAAGATGTTATTTAAAGGGTAATCCTCGTGATAACAGTAAAATTGGGATAAAAGTATGATAGCTCCATTGTTCTCTTGATAGGCCTAGATAAAGATGCCTATGTGATGCTCTAATTGAGTGACTCATCCCTCTTCTCTTTCTGGTCTGTATAAGGTAGTCAAGAGAGGCAGTTTGCTATTCTAAAATTCCAAACAAAGGAAATCCAGGGCAGGAAATAGTATACATGGAGTGACTTCAAAAATTATTTCCGGAAAACCATCCAGCCATTATTTATAAAAACAAATGACAAAGAATATAATGTTAATACAACATTGTATGTGCCAACACATTTTAATCGTAGTGTCCCTTTAATGGAAAAGTAGAATGCTTTTTTATTTTTTAAATATTTGAAAAAACTTTTTTTTACTCTTTTTTTTACACATATTTTAAATTAATTAACATTGTAGCCTATGGAAGATCCACCATGTTTCCATAGGAACTACTGCTCTGATAGCCTGGGATTCTTCAGAGGAACCAAGGCCAGCACAGCTAACGAACAGCTCTCCGTCTCAGATGCTGTGGTCAGTTTTAAATGTCTGCGATCAGTGTTATCACCGATTGCAGACATTTCCTTCAGGTGCCTGTTGCACTCCAAAGTGGGCGCATTTTTTTTAAAGACCCTACTGCTGATGTATATAGTCGTATGGCAGTAGGAAGTGGTTACATTTTTTTTTTATAAAGTTGTGTTTAATAGCTTAAAAGACTTACAGATAAAATAGTTTTGAAAAGGACATAACTCAGTTTATAAAACAAATGTTTCAACTTTACATATTGATTTTTGTATCTAATCACTTGTCTGAAGCCATGTGCTAATGCAAAATATTACTTTGGTAATGGATGTCATGTTCAGTAGATTGTCAAAATACTTTGGGGGTCATTTATCAAGCTGAAATAACTAGGCGTATTTCAGGCGCAGATTGCGGTGCAGTGGTTAGTCACAATCTGCAGCTTCTCCCCGCTCACCCCAGGTCTAAAAAAGTGGGAGTGGCATGGTCAGGGAAGGGGACAGGCTTGCAGGCCCATCTCATTCACCATTTTCTACGCCTATTTCAAGCTAGAAAGTTGTCTTACATTTAGAAGCGGCACTGGATCCGCCAAAGTTATGAAGAGGCCTAGGCCAGTCTTAATAAATATGCCCTTTGTGTTTGAAATCTTCAGTCTTTTAAAGATATCTAGTAGCTGCTAAGGAATGGGGATAGCCCTACATTCTACTTTTTTTCTGATCTTTTGTGTTCTTTTTTTATTCTCTCCAAGGGCACTTAGCATTATAATGTAGTAAAAGGTTGCGTCCACAACATGACATTTCTTTCTTGATCCCTGTTTACAGTTCTGCAGTGTCTTGTTTCCGCCACCTACTCAAAATTCTTTGTTTCATTTACTGTTTACCAATGCTGTTCCTAAAACTGGATTCTGATGTTTAGTTCAAATTTCAAAATGTCAAGAGGTCAAAATAGCTGATGAGGAAACAAGTTACTTGATAATGTTGCACCTTTCAATATAAGGCAACAAGATTCATTTTCTAGATCAATCATTTTATAAATTTGTTTCCCTCCTGTTTATCATTCATCTCTAGGTTTGGTGTTCCATAAATAGGATGATATTCATTCCCTATACAGGCTTGTTTGCCACCTCTATTTACCTTTTCAATATCAGGCCAAAATATATTTTCTGAACATTGGTATATGATGATATGAAAACAAGTCAGCAAATCTTTAAGAACAGTTATACAATTCAACTTTAGGCAATTATAAAAGGCCCAATTAATACATTGTCTCATCAGTACAGCCATTTTACGTACGATTAGAGATGAGCAAAGCGAGCTTCGGATGTTACAAAACTTCGGATTAATACTGTATGGAGATCCGTCTCTGTAGAGTATTAGAATGTATGGACAACCTTTGGTAAAATATGTTAACTAAAATAGGATAACAACATAGAATAAAGGAAGGCCTCCATTATTAGGTTATGTATCCCAGAGGAAAAACTCTGTATGTACCTGTACTAAACAAAACTATACTGGTATCTGAAGCTAAAACTGCTCATACTGCAGTTCCAGACTTTTCTCTTTGTGCCCTGAAAAGCTGCTCAACAATGAGTAGGTATATTTTTGTAGATATGTAAAATCGTTTTTACTCAAATGTGTCTTTTCAATGATTTATGAGTTTTATCTTTACGTGAATTGCACTAAAGTTGTAATAATAATAGATTAAGGGGCAAATTTTTTAAGCCCCATAGCTGGCGGAGGATCCGCCAAAGTTATGAAGAGATGTAGGCCTCTCCATAACTTCGGCGCATTCAGCGCCAGTTTTAAATGTAAGGCAGCTTCCAAGCCACACCCACAATTTTACACCTGACGGTTAATTGTGATGCCATCTGCACCTGGAATACGCCTAATATAGATGTTTTCAGTATAATAAATGACCCCCTAAGTTGTAACATTAAACCACCAACATAAGATTGTGTAGGTCCCCCTTGTGTCTCATACACAGCTCTGACCTTTCGAGAAGTGGTCTTCACAAGACCTCTGAAGGTGTCCCATGGTATCTGGCCCTAAGTCATTAGCACCAGCTATTTTAAGTCAAGACCTTAAGCTTTATGTTATTTTCTGCAAACCATTCCTAAACCATTTTTGCAGTGTGACAGGGTGCACACTGACACAGAGCACTGACTTTGGGGAATACTGTAGCTATGTAGGGATATAACTGGCCTACAGCAATATCTAGATAGGTGCTACATGTCAAGGCAACATCCACATAAATGGCAGGGCCATCCTGCCATAGTGCATCTTTATGCCATCTCTTCCCCAGGTACGCAATGCACATGCCGCTATCCATTTTCATGATGTCAGAGAAACAGTGATCCACTAGATCACCTTATGCCAGGCATGTCCAAACTCTGGCCCTCCAGGTGTTGCAGAACTACAACTCCCATCATGCTCTTCTGTAGGTTGATAGCTGTAGGTTGTCCAGGAATGATGGGAGTTGTAGTTTTGCAACATCTGGAGGGCCGGAGTTTGGACATGCCTGCCTTATGCCATTGCTGCATGATCCAGTGCTGACACTCATGTGCCCACTGTAGATGCTTTTGGCAGTGAACCATGGGTCAGGGTCAGCATGGGCACTCTGACCTTTCAGCATCTATGCAGCCTTTTATGTAGCAAGCTTTGAAGCACCTTTCTATTTTAGTCATAATTCCCTTTTTTTCTACAGTGTACTATTGTAAATCTTCTGTGGGACCAGACTAAACAGGTTATTCTTTGCTTCCCATGTGTGTTAGTGAGCCTATGGCTACTTTCACACTAGCGTTTTTAATGGATTCTGCAGGGTTCAGCAAAAACACTTCCGTTTCTGATAATACAATCATCTGCATCTGTTATGAACGAATCCGTTATAAAGGATCCGTCATGAACTCCATTGAAAGTCAATGGGGGGAGGATCCGTTTTCTATTGTGGCAGAGAAAACGGATCCATCCACATTGACTTGCATTGGGGGTCATGCCGGATCCATCTTGCTCCGCATCCCAGGATGGAAAGCAAACTACAACATGTTGCTGTTTCCTCTCCAGTATGGGAACGCAACTAAACAAATGGGGATGCATTTTGGAGGATTCCGTTCTGTTCAGTTCAGTTTTGTCCCCATTGACAATGAATGGGCACAAAACTGAACTGTTTTTTTCCGGTATTGAGCACCTATGACAGATCTCAATACCGGAAAACTAAAATGCTAGTATCAAAGTAGCCTTAAGCGCCGATGGCTATGTCACTGATTTAACGATTGCCCTCCATTGGACCACTTTTGGCAGCTATTTACCACTGCATACCAGGAACAACTTTTAAGACATGCCGTATTAAAGATGCTCTCACCCAGTCAACCCCAAATCACAGTTTGCCTCTTGTCATTGTTGCTTACTTGCTCTTACACTTGTCTATTTTTCCTGCCTTCAACAAATTACCTTCAAGAACTGATTGTTCACCTGCTGCCTAATATATCTCATATATGACATTTGGCAGATATCATTGTAACATGATAACCAATGTGAGGCTACTTTGACATATGCGTTTTGCACTACGGTTTTGAGATCCAGCAGAGGTTCTCAAAACCACAGCCAAGTGCTTCAGTTCGATTTAATACATCCAGATGCATCCGTTCCAGTCGGATATCATTGTAGTAAATCGAAACTGAACAAACCGGATCTTTTCAGATCCCCCCCCCCAAAAAAAACATCCGCCACCATCGACTTACATTGTTTTTAGTGCTGGATCCGGTTTGTTCAGTTTCACAGATCGGACGCAAAACCGCAGCTTGCAGCAGTTTTGTGTCTGGTCAAAAAACTGAACAGACCACCACGGAATGCATCCTGATCTGGTTTATTTTGTTTTGTCCCCATTGGCAATGAATGAGGACAAAACGGAAGCGTTGTGCCCCGGTTTGGAGATCCTCTACCGGATCTCAAAACCGGAATGCAAAACGCAGATGTGAGAGTAGCCTTATTCATGTCATTTGTCAATGGCTAAATGGTGTATATGGCCTATAGCCAATAAATAATCCAGTATGTAGCCAGTTTTGCATCATTTATACATACTATGGCAAGTTGGAGGGGCACCTCCTGTATGAAAGTGTTTTTATATATAGATTTCTCATACAAAGACTTATAGTACAGTAGAGTACAAAGGTATCTGACACAGGAACTTTATTCTAGTTACGTGGCTTCAAGCATTTTTCAGGTTGTGACACACCTGTTGACACATACACCTACTTCATAAGTCATGTAATTGACACACCTGGGTTAAAATATAGAAAAAGTTAAAGTTAATTATAGTAAAGTGATAGAATAATAAAAATATAAACCAATGAATCACTCATTTCTAATAATATAATTTAAACTTAGTAGAATTACAAGAATAAATCTAAGGCAGGTGTTATCAACCAGGTTATTTGGGGAAAAGATTAGCATGGATATTAAATACGGTAATACTTTGGTACCTATCATGATAAGGCTGTCCTAGCAGCAGGTACAATTATGTACTTAAGTGATAAATTCTGTTACTGTTCTGCAAACAGATTACTGTGTCCAAATCTCCAGGTCGGGCATTCCCATCTATGAATATCATATGCTTTTGTCTTAGCAGTTGTCATTTGCTGTGGCAACAGATAGGGCTGAAAAGAGTATTATAGTTACATGGCATGACCTATCTAGTAGATAATTAATGAAATGAAACATGTATGTGCCAAAGCTAATTTTAAAGAACAAGTCATAGTAGGTTCATCATTCCTCAATGCGCAACTTTTTACAAAGCTTGAAAATAATGTCACTGTTAAACAATATAGACAGGAGTGGATTGGCTATAGACCTTACAGGGAAATTTCCCGGTGGGTCGATGCCCAGGGGGCCGCCTGGGCCCTCCTCACGGCCGGTCAGTGGAAGTTTTCAGGGATATATTTTGTGCTGCTGGCAGTATTTTATAAAGGACAGTGGTATTTTGATCTGTTGGGTGGTATAATGTGCCACAATATGGTATTGCTGGCCCTGCCTTTGCATCAATTAGGACCCGACTACAAAACGTCGCCACTTTTAGTATTTTTCCAAGGCCACTTTAAGTTCCCAGTCCTACCCTGAATATAGAACAGCACTACATTCATAATAATGTCCTATATTAACACTATGCAGAAGTAAAAGTTAAAGGGGTTTTCCATGCTAACAAAATGGATGACCTATCCTCAGGATAGGTCATCAATATCAAATTGGTGGGGGTCCAACACCCAGCACCCCCACGATTAGCTGTTTTTGTGAGCTGCCAGCAACCACACAGTGACTACTCCAGGAGGTAGCGGCCTGGTGTTCCCCTGTAGCAAAATCCAGATCCCTGTATAAGGGTTAAAGGGCTGAGACAAATCTGTCAGTTTACACAGTGGTTCCACTCCCACTGCCGTAACAGTGAATAGATAAAAATAAAACCCAAAAATCAATGACAGAATTGCTGCTTTTTCCAGTCTCCCCTTCAAAAAAAGAATAAAAGTTATACATACATCAAGTACCTTAAAATGGTGCCATTAAAAAAATAACTTATCGCACAGTTATAGCTTTCAATATGTAGGGTTGAAAAAAAACAAAACACTGCAGCCTTAGAGTGTAAACCAGGCCATATTCTTAAAGGGTTAAAATATAATTACTTTAGATCCTCAAGCAAAACAACAAATAGGATGTACCAAGCAAACTCTCGGGAGGGTTTCTTGCTACTGCAGACTGCAATATTTTCCTCCTTAAGGAAGACTCTTTCAATGTTCTACTGTCCGTCCTATATATATTTCATAAACATTTTGAATAAAGTTTTTCAATTTTTAAAAAGAAGTAAAATATAGCAAAAACAATATATATTTAACATATCTTTTGGGAGCTGGGAGAGAGGTTGGAAACCTGCACGCTAACAATTAGTTTGTCATAAAACATATCATTTGTATCACACAGGGAACACACTAAGACGTTGGGTAGAGAGGACATGTTTGCCACAAAGCCCCAGCCTTGAAATGTACTGAACGTAAAAACTAAAATGCCTTTGACAACAAAGAGTTAATCCATCCAGCAATAACGGCTTTAGGGTATTTTTACATATTGTGGGTTCTGTCTGAACATGCAGATTTCACAACTAAATCATGACAGAATCCTTAGCGGTTTCATCAGCAGTGAATATGACATGCTCTGAAAGAATTCTAGCTGAATAACCACAGAAGGCATTTTATAATCTGTAGCATGTTCATTATTGATTCAGATTTCTCGCTGAAAATCCAGAATTTGCCAGTGGAAGTTGCTGTCGCCTCATCATTTCCCATCCAGAGGACATGTGCTATTACATAGATGAACTGCAGTTCATGAAATGCATGAACAGCCCAGGTCAAGTGTCCCCTTTAAGTATTTTACTATAGCTAGTAGCACTGATTCCTCATACACACGACCTTGTGCCCAGGGGCGGATTAAGTGCATGATAGGCACGGGGCTGTCTACCCATACCTCTCACATCCAGTGACTTCTCCTGTCATGTAGATCTTCCCTTTCCTCTTCTCCTCTGTTTGACCCAGAACGCCATGACTAATTCCTCCACCCGCATCTCGTCTCTACAGAGTTTGTCACACAGACACATTAGATTTCTCATAATTGGAGTCATTTATCAAACTGGTGTAAATTAGAACTGGCTATGTTGCCCATAGCAACCAATCAGATTCCACCTTTCATTTTGCAGAGGAGCTGTCAAAAATGAAAGGTGGAATCTGTTGCTATGGACAACTAAGCCAGTTCTACTACAACAGTTTGATAAATGACGCCAAAGATCCCTATAGTGTCTACAGCAGTTATAATGTCCTCTAGAGTACCCCCAGTAATAATAACACCCTATATTGTTCTCCAGGTAACAATCCCTGTATAGTGTCCACAAAAATAATGTCCCTCAATAGCAACGTCCCCACACTACCTCCATATAGTATTTTCCCTTCACACTGCCCCCATATGTAATTTCCCCCACACTGCACTATATAGTAATTTCCCCTACACTGCCCCATATAGTAATTTCCCCCACACTGCCCCCATATAGTAATTTCCCCCACACTGCACCATATAGTAATTTATCCTACACTGCCCCCATATAGTAATTTCCCCCACACTGCCCCACATAGTAATTTCCCCCACACTGCCCCCACATAGTAATTTCCCCTACACTTCCCCTATATAGTAATTTCCCCTACACTGCCCCTATATAGTAATTTCCCTCACACTGCCTCTATATAGTAATTTCCCCTACACTGCCCCTATAGTAATTTCCCTCACACTGTCCCATATAGTAATTTCCCGCACACTGTCCTCATATAATAATTTCCCTCACACTGCCCCATATAGTAAATTCCTACACACTGTCCCATATAGTAATTCCCCCCAAACTGTCCCATATAGTAATTCCCCCCACACAGTCCTCATATAGTAATTTCCCCCACACTGCCCTCATATAATAATTTCCCTCACACTGCCCCATATAGTAAATTCCTACACACTGTCCCATATAGTAATTCCCCCCACACTGTCCCATATAGTAATTCCCCCCACACAGTCCTCATATAGTAATTTCCCCCACACTGCCCCCATACAGTAATTTCCCCCACACTGCCCCATATAGTAAATTCCCCCACACAGTCCTCATATAGTAATTTCCCCCACACTGTCCCATATAGTAATTTCCCGCACACTGTCCTCATATAGTAATTTCCCCCACACTGCCCCATATAGTAAATTCCCCCACACTGTCCCATATAGTAATTCCCCCCACACTGTCCTCATATAGTAATTTCCCTCACACTGCCTCATATAGTAATTTCCCTCACACTGTCCCCATATAGTAATCTCCCCCCACACTGCCCCCATACTGCCATCCATTAATTTCCCCCCATACTGCCATTCATGAATTTGCCCCCACAACTGCCATCCATTAATTAATTTGCCCCCACACTGCCATCCATTAATTTGCCCCCATACTGCCATCCATTAATTAATTCGCCCACATCCTGCCATCCATTAATTTGCCCCCACAACGGCCATTTATTAATTAATTTGCCCCCATACTGCCATCCATTAATCTGCCCCCATACTGCCATCCATTAATTTGCCCCCACAACTGCCATCTATTAATTAATTTCCCCCCATACTGCCATCCATTAATCTGCCCCAATACTGCCATCCATTAATTTGCCCCCACAACTGCCATCCATTAATTTGCCCCCCTACTGCCATCTATTAATTTTCCCCCCTACTGCCATCTATTAATTTGCCCAAACAACTGCCATCCATTAATTAATTTGCCCACACACTGTTATCCATTAATTTTCCCCCACACTGTCATCCATTAATTAATTTGCCCCCACACTGCCATCCATTAATTTGCCCCCACAACTGCCATTCATTAATTTGCCCCCACAACTGCCATCCATTAATTAATTTGCCCCCACACTGTCATCCATTAATTAATTTGCCCCCACACTGCCATCCATTAATTTGCCCCCACAATTGCCATCTATTAATTTGCCCCCACAATGCCATCCATTAATTTGCCCTCACACTGCCATCCATTAATTTGCCCTCACACTGCCATCCATTAATTAATTTGCCCCCACAACTGCCATCCATTAATTTTGCCCCATACTGCCATCCATGAATTAATTTGCCCTCATGGAAACATGCCCCACTGTCACTTGATATCTCCTCTCCCTCCCAGGTTAGAACACACACAAAAAAATAAATAAAAAGCTAATACTTACCTGTATGCTGAATGGTGTGGTAGGCGCGCGTACATCAAAGCCTGGGCGCGCCACTATACAGGCGCACAATGATGTCATCACGCACGCCGGGCTTCTACCACCACATAGGCCTGAAGCCTATGGCAGTGATAGGCGGCGGGGCAGGGAACTATACGCTCCCGTGCCTAGCCGTAGTATGTGGGTATTCGGGGCGGCGCTGGGCCCTCCAGCGATGCCGGCTCCGGGGCGACCGACCCAAACGCCCCAATTATAATCCGCCACTGCTTGTGCCTGCCGGAAAAATTGCGGTCCGTTAGGCATGGGCACTGACCGTAGGGCCACCACATGCGGACGTGGACCCATTCTCTTGAATAGGGTCCACGTTCTTAATCTGCCCGCCCAAAAAAGTAGTGTAATGACCCAGAGTGCCAATACCACCTCTTTTGTGCCTTCACTATCTGTAATGTGTGATCCTGTATCATCATAGATATATTTATTACCATATCCTTCAATGTGTGTATGTATTTCCTAACAGTTAAACCACTGTTAACATGTAATGTGTCTGGTCTACCAGCAGGTGGCACCTTCTAGTTCCTTTCCAGCTCTCTTTAGAGAGGGAGGAGTTTAGTCAGCGTTGGTCAGTCTAGTCTACCCTCCTCAGGGAAAAGTTGTGTTTCAGCCAGCTGAGCGCTGTCTGCTCTGCTAGGCCCAAATGCCCTGCCTGTGAAGTCTAGATGGTTGCTTGTCCCCTCCTGGGCTTGCATTGCCTCCCAAGCTAAGAGAGCTTGATGCCAGGAAAAGAGATTCCTAAGATTAAAGTAAGAGACAGACTACAGCTAACCTAAGTTCTAGCAGAGGAGGAAAAGTTCCTATTTGCCCAGCCAGCATAGCAGTGCTGAGAGAGCTACATCATAGTAGAGCAGAGATTGTTGCAGAAGTGTTTGCCTGCCAGAATAAGCCAATACCTGCTGATGACCAAGATAAAGTTTGCCAACTGTCTGGATTACCATCTATGCCAAGTAAATCTGTGTTCAACATTACTACAAGGTCTGGACTCCATTTATTATGCTTATTCATCACCCAAGTTCAACAACCCCCTTTTTGCACTTGCCTCGTCTGGGATCCAAGGATATCCAGGTAGGAGCACTGTGACACGGGTCTATAACATCTACAGAGACACTGTAGGCCACTCTACACCACTCTGGCATTCCTACCCTGGGTTCCATCTACAAAGGGGACTCCATGTCCCTGTTGCTTAACTGCAATTGGTGTCACGACTACTTGTTTTAACAGAGGGACATATATTCGTAAATTTCTATTAAGAGGCAAGGGATCCCCCAGTCGCGGGCAGTGGGCCTCTGCAGTAGTGCATGCACTACTTTTTTCTGGTGCGTTGTCACAGACAAAAACCCCACAGAGGCACTCCATAGTGCTTCTGTGGGGTTCTGTGCCTCCATTCTGCACCGACCTTCAGGATTGCAGATCCATTCAAGTGAATGGGTCTGCATCCATGACGTGGGGTGCACGCAGCCGGTGCCCGTGTATTGCAGACCTGCTGTTTGCGGGCCATAATACGGCCACGGCCGGGCAATGGTCGCGTGCATGAGCCCTGAGACAGATTTGTTAATTTGCAACTGAAAATCTGTTCTTTTCTTCTGGATTCGGATGCATTGGGGGCAAACATACGGGTTTCTGCAAGTCCTATTCAGTTGACAGATCCTGCTTAAAGGGGTGTGTAAAGATTGCTCTGTTGTTTTGCAAAAATCACAGCAAAAAATGAAATACAACCTCTATTAACTGAAAAGCAAACAGAACTGCCACAGTCTTATGTAAGCTGAAAATACGCCTTAATGGTGGGTTCTAATGTGCATTAAATACACGTATAACCATCTTATCATTAGTAACATGTCCTTTCAACAAAAATAATTCCTACATTTCTCCCATTTATGATACACTTCAAAGTCTGAAAGCACAGACATTTCCCTTTAGGTTACAGTGTTTTCATTACCTTTTCATATGGCCCAGTTTATGCAGACGGTAATCAACTGGGTTTTCGGATGCTTTGGGGGTTTGTGGTTTCAAGAGTGAATATTCCTCTGGGATGTCATTAAAACTTTAGAGATCACGGCCTAATGTTCTTCCTGTGCTTGATAAACAGGTTAGTACAGGTTAACTCTTTATCAAATAGTATATGTATAGAATTGTAGCGTGGCACACAGAATCATCCAAAGCAGTGTAGCAGTGGAGATTTTAGAAATCTCTCATGACCAACAACAATCTGTACTCAGTACTGTAGTTCCTATCAGTGGATGCAGAGGAGTAACTTGATGCCCGTAATGCACAATCTGTAAAAGGGCTCCCGACTGACTATCTTCCTCAGGGTAGGTCATCAGTATGTGATCGTGGGATGTCTGACGCCTGGCACCCCCGCCGATCAGCACCACAGTGTCTTCTTAGGCCTGTGACATTGCGTTCCTTGGTCACATGTCCTAGAGGCACAGCTCAGTACCAAGGAAAGTGACTATACAATGTACGGCGCTGTGCTTAGTAAGCTGTGAAGAAGCCACGCCACACACCAACCTCTTCAAGATGCCAGGAGTCGGACCTCCACCAATCCTGAGGATAGCTTATCAGTATTAAACACTCTGACAACCCCTTTAAGCACCTGGTTGGGTGCAGAAGCTTATAGCCCTCGGCCAGTGTTATATTGCATATCTTTACATATTGCAGTTATGGTCAGTATTTTGAAGCTAAGATTGGGAGTGTATGTAAAAAAGAGAGGTACGGTATAGATGATTCCATTATTTATTTTTCTGTGTTGAGGTCTTGCTACTTGTTTGGTATGCAAAATTAAAACCAAAGAGTCTACGCTGTCTTATGACAGCTAAACCTGCGGGAAGAAAACATGTTGTCGGAAGCTTAATATCGTATCATGATGTTTGTTTGGGCTTAATTAGTGCTGTGTGACTTGAATCAACAGTACAGCATGTATGTTGCTTCTAGGCTGCTTATCGTGCACTTTGTCCTGTTACTTTGTTGCTACTGGTTGTGTTTTATACACACAGGAAATAGCAATACCAATCAATGCAGTTCCCAAGGTGACAGGAAGCCGGCTCCGTCCCCTGCTGATTGTACATGTCTGGCTCCACCTTTCTTCTACTTTTCCTTTTTAGCTATGCTTGAAACAAGCTCTTCTAACTGCTGCTTAAGCAATTTAATACATGGAAGACGACTTGTGATAAGAAGGCAAAGATACTGCATTTTATAGACGCTTTTCCAGGAAAGGAAAGAATGGAGCAGTAATTCAAGATATAAGGAATGTACGGATGTCCAACATCCATAGATAAGAATAAAATAGTAATAATCCTTAAACATTCAGATTTTCCAGTTTTCTAAGGTTTAGTGGATGTTACTGTAGCTTAAAGGGTTATTCCTATGAAAGGCCAAGCTGGGAGCAACCACGGTAAGGGCCAGTCAGGAGTGGCCTCTGCTGTATCTATATATATATATATATATATATATATATATTGTAAGAGGGCGCAAGGTGCCGTCATGGACGGGAGGTACGTGTCACCGAGGTTCCTGGCCTCGGTGAGGTAAGAGCCGGATTTTTGGTGTGTCAGCAGCAGCTAGTGCTGCTTGACACCTTGCTATTTAGTTTGGCTGCAAAGCCAATCCGGGCCGGCTCTTACTGGGAGTAGGCAAAGAGTTGGGTGGGTGCCTACTCCCCACGGTCCAGGCCGGGTTTTCCAGGGCCTTTATAACACAGCCAGCAGCTGGGTGTGGGGGTGTGATTGTCCTGGAGCTGCTGCTAGTGTTGTGTTGCTCTCTGGGCTGGAAGGATGAGCTCAGCAAGGAGTCGTGCAGTCGTCCTGGAAGCCTGAAGGTGGATTATCCTGCGGCTGGGCCGACCGCCAGGTGCGAACGCACACCTAAACATCTCACAGGTGATTGAACCTGGTTTTGGACTCTTTGGTTTTGCTTTTTGTGTTTGCTGAGTGTGAATTAACACCAAGAGACTGTTTATCGTTTATTTTGTGCAAGTGTGAATAAAACACTGTTTATTGCACTTTCTGGACTTCTTGTTTTGCCTCTGTACTGCACCCGCACTGCTATCTACCAGAGCGACTCCCCACATTTGGTGTCGGATGCGGGCATGCGCAGTGAGGCTGGCGTAAACGCCGAAGTTTTTTCCCAAAGTGAATGTCATATGTCAAGCCGGCAAAGTTTCAACACGTGAACTCTGATAAGATGGAGGCAGTTGTAAAGGCTCTCGTGGAGGCCAATTTACAGCAGCGGGAGGCCAACAAGCAGCAGCAGGAGACAAACCAGCTGCTGTTGCAACATGTAATGGCTTTGCAAGCGACTGGAGCCTCTCACCGTGCCCATGATGCCCGGAAAGCGGTCCGTGCAGCAATTCCCAAGATGACCCCGAGGATGATGCCGAGACCTACCTGGCAGTCTTCGAAAAAGTGGCCGTGAGGGAGAAGCTGCCCCGTGACCAGTGGGCTGAGGTGGTCGCTCCGTTCCTGGCTTCCGGACCCCAGCAGGTGTTTTTCGACTTGTCGGACGACCAAGCGGCCGATTATGACACCGTGAAAGGAGAGATCCTAGCCAGACTGGGGGTGAACGTGCTGGTCCGCGCTCAAAGAGTCCACCAGTGGGACTTTAAAACGACTGAACCTGCTAGGCCGCAGTACTACGATCTGCTGCACAGGCTGCAAAAGTGGCTGCAGCCTGATCTACTAAGTCCCACTGCCATGCTGGATCGACTGTTGGCGGACATCTTTTGGAGGGCCCTGCCTTATCCCCTCCAGCACTGGGTCGGCCAGGCGTCTCCGGTAAGTGCCCTGGAGATGGTCGACCTGGTGGAGCGTTACGAGGCCACCAGAAACCTGCAGGGGGTCTTGCTGGGAAGGGGCCAGTCAAACCCCGGAGGCCTCCACCCCAGTTCCGACGACCGGCGACAGAGAGACCTGCACGGAATGTATCCCCTGCGGATCCGCCTCCCGTGGTATGCTGGAGGTGTCAGGAGCCAGGCCACATCAGGGCCGACTGTCCGCATCAGGGTGAGCCGATGGATGTGAACTACGGGTATCGCCACTCCCTGTATGCGCGGAAGCTGTGTGCAACTGGCACCCGTGAGGGGCAGGACAATAACCACCTGTGTCAGGTAGAGGTGGGAGGTTCTCTGGCAGTGGCCCTGCTGGACTCCGGGAGTTTAGTCTCCCTGGTAAGAGCTGCCCTAGTACGGCCTGCGGAGTATACCGGCCGTAAAGTCGGAGTCCTATGCATCCACGGAGACTTAAAAGACTACCCCACTGCATTAGTGACTTTGTCCACAGCTGCTGGTAAGTGGACCCACGAGGTGGCTGTCGCTACCAAACTCCCACATGAACTGATACTTGGGAGGGACTTCCCAGGTTTCCCGGCGCTGTGGCCGGCTATAAAAGTGTCTGATGGGCCCGAGACAGGGGTAACCCTAGTAGAGTGGCCTGATACCACTGGAAGGCCAGAACCCTGGGAGCCCGAATCTGAAGGGCCAACGGTAGGGGTGACCACTGCTCCAGCGGTAGAGGGGAGACAACCCCACTGAGTGTAATGGTGGGAGACACGGAGGACTTGCCACCGGGACCTGAGTTGGCAGACCTCAATGTCTCCGGGGAAAATTTTGGGACCGCACAACACCGGGACCAAACCCTAACCAGGGCCTGGGAAAGTGTTGTAATGATTGACGGTAAACCCCAGAAACCTGGGGCTGAATTAATGTTTCCACGATTTATTATTCTTCAGGATATGTTGTATCGGGTGAACCAAATCCGAGGTGAGCCAGTTGAACAGTTGGTGGTGCCCACCGCATATCGTAAGCTTGTTATGGAGCTTGCCCACCAACATGTTCTTGGGGGACACATGGGGTGGCAGAAAACGCAGGACCGCGTACTACAGCGATTTTACTGGCCCGGTTTGTTTAAGGAAGTAGAGGAGTTCTGTAAGTCCTGTCCGACCTGTCAGGTAAATAGCCCCCAGCCGCATTACAGAAGTCCCCTGGTCCCTCTCCCAATAATTGAGGTCCCATTCGAGCGTATTGCCATGGATCTGGTCGGACCCGTACCGAAGTCTGCTAGGGGTCACCAACATATCCTGGTGATTCTGGACTATGCTACTCGATATCCAGAGGCGGTGCCTCTGCGACACACATCGGCTAGGCTCATTGCAAAGGAGTTAATGGAGATGTTTACCCGGGTGGGCCTACCTAAGGAGGTTCTGACGGACCAAGGGACCCCTTTTATGTCTAAGATTATGAGGGAATTGTGTAAACTGTTGCATATAAAGCAATTGCGGACGTCCGTTTACCATCCGCAAACGGACGGCCTTGTGGAAAGATTTAACCAAACTTTAAAAATATGCTAAAAGGGTGGTGTCCCGAGATGGGAAGGACTGGGATCTGCTTCTGCCCTATCTCATGTTTGCAGTGCGAGAAGTGCCCCAGGCCTCTACTGGGTTCTCGCCCTTCGAACTGCTTTATGGCAGACGCCCACGGGGCCTGTTGGACATCGCTAAGGAAGCGTGGGAACAACAGCCCGTCCCCACAAAAGCGTAATTGAATATGTTACCCAGATGCAGGAACGTATGGAGAGGGTGTTACCGCTGGTCCGGGAGCATATGGAGGCAGCACAACAGGCCCAAAGTAGAGTCTATAATCGTCAGGCTCGGGTACGAGACTTTAATCCCGGAGACCGAGTTTTAGTTCTGGTACCCACCCTTGACAGCAAATTTCTAGCTAGGTGGCAGGGGCCCTATGAAGTGCTCGAGAAAGTGGGGAAGTAAATTACAAGGTGCACCAGCCAGGGCGGCGGAAGCCGGAGCAGGTGTATCATGTGAATTTGCTGAAGCCATGGAAGGATAGGAACTCGTCCAGCGATGACAGCCCCGGCCAGGGCTTCTAGGTGAGAAGGATCCAGCCCTCACCTCGAAGTCCGGGAAGCAGCAGCCACCGTAAAAATTTCAGATAGCCTATCCTCCAAACAGGTCCAGGAAGTTAAGGAGTTCATTAGTCGGAACACGGATGTGTTCTCGGACCTCCCTGGGCGCACATCCCTAATCCAGCATGACATTATCACTGAGCCTCAGGCCAAAGTCCGGTTAAAGCCGTATCGGGTACCCGAGGCTCGGCGACAAGCCATTGTGAAGGAAGTGCAGCTGATGCTCCAGTTAGGTGTCATCGAGGAGTCAAAAAGTGATTGGGCCAGTCCGATAGTCTTAATACCCAAGCCGGACGGGACATTGAGGTTCTGTAACGATTTCCGCAAGCTGAATGAGGTGTCCAAGTTTGACGCATATCCCATGCCGAGGGTGGATGAGCTCATTGAAAAATTGGGCCAAGCCAGGTATTTTTCTGTCTTGGACCTCACCAAAGGGTACTGGCAGGTACCCTTAACGGAGGCTGCCAAGGAAAAAACTGCTTTTATCACACCGGAGGGGTTGTATCAGTACAAGGTGTTACCCTTTGGTCTACATGGCGCCCCGCCACGTTTCAAAGGCTTATGGATATTGTGCTTCGTCCACATCGACGGTGCGCCTCAGCGTATCTGGATGATATCATTGTCCATAGCACCGACTGGGAGAGTCACCTACCGAAGGTACAGGCCGTAGTGGACTCCCTTAGGAAAGCTGGCTTAACTGCTAACCCAAAAAGTGTGTGATAGGGTTAGAAGAGACCAAATACCTAGGGTATGTCATTGGGCGGGGGTGGTCAAACCTCAGGTAAACAAAATTGAGGCAATTAAGAATTGGCCCCGACCTGTCACTACGCGGCAAGTAAAATCATTCCTGGGCATGGTGGGATACTACATGAGGTTTATTCCCAACTTCGCTACAATTGCTGCTCCATTGACAAGCCTTTTAAAGGGACGCAGGTCAGTGTCGATCCAGTGGAATGAGCAGGCGGATAAGGCTTTCTCTGCTCTGAAGTCGGCCCTGTGTGGGTCCCCGGTTTTGGTGACGCCCGACTTCAGGAGAGAGTTTGTGGTACAGACCGATGCCTCTGAAGTGGGCCTCGGGGCTGTACTCTCTCAGGAAATCAATGGGGAGGAGCATCCCGTGGTTTTCCTGAGTCGCAAACTCACCCCAGCCGAAACCAGGTACAGTATAGTGGAGAGAGAGTGCCTGGCCATCAAGTGGGCACTAGAGTCTCTCCGCTATTATCTGCTAGGGAGAAAGTTCCGTCTGGTGACCGACCATTCCCCTCTAAAGTGGATGTGCCAGGCGAAAGACAGGAATGCTCGGGTCACCAGATGGTTCTTGTCTCTGCAGAACTTTAAGTTCACAGTGGAACACAGGGCAGGCCGCTTGCAAGGAAATGCGGATGCACTGTCTCGAGTACAGTGTTTGGCGTGTGTTCACCCTGTCGGGGTTGAACAAAGGGGGAGGTATGTAAGAGGGCGCAAGGTGCCGTCATGGACGGGAGGTACGTGTCACCGAGGTTCCTGGCCTCGGTGAGGTAAGAGCCGGATTTTTGGTGTGTCAGCAGCAGCTAGTGCTGCTTGACACCTTGCTATTTAGTTTGGCTGCAAAGCCAATCCGGGCCGGCTCTTACTGGGAGTAGGCAAAGAGTTGGGTGGGTGCCTACTCCCCACGGTCCAGGCCGGGTTTTCCAGGGCCTTTATAACACAGCCAGCAGCTGGGTGTGGGGGTGTGATTGTCCTGGAGCTGCTGCTAGTGTTGTGTTGCTCTCTGGGCTGGAAGGATGAGCTCAGCAAGGAGTCGTGCAGTCGTCCTGGAAGCCTGAAGGTGGATTATCCTGCGGCTGGGCCGACCGCCAGGTGCGAACGCACACCTAAACATCTCACAGGTGATTGAACCTGGTTTTGGACTCTTTGGTTTTGCTTTTTTGTGTTTGCTGAGTGTGAATTAACACCAAGAGACTGTTTATCGTTAATTTTGTGCAAGTGTGAATAAAACACTGTTTATTGCACTTTCTGGACTTCTTGTTTTGCCTCTGTACTGCACCCGCACTGCTATCTACCAGAGCGACTCCCCACAATATATATATATATATATATATATATATACATATCAGCGGTACAATTATATAGAGCTCCATCGGACTCCACATGTATGGAGGTATTTCCCCCCATGCACTGCTGTCCTGGCTCCGTGCATAAGACATTAGCAGACAGACCCACATCATAATGATGTCAGGACTTATACTCTTAGCAGCAGTCCATGGGTTTGCGGCTTTTTGCGGTTAGGTTCCAGGCATCTTTGTGTGTTTACTGTGTTCTGTCTGGAACCTGGGAAAGCTTTCTAACAATGCGATATTTTTAAACACAATGCACTTTTTCCATATCATATTTCAATGTATTTTTGAACACAATGCACATTCTTCCGTAACTTGGCAGTGACTTTTAATAGTCCAAAGCTTTATTCAGTAGCATTTTCAAACTGTGCTGTTAAACCAACAACCATATGATGTACTGAAAGAGGAGGTGAATTGACTTGTTTATACCTCTTGTATATATGCATTTTTCACATCGGCAGCTTGCTTTTTTGTTTGAGAAATAGTATATGTATGAGAAAGAATGACAAACCTGTATTTCTACTTGCAGATTGTCTTTAGGCCTCATGCACACGGCCGTATCCGCAGTGGCAAAAATAGAGAAGTAAGGGCCCCATAGTAAGGATTACTAGGATTAACCAGGCCCCCCAGACAGGACAGAAGGGTTTCTGCCTAAATCCCTTTCAGTGACCCTTGGGTAATTTTTTCCACTGCTTTAATTTCACCCCTGGTAGAAGAAGAGATGATCCCAACTAGGCCCCCTCTTGCCCTGGGCCCCATAGCAGTCGCATGGTCTGCCGATATGGTGGTATCCATTTTGTGGTCCGCAAATGGCCCACACTTTGCCATTCCACACATCCAACACTATTGTAGAAATATTTATTCTTGTCCACAAACTATGTTTTTGCGGAGCCGCAGAACAAACATACATATGAGGACCGCACACAGTGTGTTGTCCACATCATTTGCGGGCCACAATACGGGCATGGCCGAGCAGTGGCCATGTGCATGAGGCCTAACAGTTTTTCACTTGCTTCACCTCCTACATCTGATTTTGTCTTAGTCTCATTGCTTTGTCATGCCTTGTACTTCTCAATTTCAAGCTGTGAAGCATATTCTCATGCCCCTTTACCAACATATTCTGTGCTCCATTTTTTTCCATGCTGCTATGTTCTACTTGTTCCTCTGGCATTGTTCACTCTGCCCTATCTTAGTTCCTTTGAGCCCCCTTCCATCAAGGGTGCCAGGAGTTAAAACTCCACCAAAGGATGGGTCATTACTATTTAATTCCTGTAAAAGCCCTTTAAAGGGGTTGTCCCACAAAATTTTTTTACCGTTTTCAAACCAGCACCTGGAACTTAATACTTTTGTAATTGCATGTAATAAAAAATGTTTGTATAGCCACTGAGTTGTTCAATAAAATGTATCTGTATAGTGCCACTAAATTTCTTATTTCTTTGACCTGCTCACTGAGAAGGCCGCACATGCTCAGTTTCATCCTTCAGCTGCCTCCTGAGCTGTGATAGGGAGAGCTGAGACACGCCTCCTGAGCTGTGATAGGGAGAGCTGGGACACGCCTCCTGAGCTGTGATAGGGAGAGCTGAGACACGCCCCCTTAGCTGCAGCAGAAAAGACACTCCCCTTGAGCTGACAGCTTGATATAAATCTAGCAGAGCAATGAATGGGGAGATCTCTGGATCCATGTGAGGTCTAGCGTTGTTAGAAAGAGCCTGTCATGTACTATATGATCTTTTTACATTATTCATGGGATAACCCCTTTAAGTTGGCTACATACATCCCATCTTTTTCCCATGAAAAATGATGCATTCTGCAATGGAATTTCCTAACAGACCCTCTGAACAGAAGACCTTATGCACACAGCAAAACAGAATGCCTGTACCCTGTACTATGGTGCTCTGAATTTAAGTAGCTCCATTCTGTGGAGCCATAGGTACAATCTAGATAATATGGCCGCGCAGAGTCATTCCATGGATGGATGTATATTGCTTGCTTCTAGTGGAGACTAGCACGTTAATGCCACACCTGATGGGATATGCCATAATTTATTTCAGATCCTCCCAGAATCTAGAATTTAAAAGACCGCAGAGGTTAAAAAACACGGAGGTTAGGTAGAGCTCCATAGAAGTCTATAAGGTTCATACAAATCAAAAGTTGTATGGCGCTATAAATTGCCATGTGTATTAAACCTAAGAGTCACCTTAATCACCTTATCATTATTTTGATCAGTTAAAAAATTTCGAACTCAGTTTTAGTTGCTCCTGTTGCATGAACTATCTTCAGAAATATTAAAACTGTGATATGTGACAGCGAGTACATGATGGGTTAAGAAGAGCTACACAAAGAGTTGAGAGGAATTGGATCAGTGTGAGGTCGATGGTGATGGCGATAACATTTGATCAGTGGGTTAATCTGCAGGAAATGATGAGGTTGAATAAGCATCCAATGTTAAACAGTCCGTTTCCCTGGCGGTGTCATAAAGTGTTGCATAGGGTAGGAACAGGAACTAGTTGGCAATACATAAGAAAGTGTGATTAAAGAGGGAAAGCTGAAAATTGCTCTTATGTCAGCTGCTTTCCGCCACAGGATGCAAAGCGATTCCTGTCCTCCCTAGATACTGATTGCTTGAAGCTTAGTCTAGAAATACTTGTCAAGAGAGTTTCCTTAGCTCAGGGTGACCTGCTGAGTTGGTAGAGCATTCAGATATGGAACTCAAGAGGGTTAAGCCATCTAAATAGTATTTAAATTATTGCAATGAACTGTAAGGATGTCTAATCATTAGCTTGGAACTGTTTCCATGGCTGATATAGAAGGTAACAAGGCTCTTATTTCAATTGCAGTAGTCGATTTATCACAAACTGGACTGATTGTTAGCATAGGTTTCCTACTATGGGTGTAACTGAGATCTGTCATTATGAAGCCTACAGGATATACATTATACAAACTGCTGTGTGAGAATTCATCCAGCTAGAAGAGGCTAGTATGGTCTTTCTGATTCTATATATTACTTTAATGGATTTAGTAAGATATGTCCACGTTGTTCACTGCTGTTTCTATTGGAAGATAAACTTATGTTAAAAGCTGTAAATACTGTACAGCTCTGTTCACTTTACATTTTTGATCCGAAAATCATACCACGTAATATACTTGTTTTACTGGATACTGTTGTATGGAATAGTGTAGTCTACCATGTTAATCCATACATTTCTTTCAGTGATACTATTTTGACCTCAGTTGGGCTAAGGAAGCCTATGAATGTGCTTAGCAGTTGCTTCAGGAGCTTTCCCACCTTATATAAGCTAAGTGGAAATCAAAAACGTGATGTGAACTTTATCTAATTCTTTTCATTTGAATGTTCATGATGCATGCACACAGCCGGATGATCATTCATCATCTAAGTCCTGAAAACTATTCAGGCTTTGAGATCAAGTTATCTATAACCAGAGGCATAGCTAATCCTACTGGTCCCGAATATATATATACGGTTAGGAAACGGACAATGCGGCTGCAGGGCTTGGTCTGAGAGAGCAATCTTGACTAGCTGACGGAGTGGGGGTTGCATTATAGGAGGGTCAATAAACTAAACGGTCAGAAGACATGGACAAAATCCCTTTAGGGTCTCTAACTAACAGTGTCTTAATATAAAAAAAAACTGATATACCCCACTTCCCCTGATGAAGCCACACAGTGGTGAAACATGTCGGGAAGGGTGTAAGATAGTGTAGCGATTAGCGTTTTAGGCAGTTTAACAGTGAGCAATTTAAGTGTAGCGCAAGGGCTATCTGATGGAAAAATTGTTACAAGTGTATGATTGGAAACCAGCTTTGAATGTGTGATTGGTATGCCTGAGCTTGAGTGTGTGGAGAGGGAAAAAGGGATACACAGTGTCAGTGTATAATAGCCACTTAGTTTCCAACTGAGCTGCAGCGTGTGTAACAATGTGAGAAATTTCCAGGGCGGCTGATACAAGCGTGTGACTGGAAAATTAAATAGGTCATGCGCAAACAGACTGTTATTTAAAGCTGCATGCAACGGTGGTTAAGTTTGACCCCTACTGGTTCACAACACACGCCAGGCTTTTTGAAACAGTCGATACATGTGTGTGGCCTGTAACCAAATTGCAGGCCACACATAGATAGACTGTTAAAGGATGTGGCACCTTTCACTGTGATAAAGACAACACCGAACCGCCACAGACACCTAATTCAGGCTGCAGCACACGGTAGTATCTAACATGCCCCTGTAAATAGTAGTGTGCCAATCATTGACACTATGTAACCTCAACCATCTATACTAATAGTGCACCTGCGGGTGACTGTACTATAGTTCAGATACCACAAGTCCCTTAGTTGCCGCTAGCAACCACTAGTAGCTACTCTTAAAATTGGTCTCACTGTTACTGATATTTTTAGATACATTTTTTTCTTTTTCACTTTTTAGTTTTAAACAAGAATTAGTAAAGATATTTTTATATTAAGACACTGTTAGTTAGAGACCCCTAAAGGGATTTTGGCCAGGTCTTCTGACCGTTTAGTTTATTGATTATTATATCCCGAGGGTCTCTATGAGGGCTTTCGATAAGACTTTATGATAGGAGGGTGCTGCAAAGAAGTTAGAGAGCTATTTAAAAATATCTTGTAGGGCCCAGTTAGTTCTAATTACCCCACTGTCTATAACCTAGTGATATATTTACTGCTGTGCTTCCATTGTGTTACATGAAGAACACTACATGAACAAGCAGAGGAGTAACTTGAATGTCTTGGGGCACAATGAAAAATCTCTAAAGGGGTCTCCCAATTATCTCCTTCATCTAAAGTACTGATCTCATCATATTGTGCAGAAGGACCTCTTGGACCACAACCTTTGCCACCCTATACTTACGCCCCTGTAGACAAGTCTTTGTCTGTGAAGGGAAATGTTCTACATTAATACATAACCAATGTATGCCATAGAGTACAAATATCAAGAGTGGATCGTAAAAGGAGAAAAAGCATAAAGGACAGATACAACTTCACTTTAATTCACTCCTGGTTTTGACTTTCAAAAATGCATGCAGAAACCTGACCATGTGGCTGTACCCTAAAGATTTTTTCACACTTTAACATTTTGCTTTATGTTAGAGTCCATCTGAAGCATACTGATTTGATGTTTCTATTTAGTGGCTGTCAGCAAACAACATGTTGTAGTCTACTATGCAATATTAGAATAGCCACAAAGAAATTAAAACATACTGTATATTAAGTCACCAGGGATAATGTAGCGCAAGATTATTTTATCTGAAGAACTTCAAAAAATTGAGGTATAAATTAGTAGACCATTAGCAGTATTCCTATTTAATGAATGTCTTCCTCCCATCCGGTCATTGGCTTTTGGAAGTCATCTCTAACCAGCCATCAGAGACAGAAACTATAGGGTGACCTCATTAGAGGAAGTTACTCCCTGTTCGGACATTCCAAACCTATAGGAGCATTTATTTTATGAAAGCATCAATTTTCACACATACGCATGCCTAGTTCAACACTCTGGGTGTGTAGTTTATATAGCTGCAGAAATATTACTGTAATGATGTGTGATGAAGAACATGAACTTTTACGTGACCTACTGAACAGCCATTTGTTTCAAATGTAATTGTTACCAGTTTATGTTATTTTAATGAATTCAAAATATTATTATTCCTTAATAGGGACACATTGTCAAGAAATCTACCAAAAAAACGTATGCAACAAGAAACAAATTTTTGGTGCAATGTATACCTTCAGTGTAATACTTTTGCGCTCACAGTAGACTACACTTACTTAATTTAGAGCAGCAATAGATTATCAGTGTTTGTTTTTTATTAGTGATTGCACATATTAGAATTCATTAATAAATATGTGTAGAGTAGGTGTAGAGATGAGTAAAATTCTTGAAATTCGTTGCGGGTTCAATTCTAATGAATCCATCAGCAGATTTGATTCAGTTATGGATAAATTTGTTTGAAATCGTAAGTGCTCAGATTGCCCTGAAAAGTTGTGTATGACAATCTGAGGTCTCCTATGACTTTATCCAACCGCTTTCAAGCTCTTTAACGCCAAGTCAACATCAGTAATGGCAAAGTGAAAGTGACATAAAGGGCTTTGGGGAAACGCATGGTAGATGGTGATAACAAACAGACTGTTTAATAACACATTGCACTGTTGGTTTTTATTTTTAAGTGTATGGCTACACGGCGACATGTTCAATGGTATTGCAATAAGACATGCTGCGACTGATATATGACAGTCGCAAAAAATCCATCCAACTTGGATATTTTGCGACTATCGCGTTGCAGTCGCAGCATGTCGCATTGCAACACATTTGAAATACATTACATAAATGTCGCCGTGTAGCCATAACCTTTTGTGTTGTGCGACTTGCTGTCGCATAAGACATGTCACAGTGTAGCCATAACCTTAATTATAACATGGTCCACAAATTATCCTATATTGATGGCAGATTCCTTCTTCTCTGTCTGACCTGTAAAATAGAGGCAGTCATTTTAAGAGATTCATCCGAATCTTAAACTATTTAGATTTCTTCGGGAATCCAAATTTTTGGGAAATTCAAGACAAATTCAATTAGTTTAAAATTAAAGGGGTTGTCCCACGAAAAATATTCCACTGTTTTCAAACTAGCACCTGGATCTAAATACTTTTGTAATTGCATGTAATTGAAAATTTTGTATAGCCACTTAGTTATTCAATAAAATATATCTGTATAGCGCCACCTGTTCGTTGTTCTTTTTCTTATTTCTTTGTCCTGCTTACTGAGAAGGCCGCACATGCTCAGTTTCACGCCTCCTGAGCTGTGATAGGGAGAGCTGAGACACGCCTCCTGAGCTGTGATAGGGGGAGCATGGACACACACCCTTAGCTGCAGCAGAATAGACACTCCCCTTAAGCTGCCAGCTTGATATAAATCTAGCAGAACAATGAATGTGGGGTACAGGGCTGGTACTAGATTTGTTAGAAAGATGGTTACATGTACTTTATGATGTCTGATTTTCATTTTTTTACATTATTCATGAGACAACCCCTCTAACTTGCTCATCTTAAGTTACCAGATTTTAAGAAGGATCTGTCTCTTCCCATGATATGTCTGTTTTAGAAACTACTAGACAGTTTTAGGTCATATTTATGAAGAAATATAGAAAATTCTGAAGGGTTCACAAACTATCAAGCACCACTGTAGAAGACTCATCTTCACAACATCTTGATGACTGTCCATATTCATGAGCAGGCAGATAGACAAACACCTACTGTACTTTAATAGTTTTACCAGTAACACATTTTCTTCTATTCCAGGAGAGGTTCCAATGTCTCGCTTACATTGGATATGACTGGTTTAGGAATGGTAGAACCTTTCAATGTGGCTCCAACACCAAGAGAGAAAGTTGCCATTGAATACCTCCAAACAGCCAGTCGTGTTCTGACCAGACAACAGCTCCATGATGTTGTTCAAAGCTCCCGTTTGCTTCATACAGAATTTATGGTACGAGTAACTGTCATGGAGGCTTGACCTGTTATATTGGGAGTTCCAAGATAGTTTTTTTATATATCAATATGTTAAAGATTGTTTTTCTTCCAAAGTGTTAATGTATTTAGCAACAATCCACAGAAGAAATCATTTTGCAAGAATGCAACAATTCTTGTTATCTCCAGTTCAGTAGATGTTTCTTATTAAATATTTCCCTTCTCTGTTACACTTCATGGTCATATATTTGTCAACCATACAAACAATGTTAGTGTGCAAACTTCTAAAAGGTGAATGTATCTATCCATTTATCCATTTACCGTATGTATGGCTACCATGGAATGGGAAGCCTTGTTCCCGAAGGAAATCATAGAACATGAAATTGACATACCTCCAACTATAAACACATGTGTACCCAGACCATTTGCAATCCAAACAATCATAAATGATCAAATCCTTTATTAAATATTAGAGTTAAAGCATACATAAGAGTCCACATTACAAAGAGAAGTTACATAAATGAGGGAACACTGGAAAAGGCTAGCTATAGGGCTGTATATATCAAGGCAAATAGGTGCCATAGTACCTTTTTAGTACATCATAGTTCACAAAAAAACTGAGGTTTTGTTAGTAAATAAATATAGACCTGAATCTACTAATGAAAGTAAATAATGAACCATGTACTGCTCAAAAATTCCTGCCATACCAGTGTCCCTCACTTACCCAATACGTTTCTTCAGACGGCTTCGTCAGGGGAAGTGACTCGTCAGACTCATGTGTGGACAGATGTGTTTTAAGGTGCTGTTGGCTGAATGCTCCTTTGCATATACATTGTATCTATTTCTCACAACTCCTCCATACATATACACTCTCGATTCGACTGAGCATGTATGTGCTTTCAATGGGAAGAGAGGAGAAAGCTGCTGCCAGACAATTCTGGAGTTGGCTTATCTTCCAGAATAAGTAGATAAAATTAAATTCACCCAAATCCCAAAAGAAGAGTTGGGAGCTCCGATACACATTACATTTTTACCCAGTGGGGAAGCCTTTAGCTTTTAGGGCCACTTCAGCTCCACTAGGAGCTTGCCCAATTCTTACTCTAGACATATTCATGAGACCAAGTGTGAACAGTGCCTCACTCAAGTCTTCAGCTCATCCAACATAGTAAAAAGAAATGAGGGCTGGGAAGGGGCAAGGTGATTTGGCAGGGCTTAAAGTGGTGGTCTAGCCTACGATCTGACATCCCCAATGGATGGAACTAGTGCCCAGTTAAAAAAATTAAAATCACTCAACTGTTCACAGTCCCACTGGTTCTGTGCCACTGCCCTGTTCCTAGACACTTCTGGTCCTTGCCAGACTGGAAATGACTTGGCCCCCCTGTCCACTGCGGCCATTTACTGGCCTCAGCACTTACATATGCTTGAACTAGTAGTGGTGTGCTGTTTAAGTGACTGCTTAAGCCAGTGAATGGCCGCAATGGTCTCTGGACCAAGCCACTTCCCGTCTGGCGGAGACCGGAAGCAACCTGGAAAGGGGCAATGGCAAGGGAATGTCTATAGAGCTTAAGCTATGGACATTAGTCCAGTGATGCAAAATGTATGAAATGTACTGGCTAAGGTTAGCTAAAGCTAGTAAATAGCTTTGATGGTGCTACATGTCCTAAGGAAAATCTCTAATTATATTTATTTTGGGAATTTTCTTGAATCTTTTGTAACTTATTCAAAAGGCAAAGTTTGAGATTGGTCATTATTTCCAAAACTGTGTTAAAAGTCTTCATGTTAGCCACCCTGGATGTTTTAGCATCATGGGGACTATCTCCAGTTTTATCAAGGTATGGGTTTGGGAATGTTATTTATATTTTTTTCCTGGGAAGGTAGCTCGAATTTAGGTTTGTGGACCCTTTAAACAATAAAATCTGTATTTTTAGTGAACAATAGTCATAGAAGCCAACAATAACTGAGAAAGATCAGGCCACATGACTGACAATATGCAATGTTCACAGCACTCATTCATGTCATTGTTTTGTTTCTTTATCAGGAAATACCAATGAATTTCATGGATCCCAAAGAAATTGATATTCCAAGTTATGGAACCAAAAACCGCTACAAAACTATACTGCCAAGTGAGTTATTTAGGTGGCAGAAACTTTATTTAAAGTTTGAACTGTATCTAAAAATGCTGAGCAGCAAGAAGGTAATAATTGTTAGCTTTGCAGACTGATTCCTTTTCACTTCACCCAACCAAACCCCATACACTACAATACATAGGTCACATACAGGACACCGCTATAAATCCCCCTCTGCCACATATAATGGATTTTTTGCACCTTAGCTAATGTTATATATTATTTTCATCTCCTCCACTCTGCTTAGCTAGCCGTTCATTCTTCTTCACAAGCCAGGCAACCTAATTGTTATCTTAACTGGCCGTATCAACTGAATAGGTATAACATTTGGTCAAGGTCAGAAGTGGTCTTCTTAAAGAGGTGGTGTTTTGGAGAGGTTTCCCTATATGGCATGTGACCACAGTCACAAAAAACATAAGCCGAATGCTGGTTACTGCACATGTACATTATCCTAAAGATACTATAAAAAAAAACAGAACATGGCCTATATTTACCTTGTATAGATAGATAGATAGATAGATAGATAGATAGATAGATAGATAGAACAGACAGACATGTAATGTGAACACGTAAAAGTTGTCAACTGGTTACCTTTGTTCTATTACCAAGTGAACAGTAGCTGAGCTGTAGAGGCTGCTGCATACTATATGTCCAGTAGAGGTCACAATTTTACAGATTTCTAAATCTTCAGTATGTGTATAAATTGTCACATTTTCCCTCTAAAATCATGTAACACTGGATCTATCTATCTATCTATCTATCCTGTGACCACAGAGGCAGTTGCAGAACCTCCGTACATACCTGATGTAGACTCTAATCATGTAGGTCGCCCTCCTGCAAAGGAATGAGCAGCTCCAATAGTGTCTGGTGTTCTAATACAAAGGCCATCATTGCTATGTCTTGGGATGCTATTCCATGGCAATCTGCTGTCTTTAAGGCCCCATGTATACAACTTTACGTGTTATGGTCCACAAATCACAGATCTGCAAAATACAGATGCTGCCCATGTTGCATTCGCATTTTTTGTAGACCCATTGACTTCAAGGGGTCCGCAAACCACATTTTTCAGAAACGTATTGGACATATTGGGGGATATTTTTCAATAATGGCATCATTTGTGACAAAAAATACTAACATTACAAATCAAAAGTGGCGATTTGTTTCACCTCATATATCAAAAGGCGCATGCCACTTTTAACATAGTAACATAGTTTATAAGGCTGAAAAAAGACATCCGTCCATCCAGTTTGGCCTGTTATCCTGCAAGTTAATCCAGAGGAAGGCAAAAAAAAAACTGTGAGAGTTTAGAAACCAACTTTCCCCACTTTAGGGGAAAAAAATTCCTTCCCGACTCCAATCAGAATAATTCCCTGGATCAACGCCCCATCTGTAGTAGCTATAGCCTGTAATATTATTATACTCCAGAAATACATCCAGGCCCCTCTTGAATTCCTTTATTGTACTCACCATCACCACCTCCTCAGGCAGAGAGTTCCATAGTCTCACTGCTCTAACCGTAAAGAATCCTCTTCTATGTTTGTGTACAAACCTTCTTTCCTCCAGACGCAAAGGATGTCCCCTTGTCACAGTCACGGACCTGGGGATAAATAGATGATGGGAGAGATCTCTGTACTGACCCCTGATATATTTATACATAGTTATTAGATCTTCCCTGAGTTTTTTTTTTTTTTTTAAAGTGAATAACCCTAATTTTGTTAACCTTTCAGGGTACTGTAGTTGCCCCATTCCAGTTATTACTTTAGTTGCCCTCCTCTGAACCCTATCCAGCTCTGCTATGTCTGCCTTGTTCACAGGAGCCCAGAACTGTACACAGTATCCATGTGTGGTCTGACTAGATATTTATAAAGTGGCAGAACTATGTTCTCATCATGGGCATCTATGCCTCTTTTGATGCAACCTATTATCTTATTGGCCTTGGCAGTAGCTGCCTGACACTGGTTTTTACAGCTTAGTTTGCTGTTAACTAAAATTCCTAGGTCCTTTTCTATGTCAGTGTTACCCAGTGTTTTACCATTTAGTATGTACGGGTGACTTGCATTATTCCTTCCCATGTGCATAACTTTACATTTGTCAGTGTTAAACCTCATCTGCCATTTTTCTGCCCAAGCCTCCAATCTATCCAGATCCCTCTGTAGCAGAAAACTGTCCTCTTCAGTGTTAATTACTTTACACAGTTTAGTGTCATCTGCAAAAATAGATATTTTACTGTGCAGGCCTTCTACAAGATCATTAATAAATATATTGAAGAGAATAGGGCCCAAAACTGACCCCTGAGGTACCCCACTAGTGACAGTTGCCCAATCTGAGTATCTACCATTAATAACCACCCTCTTTTTTCTATCATACAGCCAGTTACTTACCCACATACAGACATTTTCTCCCAGTCCAAGCATTCTCATTTTATATACTAAAAATGTTTGTGGTACAGTTTCAAATGCTTTGGAGAAGTCCAGATATACGACATCCATTGATTCGCCGTGGTCAAGTCTAGAACTTACCTTCTTATAGAAGCTGATTAAATTAGTTTGACATGACGGATCCCTCATGAAGCCATGCTTATGTGGCGTTATTTGCTTATTTTAATTGAGGTACTCCAAGATAGCATCTCTTAGAAAACCTTCAAACAGTTTACCCATTACACATGTTAAACTTACTGGCCTATAGTTTCCGGGTTCTGTTTTTGGACCGTTTATGAATATTGGCACCGCATTTGCTATACGCCAATCCTAGGGAAGACTTCCTGTCAGTATAGAGTCCTTAAATACCAGAAATAAGGGTCTGGCTATGACATTACTTATTCTTCTTAGGATACAGAGGTGTATGCCATCTAGTTCAGGCGATTTGTCTATTTTAATCTTTTTAAGACGCCGCTGTACTTCTTCCTGGGTCACACAGGGCACTTTTAATGGGGAATTTACTTTTACATTCTGCATTTCATCTGACTGATTTTCTTCAGTGAATACAGTGGAGAAAAAAATATTTAATCGCTTTGCTTTCTCCTCATCACTCTCTAAAGGGCCGACACCTTCAGATTTTTACTTTCTACCATTTATATAATTGAAGAACATTTTAGGGTTAGTTTTACTCTCTTTGGCAATTAATCTCTCGGTCTCTAGTTTAGCTCCTTTTATTAGTCTTTTACATATTCTACTTTTTTCCTTATAGTTTATCAGTGCTTCCTGGCTCCCCTCCTGTTTTAGTGATTTTAATGCTTTCTTTTTGTCATTTATTGCTTTCTTTACATTTCTATTTATCCACATTGGTTTTTTCTTGTTCCTTAACCTTTTATTACCATAAGGTATGTACCTCTCACAATTAGATTTTAGGATGCTTTTAAAAATATCCCATTTTGTGGCTGTATTTTTATTTTTGACACTTTTGTCCCAGTTACTTAGGCCCATAGCATCTCTTAGTTGGCTGAATGTTGCTTTTTTGAAGTTTGGTATTTTTGTTTCTCCTTGAAGAAACACTCTTTTGAATTATAATTGGAAGGTTATTATTTTATGGTCACTATTTCCCAGGCGTCCCCCAACCTGCCTGTCTGTTGTTCTGTTAGGTCTATTGGTTAATACTAAGTCCCTCTAGTCGGGTCCTGAACCAGTTGGGAAAGGTAATTGTCTTTGGTTATTGCCAAGAACCTGTTTCCTTTATGAGATATACAGGTTTCAATTTCCCAGTCTATATCTGGGTAGTTAAAGTCCCCCATAATAACCACCTCATTATGATTTGCCTCCTCATCTATTTTGCTTAGAACTAGATTTTCTGTGGTCTCTGGTATATTAGGTGGCATATAATAAACTCCTATTAGTATTTTATTATTGTTTTTTCCTCCATGTATTTCTATACACTACTCCACATGTTCATGTCCCTCACTTATATCTTTCTGGAGTGTGGCCTTTAGACAGGACTTTACATAAAGGCAAACCCCTCCCCCTTTCCGGTTTTGATGATACTTTCTAAACAGACTGTAACCCTGTACGTTAACTGCCCAATCTTCCCCTTCTATAACGTAATTCCCCTTCCCCATAATCCCTAGTTTAAACACTCCTCCAACCTTCTAGCCATCTTATCCCCCAAAACAGCTGCCCCTTCCCCATTGAGGTGCAGCCCATCCCTACAATAGAGCCTGTAGTTTTCCAGGAACCCAAACCCCTATTTCCTACACCAGTTTTTGAGCCACTTGCTAACCTCCCTAATCTCCTGCTGCCTTTCTTGTGTGGCTTGTGGTACAGGTAGTATTTCGTAAAACACTATCTTTGAGGTCCTTGCCCTAAGCTTGTGACCTAAATCCTTAAAATCATTTTTACGGAAGCTCCACATACCTCTAACTTTGTCATTGGTTCCGATATGGACCGTGACTGCACACCATTTGACGATCCCGATCTTTGTGACAGATCGCCCTATCTGTACCCCTAATAATTGAGTCTCCCACTACCATCACCTGTCCGGCCAGCCTTGCTCTCCTGGTCCTCTGCTTACTGGAGCTTCCCCTGACTAGTAGAGGAAGTGTCCGGCTGCAGCAGTGCTCATCCCCCTCATCTGCCAACCTTGCAAACTTGTTGGGGTGTGTCAGATCAGGGCTAGCCTCCCTGGCACTCTTCCCTCTACTCCACTTTCTAACTGTTACCCAGCTAGCTACCTCACTTTCCTGAGCCTCTATGCTACCACCCTCCTCCACATCTACCCCATAGAATGCCTGCTCAGCGAGCAGCAAACTCTGTTCCAAAGTGTCAACGCTTCTCAGTGTTGAAACTCGCCCGGTTAGATACACGATGTGCGATTCCAAACCGGCAATTTGCTTACATTTTGAACAAAGATATGTACCCCCCAAAATGGCTGTTCTAGGACTGTATACATTAGACAAGATGTGCACTGGACTCCGCTGTTAATAATGGAACACATACTAAATGGGGATTGCACAAGTAAAGAGAAAAAATACAATACAGTGCAGTGATAAGCAACTGATTCAGTGTAGTACCCTGCTAGTCCCTGAAGCTCAAGTCACGTAATCTAAAGTCACACACTTAATACAAACATACACTTGAAATCAAATTCCTTGAACGCTCACAAACTCGGGTTATTTGCCTGCCTGTATAAGTTCAATTCCCAAACAGCTTCAAACCAGACTTCTTTTTTCTTCTGGATTCAAAATGTGACTTTTTGAAATATAAACTTTATTATCAGCCTGTTTCTCTCATCAACATTCTGATGACCATTGCTGGTAGTTATATTGGGGAAACTTACGTGACAGACTCCCTTTAAGGGGACAACAAGCATAAGACTCTCTTGGCATGGTGGAATGGAATAACATGAAATTGATCAGTAAGGAACCCCATTTTCATCATACACTACTGCATATAATCCTACGATATATGGTGCCTAATGTTCTATGTGTAAACTTAAGTATAACAAGCACTGGCATATTTGGTCATGTGTCCTGTTCTGTTTCTTTAATATTCCATTTTCTTTAGATCAAGTAAGCAGAGTGTGTTTAAAACCAAAGAACCCAAAAGATGCATTGAGCACCTATATAAATGCTAACTATATCAGGGTGAGTATGATGTGTTCATCTTTTACATTAAATGTACCATTCATATTGTGAACATTTACTACCATGTTTCAGCAATGCCACATATGCATGGCCTTCCTAATTTTAAAAGGTTTGTCTGTGGTTTAATACAAATTCCCCTCACCTGGAGGCTTCATTCATATTGTGCAATTTGACTTATAGCATCATGGGCACTGGCCAGAGTTTTTATTTATTTTCTTAATAGACCCATCAAATCTCTTACAATGAGGGAGGGCTAATTGCTGATAGAGTAACAGTCTCAGTGTCCGCCAGCATCTGGCCTTCATACTAAGTCAGCTGATCCTGTTGTGCAATTGTTTTGGGCTCCAAATGATCTTCTGTACGTTAAATTGCAAGGACATGCCCCTTGGGAAAGTGCACTCCCCCTAAGCTGCTAGCTTGAAATAAATCTAGCAGAGCAATAGGAGCAATGAATGGAGAGATCTCTGGTCCCATGTGAAGTACAGGGCTGGTTCTTAGTTTGTTAGAAAGAGGTGGTTGGATACTATATGATATTGGGTTTTCATTTTTTACATTAATCATGGGATAATACCTTCAATTTAGTCACATCTGTCATTGTCCCATGTCCTTCATGTCACTGTCATACTGTATGTCCTATTATCTAGATCACAGATTGACTTTAAAGGGTATGTGTTGCTCTGGAAGACCAGGTATGTCCTTGCCTTTCACAAACATCCTATTGATTTAAATAAGAAGGATTAAAATCAATAGTAATGCTGTAATGCTCCAATAACAGATTTAATAGCAGCTATTTGTGTGCGGCTTGCTCTGTAGTTGTGAGACTTATATGTAGCCTGCTCACTCCTTTTTTTTACCCAAGACCATTTTTTATGATATATTCGTAGCATGAAAATTTGACAAACTCAACAAATATATCATAGGGTAAAAAATGTTGCATCCCTAGATGGTTGAGGAAAGTGGAGCTTTCATATATTCTGTGTGTTGGATAGACACTCACTAAATCCACTCTGTATGTCCATAAATGATGGCATAATGTATCCACTTATTATATTAACCAATAATTTCCTTATCTATGGCAGGGCTATGGTGGTAAAGAGAGAAAGTTCATTGCTACTCAAGGACCAATGATTAACACAGTCAATGACTTCTGGCAGATGGTTTGGCAAGAAGATGTCCCTGTTATCGTTATGATCACTAAGCTCAAGGAAAAAAATGAGGTATTGATGTAAAATATAAAATTATCTAGAAACATATTTGCACTCGTGAAATGAGATTCATAGTGAGGAAAATGCAATGGATGAGCATAAAACAGTCCATGGACAGACAGGACTGGCTCCCGGGCAGTGAGAGGTCAACAGAAGAAAGGTACCTGGCACTCAAATCTCCAGATCTTTATTTCATACAGAATGCAATGATAAAGTTGAAACATATTTCACCACTTGCACATTTCGAGCATGATATTGCTCGTCTTAGTCATGTCACGCTATGAAATAAAGATTTGGGATTGTATTCGAGTGCCGGATATATTTCTACTGTAAATGAGAATCATGCGAGGTCTTATAGAATACAAAATTGTACATACACAATTTCAAGGGGTGAAATGAATTATTAAATAATATTAGGAATAAGAATATAATATAAAAGTTTGCTTTAAAGGTGTATAGTATATAGGGTTTTTGGATTGTAGAGGGAAGGCATTGGAAAATAATAGTAGGTAGGTAGGATATATTATAAAATATGGGAAGGGCTGATAAAATGGCCACACTGAGGGACATTTATCCAGACTGGTATTCCTGTAAGCTGGAGTAAGATCTCTGGCAGTCCATGTGCCAGAAACTAAAGTCTACACCAGCCAGGTGCTGGCGTATACTTCAGCTATACCTAAACCAGCTTTTGGCATAAGTTATAGTAAATCTGGTGGGCCGTGCTAAGCCGCCACCCCTCCCACTAAGCCCTGCCCCTTTTCTTGCCACTTTAGAAAAGTGGTGAGAAGCTTAAAAAATAGCTAATTATTGTGCACAGATGGCGGTCACCATAATATGTGAGTCTTTTATGTCACTCTTGTGGCTCAAAAACATCAGTAAATGCCCCTCATTGTGTGTCATTAGAATAAATGCATTTTATACTTTTTAGAAGGAACAGGGATATGAGTTACTCAAGATGTTGAAAGCCCAATGCAAGGTTTTTCTATATATAATTTAAATGTAGGGAATCTAATTGATTTAGGGTGGAAGTAATTACACAAGTTATGATTGGAACTAAAATTAAAATACCAGATGCTTCCATTTGGCAGTAGGTAAAGGATTCAGGCTCACTGCAAAGGGAGAAACATTACTAAACTCCTATTTCTTGCAAGTGTAGAAATAGCTAAAATGGTTGCCCATAGTAATACCTGAAATTAGGGAATAGGGAAGTGCAGTAGTCAGAATAATGAATCTTGAATATTTTATTTTTTTCCAAGAAATGTAAATTTTATAATAGTTGAGGTCTCTGGATGCCAATGAGAGAAAAAAAATCATGCAGGGATCCATCTCTTTCATTCTTCTTGAGATTCGAATATCTCTTTGCTTTCTCTTTCCCTTTTTTCACAGTGGGTGAGAGCTACCTCATAAAGGGTTGAATATAGATTTTTTTGTGTTTGTTTATCTTTTTCTATAAATAATTAATAAACATTAAACAATGTACATATACTGTACACTAGGCAAAGCTAAAACAGTACATGTCATATAAACTGAAAATTGTCAGGCAAAATACTTAACAGCAGGGATGCCCAACCTGCGGCCCTCCAGCTGTTGCAGAACTACAATTCCCTGCAGTGTGATTAGGACAGGTTTTGTGTGTACTAATAGGACGGCGGACATTTTATTTCTCCTGATGATTGCTCCCTAGACAAAATGAGCCATTATAACTAATGGAAGGTACTTGAAGATATATTTATAATAAAGCAATATTTAAGTATTTTCAGTAATTTTATTTTGTTTATTCCCAGAGAACTCCTTTAACTGTCTTAGTTTTATTACAGTTACCATGACTTGGAATGAACTATTAACCTTTAGAGGACCCTGAGATTTTCCATTTTTGCGTTTTTGTTTTTCACTCCCCGCCTTAGTCCTAATTTTTTTATTTTTCTGTTCACATAGCCTTATGAGGGCTGTTATCTGTTATCTTCATTCTCCAGGTCAGTACAGTTACAATGATACCACACTTGTATAATTTTTCTTGCGTTTTAATACAAAAAAATTAAAAAATAAAACCTTTAAGGAAAAAAAAATTTTTTATCACCATATTCTGAGCCCTATAACTTTTTTGTAGTTATATGTACGGGGCTGTGTGAGGGCTTATTTTTTGCAGGGCGATCTTAACTTTTCAGTGATACCAATTTGAAGTGTGTGCGACTTTTTGAAAAAAGTTATTGGGGAGTTGAAGTGACAAAAAATGGCAAATCAGCTGTTATTATTTTTTCCCCATTACGCCATTTGCCGTATGCCATTAATATTGTTATATTTTAATTGTATTGGCATTTTCGCACGCAGCGATGCCCATGATGTTTATATTTTTATTGGTCAAGTATTTTTATTTTAGGAAAGGGAGGTGATTTGAACTTTTATATATTTTTTATTTTTTTATATTTGTGAAAATATTTTTTAACTTTTTAAACTTTTTTTTAAGTCACCCTGGGTCATTGGATTGCCCATTATGTTTATTGATGGCTATATAGCCGAACACTTCATTTTCAATGTAACAATACAGTGCTGCCACCTGGTGGCCTTTATTGGTATATTCCTCTAATAGACTCTGAAGCTTGCTTGAGGCTTCAGTCTATTAGAGCAATGTAACAGGTTCCCCGATCTCAGCCAGGGAACGCTGTTACCGGAGCGGAAGCGCACGGCTTCCACTTCCAGACTGCTCTAATGCTGTGGTCACATTTGACCACGGCATCTGAAGGGGAAAATGTATGCGATCAGCCTTATGGATGATTGCATTGATGTACCGCAGGTCTCTGCTATTTAAAATAGCAGAAACCCGCCAGCTATGGCGCTCGCTGCACGTCCGAGCGGGCGCCATCTTTAAAGACCAGACTTCCGCCATAAATGTACGGCGGAGGTTCTCAAGGGGTTAAAATTATAATTGGGTTCATGTGATATTAACTAGTTGAAACAATACATTAGATTAAATTGTAGTATTACTAACTAGCTGTTATTGTTGTATGCTACTTCATGGGGTAAAAGTCAGAAATTCTCAATTATACAAAGGGCAATTGGTATTTCTTTGGGGAGATGAGAGTGTTGACCAAGGTTCCAGTACATAGAAGCAAGACAAACAGCAGCAGGGCAAGACCCGCCATTTCCAGCCGCTTTCTGATTACTTTCATGTTTGCCAAAAAGGGCTTCATAGAGGAGCTTCAACATTGCTCAACACAAGTGCCACTTCCTTCCTAAATACTATTATCTTTAGTTATTACTTGGTGGTACCGGATTCCCAGAATCCAACCTGCACATTACAATTTACTCATCTAGTATAATCTAATAATCCAACCTATTTTAAATAACGATAAGACAGGATAATGTAATAAGGGTAGGTTCAAACCTCCATTTAACTGTTCCAGCAGTCTATTCCAAGAACAACCTGCCAGAGTTCACCGGATCCAGCCTAGCACGATACTGCCATTCACCACCAGACCCCTTTGACTATAATGGGATTCAGCATGGATCCAGACGTTTCTGGCCTGAGTACCAGGTTTCGGCCAGGCAAACGGTACATGCAGGAGATGTTACTACTGAGTGTGACATCCAGTTGTACAAATTCTAGTATAAATAATACAGGAATGGCACAACATAGAGTCATAAGAATAGATGCCCCAGAATTGTTATTACATGGGGAATGCATGAAGCTCTGAAAACAGGCATGTCAGGAGCGGTAACAGGTTCTCAATAACATACGTGGCTGGTGGCTGCAATGTAAGGGCCTTTGTTGTAAGCAGAGAGCCTGATTTATCTAGAAAAACATGATTTTTGTAATGACACCCACCTTCAGCGCGTGGTTTAGTAAGCGGAGCGGTGAGAGTAGAACTGTATTTTTAGCCCTTTGTTTTCCCATGTTTATAATTTCCCTCTGATTCCTAGGGAGGAGTGGAGGCTGCAGATCAGATAATGTGACAATGTGAACATTTCCACAATGGGTGGCTGCTGAACTTTTCAATGTTTTTCTTTCCCCTGATCATCTTATAAGGGAGCTTGTCAGAATATTTCAGGCAGTGTTTTAGCTGAGCCCATGTGTGTTACAAGCTCCTGTGATTCTTGTAGAAAAGCTGAACAGGTCAGTAGGACATAGCAGATTCATACACTCATGTCTGATTTCTGTGCATGTAGATGTTGTGTTCATCGCTGCGTGTTACACCTGACTTCACTTGTAATTACACTGTTTCTCCATCCTTGGAGGATAATGTGTAAGGTTACATTTAGAAACTACTTAGTGCTCCAGCAAATCCGCAATAAGCCTTGTGCGTAGGAACAGATACTCTTATAATGCTCATTACCATTGACTTTCTATGTGTTTTATATATATATATACTGTACTGTACATGTCCCATGGGGCTTCTGTAGGCAAGGCACAGTCATACTCTATATAATCGGTCCAAGAGGGGTTACATGTACAGAATCAAAGTGTATGAAACAGTATGTCACCACCAAAAGTGTATGGTTTTACAAATTAAATGTAAAAACCTGATCTGGACAAGGCCGACGTCTTTTAAACTACAGAACTCACAGTACGTAATGGTTGATTTTCTAGCTATCTTTCTCACTCTGTTGGGTTCTTATTTTATCTTATGGTATCTTATTGACATATGTATATGCCATAGAAAATTATGCAACAATATAATAATAACTAACTACAGTATATATTTATGTGAGTCTTCTTTTCCACAGAAATGTGTCCTTTACTGGCCAGAGAAGAGAGGAATCTATGGAAATGTTGAGGTACTTGTCAACAGTGTCAACGAACATGAGTACTATACGATTCGGAGTCTCACAATTAAGGTAACAATAAAAGGGATCACGATAGGCTGTGGTTTGAAAGTGGATGTTCCTCGAATTGTCTGGCTGGTTCAGTGCTCTGTTCACACTTGTGCTGGGGTCCATTCCATCAAGTTTCCAATGTTTTGAAAGCAAGAATAGAGTGGTCTGCAGCGCATTTCTTGCCTTATAAAAACATCTGGTAATTTGACAGTAATCTGATGTATGCAATTATGAGTCAATAGGATCGGTCAGGATCGCCATCAAAATGGTTCCAACACAGTTATCTATGTTAAATAAAGTTATGCAGACAACAGAAATCAATCGTGTATCTGCTTGTCAATATATGTATATATATTATACAGTATTATTGTATATAACTATAACATATACATACATTGAGATATTCTTGTACACACATATTACTGTATATATACATACTGTATATTGTATATACATATAAATATAGACAGGTAAAAATAGAGCAGCACTCCAAATGTGTTCAAATAGCAAATGCGTCTTTATTCACCCATCGGCGTGGCAGCGTTTCAGCTCCTGCTGGAGCCTTTCTCTTTCTTGAGAAAGGCTCCAGCAGGAGCTGAAACGTTGCCACGCCGATGGGTGAATAAAGACGCATTTGCTATTTGAACACATTTGGAATGCTGCTCTATTTTTACCTGTCTACAATTGCTGGAGTGGGTTTACTCCACAGGTGAGCGCTGCACCCGTTATCCTCTTTGCTAGGTGGTGCTGCCTCAATTTTCTTTCTACATACCTTCTTTCTACATATAAATATATATAGAACACTCTATTCAATTATTACTAGCCACTGACAAAACAAGCAAGATGAATTTTAGTATGCAAAAGTATTCTTTGTTGTCCCAGGAGATAACTGGCCCATAGGGGTAAAGGTGAATCCCCCGGTGGGCCCCTGAGCGAGGTGGGCCCTTAGTCTTCCATCCCCTGCACAAGTGGCACATAACACAGTAGACTTACTGCACTACATGTAGATAGGCAGTATACAGCCTATCTTCAACCTATGTTTATATAAAAAAACTGGGTAGATTAATTAAAAAAACATCCAGTTTATTATTATAGACACAATGAGGTGGTCGGCCAGCCAGTAGTATCCTCTATTCCCTGAGACAAGCCTTCTCAGGATGCTGCAGTCATCTCCATAATGAATCATCTTGTAGCACCTTGCTGTTGTGTGCGGCTATGTGAGCAGGTAATATTTGAATGTGTACGGACAGTATATTGTATGGATACATAAACACATATTTGTATGTCTATGTATCCACACAAATGTTATGCACTTATATAGCGCTGCGGAATATGTCACCGCTATATATGTGCATAAAATAAATACACTGGGCCCCAAAATAAATTTTACTGGTGGACGCTAGGCACTCCAGTCTGACACTTATCACAGGTGTCTGGTAGTGGTTTGCCCTACTATCCCTACTTCACTAAAGATGCATGCTGAGCCGACCTGAGCATGCGTGTTTGTAAGGAGACAAGTAGCTGTCAGCTGAACTAAGCTGCTAATATGTTGTATCCTATCTCCATATTGAAGTCTTAGCATGCCTCAATGGAACAAACTGTACAGTATATGTGCATTAAATATAAAAATTGTCATGTAGAAATATTGTTTTTGCTTTCGTCAAGAAATGTATTTAAAAAGATTTTTCAAATAATGAAGTAATCAGTATCTTCTCTACTATATATAGCACGTTTTTACCAATATCCAGATCACCAAGGTTGCCTATCCCTGCTGTAGATAACTACAAAGATATTTTAAAAACAGTTTATTGTAGTATATCTCTCACACAAAGAAACCCTGATTAGGGTGGGTTCACACTAGCGTTATGGTTTCCGTTATGGCTTCCCGTTATAACATGGTTATAACGGAAAATAACAGAATCCATAAGACAGAATGCAAAACGGAAGCCTTTAAGAGGCATTCAGTCCTAATAGAGGGCTATGGGAAAGCATAACGCATCCATCTGGGTCCCGTTATGCAAGACGGAAAACAAAGTACTGTCGACAGGACTTTGTTTTCCGTCTTCCATAACGGGAACCAGGCGGATGCGTTATGCTTTCTCATAGACTTCTATTATGACGGAAAGCAAATGGAATGCCTTTTAAAGGCTTCCGTTTTGCATTCCGTCATAATACAAGTCTATGGGTTCCAGAACGGATCTGTCCTCCGTTTTATGGATTCCTGTTTTTTCCCGTTATAACGATGTTATAACGGAAAGCCATAACGGAAACCATGACGCTAGTGTGAACCCACCCTTAGGCTGCCCATAAACGATGTACTCGGCAGAGGGATCTACATGCGGATCACCCCTAATTTTGGGCCACACCCATGCATGCTATTTTTTGAACTGCCTTGTACAGGTAGGAGCCAGCTAGTATAGGTGCGGCCCAGCAATTCATAGTGATCTACCGGCAACCATAGACACATTTCACCAACCAGGTACAGATGGCTGACCACAGCCAGGTCTTATTGTAGCTAATTCTGATGCACAGGTTCAATGGGAACACTATGAACTAAATTCTTTAAATATATTGGTTTTCAAGGGCTTACATTCCAGTTGAAGGAAACCTGTCACTAAGATCCCGCTGTCATAACCGCAGGCAGCATGAATTCATGACAGGTTCTAAAACGTGAGATATAGTACTTTTAACACTGGCCCATGGCTAGTTTTACTTGCCTGGCCCAGGGGAGAAGTGTCCACCTGCCCTCTGGCTTCCCTACACCCAGCTCACTATGATTGACACGTCGCTCACTATTAGTGTATAGGGAGAAGTTCGTACATGAAAACCTACATGTGTCTGAATAAAAGCAATTCTAAGGTAAAGAGGGCTACAAAAACTCACCCATTATGTTAGAGACATATAGTTATTAAGTTCAAAGCACAGTTACTTTATCAAATGGATGGTATTCTGTGTGTTATCCCAGAGAAAGCTAGATGGAGCTAGTATAGTCATATGTTCAGCTCTCTGCTCAGGTGTGTTCACACTGCACTTGCAGGTAGGTTACCCGTGTCTGTTCTCATCAAAATGTTGCTGTGAATTTCACTAAAAACTTGTTCACGTTCCCTCGCACCTGCAAGTAGGTGTGTGTTATTGCCTAGCATCGGGCCGTGGAAAAGGATCCTTACAATTTATCATTATTCGGATTAGGCTGTAATTCTCAAGGTAACGGTTTTAGAGATTGTTACATGGCTTCAGTTCTATCTGGTATACATAACTGTATTGTTTTTAACTATATTTTTTTGTCTCCAGCAAGGAAGCCAGTCACGCATCGTGAAACATTACTGGTACACGTCCTGGCCTGATCACAAGACTCCAGACAGTGCTCAGCCTCTGCTTCAACTCATGCTGGATGTGGAGGAAGACAATAATGCATTCACAGGCAGGGGTCCAGTGGCAGTACACTGCAGGTGAGGTCCTATATCAATCCTATACATACATCTGGCAATCTCCTGTTTGTCGCTTTCCAAGCATATACGTGCATGCAGGGCCGGTTTTAGACAAATCAAAAGTGGGGCCCCAAATCTTGTAATAATGTGCTAACAACGCAGTTACATTCTGTCGATTCCGGCCCTCCCTCACAGATTTACACCCCATAAAGCTCCTCACACAGTTCTTTACCCTTATGGCCCCAGAATACGCCACATGCCCCCTCCCCGTTTGAAAAAGAACATGTTGCAATTTTCACGCAATGCAGAAGTGATGCGTGAAAAACACAGACCCATTGAAATGAATGGGTCAGGATTCAGTGCGGGTGCTGTGCGTTCAGGTCACGCATTGAACCCGCACGGAAAACTCGCTTGTGTGAAAGGGGCCTAAGTGAACATATTTTCCGTATATCCGTATTTCCGTTCCGCAAAAAAATAGAACATGTCCTATTATTGTCCGCATTACAGACAAGGATAGGACTGTTCTATTATGGGCCAGCTGTTCCGTTCCTCAAAATACGGACTGCACACGGACGTTATCCGTATTTTTTGCGGATCCGTTTTTGTGGATCGCAAAATACATACAGTCGTGTGCATGAGGTCTAATTGAGAAATTTACATCTGATGATTGTAAGTTGTGGTCCACTTGGGGGAATTAACAAAAAGTAAAAAGAATTAAAAACTTTTTTGAAAATATAAAAAAAAATTAAAATCACCCCCATTCCCCAAAATAAAAAGAAACAAAAAAAATTGTATTAATGGCATGCCGCATGCGAAAACGCCGATACTATTAAAATGTTTTAAAAAGTTAGCCCATATGGTGAATGGCGTAACAGAATTTTTTAAATAAAAGGCTGATTTGCGTTTTTTTAATAACTTTATCTCCCAAGAAAATTGAATAAAAAGTGATCAATTCAAACACTACCCCAAAAAGACAGATCTTCCCGCATAAAATGAGCCCCCATACATCTCCGTAGAACTAAAAAAGTTATGAGGGTCAGAACATCGCTATGGAAAGAAAAAAAAATGTTTATGAAGTGAGTCCTGTGTACTTAAGTTTTATTTAGACTCTATTTTTAAAATGTTTCTGTAGGGATTTGAACTTACAACCATCTACATTAAAGGCAAGAACCTTAACCACTGGGCTATAGAGCTCAATGCTAAGTCATTGCTGAAAAACCTCATTGAAGTTTCTCTTGTATTAAAAACCTCATAGAAATTTCTCTTGTATTAAAAACCTCATAGAAGTTTTTCTTGTATGAATACCTCTTTCACCTTCATAGGGGTGCTGGGCAATTGCCTAGTTTGCTGGCCCTGCATGCAAGGAAAGTGTCAATGAGCCCATGAGGAAAGAGGAGGTGGCAACACCTGAGTTCTGAGAGCAGAATTGTGAATATGACTCTGTATTATAATACAAAATGTGTTTACTCAATTTTTATGCACATTTATTTTATTTCTAAACAATAAAATTGTCTCAATGTGGAAATACCCTTTTAAGGGACTATTCCAGTTGTGGCTAGTTATTCCCTAGCCACAGGATAGGGGATAACCATTAGATCGTGGGGGTCTTACTACTGGGATATCACCCGATCACGAGAAATGAAATGACACTCTGTTCATCTCTACGGGATTTCCGGAAAAGGGAGAGCGTTGTACTTGGCTGTCCCTGAAACTCCCATAGAGATTAATGAAGCCACAATGTGCATTCCTGATCTGACACTTCGAGGGGCACAGGGTCCCCATTCTCATGATCGGTGGGGGTCCCACATGTAGGCCCCTACCAATCTAATAGCTATGCCCTATCCTGTGGATAGGGGATAACTTACCACAGTCGAAATACCCCTTTAAGTTGTAATAATTTATCATTTATGTTTTTTATGTCATGTTTTATCATTATACATTGCAGGTACATGCTTGTATAGTGGCATTTGGCTAGCTCAAATGTCATCTTAAATATGCATTTTATTTCATAAAAATGTGAACATTGGCAATGGCAGTATTATGGTCTAATTATTTTTCTGTTACAAATCAATGCAATTGACGCTTGAGGCAAGAGAGTTTCCAGATGCCTAGTTAAATTAGTGCAGTACCATAGGTGGCCAGCAGATGGTGGCCTTCTCATCAGCTTTTTCCTTCACTGTGCTAGAAGATATAATTTGTACTTTATGCTGATCCTAGGTGACATACACTGTTAGGGCTCATGCACAAGAACATATATTTTTTCCGTTTCTTTTTTTTACAGGTCCGTATGCGGAATTAATCACTTTGATGGGGCTTAAAAAAAACGGAAATGACTCTGTGTGCATTCTGCATCCGTATGTTCGCATGTCTGTTCCGCAAAAAAATAGAACATATCCTATTCTTGTACGTTTTTGGATCCCCCCAAAAAAACGGATGCAAGACGGATATTACACGCAGAATACATATGGTTGTGTGCATGAGCCCTTATTGTGTGAAAACTATGGCAAGTCGTGTTTTCACATGGCTTGAAATTACACTGTTTGTGTGTTATCATTCACACTCATTCTGGACTATGCACCAAGGGGGAATTATATGCAATATGCACAATATACTTCATGTTCAATTTTACAGATGTGTCCTTGGTGTCATACAATTTTTTATAGCAATAGTTGTTGGCTTCGATACTACATAATGTCAGTAGTATCTAATTATTAGTGATGAGCGAATTTGTGGAAAGTCTCCTAAAACTGTATGTAACTCATTTCAAGTTCTTCAACATGAAGCATTAGTAATCTTAAAGTGAATGCTGGTGATAAAAAAACAGCCTCTTTAAAAACAAACTGCACGCTACGATTTTTTTAATTTTTATTTAAATATTTCAAAAATGTTTTGCTTTTTAGCAGCTAATGACACACGCTGTTGAGGTCATCAACTAATTATATTTATTTCCCCAACATAGGTATTTTTAATGAGCTCTCCTAATTATGAGGGGGAAAAATGCACAACGCAATTATCACATTTTTATTATTTACTTATAGCAGCTAATAATAATTTGCTTGTATGAGAATCAATGCTTTATTCTTTAGGAACCATGTCGCAGAATATTTTCACTTTTTCTAATATCTAGTTGCTTAAAGAGTCTATTTAAAATACGCTGATCACTGTAATCTGTAGGGAAACATGGCAGTAAGAAGTTATAAATCAAGCATTAAGGTGCATATTTATAAAGACCAGTGTCAGGGGTGTTTCCAGATTAAAACATTCGGGGCCTGGGCCCCTGATGTTTTGTCCCAGGCCCCGAATGTCCTGCCTGCCAGCTAGATACAACTGTATTGCCATCCTCAAGGCGGCAATACAATTGACTCTAATGCACTAGAAGAGCCGAAGGACCTGTAATGACATCACAAGTCATGTGACCAGTAAAACAGGCAGTGGCTAAGAAGGACCTGCGAGGATGTCATCATCATGTGACCAGTGCAGGAGAGGAAGGCAGTGAAGAGAAGAAGTCCTGGAGAAGAAGCTGTGGTGATGTCTGCTACATGAGGAGAGGTAAGTGAAGAGAGAGGCAGAGCAATACTGGGAGTTATGGTTTTTTAACTGGGACCGTATGTTAGGACTGAAGGGAGGGATGTTATTTACATGGGACTGTATGTTGAAGGCGGTTGGGGGATGGGGTGATGTTATTTACATAGGACTGAATGTTGAGGAGGTGATTTTTACATGGGATTGCATGTTGGAGGCGGCTGGGGAAGGGGGTGATATTATTTACATAGGACTGTAGGTTGAATGCGGCTGGGGAGGAGTGATGTTATTTACATGGGACTGTATTTTGGAGGGTGCTGTAGAGAGAGAGAGGGATGTTATTTTCATGGGACTGTATATTGGAGGGGGCTGGAGAGATGGTGTGATGTTCTTTACATGTAACTCTATGGCGGAGGGAAGGAAATAGTGTTATATACATGGGACTATATATTGGAGGGGCTGAAGTAAGAGGAGCAATGTTATTTACATGGGACTGTATTTTGGAGGGGGCAGGAGAGATGGTGTGATGTTATTTACATAGGACTGTATGGTGGAGGGAGGAATATAACTACAGGGGGCATTGCAGGGGGCATTATAAATACTGGGGGCACGTCAGGGCGAGCTTTATAACAGTAGGGGGTTTAGTTTAGAAAACTGGGCCATATTGATTGGGGTTTGGGCCCCGGATCTTTTGAGACCCTAGCAACGCCCCTGCCGGTATTTTAGACGCCAGTCTTAATAAAGCCGTAAGTTGGCGGTGAATCCTCCGAAGTTATAAAGAGACACAGGCCTCTCCATAACTTCAGCGCATCCAGCCCCAGTTCTAAATGTAAGCCTGAAACAGGTGTAGAAAATGGTAAATGAGATGGGCCTAGCGGCCCGTCGCTTTCCCCGCCCACGCCATGCCCACAATTTTAGACCTACAAACACAGAAAAAATGCAACAGCACTCTGCAACCAGCACTCTGCCCTGCCTATATGCTGGAAAAGTGAGGTGTCAGTGTACAATTTTAGACCTGCCGTGAGCGGGGCAAAGTCTGCTTCAATGATATGTCACTGCTGTGGTGTTCATGCACATGAGACCGTCATGGGTCCGTCCAAGCCACTTCCTGGTTCTGTGGGGCATAGAGCAGTGGCAAGGCCTTAGCAAGACCACATTCATGTGGGTGTTTTATTTTTATGGGGCATATCCTAGGACCATAGGGTGTATAAAAATGGGTTTTCTAAACTTGACAACCCCTTTTTGGTTGGTCATATAATTGAAATAAAAGAGTACATTTTTGCTAGATTGACATCTAATCTTTCAGCATGAGCTATATGACCTACCAGATAATAATATGGTGCCCCCTGACTGCCGTGGAACCATCTGAAAGTGAAAATCAATCCACTTTTACATCTGCACTGGCCTTAATAGAAAATCCTTGACCAGCTGGTGTTAGCTGTTGACTGTACTGATGAAATGAATGTTTCTTACAGAGGCATTTGATAGTTACTAGTCCATTGTATTTGGCCCAGAATGTTAGGCTCAGCCTGTGTTAGTACAGTACAAGTGCTCTATGATTATTCCTCCAGGAGTACATTGCACGTCTGTGACCTCTTATTACCTTTAAAAGTTCCATGTCTAACCCATACAGAACACTTCTGAATATCTCTGTATCCTGACTACACGTACAAGATGTTTTCCTCTGCAAAACACACTTCCTTTCAGGAGGTAGATAGGAATGTGGTGAGGAAATATGAAATGTCCAGAAAAATGTCTCTTCAAGTAAGATGAAAGCAACATATGCAGCCTTATATATACACCTTCAATTTACCTTCCTTTTTACGTGTCACAAACATATTGATTTGCTTGTTTATTGGGTTATTTTGGCTACATTGTAACATTTGGTAATTACTGGTGGTAGGCTGCTATGATATCCTTTTTAGACAGCAGAATGCACCTACCATGACTACTGCAATGATTCACCAACACATAAGAAAGCAGAAATCAAAACATTAAATGTAGGCACAATGATAGAACAAGAAACAAAGTAGTTTTGGGGTCTGTAGGTGTCTATGCAGAGATAACAAGTGATATTGATGATCTTGCAATAGATCTTGTAATAGTGTGTAATTGTGGAACAACAAAAAACAATTCTAAAAGCACATGACTGCAAATAAACTATATCTGATTGCTTTTCTTGGTATAATTTAGTATACTTAGTGCAATTAGAAAGAAAAAAAGGTTAAAGACCTTATCTTGGTTTATGTTATGTTGTTCTCTGGTATTTATGAGTGTAATATATAATAGCAATATAATACATATCAGACTACACGTTTCTTTTTAATTTATAATAGCTTCACGTGCTCTAGGGGTCTGGGCTGCCATCTAGGGAGCAAGCCCCATATTTTCAAGACCACCAAATTGAGCTATAAACAGTTGAACTACTGATGTAGCCAACATTATCTTGACTCAGGCACTCCAGGATGGTCACTTTTCTTGCGTTAATAGGTTAAGCCAGTTAATATAATATTGATTATATATGTACAGTATATATATAGTTGAATACTTTGGAAATTGCCAGCACCCTTCCCTCCATTGACTCTAGGAGGCCACAAGCACCAAGTTTGCATATAAGCAGTCATATTATTTCAATTATCATAGGAAGTGTGCTAACAGCTCTCACCTGCAGTTGATGTGCTCATAGCAGCAGTGAAAAAGCACGGACAGAGATCCTGGAGGTTGACGCCAGTCTCAACCAATGAAGAAACAAAGAAAGTCCAGCTTTTTTCTTGAAAAAAATCTTATCTTGTCCTTTATTAGTAAATAGCGGTTTTAAAATCCATTCATGGAACAATGCATGTCTACATGTTTCGGACCTTTGCAATATCAGTCCTTTAAAACCGCTATTTACTAATAAAGGACAAGATAAGATTTTTTTTCAAGAAAAAAGCTGGACTTTCTATGTTATTTCAATTATCACAACCACACCTCTAGAACCTTCTTTATATAATATTCTGAACAATATAAATACATAGAGTCCTTAAAAGCTATGTACACTTTTACAATAGCATTGTTCTACACAGGTTGTTTTGCCATGGTAACAGACTACAAACAAACCCTGTGTAGTCTAATTCTCCAGCCATACTTCTTTCTATCTTCTTGAAGATGGAAACCTTTTTTTTTTCCTTTCGTATTTAGGTTAGTGACAACTGTTTACAAAAGACTACAGAGAAACCTATTAAAGAAAACTTGTAAAAATACATTTACAAAATCTACATAAAATGTGAAGCACCTTTACAAATACTTTACCTTATGTGACTGGTACCATTGTGGCATTACATAATGTTTGAGATTTGTTTGAGACTAGAGCAGATGGTTGGATTTGCTTTTGCAGAACAGCAACACATAAGCCAATTGCTGTGTCTGATACGTAGCTATAAGGGGTTGTCCGGGAATTCTTCATAATTTACTCATAGCCCCTAGTGAAGGACTCATACTAACTTACTTCCCGCTGATGCTGTTCTGCACTCTGACTCTTGTTCGGTTATCTTCCAGTCCCCGGCTTGTTTACTTCTGACTGGGGTATGGACATGGTCACTGGCATCACAAGACTGGCATCAGCAGTGACATGTTTTCCGAGAATTCTTTGAAATTTACTCATTGTCCCTTGTGTGTATGACCTTGGTAAAGACTCATACTACCTGCTCCCCCCTCCCATTCACCCCCCACTCCAGTTCTGTGCTCTGACTCCAGCCATTTTACAGTCCCTGGTTTCTGTACTTCTGCCGGGCGTATGGACATGATCACCTGCACTACTGCAGCCAATGACTGGCTTCAGCAGTGGCATGTGCCCAAATGGCACACCACTATTGGGTTACTTGGCATTTGGGGACATGTCACAGCTGAAGGCAGTCCTTAGCTGCAGTCATGCAGGTGACCATGTCCTTGACCAGAAGTAAAGAAGTCAGGGACCAGAAGATGGTCAAACAGGAGACAGTGCACAGGACCAGAGCATGGGGAGCAGGGAAGCATGAGTCTTTTATAGGTCATTCCCACTAGGGGCTCATAGTAGTAAAGAATTCCCAGAGAACCCATTTAAGTCCTGAAAGGCAATGAGCTGCAATAACATATGCAGTCCTAGGACATGAGTGAATAATTATTTTCCTTCAGTTGAACATTTCTGAAACAAGTCAGACAGTAAGTGATAGAGTTATGGTATATTAAATAATCCAGTGTTGACTGTAAACTAGCCAAAAGCTGCATTTAGATTAGCAATGAATGAGCTATACTACAGCTATAATAAAGTCACATGCCATTAATAAACTATTGTCCATTTCTTTTCAGTGCTGGAATTGGGAGAACTGGTTGTTTCATTGCTACATCCATTGGCTGTTGTCAACTGAGAGAAGAAGGAGTTGTAGATGTATTAGGCATTGTCTGTAAGCTAAGAATGGACAGGTAAATCGAGATCACAAAAAACAGTATTGTATATTAAGCAAGGAAATAAGCAAGTAACTGCACTTTTTTTCAAAACGTTTGATGTCATAGCAACATATCAAAGGTTTTGATAGGTGGGGTTCTAAGGGCTAAGACTCCCAGCAATTCACTAAAACGAGTTAGAAACGCTCATCTGAGCTTTATTTCTCCTCGCTGCTACCGATGGGTTGAAGACATACTTATAGACTATTTATTGAGTCTGTCTTCTTTTCTGTGTTCAGCGGTGAGGAGAAACAGCGCTCAGCTGAGAGCTTTTAGGACTAGTTTCACACTAGCCCATTGACTATAGTGGCACCCGGCATTAGTTTCAGCATTCACTCAGATAAAAAACACTGCAAGCACTAATTACGAAAACAGGCCGGATCCCAGCCAGGTCCTTTTATAGTCAATGAAGCCTTGATGTGCTCCAACTCTTCCAGCTATGCTGGATATTATGAACTCCAGCAGACTGTTCTTCTGCTAGAACAGCCTGTTGGAAGATTTTAAGGATAGTGTGAAACTAGCCTAAATTCTCCTTGACACAGATCACTTTATGACAGTATGCATTTACTTCTTCATATTAAGAAAACAGTCTGCCATGAGAATGTGATGTACTACCAGCTGTGCAAGTTGATTTACAGGAACTTAAGTATTAATGATGACCTGTCCTTTTGTTAGGTCAAAATTGCCAGGTAGCACAATGAAGTGGCTGTTGTATTCATTTCTATGGTACTTAACTTCAATACCAGACACAGCCACCCATTTCAAGATGAGCTGCTTTGCCCTTGTAAACAGTGAGCACCCCAGCCTCTTCATGTGCTTTCTAAAAGTCAGATTCCCACCAATCAAACATTTATGCTCTATCCTAACTTTACGTCCTGGGGAGCTATTAAATATTAAATAGACAGTATTTAAAGTGTAACTGTTGTTTCAGTCTATCTATAATATGGTGTATGGACAAAGAACAATTAATATTTTATTCTCATCTCATGTTATCATATGCCAAAAGTGTATCCCTTTTGGCTGGTGTCTGGCAGGTTTACTTCTGGAACTTTTTGTGACGTCAGTGGTCTGATAGGCTTTTCAAACCAACAAGAAACCACAAATATTGGATATATTAAGCTATACATTATTTCTAGAATGGAATCAATAGCAGATGTATCCAAATATAAGGGTTTATGATTGCATGCGTTTGCATAGTATATGACTGGATCTGTAATACAAATTTGTAAAAAAAAAAAAGGCTCTTTAGATATAATGGAAAGAGGATGGACCATAATTATATGTCACAGTAGTACATTTATTGCATAAAATATTAAAATATGTCAGGGGTTACATGACATCATTAGAGACGCCTACCAGAGGGCTTTTGTGCGTGGCCAGTATACAATTCTGTGTAACTGTATTACCGTGAATTCTGAGATCCGGGAATAAAAAAGGCTTGACAAGGCTTAGGTGCATGAAAATTTTACTAAACTATGATAAAATGCATAACATATATATACAGAAGATAACATACAGAGTAAAGTAAGTAGCAGTCACCTAGGCCATGAACAAATGAACAAGCTCTCCATTGACCAGTTCCAATTCCCAACATAGCATCTGGCCAACACCCATAGGAAGCAAAGAGAGGTGGTAATCACAAGACACATCTTACCCTGATAATGTCCTCAATGGATCTGATATTTTTTTTTACATACATAGAAGTTCATACTTTCTAGCTCCTGGCTCCTCCTAGCTCCACCTAAAGGTCTTCAGTGCACAGTTACCTCAATCCTTAGGAATGCGGCCTGGTACCAGAGGTATACCAACACTGATAAATAGGGGCCTGTATATACTCACTAACTCATTAAAAAGAATATCACTACCTTAAAGAAGTAGGAAATAATTAAAGAGTATTAACCAATAAAAAAAAAAGATTGCCACACAGTAACTATACAGTCTAATCCTGCTGATTACTATTTATCCTTTTGTACTGCATACTTTGTATTCCAGTTCCCAGCAAAGAGTTAAAAAGTGGCTTTCCCAGGTCCCCCACCAGTTTCTGTATCCTGGTCTCCAATGTTGACATATCAGATGGACATGTGACCTCTGCCAATGATTGGCTGCCAATGATAGACAAATGTCCACATCGATGTGTCATCACAGAGTCCGGCAGGGGATCTGGGAAACGTTTGAACGGGAGTAGCAGGGGGATTAGTACATTGAGTATGACTCCAGTTTGTTATTTTATAGCGTTCTAAGCTATTGGTAAAACATTTTAAGGGGCTGGACAACCCCTATTAAATAAACTCTAGCAGATATTTAGAATGTTCGGGTTTATGTGACTTTTATCATAGTAAATTATACCATATACAACTACATCAAGTTATGTGTTTATAATTACCCACAAACAGTTCAGTTATCAAATTGCGATACCTGATTTTAGAAGATCTCTTTGCAGCATAGAAAATGCATATATATTTAGTCTGATAGCAAATTATGTGTCTTATGTGTTCATATTCAAATTGTACACACCCTACGTGACCATGAGTTCACAGAAAAAATAGTCAGCTTTTCCTGTCATTTCCCAAGCAGACTGAGATGTATCCTGTCCAAATGATGGTCAAAGGACATAATTCTGCTGCCACAAACTATTTCCGAGAAATACATCTCCACACAGCTGATAGTGAAGCTGGTTTGGAACCACTTTAGTGATTACATTTAGAGGTTGTCCAGCATTAAAAAAAAAACTTTTTCATATACCCAGTTATGGAATTCTGAGTTATTAGAGGAGGGCCCTCTGTTTTGATCCTCATCTTTTGGCAACAATTAAAATCAGACTGGATTATAAAAATGGAGCAGGAATAGACAGCTTTGTCTAACGCTATACCAACTATTGATTGGCTTATTTTAAGACAGAATTCTAGGCCACAATTGTGACAGAACTTTGGCACAAAATATTGCATCTTATATCGCATCCAATTACAATGCAGTACGATCCCATACCATATTCCCATGAAGCTTCATCCCTCTTCTTTTTTGAGCACGTTGTAAAAAATTGTAGTTGTGCCAAATAACTAGACAGATTCAAGGCACGGGCACATTAGAAAATGTGGACCACTGTAATGCTTAGTTTCCCCAGTGGTGGCATTGCAGGGCAAATGAATACTTACTGCCAGGTTTCCTCACAAATTACAGGTAATTGCTGAGGGTCCTAGTAAAGGGACACTTTGGGATGTGCCTATTGTCAAGGGATGTTTTTATCAAGTTGGAATTGTCCAAAGCTGCCAACCTTTTAAAGGGGTTTTCCGGGAACAAAGACTTTATCTGTACTGCCTGCAGCCTGCTTCCGTAAATAGAAGACCCATACTTACCTGCTCCCCACCGCTCCAGTCCTCTGCGCTGGCTCCTGCATATCCATGTGGCATGGTAATATGCTCCACTGAAGCCAATAAGTGGCTTTAGCGGTGATTGGGCTATAACTGACACACTAGGCCACTTTCACACAATCAATATTTGGTCAGTATTTTACATCAGTATTTGTAATCCTGATGCAAAATATGTATCATATACTGACCATATGAAAGCAGCAGAGAGGAAATTATGCCCAATTAGGCACTAGGGCACATAAGAGACTACTACATCTGGCTCCATTGGCTTCACACCAAAACTTTATTTTAACACAGAGCTGCCATCAGGGCTGTAAAGCTAATATTGCCAACAGTGACCCAGGGTAAACTATAAAAAGGTACTAGAGGTGGGTGACCAGCTCTTGTAGCTTTGTTAACTTACTGGTACTTTTCACTGTATGGGCCCAATGGTTTAGTCATTTGTGAACATGAGGCCCGCACACTTCACATACCTGAAACTGCTCAAATCCCAATTCAATGATGCATTCACAAGACCTAACCACATATTTACTGAGCCTACTTGACATTGAACTGCAATGTAAAGCAATGTAATGAAAAAGATATGAGTCACAATGTGAGATGGGAGTCATCAGGGCCCACTTCACTTTAAAAATATGTGCACTGTGCTCATTGGGTAACGAGGAAGAGCAAAGAAAAAAACTATTCTGCCTACTTACCCTTCCCAGAGTACCAGGACATCATGCTATCCTTGCCCATAGTGTTGGTTCTTAGAGGACTTGAGGTGGTGCTTTTTTCTATGGTTCTAAAGAGCTTCCTGTGCTCCAAAGCTGTTAGATGGAAACAAAAAGTTCCTCCACATTATTATCCATATAATTGCTCTGATTTGATACTTTTATACTATAATTATTACACATGACTGTAGTCCAAAATGCAAGAGGACCTTATCATTACTCATAAGTGGTTATTCTTCTTTCCCTCAACAGGGGTGGAATGGTTCAGACAAGTGAACAGTATCAGTTTGTACACCATGCCCTGAGCCTTTATGAAAACCGCCTCTCTACAGAAACAGTTCAGTGAAAGTCTGAGAGTTTAAGCAATAGAAATCTTTTTTTAGGTAATTCCCTGAATTACTGACCAGCAGTTTCTTGAAGGAGTAAAGTAGGCTCCATGGACAAGAACGTTCGCTAAAGTAAACGTGTGAGGAAATGTCGAAAAGTCTGACACGGTTAGATGGACTGTAGTGTGTCATTGAATGTACCTGCACTGCAGAAAGCTATGGATGGTATAGAAGATGTATATGGATTTTCCATATGTACCCGGAATGTGGATGTACCTTGGAAATAGGATAATCTACTGCACAGAATGTACGTACTACTGCTCCAGTGGCTGGGTATCTAACGATTATTCAATGTATATGAAATAAACGTTTGCAAACTTTGTGTCTTGTAAATGGACTGTCAGTTGTCACTCTGTTAAGTGCTATTACTTATTATGTGGTGAATCTGTCTCCTGCCCACATAAGACTATTGCTGCTAGTGTTCTCAGTACTATGATAGTTGATTTTTAATTAAATAATATTTCTTCGTTTCTGTCCAAATGGTTCAGAAACAGTGAACCTTTTATATGGAGATGTGTTTATGTTCTATTAGCAATTGTGAATTTCCAGCAGGATATATAACAGAGCACAATGTACTTTATTCAGTGGATATGCATTTGGTGTATACTGTGGGTTGTACTACTTGCTGCGCCTCTTCTCCTAATCTGAATACAGTGTATTTGTAAATCCTGTGATTCATTTTACCTGACAACTTTATGGTATATATTGAAACTGCAAGAAATAAACCTGTTGTCTGCAGAATGATAATTTGGTGCCATAGTGGTTTTGTAATACTTTATCCAAAAGGAAATGTATAATCTCTAGTTCCATCTTTTATTGGTGGTCTCGAGCCTGTGTCTCTCCAGCTGCACCTGCCATGCACAGTGTGTACCTATCATGACATGCTGGGAGTTGTAGTTTTGCAACAACTGGAGAGCTACAGGTGGGGGACAACTGACCGTGAGATGTAATCAGGTTTACAGTGTTCATTTTAGGACATGGTTGGTCAGATATCATAGTCAAGTATCAAAATAATGCCAGTGTGACACCTGACTCTGACACCTGACACTGACCCATGACTCTGATAAATGAATAGCTCCATGGTGTAGCTGTTTGCCTACCATACAGTGTTCTTGGGTTTAATACCCCCATCAGTCTTTAAAAACAATTATATGTTATTGAGCCCTAGAAAAGAGACAAATTCAAGTCATGTGTGACACTGATATCTGACTACTGACTTAGTCAGACATCTGCCTCGCAATGAATTTTAGGTTCATTTTACTTTTAATGTACTGAATCACATAGATGAATAAAATCCCAGGTTAACACTAAGCAAGCTCATAGCTCAGTGGTAATGTAATTGCCTTATGTCCAGTGGCCCTGCGTTCAAGATCCCTTTTAGCCTCTAAAACTAACATTTTATTAAGCCCTTAGATATGAAGCAAATTCATGTCATGTGTGACGCTGATATCTGACTACTGACTAATTCAGGCGTCAGCCTTGCAATGACTTTTAGGTTTATTCATCTGTTCTATGTAAAAAAAAAATCCAAACTCATTTTTTTTGTCAGGTTTAGACAGCAAGTTGAAGGATTCTATTCATTTATGTGATTCAGTATATTAAAAGCAGAATGAACCTGCGGCCCTCCAGCTGTTGTAAAACTACAACTCCCACAATGCCCTGCTGTAGGCTGATACCTGTAGGCTGTTCAGGCATGCTGGGAGTTGTAGTTTCTGGAGCAGCTGGAGGGCCGCAGTTTGAGGATGCCTGATTTAGACAGTAAGTTAAAGGGAACCTGTCACCAGGAAATTCACTGATAAACCAGGCATGCTGCCTTGTAGGGCTCACTCTGCTGAATATAATGATACCTTTTACTTGGTGATCTGGTGCTTTATTGTGGAGAAATAGTACTTTTAATCCATATGCTAATGAGCTGATTTGAATCCAGTAGTTGATATGAGTCCAGCGTTTTTTCTATTTACAGCTATAGCCCCTCCCCTATTCACTTCTTCAGTTGTAAAAGGGGCGTGGTTTATTACATCATTTATTCATTTTAATAACTGGAGGGAAAATGAATAACAGGGAATGCTAATTATATTAATGAGGTAAAAAAGGAGAGGAATATACTATTGAAGTTAGTAATTATAATAAGGGCTAGTTTGTTCATGGGGTGATAAACACATGATGGCTGATAAGGGACATATCACCGTGGGTATGGCAGTTAGGCTTTAAAGTGAAAGGCAGCAAGGCTTGTATTGGCTATAATGCAGGTCCTTTTTTTAAACCACGCCCCTTTTACAACTGAAGAAGTGAATAGGGGAGGGGCTACAGCTCTGAATAGAAAAAATGCTGGACTCATATCAACTACTGAAAGAAAAAATTCCAATATACGTATCTTCCAAAATGCTGCAGTCCTTATAAGAGGTGGGTAGGTCTCTAGTCAACAAGTTTAAATATTAAATGGACCGCGCAGAAAGTACTTCTTTTCTCACACCAAAGGGAATACTCCTTGACCGATCTTTGACATCAAGCTCACACTGCTTCCTTTCTTATGTATCGATCTGTACAGATTGAAAGGAACCACACATAGTGAAGTATTGCCAGTTAAAACCTGCAGACACTCTGGAATTGCACTCACCGTGCTCTAGTTGTAACACTAGCGTATCTAGATGTTTAAACACAGGTAACCGGCTTGCTTTCCTTCATCCTATGTGGAAATAACTTCTTCCATAGTGAAGACCGTAACACAGCATATAAAATTCCAATTTTAATCTACTTACAAACTGGTGAATAAAATCACAGCGTATAATAAAAACAATCGCGTCTGCCCAACCCGGGTTTCGCTCCAAATGGCTTCGTCAGGGCGTTACTTCCTCTCACCTTCACCTCGCCCTAAAATATCCACTGACTTCCCTTCATTAATTAGTAATCACCTGATATCAAAGTTGCTGCCCGCATCGCTATGCAGTCATTCTCACCAATGCCGACCATCTCCCGTGCGGCACCGCGTCCAGAGCAACAGATCCACCCCTACATAACCCAGAACTGCATCCTCGCAACCACATCCACAATTGCAGTGTGGTGCGAGCGCAGCGTCGGCTCTGCTACATCGCAGGATGCACTGCTAAGCCAGAATTGCAAACAGCTCAGCACTAGCAAATCTGAACTGCACTCCGGCACTGCTACATCAGGGGGTCCCCACAGACACCTATGGGAATATCTAATCAGAACACATAGGGGAAAAAAGGTTCAAATTAAACTGGGTTTTCCACATAGGATGAAGGAAAGCAAGCCGGTTACCTGTGTTTAAACATCTTGATACGCTAGTGTTACAACTAGAGCACGGTGAGTGCAATTCCAGAGTGTCTGCAGGTTTTAACTGGCAATACTTCACTATGTGTGGTTCCTTTCAATCTGTACAGATCGATACATAAGAAAGGAAGCAGTGTGAGCTTGATGTCAAAGATCGGTCAAGGAGTATTCCCTTTGGTGTGAGAAAAGAAGTACTTTCTGCGCGGTCCATTTAATATTTAATCATATCAACTACTGGACTCATATCAGCTCATTAGCATATGGATTAAAAGTACTATTTCTCCACAATAAAGCAACAGATCACCAAGTAAAAGGTATAATTATATTCAGCAGGGTGAGTCCTACAAGGCAGCATGCCTGCTTTATCAGTGAATTTCCTGGTGACAGGTTCTCTTTAAAGGATTTTGTTCAGTTATGTGATTCAGTATATTAAAAGTAGAATATACTTAAAATTCATTGCAAGGCTGACGCCTGAGTAAGTCAATAGTCAGACATCAGAGTCACATATGACTTGTTTTTGCCTCATATCTAGGGCTTAATAAAATGTTAAATTTTCAGAGGTTGAACCCAGGACCACTGGACTTAAGGCAAGTGCATTACCACTGAGCTATAAGCTTGCTTAGTGGTAGCCTGGAATTTTATTCATCTATATGATTTTGCATACAAATACACAGTATATCTATAACTTATTTTCACTTTGACCCTGACCTATGAAGAGCAGAAGCCAAACTCAGTTGTCAGGGTCAGTTGTCAGGGTTTTATGTGTTAACTAAACTAAAGTTAACTAAACGCGTTAAGCAATTGGTTCTCAATGGCTTTTGTTTCAAAATAACGCGGTGAGATAATGAAATTTGAGTTAAAGGTTTGAGTCTTACCCCTGCTATATCTGTACATGCTGAATTATATTCAACTGTACTCAATAGTATGTATGGTTATACGAATGATTAATTCTACAAGGTGAGCACAAAGAACCAGACCAATGTGTAAGAATATTCCAATAAAGTTACATTCTATATCTTTTGGAAATCAAGGATTGTTTTTACGCTCACCCTGTATGTTCCATTAGGCACATTTACTGACAGTGAAACATTATGGGAAAGATGTCTAAAAATGAGTGAACACAAAAACTGGAGGAATGACCATAGCAACCAGTCTTAATCTAACCAGCCTGTCATAAACTGATGGAGTATTGGGTGCGAAGGGCAACAACACAGTTCTTCTTTGCATTGTTTTAATCAATTAAATTAATCTTTGTTATAAGACAGTGATTGATGCCCAAAAATGTGAAATTTGAAACAGTATTTAAAATGCCTTTTACTCCTCTACATATGCCACACTACAAGGCCAGTGCACTGGTAATGGTACTAAATGGTTTACAAGTACAATTCAAGTAGAAGCACAGCAACAAGCAGAAGGAAAATGTTGTGCCATTGAAATATTGTTGTGGTGTGGAATGCAGTGAATCTCATAGAAATGAGATAAGAAACAGTATTAGATTTATAAGATTGGAGGTATAGTATTGCACTTAAAGAAAATCTCTCAGCAGATTTGTACCTATCACACTGGCTGACCTGTTACATGTGCACTTGGCATCTGTATTTGTCCTATGTTCATATCTGCCTGTATTACTGAGAAAAATGATGTTTTAATATATAAAAATAAGCCTCTAGGAGCAACAGGAGCGTTGTCATTACACTTAGAGGCTCAGCACTCTCTGCACTTTTGTTGACCAGGCAGTGAAGACATCATCATACCTGGCCCTGTCAATCAAAGTGGAGAGGGCACGGCGTTTGCAGAGCGCACAAAGCCTGTAGGTGTAACGGCAATCCCCCCATTGCTCTTAGAGGCTCATTTGCATATATATCATTTTTCTCAGTAATGCGAGCAACACCAATGTCTTCAGCTGCCAAGTGCACATGTAACAGGTCAGCCAGTGTCATAGGTCCAAATCTGCTGACAGATGCCCTTTACATGTATGTAATAAAAAGTGTATCACAAAAATATATATTTAAGAAAGTGAAAAGCCCGAGACAGTATAAGCATGTGAATAACTCTCCACTGTATCACTGATAGGCATCGTGTCCACCTTTACTATTTTTTTTTACAGTCCAGTTCTCCATATACTATAGCTATACCATTCACAGCAATGGATCTAACACAGATGAACACCACAGCACTCAGCAGAAATCCAAGGCAATTAACAATTTCCTTTTCCCAGCAAAGCGCCAGATCTGTTAGAGGTATGCCGTTATAGGAGGACACATTGCACCCCCTCTGGTGCAGGTTGCTGGGTCATCCTAATGTGCTTATTTTGCAGTCTTAGTTGCTCTTCCCTGAGACCTCTGTCCAAGGTCCAGACACAAACATATACATAGATATTAAATCAATGCTGCGGACTTATGCATGCTGGTGTAGAGTCCCCAAAACAATTGAATAGAAGGAAGTTCTCGTCACTGACTTTTTCCCTCTGTGAAGGCTCATTTCCTTCCTAAAGTTAGCTTCACTTATCTAAGTTGTTGGACAGAAGTATGGAGTGACTGCTAGGTGGAAAATGGATGCATTTGTACGTGTTCTGCTGGCGATCTGCTTGTTCTACAGGATAACAGGTAAGTGAGGAATCCAGGTGGGGAGTACTGATATAGAAGTGTAGGTTATACCAGGGAACATGTGGATATAAATGACTCATCTATATCAGATGAGTCTCATAAGCCGGCACTGTACACTGTACATGTGTGAAAGCAGGAACCCCAGCAGACATAATAATCCATGGTGGTAAAATCCTTCCCTTCATAGAATCGTACAGCTAGCTTCATTCAGGCAGTCATTCTGCTGGTCTCCAACAGAAAGGTAGTACGGGCAGTCAATGCCAGAGCCTATAAAGAGTGTTCTTCATGTTTTTGACCTATTATTGTACTATTTTACAAATAATATGATTTAGGCTAAATGCACAGGACCATATGTATTTTGGTTTCTGCAAACCGCGAATCCGTAAAATATGGATATCAGCCGTGTGCATGCCGCAACTTCTTTGTAGAAATGCCTATTCATTTCCACAAATTGGACAAGACTATTGCATGTTCTATAATTTGCGGATTGGCTGCACCATATGGATGACATTTGTCATCCGTATTTTTACGACTCCAAAGAAATTAATTGGACCGTGTGCGATCCGCAAAAAAAATGCGGATCGGACGCAGACCAAAGATACGGTTGTGTGCATGAGGCCTTAAGGTTGCATTTAAAGTGCATCCAATGCTTTGAAATAATGTATTTCAGATTCATGTGTCCTAAGCCTGACCTTAGGATAAAATGTGGTCAACATGATTGGAATCCCAGCCTCCTAATTAGCAAACACTGTATGCTCATCGGTATCAGTTTCCTCAAATAATTGGAGAGTGTCCAACATACATCAATAGTAGCCTAAGGAATTGTGTTGCCGCTACCTCAAAAATATTTATCTTGATATGAATGGTATATGGTTCAGTTTTTGGTTATTTTCTCACCTCTAGATGACACTGATTCTTCATGTTGATATTTAATTTTATATTGAGCCATAAAGCATATTTATAAACATGTATAAATAATAAAGTCTACAATGTAAAATGAAACAGAAGGTGTGTCCCGATGGATGGTTTTAAAATGTTCATGCAGTATTTAATATAGGCTTTTAAAATGTCAGATGGGGAAGGTGACATTCACCAAAGGTATACCGAATGGCCTACTTCTTTATGGTAGTGATACAAACAATAGGTTTCTAAGAAATGTGTGTGGTTTCTAACTTATACTGTATCATAGTGCCAACATACTCTGTGGTACTGTACAGATATTGTCATAGCTCACATTATTATTATTATTAGTAGTACTAGTACAGTAACTTCTATATGCAACTAGTGTATTTCACATGATGTAGCTACAGTAGACACAAATCCACAGGCATATATACAGTAGGATATCTTTATGTAAGCAAGATATGTTTATTAAGCAATATTTAGCCTTATTACTTTCAGCTATTTCACAAGCAGGTTGGTATACCTTTATTGTACCTTTTTAGAGTCAAGCATATGTTTAGTTAAAAAACAGATTTGAACTGAAATCTTCATGCAGGTAAATGCAGCTAAACTAAAAGCCAATGACTGGATGTCATCAGGGGTGAAAGGCAAAATGCGTAATTTCTTTGCCTCCTACCCCTGATGACACCCAGTATGGCGAAATATATATTCTCAACTTTGTCAGGAAGTTTGAAGTTGAGGGAACCACTCGGCAGTGAATAGATAGCCACAATCAGTATCCAATACTGGCCAGATACAGACATTGGGGCAAATATATCAGTCAGTACCTCTGGAAGGTCTCTAGATTTGCACCAGAATTTGCAGTGCATGCATGCTGTGCCAAATATCTGAAGTGCATGCACCACATTTTTGTTTCATTTACAACACGCTAGACACAAGAGGGGTCAATCAAACTGGTGTAAAGTAGAACTGGCTTAGTTGCGCCTAGCACCAATCAGATTTCTCCTTTTATTTTTCGAAGGACCTGTGAAAAAGGAAAGGTGGAATCTGATTGGTTGCTATGGGCAACTAAGCTAGTTCTACCTTACACCAATTTGATAAATGACCCCCAAGATGTTTTTTTACACCAAATTTTTGTCTAGACATTCGTGCCTTCTTTTGGCCAGTCTCAGAAAGTTCTTGGCGCTAGTTTTGGACAAAAACGACACCAGCTCCAAGGTGGTATAAAAAGTAAAGCTGGGTTTACGTGGGGCGATGCAGCGGCCTTCCCAACAGTCAACTGCTCATTTAGTGAAGAAGACCGCGCATTTACATGCAGCGATCTCCTTCACTGTATAAGGATGGAGGATCGCTATTGCAATCCCACATCCTCATACAGAATCATGGCTTCTGAGCAGCAGATCGCTGTTTAGACCACCAGACCTGCTGCCCAAAAGCTCGGTGGTGCCTGCACGAGCAACAGGATCACCCAATGAACGAGCGTTTCACTCGTTCATAAGGTGATCGGCGGCACGTTCAGACGTGCAGTTTGTTGGCAACAACCGTTTCAGGAATGGTTGTTCCCAATAATCTGCCAGATAATTGGTGCGTCTAAATGCACCTTAACATTCTGATACTATAAAACCCTATGGCTCAACGTGGCGCATTGTGTCACATCTTCCCTTCAGCACTTTCTAAAATAATATCATAGATTTAGACACATTTTGCAATACAAATCATAAATCTGCAGCAAACTGTAAAAGGTGCTGGCAAAATATTCTGGCACAAAACAAATCTATCTTAGTACAGTATATCTGGCTTACTGCCTGTAAATTAGCACTGCTTGTCAGTGTTTATTGTAAATACACTGCGGTACATGAATACTATGACTGTCAAATACAGCTGCCAGAAGTTTACACTGTGTAAATTGAATAACGGATATTTACCAGACAGAGACTGCAACATTTTAAGAGTTTGTTATTTTGGGTTTATTTTTTTATTTTTTGCATTAAGGGTACTTTTACACTTGTGGCAGGACGGATCTGACAGGCTGTTAAACCTGTCGGATCCATCCTGCCACTATTTCGCTGTGCCACCGGACTGCCGCTTCGTCCCCATTGACAATAATGGGGCAGGGGCGGAGTTACGGCGCAGCACAGCAGTGCACGGAGAGAGGCCACCGGACTAAAAAGTTGGACATTCAGTACTTTTAGTCCAGCGGCCTTTCGCCGTGTTGCGCCGTAGCTCCGCCCCCGCCCTATTATAGTCAATGGGGATGGAGTGGCAGTCCGGCGGCACCGTGAAATAGCGGCAGGACGGATCCGACAGGGTGAACAGCCTGTCGGATCCGTCCTGCCACAAGTGTGAAAGTACCTTTACAAAGTATATTTTATGGGGATTATCATTTGATTTTGAGACTTTGCAGAAGGATTGACATATAAACTAATAAATTATTAAAAGGGTTGTCACATCACGCCATTACTAAGGCGACATTGCGACTAAGCCCCGACCACCAGGTGGCTGGGAAACAGGGTAGCGGGCCGGCACTCTGCTGTTTCAAAATCTCCCATTGCAGTGCATCAGCAACTCGGAAACAGCATAGCTTGCTGTGCTACTCTGTTTCTGTAGCTCCCATGCACTACAATGCCCTCTCCCCATGTTTCCCGGCCGCCTGGTGGTTGGGGCTGTCCCATCTAGCCTTATTAACAATACAATTCAAATGGACACAGCACTCATCTATTCACTGGCTTTTTATGGCTGCTCGTCTAGGTTCGTTCCCAGCTCCACCTCGGGAACACTTCTGTTCAAGCCTTATTAACAATGAGATAAAACAATCTCTTTAAGCTCCCTCATCTATCACGGGGACACTGCATTACTTGCTGCTTCTGTAGCCCCATCTAGGCCCCAATTTGGTGCACCAATTGGCTAGTGCGACTCACTTCCACTTCCTAGCTCTCTAATTTGCAGGAGTTGTGCTGGCGGACTATCTGCAGCTACAGCATCTCCCAGCTCTCTAGCACTGACACTGACCATGAGATTGTATAGGCACTCCAATTTATGGACTTTGAGTAGCATCCTCACCAGCATGGGGGTATCGACAGTATGACTCCTACACTTACCCTTCCCTACCACCAATGTCAAACATAAATACTTTGCAACCAAAAAGTGTCCCCATGTTGTAGGCGAGTCCAAATTTACAGAAGGCAGGGCTACACAAGTAGGCAGGGACAACACAATCCTCAATTAGGTGGGACAACAGACATTGGCGGGGCCAGCAATACCATAGTGCAACACAAAATGCCACCCCAGAAAAACCAAGTAACACAGTGCAGAATAGAATACGACCCTATCACAATACTGAGGACTGTTATACAGTTAAATTCAGGAGGGCTGCTGGCCAGGTGCATAAGTACCTGATGCTCCTATTATTAAAAGGGTTTTCCAGGATTTTCGAACTGATGACATGTCCTTTGAATACGTCATCAGAATCTGATTAGTCAGGGTCTGACAACCAGCTGCTTTTTTGAGAAGGCAGCAGCGCTCCTGTGAGCACCACTGCCATCTTGCAGCTTACCAAGCACAGCGCTGTACATTGTATAGCGGCTGTTCTTGGTATCGCGTACAGCCCCAGTCACTTGAATGGGGCTGAGCTGCTCCTAGGCCACGTGACACATGAACATGTCATAACTTGGCCTGTGAAAAGCAGAAAGATGGCCGCGGCGCTCACATAAGCACCACTGCCTTTTCAAACATCTGATCGGCAGGGGTCCTGGTTGTTGGACCCCCACAAGCAGATACTGATGACCTATTCAGAGGATAGGTCATCGGTATAAAAATCTCGGAAAACCCCTTTAATTAATGCTGTGAGCATCAAATCGCTATGTACCTGGCCAGTGGCCATGAGGAGGGCCCACCCAGAAATTTCCCTGTAGGGTATATGGCCAGCCCGCCCATGGGGTTGTTTTTCAGGGGTTGGCCTAGGCTCCTTAGCCAGTGAAAGGAAACCTTAATGCTTCAGCATACCAAAACATTTTGGACAATTGTGTGCTACTTTTTGGGAACAGTTTAGGGAAGGCCTTTTTTATTCCAGCATGACTGTACCCCTGTGCACACAGCAAGGTCCATAAAGGCATGGTTTGGTAAGTTTGGTGTGGAAGAACGTGACTGGCCCGCACAAAGTACTGACCTCAACCTCAGTGAAGTCTGTTGGGATGAACTAGAATGGAGATTGCGAACCAGGCCCTCTCATCCAACATCAGTGTCTGACTTCACAAATGCTCTTCAGGGTGAATAGGTAAAAAATGCGACAACCGACAAAATCTTGTAAAAAGCCTTTCCAGAAGAGTGGAAGCTTTTAGCTGAAAGTGGGAACAACAACTCCATATTAATGTATATGGATGGCGAATGGGATGTCATGAAAGCCCCAGTAGGTGTAATGTATAAGTGTCATAATACTATTGTCCATATAGTGTGTCTGGTTACCTCACTGCTGTTGCTCAAAAAAGTTAAATGTTTATTTAGATCCATAATGGTACACCGTGGACAAGAATTTGCAGCATAAATTTACACATCATGTCAGCTTATGGTACAGACTGCCGCTGTGGATTTCATCTCATTGCAATGCAAAAGTAAAATACATGGCAAAATCACAGCAAATCCACAACTATTGTACCCTTGTGGCCATACCATTAGGCATCCATAACCCATAGGCTATTCATTTATTGATGGCATCTGTATAATGATGCATCATGAAAAGCTATTGAGAAATTCATGACAGTGGCATCTGCCACCCATAGGTTACCTAACATGTTAAAAAATCTGTGTTCTTAGTTAACTTTTTATAAACCAGAGCGTGTGCTATAGGTTTAGAGGGTTGTTGAAGCTTTTAGAATGGTTGTACATAGAATTTGTAATGAATTTCTACGATTCACACAGTTCAGCGGATTGAATTTTACACACAATTTTAAGTAGGAGAAAATGCACTTGGAAGTTGGGGGTTATAGCATCCCAGCATGCTTTTTTACCTTTTTTCCAGCATATTTTTTTATCCAATCAGAAGTGATATAGAAAGATATTCCCCCTCATATGTAGACCACGTTTTTGAGCTAAAAGAGTCTTTCTTGTACCTGAAAGACATAAAAGCCAATTCAGCATGGCTTAGCTCTGTATTTGTGAAATCTTTTGTCTTCTCGGTGAAGCAGCATCACAGGCCAAGTCAGTGAATCAACTGCAGATCAGATATTATACATATTCTTAAATAGATTTCATTATCTCTTCATTGCAATGTGATCATATTAAAGAGGTTTATGGAAAGAAACCAGTCTGTACTCCTTTTCGGCCGTGATGCTCCCATCTAGGGATGGAGTCCTGTAGACAGTGTGTAAGAACAGACCGACTGTCACACACTCTTTTTTGCTGAAGTTTTAAGTTTATTTCATTAGTCATATAGATACATGTGACACGTTTTGGCTCCTATTGGAGCCTTTTTCAAATGTGACCTTTTGCATGTTGTGTCAAGACCCCAGTGACAATCATTAGATGCAATATGACATCACAAACATCATGAATAATATAGCTGGTCGGCACTCGTCCATTTGAGGACGCTGCTACGGCAAGGAGCAACCTCCACTTGTAAAATAAAAATGAATCCCGGCAGTCGTATCTTCTTTTTTAATACATCTGTTTTATTCCACCCAAAGTGAAATGTTTCTGCGATATGCCTTCATCAACAGGTACATCCTCTAATGTGTATACAGCCTTATATATAGTAATGAAAGATCAATCTGATATCATTGAAACACGTCCTGGTTGTTGGGACATTTCACTTTAGATGGAATAAAACAGATACATTGAAAAAGAAGATACAACTGCCGGGATTCATTTCTGTATCACAAACATTATGTCATGTGACACATTGCCTTGTAGCCACAGCCATAAAGTATTATACATTTACTCAAAAGAAAATGTATATTACTAATATACTTCGTAATGACTGTAGGTAGGGACAGACAAAGACAGTGAGCCCTAAAGCTAGTACCCAGACCGCTTTCCCTTCCTACTTGCAGTACAAGCCCTAGATAGCAAGACCGCAGCTGGTTGACGGTCCCTACGCTATATAAATGCAGAGACAAACTAACAAACAAAGACAGACAATCACAGTACAGAGTAGTATGTAAATGGGTCAAAACCAGTCAGGCTACACAGTACCAAACAAGAGAGTAAGAATGGTTAGAAGACAAACATAGATTAGAAGCAGATGGACTACGCAGTACCAAAAGATAGACAGAGACTGGTCATAAAACAAGTCGGGGTCAGAAACACAAGCAATCCAAATAAGCACAAGAGCAAGAACCAGGAACATAGCTAGTGAGTCAAAGACTATCACAGGCACTGATGTATGGCCAGGAAGGGATTTAAATACAACATCTTGTCTCTGGATCAGAACCTGATAGGTCCATGACTCGGTGTTCCATTAGTCACCAACACTAGCACATAGTGGAGTCAGGAGTATAGTAGCTGAGCAATCAGCGCATTGCTAATCTCTCCCAGCACATGCCCCTGCGGGGAGAAACAGATCATTGAGTCTTGTTGCTAAGGGTGCGGTTGCGTCAGCAGGGGAGTGGCTCAGCAGCACATCTTTCCCAGCGTGGCCATACCGAAGCTGAGTATTGCGCCACTGGAGCCTGGACAGGTAAGTTTGTTACAGTGGCATTTGGTTTTGCAGAGGCAGTGTTTTGTGCTGCACTTTGGTATTTGGTTTTGCTGAGGCAGTATTTTTGTCACAGGGAGAACACGTGAACCCTAAATTCTACCTGAACCTCTGTCCCTGCCTTTTTGCACAACCAACCTAAGTGGTGGACCACAACTGGATGACATTCACTGCTTATATATGTGCTGGAGCTTACCAGGGAAAAGCAGAGAAAAAAACAATAAACTGACAGGCAGGCACACAAATACTGAGAAAAACCCAGAACCCAAGTACTCAGAGTCAAACATACTGGATCAAAACCAAAAGAGAACAATGAAGCCAAATAATAAAGCAGATCACTAAACAATACTAAGCCAATGTCATACACGAACAGTCAAGTCCAGGTCCAAATACCTCAGAAAGAAGCGAGCCCATGAACCAAACCAAAAGATGCAGAAAAGCCAAATCAGAATCCAAGAATCAGGGTCAAAAGGAGTAGTCAAAGTCAGAAGTCAGGAGGTCACAACAATCCAAAGAGCTGGTGAGGTATTCAAAACCATTCACAGGCAATCTGTGACCAAAAGATTACCTGTTTAAATACCCCGCAGTTCCTAGTGACGTGATGCATTCCCTGTTGACATGAGACTGTCTCCCTGGCAAACAGATGCCAGCAGGTATACGGACAATCGTGTCTGCTGGCGCTGGTAGTGACAATTTTGTACTGCACTGTTGTATTTGGTTCTGCTGGGGAGGTATTTTGTTCTGCACTATGGTATTGCTGGCCAGGCTTTCTTCTGTTGTCCCACCTTCATATAATTTGGGACATCACCCTGTTTTCTCAGAAAAAAATATAACAGTTGTATAAATATTTGAACAGCTTGACTAAAGTAGGCAACGTATGCACATATACAGTATGGGTATTTTTGAGTTTATACAGAAATACTCTTTAAATTAAAGGGGTTGTCCAGCTTTAGAGCCGACAACCCCTTAGGTCCTAACCTGTGGTCCTGAACATAAAACCCCCCACTCCATTTCCATCTGCAGGATGAACCCATGATCACTGTGGCCAATTACAGGCCTCAGCAGTCACATTGACTTGAAAGCTACATCACAGCAGTGATGTACTATTCAAGCTGCTGTGACCACTGAGGGTTCAAGCTTCCTGCTGCTGCAGGGATCGGAAGCAGACAGGAATGTACTGTTTTTTTTTTTATCTTCTGGGCCACAGGTTAGGACCCCGAGGTTGTCAGCTCCAAGGCTGGAAAGCCCTTTAACATTGGGAGGAGAAAAGACTACATGGATATTACCATTAATGCTGGAAAGGTCATACATTTTTTGTTGTTATACATAATAGATTATAATGTGTTTTCTCTCTTGCTTTTACAGAGAGCTTCTTAATATACCATGACCAGAAGAATGTTTGTATTAGCATCGGCAAGTATGTGAGTGTTACAAAATGTAATGTGACATATCGCAGCCAGCATTGGAAATGGACAGAAGATGGGAAGCTACATAACGTCAAATCCTCCATGTGTCTGGGCATCTCTCTCACTTCTGCTTCTCACTTTCGCCCCGCCATTCTTGTCGATTGTGATAAGGCCCCCACATGGACATGCCATAAAAGTGAACGACTTCTTGAAGTTGGAAATACTTCTCTGTTCTTACGAAAACAAGGAAATAGGGTTGTTGTTAAAAAGGGAACAAAATACCCCAATACCTGGAAAAGAATGGAGTTGGATGAAGTAGGAAAAATTGCATTTGAAAACATATGTGTAGATGAAGGTAAGTAATGTTAATATACAAAACCGCTCACATACTGTATACAGTGTAATATATTGAGATGATTTAGCCCCAAAATAGGCTTTAAAAATTATTTCACCAGATTACCCCAATAACATGTAACCTTTTGCTATCTATCTATCTATCTATCTATCTATCTATCTATCTATCTATCTATCTCATATCTATCTATAATCTATCTATCTATCTATCTATCTATCTATCTATCTATCTTCTATCTATCATATATCTGTCCGGTAATAATACAGTGGAACCTGTCATAAAAGTTAACACTCTGAACCACAAAAATGAGTAAAATTGAATAATTAATAATCATATACAAAAACAGAATAGTAGATAGCATTCAAGAGGGGTGGAGCTACTGCTGTAGCAGCCACAGCGCCCCGGACAGGCAGGCAGTAGCTGGGAGCGTGGCTGGCTGAAGGGGGAGGTAGATTTAACCTGCCCTCTTTCAGGCTGTATAACAAATAGAGATATGGTATTGTTTTAAATCTAAGAGAGCGCCTTTAGAAACCGGGTCGGGAGTGAGATCTGCCAGTAATACCTGGCATTCTAATTTCTGACCTGGTTTCTAAAGGTTCTATTTCTGGTTGTGTGGTGGCTAGCAATTCAATCCCTTGTTCTAAAGCTTAGATTGTCATACTTTTTCTCTTGTCACATCTGGGGGGTCTTTTTTCCAGAAAAGGACTTAAAAGATGAGCACCTATTTAATTACACATTCTGTGCCAAATTAGGCCATTTATTGAAGCCACAACATAGACATTTACCAGTGTTGAGATTATATCATAAAAAGTCACACCATATACTTGCATCACACTCACACAAACATAAAAAGTTTACATTTCACACTGTCCCTATCCCATCATTTTTTTGCAACAGCAACAGTAAGTATTTCTAGGGGTGGATTGGCCACAGTTCTTGCAGGAAAATTTCCCGGTGGGCCGATGCCTAAGTGGCTGCTGAAGCCTTCCTCTCTGCTGCTGTTTGGGTACATAATGAGCTCTCATCATGCTTTGATAACCAGGTACTCATTTACTCGGCCTGCGACCACACATGCTCTCCTGAATTCAACTGATGTGGCCTGCATCTCGCCTCCTAAGCCCCCTGCTCTATATCTTAATCAGAGACAACTGGAAGAGGAGGACAGATAATCACATGTATTAATGGCTACAACAGGGGACAGCATCTGGTTCAATATATGGTGCTGCTGTGTGGTATATGGTTCTGCTGGGATAGTATTTTGTGCTGTGCTATTGCTAACCCCATCTACTTGTGTTGTCTTCGTCTTCTGTCAATTTGTTTGAAATTTCTTTTTATTGTTTTATCAATGTTATGTCCAGACAAAATGCACAGTTACAAAAAGCCATAGATGCCGGTGATTATAACGGTAACAATGAGTAGCATTGAACAATGCATTAACAAACAGCAGGGACACAGGCCCAGTATGATCTTCGAGAGCGTGCATCGCGCGGCTTTTAGGCCAATATGCGTCAACCCTTCCGGGCATGTGAGTAATATACATGCAATCGAGGTGATAATAAAGTATGACACAACCTTCAAACATAAGCACTAAAACAGAGTACCAATAACTCCCAGGCAGGGGAGTAGTGCATGTTCATGGAACGTGCGGGGGGACTGTATCACCTAAACTAGGTGAGTCAGCCACTGTCAACCTCCGAGAGATTGTTATCGGAGCCCACCCTAAGTGGACCAATGTGCGAACTTTGGGCGAAGGCTTTCCAGGGAGCCCAGATGTGTTCGTATTTCAGATGTTTGCCTCTAGCATAGGAACACAGCTCTTCTAACCTTGCGATTTGATGTATCTTGGTCAACCAGTGTGATATCACCGGAGCGGATGTCTGTTTCCAATACAACGGAATCATGGCTTTCGCCAGCAGAACTAAGTGACTCCATAATGCTTTGTTAAAATTTCCCTTCTGTGTTGGTACCAGGTTCAAGAAGATTATTTGCTGAGACAAGGGGGGCGCGCCGGGGCAAATCTTAGAGATAATGTCAGATACTGAGGACCAGAATGGTGTTATCAGTGGGCACTCCCACCATATGTGGTTGTATGTCCCTATCTGGCTAGAGCAAGAGAAGCAGGAGGGAAAAAATAAAGGTCAGGAGCTGAAAGGTACAACATAGACACTATATGGGTTTCCCCATAAGGAGATGAGAGCAATAAAGTCATAAACAGCAGTAAGACCTATAGGCAGTAAGGCCCAGAGATTCAACTTGTAGTGGCAGGATCATTTGAGCCGTAGGAGATTCTGGAGTCAGTCTGGTTTGGAGGTCGATCTCTTCCTGGAGTGCCTGTCGGCCCACGAGACAGCAGCCGGGAGATCCGGAAAATCAGCGGCATCCGTTATATAATCCCATGGAGGAGCTGTAGAAATGTCCAGATCAAACAGTTCATACATATGTAGGAGGTCCGAGTGTGAGCGGACAATTTTTGAAGACCCCTGGTAACTAAAGGCTAGACCAAAGGGGAATAGCCAGCGGTATGGAATGTCCATGCTCCGTAGGATATCCAGAAAGGGCTTCATCTTACATCTTTTGGATAATGTGACCTGGGAGAGGTCCTGGAAGATCTGGACGGGTGAGCCCCCTATAGTAAGGCCTTGGCCATTCCTCGGAGCTCTCAGGATCAGATCCCTGTAGTGGGAATTAAGGATCTTGCAAATCACGTCCCTGGGGGGGCTCCCCTTCCTTGGGTTTAGGCCTGAGTGCGCGGTGCGTCCTTTCTATGACAAGCTGATCACGATATGTGGGTGGCAGTAAAGGACGGAGGAGGTCAATGGTGGCCTCCATCACTGCCGATACTGGTACCGTTTCAGGCATTCCCTTCAAATGGAGATTATTGCGCCTCCCTCTATTGTCTTGATCCTCCACATAGGAGAGTAGGTTGTTGAAATGATGTTGGCAGTTGGTAAGGGCGACCGCCGTGGCACCACCAAAAGATAAAAGAGCTGCCTGGTTCTCTCCTAGCTGTTCAACTTTGCCACCTATGTCTCTAATGTCCGCTTTAATATCTGACAGTTCTTTGAGAACCGGGGCAATTGCTGATTCAACAATGCGCCTGAGTGACTGCTGCGAGGTAGAGATCGCGGGGTCTCCCCCTTGGCTATCCTCCAGATCTGAATTTTCTCTGTCAGGTGTCGCCGAGCAGGCAGCGGGGGAGTGAGCTGCCGGTGGAGCAGGTGGCGAGTTATTGTTAGGTTTTTTTTGTAGGTATTTCTCCATTTCATGCTGTGCGGGCCTCTGTGGCTTGAAAATTGCACCGTCGTATCTCCCAACTTTCCCCATAGTGGCAGCATGCAATGGTATGATTTACAAGATGTAGCCTCAGGGAGCAAATCTGAGCGGGTTGCAGTGCTGGAGTCCCAGGACACGGTGTTACATATCTGTAGGCAATGTAATGCGGTACCGGGATGTAGTGTGTATGGTACCCAGAAGGGTGCTCAAAGATCTTTTAGCTTGCCAAGATGTGCGAGCCACAAAAATTAGGGCCAGGCCCCGTAGCAATAGCAGTGCGTGGGTGGCGGTGGCCGAGGGCGCCTCTAAGACAGGGGCGCCGGGACAGTCTTAGCCGGGAGTGGTAAGTATAAGCGTGCAGGTGGTGCCCCTCCAACAGCTCTCACCTCTTTACAGTCCTGTGTCCGGGTCAGCGCGACAGCTATGGCGTAGGAAAGATGGCGCTCACCAGCAGAGTATTGCCGGATTACTTTCTGGGCCGACTTCCTCAACACAGATACCGAGTCCAGTAGTCAGGTGGCTGAACCCACATATGATGGTGTTCGGCGTCCTCTGTGGTAGTCCGGGAATCAGTTAGGGCGCTGTGCTCTATCACCGGGCCTGTGGAGGCGCGTCTCGTGGCGTCCGGGGTAGGCCGCAAGCAGGAGCTCCAACCGAGGTGTCGTCCGGCAGGTACAGCCGCGATTCACCGTTAGATCCTTAGCCACAGGTGGGCTGATGCTTCAGGAGTTATCAGGGCCCAAATTATGGGTTTGGGAACTACCGATGAGGTAGGATTGCAGTCGATTCAGCCGGAGCTGCAGGGATGGCCGACTGTTCAGCTCGCGGTTACCCACTTCTGTCTTCTGTCAATTTGGACCCCCCTACAACATGGGATGACTCTTAGTTTTTTTTTCTTCCAGGGCCACTTTAGGTTTCCAGTCTGCCTCTGGGCACTTGTAATGTGATTTTCTCACAAGGGCTGCAAAGCACAGTCCAGATGCAAGCAATAGGCCCATTATACTGTCACAGGAGGAGAGAAAATTAGTTATTTGCCTGCAACGCCCTTATACCGGCGCCTTGGGTATCCCTTACCTTTTTAGGAGGTTTTTACGATATATGTCCCTCTTACAGAGCAAGGCCAGTTGCATGGAAGCAACGAGGACATGGAGTCCCCTTTGTAGATGGTAGTGTTTGTGAAACCCAGTGTAGGAATGCATGAGTGGTGTAAGGGTCGCCTATATTGTCGCTTGGGTATGGCTTTAGCACTTGTCACAGTGCTCCTACCTGGATGTCCTTGGATCTCAGATGTGGTCGGACAAAACAGTGCAAAAAGGGGTGAATAACTTGGAGGTTGAAGGAATAATTGAGTCCAGACTTGTATTAACGTTGAACACAGCTTTACTTGGCATAAACTTTCATCAAGGAACAATCTTCCAGCTTTATCTTGGTTATCAGCAGGTTTTGGCATGAATGGCAGGCAAACACTTCTGCAACAATCTCCCCTCTTCTATGCTGTAACTTTCTCAGCCCTGCTATTCTGGCTGGGTTAACTAGGAAATGTTTCCTCTTCTGCTGTCCTTGGAACTTAGCTGTATGTAGTCTGTCTCTTACTTCAATCCTAGGAACTTCTTCCTAGCTTCAAGTTTACTTGGCTTGGAGTTAGGCAATGCAAGCCCAGGAGGGGACATGCAACCATATAGACTTCAGAGGCAGGGCCTCTGGGCCCAGCAGAGCACTCTAGAGTACCCAGCAGTCAACACACAATCGCTCCCGAGGATGGGGAAGGCTAGAATCCTCTTCTAACTAAACTACTCCCTCTCTAGAGAGGGCTGAAATGAAAGGAAGGCGCCATCCGAGAGAAACTAGCTCTGCACAGATTGCCGCTACCTGCTGGTGAACCAGGCAGATTACATGTTAACAGTGATTTGCAAGGAAATACATTTGCACACTATGTAAGAAATAGTAATAAATATATATGATGACACAGGATGCACCAATAAAGATAGTGGGGGTACAAAAGAGGTGGTAATGACACTCTGGGGTATTACATGCCCACAAATGCCAAACTGGAGAGGTGCATTTTGTTTTAAAAGAGTCCAATGATGATATGGTGATATCTCTATTGATCCGAGAAAGTGGGGTTTGCATGTAGGTTCTGATTCCAAAAGTTTTTTAGTAGGTCATGGGTATGGACATAATTGTACAAAAGTAGTAAAATATAAAAAAAAAGACACATACTTGGTACTGCTGTAATTATACTGACATAGAGAATGCCACATGGTGAGAGCCAATGAAAAAACTCTGCTATGGGGTCTAGCCTTTTCTATTTAAGCCCCTGGCTAGGGATGAGGGAATGAACTTCTGATGAAACATCCAAAGTCGATTTGCATAAAACTTTGTTCCAATACAACAGCTCCGTACAGTATTAGAATTTGTTGGCTCCGATGAGCTGAAGTTATTACTTGGCGAAGTCTCGTGAGACTTCACATAATAACTTCAGAAATTGATTTATACTGTAAAAAAACATTTCCCGAACTCGGGTTCGGTTCCAAGTGGTACTGGTTTTTTACAGTACAAATTAATTTATGAAGTTATTACCCGAAGTCTCGTGAGAATGCTCCTCAAGGTCCCCCACTCACACATACTGCTCCCCATGCCCTCTTTTCTTACAGAGAGCTCACCATAGACCTCCCTCTCACACAGACTGCTCTCATGCCTCTCACTTTTACAGAGACTGCTCCAATGCTCTCCTCTCACAGACAGTCCTTCCCTCTTTGACATAGACTGCTTCTTATGAACCCTCGCATGGAGCTATCGAATTGGCGCATATCAAACCTCATTTATCATCCTCCTATTGGCAGAAATGGCTCAAATTGTTGCGGACAATTAAACCAGCTTATGTGGTGGTGTTTTGTGTAAAAAGTCGCATTCATGGCATAAAGATGTGACTTTTTGTCAAAAATTCACATTTATGAAAAGAAAAACCAATTCATCATGGGACCAAGTGAGGTAAGTATTAAAACAGGATGCGTTCATTTTTATCTAATATAAATGAGCTAAAGAGCAGGGTTTTGTCAGTAAATTGACATTAAACAAATCAGTAACAAAAACGTCCCAAGTCTGAGACAAAAGTCGCAATTTACCACTGGAAATGTCGCAAATATGCTTCAAAAATTGCAAATATGTTTCAAAAGTCGCAAGTGCGGTCTGGCAGGGGTTGGCTGAAAGTTGCATTTTGGCGTTAAAATGTCGCAAATCGAGAGAAAGGTGGATTATCAAGTTTATATTTGAAAAAGTCACATTTTTGATATATGAGGTGAAACAAAATCACCACTTTTGATTTGTATTTAGTATTTTATTGCCGCAAATTATGCCATTATTTATACTTGTCCCCCATAGTGTCCTTAAAACCACATACAAATAGGGCAAATATGCAGAAAATGCACATTAAAATCTGCATCTCTGATATACAGATTTTACAGCGGAATACCCACAGAAAATCCCCCAAAAATTTGCCACTTCTGAACCTGGTCTGTAAAACTAGCTGAATGGATGTGTCCCTGCTGCGCTTACCAAGTGATCAGCTGTAGGGAAAGTGCGTCTTAGGGCTCATGCACACGTGTGCCAGCTGTTCCGTGCATTGGGGACCGCAATATGAATGGGTCCGTGATCCGTCCGTTCTGCAAAAAAGTAGTGCATGCACTACTTTTTTGCGGTGCGGAGGCACGGCCAGAAACACCACCGAAGCACTCTATAGTGCTTCCGTGGGGTTCCGCTCCGTCCTTCCGCACCGCATCTACCGGATCGCGGACCCATCCGTGATCCGTGATGCGCAATGCACACGGCCGGTGCCCGTGTATTGCGGACCCGCTGTATGCGGGCCGCAATATGACCACGGCAGGGCAACGGCCGTGTGCATGAGCCCTAATACACAGGGGTGGATTGGCCATAGACCCTATAAACTAATTTCCTGGTGGGCCGATGCCTAGGACGGCCACCCAAGCCCTCCTCACGGTCAACAGCCAGGTACATAATGATCTGATTCTCTCTTATGCACCTGCCCAGCAGCTGTAGGTGCCCTCTTAAATCCTCAGGCTAGCGATATAGTTGAATACTGTGGCGCAGATGGCAGTATTTTGTGCTTCACTGTGGTATTTGGTTCAGCTGGGATGGTATATTGCTCTGCAGTATTGTCGCCCTGCCTAATTATTTTGCCCTGTCTTCAGTCAATTTGGACCCGCCTGCAAAATGGGACCACTTTTACCTTTTTTTTTCAAGGGCTACTTTTAGTTCCCAGTACTCATTACCCAATGAGCATCAATCAAGGGCAGCCAGCTGTCTTTCAGGCAGGGCCGGTGCAAGGATTTTTGCCGCCCTAGGCAAAAGAAAAGTTTGCCGCCCCCCCCCCTTATCATTCTCCCCCCCCCCCGTCATTCTTCACCCCTCCTTCTTTGTCATTCTCCCCCCCCCCGTCATTCTTCACCCCTCCTCCTTTGTCATTCCCCCCCCCTTGTCATTCTTCCTCCCCTCTTGTCATTCTTCTCCCCCCCTCTTGTCATTCTCTCCCCCCCCCCCTTGTCATTCTTCCTCCCCTCTTGTCATTCTTCTCCCCCCCTCTTGTCATTCTTCTCCCCCTCTTGTCATTCTTCCCCCTCTTGTCATTCTTCCTTCCCCCTCTTGTCATTCTTCCCCCACTCTTGTCATTCTCCCCCTCCCTCCCCGCCTGTAATGTAGCGTGGCCGAGCGCTTTATGGTCCACGGGTACAGGAGCTTTAGATTCCTGTACCCTGACGGACTGACAGGAAGTGCACACTGTGTGCGCACTTCATGTCAGTCCGGCCGGGTACAGGAGACACATGCTCCTGTACCCGCGGCCACAAAGAGCTCGGCCGCGCTACAGTGGTGGACTGACAGGAGGGAGCGCTGAGCGCTTCCCTCCTGTCAGCTCCTCTCTTCATGCTGAGCCCGGGCGGTGCGTCCTCATGGACGCACCAGCCCGGGCAGTGCTGCAGCCGCCTGAGGCTCAATTCAGAGCGCTCGGGCGGCTGCAGCATGAGACAGGGCCGGCGCTCCTAGCAGCAGCGCCTCCTTGCCAAGGGGCGCTCTACGCGGCGGCCTAGTCCTCTTATAGGACGCGCCGGCCCTGCTTTCAGGTCTACACTTGGATCTCAGTTCTAAAAGAGTGGGCCCCAAACTGGAGGCCTCTTCTATATATCCACAAACAAGTGCCCTAATAAAGCAGAACACCCCATTGTTTGTGCAGGTTACATTGGTTTTGTCTGTACAGTTTAGGCTGAGTTCACATCACCGTTTAGCTTTCCGTTCTTCTGACCCGTCAGAGAGGAATAAAAAAGGATCCTGTAAAAAAACAGATCCTGTTGCATCAGTTGTCATTGGCATCCATTTGAGCCATTATCATCTGAGATAGTTTATTTTAGACAGGAAAAAATGCCCTGCATGCAGTACTTTTGTTAACGTCTAAAAAGACGCATCTCAGACGGAAATAGCTCAAACGGATGACAACTGATGCAGGAGGATCCGTTTTTTTACTGGAAAAAAAAGGATCTGTTGCAATTCTATGCATAACTAATGCAAAAGGATCCATTTTTTTTACTGGATCCTGTTTTTTTCTCTCTCTCTTCTTCTGACAGTTTAGAAGAACGAAAAGCTAAGGCCCTATTCACACATCCGCAATGTAGTCCGCATGTATTCCGCAATTTTGCGGAATACATGCGGACCCATTGACTGTGAATGGGGCCGGGAACGATGCGGAGAGCACACACTGTGCTCTCCGCATCCGATTTTGCGGAGCGCGCCGCCGATCTTCCGGTCCGCGGCTCCGCAAACAAAATAGAGCATGTCCTATTCTTGTCCGCAATTGCGGACAAGAAGAGGCATTTTCTATGGAGTTCGGGCAATGTGCGGTCCGCAAAAATGCGGAATGCACATTGCCGGTGTGTCCGTGTTTTGCGGATCCGCGGCTCCGTGGATCCGCAAAACACTTGCGGACGTGTGAATAGGGCCTAAACGGTAATGTGAACTCCCTCTTACATGGATTGTGTCTAGTATTGAAGCTGAGCTCCATTGAGCTGTAATACTACACAGAACCTGTGGACAGGTGTGGCGTTTTTTAGAGGAAAGCACCAATTTTTTTTTAACAGCTTTTTTAACCATACAACTATGCACTTACTGTGCATTTCTTTTTTATATCCATATCTGTATAGGACAATTTTCTTTTCTGATAAAGTTATTGAAGCCTTTCCTTTCAACAAGACTCTAAAAATTAGTTTGAAAGTTTGCCAAAAGGTCTTCCAACATTTGGCACGTATCATTTCCCATGGAAGGAAAGGCAGGTCCTTTTCAGCACACTTGCTTAGAGATACAGAGCTATACTGGGATTTGTATTTGCCAAGGACAGATCTTTACTCACACTGAGAAAGTGCGAAAATAAATTAATCATTACAATAGCAAGAACGTCTTCAATCTGAAGCCGAAATAGATGGTCAACGAGCATAGAAATTCCAGGAAATCGGCTCATCATCAAAAATAAGTTGTTTCATTATTTGGTCCTTTAAACAGCATTGACAATTTGACATAACTTTTAAAATGCGCAGAAAAAAAGCCAAAGGGCTGTATGGTGTACCACTAGAGGAAGCTTTAGGGAACAGCCACATGTAGAAGAAATTACACTGTCGATTTTTCAAATTTGTTGTCGATTTTTGTGTGGATAAAATCCTTGGTGGATGTTCACAGCATAAATTTACATGGTGTGGATTTAAATTCAACACCGCTGGTGAATTCAAGAAGAGCTATAAAAAAAAAATTCACAAACTGTGGATAAGATTTCTTAAAATTTCATCCATTTTTCCAGTATTATAAAATGAATTAGATTTGGCAAAGCGAATCTCTGTTTGCAAATCCACAGTATATCTGCCACCTGCGAGCATACTCTTGCAGGAGAATTTAAACTGTATTATGTATATGTGTTGTATGATCTCATTTGTCTTGTATGATAATTATACAGTATATGGTTACAGGGAATTTCCAAGAGTATACTATCATGGGTGGACAGGCAATAGACCCTACAGGGAAATTTCCCGGTGGCTGTTGCCAAGGGGGCTTCTCAAGCCCTCCTCAGGCCACTGGGTATGTACAATCTTACTTTCTCAGCGTTAATAGAAGCATCAAGTACTTATGTACCCACCTGGGTACCACAGATGCCCTCCTGAATTACCGTTATCAGGACCGTGATACAGTTGAATACTACGGCAGACACAGGAGCCTCATGGCTTCCAGCTCCACCGTTTGTCCCGTCTGTGCATTGCATATGGTATGGGCAAGCTCACCTACTTGTGTTGCTTCCACCTTCTGTCAATTTGGATGGGCCACTTTTTTTTTTCCAGGGCCACTTTAAGTTGCCAGTCTGCCCTTGTATACTATTAATGACGTATCCTTAGAATAGGTTATAAATATTTTAACGGGGGGGTCCAACAGCCTGCACTGCCACTGATCAGCGGTTTGAAGATGCTGCGTGGCTCAGGTGAGCGCTGCCACCTCCTCACAGCATGCTAAGCACAGCACTGTACATTGTATACCGGCTATGCTGGGTACTGCAGCCCAGGTCCTTTCACTTGAATAAGACTGAGCTATACATAGGCCATGTGTACAGTAAATACATCACTGGTCTAGGAAGATGATGTAGTGCTCACCGGAGTGCCATGGCCTTTTCAAATAGCTGATTGGTGGGGTTGCCAGGAGTTGGACTCTAACTGATCAGATATTGATCTTGAGGATAGGTCATCAATATAAACCTCCCGGAAAACGCCTTTTAAGCTGTATAAGTAGTTTATAATATATTTTATCAGTGTAAATACTGTTCTTCAAGTGCTCATACCTTGTAATAAACAGGGGTGGATTGGCCATAGACCTTACAGGGAAAGCTGATGGCCAGGGAGCCACTTGAGCCCTCCTCATGGCCAGCCAGTGGAGTTTTTTTGGGATATATTTTGTGCTGTTGGCAGTATTTTATGATGGACTGTGGTATTTGGCTCTGTTGGAATGGTATAATGTGCCACAATATGGTATTGCTGGCACTGCCTTCCATCAACTTGGACCCGACTCAAAAACGGGGCCACTTTTAGTATTTTTTCAGGGCTTTTTGATCCAAGTCCCTCTTTGAGCCTTAAATGTCCCTCCTTATGACCTGCGGAATTAATGCCTAAATGTGTTAATAATAAAATTTACTAAATTGCTCCTCACTAAACTATCCGTATGGTTTCTACCTGTATATTAGACCAGAACTTCATTATTTTGCGCAATTTGGACCTTAAAATATCTATAATCTGATGATTTATGTTCTAATATTTAAATGGATATTGAAATGCAAGAAAAAAAATTGTCCCATGGGCTCCACAATAACCGATCCCCAGCTAATGCAGTTGTGACTGAGTCACTAATTATGCTTCAGGCGGAGTTATAGGTGTGGCCTAGTATGAATAAAACTGCCGTGATGCGCTCATTTTGCCATTTCCAAAAGTTGGGAGGTATGAGAGAGGGAATGAATTCTCCATGCCCCATTCTAATGCAAAGCCAGGACGAAGACTTCCATGTAGGGAGGGACTTCCACTACCCTCTGTCTGAAACTGCTTACATAGAAGTTACAGCTCCTTACTCCCTGCTGTTTGCATCAGACAGGAAAAAAAAATAATCCTCTCCTGTCCTTGACATTTACCACCACTCACAGTTGTCCAAGTACATACAGCAAAATATATGGCATTTATATGACATATATCACATATAAATATGTCAGGAAGAGTGGGCGAGCACAACATATTTATGAAATATGAAAACTGAAGACTAGAAAGCCATCAGCAAACAACACTAGGTCCAACCTTCATGAATGTGTCGCTCGCTGCACTGGAGAGCGGCTTAGTTACTATGGTGCACTGATATAGATAATTCTCCCATCTGTCTGCATCCTAACTAGAGCTGGTTTTTATGTTTCTTCAGCATATGGTTTGTCAAAAAAAAGAATAAAGAAAGAAAATTATGGGACAGTATTGGAGTGGGGGACTTGCTATTCGGGACCATTGGAAAGCTTGGTGGCAGCTGCGATCAGAATTGTAAGGGCGTCTGTACCTCAGATATTACAAAGAAATGTACTTTCATATATAGGCAATCGATTAAAAATATTGTGGGAGATTTACAAAGAAAAAGTTGCTATAATTCTGCTCCTTGACAATTAAAAAGCCTTTAAAAGGGGGCATGGCTAAGGTTTCTTTTACTCAGGCTGATGGTTAGCAAACAATTGTTGGGTTTTCAGGTCTTTCATGCAGACATAAAAATGCATGAAATATTTAGAATATTTTCCCTGAATAGGGTTCAGGGGAGGACTGGGAACTTAAAGTGGTCCTGGAAAAAAAACTAAAAGTGGCCACATGTAGGTGGGTCCAAATTGTAGGAAGGCAGGGCCAGAAATACCATATTGTTGCACATTATACCACCCCAACAGAGCCAAATACCACAGTCCATCACAAAATATTGCCAGCAGCACAAAATATATCCCCAAAAACTTACTCTGGCTGGTCGTGAGGAGGGCTCAGGTGGCCCACTTGGCACCGGCTCACCGGGAAACTTCCCTGTAAGGTCTATGGCCAATCCACCTCTGATGAGGATGAATGATCGTAAATCGTAATCAGAATTTTTCGAACCCTTTCTAGTTTGCTTTGGTCAGTCTAAAGGGTCCTATAAATGAACGCTGACTTATTATATTATGATGGTCATTTGTCTCAGGCTGAAATCAGTTGTCCAAAAGAGCCACAAGAAGAGCGATAAAATGTGGCATTATTATTAAAGACATATGCTATTTTTTGCTCATTTATTGGTGTACATGTATGCCCACCATGAGTTGACATAAGAAAATTATGTCTCATAAACCTATAAAGCTATACCAAATTATCATGTCGTATGACATTTTGATGAATTTGTTGCAAATTGATGTCTTCTACCCCTTTGTAGATAAATCTCACCTTATATCATTGAACAGAACAGTGAAAGCAAAAAATCTAACTATATACTACTCGTTCCCCAGATTACGATCAAACTACAGCAAACCCAACAACAAAGAGCTTAGCAGCAACCACTGCCATTACACAATGGGCGGTAACTGCCAACACCACCGAGCTATACAATGTGAACGTTACCCGCGTAGATAGAGACGCCGACGCGGTGAGCCAGGCCCATAATGACCGTCTGCTGTCTACTGTTACCACACAAGTCTGGACGGAGACAACACTGGCTTCTACCACTGCATCTAAAGAGGTAAGAAACATTACATTTTAAAGTAAACAGAGGTATTAAATTGCGAAAAATGAACTGATTAAAATGTCATGATTCTTGTGGAAAAAAATATTATATACTTATTTATGTACAGTATATATTCAGAGCAAGGCTGGGTTAATGTAGGTGGAAGGCCCTACGCAAACATTTGGTGAATAATTGCGACCCCACATCATAACAAACTGCAACCAAATATAGGAAAGGCCACCCAAGTCTATGTCTATGGAGTCAGCAACTTCCTAAAACATCAAAAGAGAGAGCTGCATGTTTGTGTGACCAACCTTTCACATCTTCTCAGCTGGATAGGATTACTAATCAGTAATCACCCATCAGGAAGGGTTGGTGGTAGACTTCCTTGATTCCCATGGCAATGGAGGGAAGTAAGAATGATGACTGCTGTCTCCAAGACATCTAGTGATGATGATGAATAAGGAAGATGATATGGAAGACTGCAATATCTGCCCTCCCTATAATCTGGCCCTGATTCAGAGACTGTAGGGGAAATTTATCAAAACTGAACTCCTTTGAAAAATGAAAGGTGGAATCTGTTTGGTTGTTATGGGCAAATAAGACAATTTACACCAGTTTTGATAAATCTCCTGGTGTGTCTTTTTCATAATATACTAAAATTTCACTTTGAATGTTAAATGTTCCTGTTTTTTCCCAATAAACCATGAGGTGTATACCTTTACCTAGTGGGTGATGTTGCTTCCATACGGAACAAAATATTCTATTTTAACACATTTTTGTACTGTCACACTTATGTTTGTTGTTTTAGAACATCATCTAGTCTGATGAAGAGACTGGTTTAGCCTCGAAATGCGTTATCAAGTTTAGTATACAAAATTATTTTATCTACAACACCTAATGGTCCTCTTCCAAGAACACTTCATGGCACATTAGCAGTGAGGACCTATAAGCCTTTCACTACTTTTGACAAGATACTGTACACATTTAGTGCTGGAGAAGGGACCAGCAAGTGATCACTGAAATTAATGAAATGGCTGAGTAATGGACAGATAGGATGGGTCCCCCAGAGGAAGTCAGAGACACTCCTTGTAGTCACTCTCTCTTCTGTGCTCTCTTTCTTATTCATATGCCATAACAAAGCATAGTGACAGGGATTGTCTAAGGAGCCATATACACAGGCCATCAGGAATGAGGATATAATGTATGGGGACAAGCTGTTGTTACTATGATTGTTCTTGTCTGTCAGCAGAATTTCTGTTTACACAGGGTGGTGTGCTGCTGACAGACAAGGACTTTTGGTGCTGCATGAAAGATGTGATCACCCGACAAAGAAGCATTTGCAGTGTATTCACATGGGTCATCAATTATCAGTAATAAGTGTTTGTCCAAATGTTTATTCCCAATAATTGGACCGATCCGTGACTCACAAAAGTGACCTATGGTGAAAAACAGAACACTAGAACACTAAATTAATTAGCTGAAAATGGTGCTTACAACCAGGTTATATACGGTAGGCATGCCTGTTCAGATTTGTGATTGGTGCACCAGGGTGAACAATTTTTTACATATTTTCCCATACTAAACAGTGTTTATAATTCTCTTTATTGTTATTAGGATTTTTGTTGTAGATTTTTTCTAATGAGTACTTTTTATTTCTCATTTATAAAAAATAAATTCCTGAAGGTGAGAAAAGACAGTTTCAGCAATTGTGTAATATACAGCATTCTGACTTGCAGCTGAAAACTGGTAGCACACAATAGCAATAGATCTTATAGGCTTCAACAGTACATCTATTCCCTTGCTTATTCTTACTGTGACAGTCTATACTTCAGTGAGTTTGCAGGGTGACACACGACTTTTGATAGATAATATTTTACCTTACAGTACAGTAATGCATTCCTGAGAAGTTCAGTCTGCCATATCATCATTTCTATTCATCATCATCACTTTAGATGTCTTGGAGACAGCAGTATGATTTTGTCAGTCATCATTCTCACCTGCCTTCCTCTCTTGTCAGGCTTTTCTGTGTATAGACACATTGATGTACAAATGATACAGTTAGATTTGTTGTCAGATAATATGGCCCCTAAAATAATACACAACACAATGCCCCTGCTGGTAGTGCCCCCATAGACAGTGTCATATGCTCTGGGCACCCATACTCTGCAACATATTCTGTGCCTCATACTGTGCCTCATGGCCTGTGCCCCCTTATATAGTGCTACATGCTCTGTGCCCTCATTTCTTTACCCCCTTTATATAGTGCTACATGCTCTGTGCCCCCTTATATAGTGCTACATGCCCTGTGCCCTCATTTCTTTACCCCCTTTATATAGTGCTACATGCTCTGTGCCCCCTTATATATTATTACATGCGCTGTGCCCCTATGCTCTTTGCCCCTGCTCTGTGCCCCAATGCTCTTTTTCCCCTATGCTTTTTACGACATGATCTGTTCCCCCTTGTTCTGTGCCCCCATGCTCTGTACTCCCATGTCCTGTGCTCTCCTGCTCTGTGCCTCCACGCTCTGTGTCCCCCTGCTCTGAGCCCCCATGCTTTGTTTCCCTTGTCTAGTTCTACATGCTCTGCACCCCCTGCATTGAAACCCCATTCTTTGTGCCCCTTATATAGTGCTACTTTTGCTGCTTTGTGCCCTCATGCTCTGTGCCCCTGTGCTCTGTGCTGCCATACTCTGTGTCCCACTGGGAGAAAAGGTCATACCCCACTTAAAATATCCCTAATAATGTCAATTAAAAAAAAACACTGAAACCTACCAATTTTGTTTGGAAAATAATTTTACTAATTAATAATTTAACATCAACAATTCAATAAAAACATTCCGTTGAACTCAATACACCAGCTCAGCCCTAAGCTCATTACAAATTAATAACTTAAAATTAACAACTCAATTTAAACTCATATACAACAATACACAAGCTCAGCCATAAGCTTGAGCCCAAAATTGCTGATTATCAAACAACTCATACCCCCAGTTTAAAATAAAAAATGACAGCCTATTGGGAAGGGCGGGCAGGGCAGCGATGATTCTTCTTTTACCGATGAGGTACGGACCCAGCTGTACCTGCGCCCACATATTTATCCGCACCAGCTCAATCTGATTAGCCAATCACAGCCCTGGCAGCACAAATTACTAAAACTACCTAACCATTGGCTAAATATCAGCCAATAAAATAAGGGTTGCCAGACCAGGGCAGACTTTCCCCAAACGGTGGCAACCCAATCAAAACGACGTTGCCATCCCAGGCAATCTGCCCAGAGATGGCAACAGTAAAAAGGTGGGAAAAATTTCCACCAAAACTAATAAAGTGAACCACATAGGGATGCAATCCATTGAATGCAAAAAATAAAAGTAATAGTGTGCATCAGTTCTGTCTGGATCTGCGCTTTAGGGAATACAAGAACATATTATGCTACGTGCCTGGTAGATTCAACCAACACATAGGCCGTGTTTCTCGGACCGATCATGGTCATGTGAATCATTCAAAATTGCAGAATTTTCTTCCCCTGAAAACCTGTTTCATGAATCTGAATGAGGTTATTTTTAAAACATGTGCATCTTTTTGTAAGCACCATTTTGGTAAGGCATCTTAGTCTGAGCAATATTTATTTTAGGGTATGATCATATTCAGATCCAAATAACTGACTGATACCAATATGTAACAGCAGGGGGCGCCAATTGCAATGCTTTCAAGCAAAATACACAAGCAACGTGCATCCTTTGTAATAATTTCTGGTTTCACTGCAGGTCTGCAGACTAGAATAACATCTCTTCAGATATTTTATTTCCCCATTAAAAATATAGCTTTAGGGTCCCCACACACATGAATTTGGCTCTGGTGTTGTCAAAATGCCTAAAAACATCAACAGCTCCAGCATACTGAGATTTTGAAAAGAAGCAAGAAAGCCAAAAAAAAACACCTAATCAATAAAACATGAGAGGACCAAAAACTGTTGGACCAAAAACAGATGGACTTTCAGCTAACACCTAGAGCTCGTGTTTTGTTTGCAAAAAAAAAAAGACCTGAAAAAGGCATAAACTGCAGAAAAATACCTGTAAAAAGCTACTTGTGAAGCACCTTTAAAAATATATTTTCTAAAATAGCCCCTTCTTCAAAATATGTGGAATAAGGACACACATAGGCCCACATGTATTATTAAAGTATGCCATTATTGTGGCTTGAAAAAGTTGCAAACTGCGTGTTTACGATTTCTCCAATGGTATGGTGCCGTTTCTCCGCTGGCATTGCCACTTTCACATGTATCGAATTCTACCAGTTTTCTTCCTGGGACTGACAGATGATGCTTATTTATGACGAGACGTACGTGTATCTGGTTATCATAGCCCAAGTGTGATAAATCTGCCCTATGATGTTTTTTTTCCCTTTCTTGAGCTATTCTATATGTCTATCCATGCTCCTCGTATAAGCTCTTCTATGTTGTATACGTAGATTATATCTACTGACCAGCAGAAAAGATTTTTCTGTGTTGCAGTGGAGGACACAGACAGCAGAGGGCCCCTGTGCAAGTGAATAGTGTATTTCCCTTTGCTATTCAATAGATCATCATAGAACAGTGATGGCTAACCTCCGGCACTCCAGCTGTGGTGAAACTACGACTCCCAGCATGCTCCATTCATTTCTATGGAGTTCTGAGAACAGCCAAGCAAGTGTACATCTTGGGAGTTTTAGTTTTACCACAGCTGGAGTGCCGAGGTTAGCCATCACAGTCATAGAACTATCCCCTTATGTCTCTAACCATCCACAGTATTTGAGATCCATGAAATTGATTATTTCAGTTACCTAAATTAAACGTAATAGAAGAAAGCTGTTTTTTAGATTGCAGTCGGCCTTTGTACCTTCTGGGCCTCCGAACCATATGTGCCCAGGTTACACGTTTAATATCTCCGACCCTGCTTTGTTGTATCCAGTGGTTACCTCCTCCTTCTTTCCGTATGTCCCTTCCCTTTCCTTGCTGATAAAACATAAAGGGGGATATTTATTAAGACCGGCGTTATATAGTTCCTCATGCATTAAGCTGTTGGTATTCCAACACCTCCAAGAATACATATATATATATTGAAAAAAAACACATTCTATGGCAGCAGTTTGCAACCTGTGGATCTCCAGCTTTGGTCTAAGAACAACTTACAGTGTGCTTTACAAGCCCCAAGTCGGGGGTTAGAGCTACAGCAGCGCTGTTCTATGAGATAACAGGAACAGCAACCTAAAGAGATTTTATTGCTTATAAAATGCATTTTCAAAAACCTATGGGGAATTCTGAGGTCAATTATGGGGACCATCATCTTTTAGACCAGGTTTCCTCAACTTCAGTCCTCAGGGCCCACCCGCCATTCATGTTTTGAGGATTTCCTTAGTATTGAGCAGGTGATATAATTAGTGTCAGTGCATCAGGACTTACCAAAGGTATTTATTCTGTGGGGTATTCTCAAATCATGACCGATAGGTGGGCCCTGAAGACTGATGTTGAGGAACACTGTATTAGACAGCACAAAGAGTGGCTACAAACAGCATCTTTCCCTCTGGAGAACCAGGGTTGCCTATACAATACATTGAAATCCATTGATTGAAATGGAAACTGTGTAATGCTTTATTTCCCCTGTGACTATGCTGCAGGGAAATTGAATACTTGATGCTGAGTCACCCCATTGATTTAAGATGATTATAGAGGACCCTTCTAACACAAAGCGACTGCCCAAAGAGGACAATGGTGTATCTGAAACGCGTTGCATACTATATAAAGGGGCAGAATGCCATAATGGTCCCTGAAATGCCATGTGCTCCCATTTGCAGCCTGTGATCATCACACATAGCCTGATGTTATGGTTTGAGACACAAGAAAAGTCCTTTATCTTCACAATGGACATCAAATGTTTAGTTTATCCAACAACATTCAGCTGCGAGGGAACCTAAAGCTTGTGCTTTAAAAGCCGCACAGAAAAAGGTTGTTCAAAGCCCATTTCCTCCTGATAAAAAGGGAGTGAAGCTGGTATTTTAAAAAAATGTCAGGAAACCTTGGGAAAGTGTCTGCAGCAAGAGACCCTGGAGCCTGCCATTAGCGACGTATCCGGGCACTCCCTAAACTTCCGCAGCCTGTACAGTAACATAATTGAGCTCAGGAAGCCATGTTAACTAATGGATTACCTGCTCTATGGATTTTATTGAGGGCCATATTTAACACGTCCTTTATACAAAAGTGAGAATCTTTATTCATTTCAGAACAATGCAGGCAACAATGGATTCCTTCCCCAAAGCCTCTGCATGTTCTTATTTTTAGTGTCACAGGAAGCTGGAGATTTAATTATTTCCCAAGGTCACCGAGTTACACCAATTTAAGATAAAGAATTAAGTACATGACAGTCCGAAACCACCTGCTCAACATATAACGCCTCAGATACAGGCACCTATGAGGCATTCTGGTGTCAAAGGGAAAGATTGGTACATGTTTCATTAGATTTAAATATTAATTAATACCAGTCAGTCCAGAGCAATCTTAAATTTTAAAGTCATTTTAATGAAAATATGAAAAAACATCTGAGTAAGTCCTTAAAAAGGACCTGTCACCGGAATCAACCCTAATAATGATTTTGCGGGTTGAAATGATACCAGTGAAGAAAAATACATTTATTCTTTATGAAAATGAGGGCTTCAGTGCACCGAGGGGTGTGGTCGGCACTGGAAAGCTGAGAAGCAGGGTGTACTGACTGAAGCCCTCATTTGTGTGGAGAGAAAAACATATTCTTTTTCTCAGAAACGCCACTACCAATTGTAACAAGACAGGTATCATTTTAATCACCAGGATCAACTCTACCAGGCAGTATGCCTGGGTTAATAGGATTGATCTGATGACAGGTGCCCTATAAATGATCTGTTTCTGTCAAACTGTAAAAAAGTAGACTCCATCACCGCCATCTGCTACCTTTCCCCGCTCATGCCACGTCTAAAATTGTGGGCGGGGAAGGGGACTGCCCAGCACACCCGTCTCATTTACCATTTTTTGTGCTTGTTTCATGCATAGAAAAAGGTCTAAATGTAAGACAGCTAGGAAGCTGTCTTACGTTAAGAACTGGCGCTGGATGCGCCGAAGTTATGGAGAGGCTGGCGCCTCTAAAACACTGGTCTTAATAAATGTTCCGATAAGTTCTTCAAGGTCAATCTGTTATCATTATGTGTTGACCCAGGGGAAAGCTAAACAACCCCTATGAGGCAACAGCAAACGCTCATCCTCCTGCAGGGGCAAACACAGAGGGCCACATTGACTATTGAAAATGCACCAGTTTTTTGGCACAATTTGTATCAAAATACTGTCTTACATGCTTTGTGCTGCATTTATCAAGTGTTTTAGACAAAGTTAAAAATGTTACTGCATTTTTGGAGTAAAACTAAGCCAACTTATAAGTAGCATAAACGTAGACTAGAAAGTTTAAATATGTGACAGATTTATCAGCCATTGTGATAAATCTGGCACAATTTCATTTCAGTCCATAGAGAATGGTGTATCTAGCAAATTTCTAAATCACTTGATTTAAAAAATATATATGTCTGCATCCACCTGAAAAAATGCTGGAAAGTCATGGCCTCTAAGGGTCTCACCTCCACCTAACTTGCAGTCCACTGCCTGTTGTCAGGCAAGAGCCATCCCTGGTAACAGAAACTCAGAAGATGGCTAAAAGGAAGTAGGGGTGTCAGAGCTAGCTGAGATCCTGAGCCTTATAAAACTGGTCGCCTGCCCTCCTGTAACTGTGATTTATCCCTCCTAATCTGTTCTATAAGCTCAGGAGCTGTAAACAAACATAGTGGGAAGTAAGGGAAAGGACATCACAGCAGTACAGTGCTGGCAGACTTGTATAAAAGGGATACACTTTCTGCTTCTGAGAGAAATGCATGTAGCAGTGCAGATGAAACAGAATAATATGCCTGAAAAAAACATTAGTGAAGCCGAAACATAACTGTTCCTTTTTTTTTGTTACAGAGCTGCAAATGAACTGATTCCCTACATAAATAAAATTGTAGCTACCTGCAGCCAACATTAGAGAGTGCTCATGTATACAGCATGTACTGTACAGCTCCTGATCATCCCAATAGTAACAGTCACATTTATTAAGTGCTATAGCTGGCGGTTCATCGCCGGAGTTATGAAGTGGCACTGACCTCTTCATTACTTCGGCGGATCCAGTTTTAAGTGTAAGACAGCTTCTGACCTGTCTTAGATTTTGACCTTTTTCTACGCCTAAAACAGGCATAAAAAATTGTGCATGGGACAGGCCTACCGGCTCATCTCTGCCCACGCCATGTCCACAATTTTAAACCTAGCGTTAGCGGGGAGATGTTGCAGATTGCGGCGTAACTAACCACTGCGCTGCAATCTGTGCCTCAAATATGCCTAATAAAGCCATATTTCAGCATCATAAATGACCCCCTAAGCACTATCGGACTGGGGTACTTAGGGCCCGCCAGTGTTACTGATTCTGGGGGCCCACCTTAGGGCTCCTGCACACAAATTTTTTTTTCCATGTCTGTACCGTTCACTTCAATGGGGCCGTAAAAAATAAAATAAAAGACTCCGTGTGCATTTCGTGTCTGTATGTCCGCATGGCTGTTCTGCAAAATGATAGAGCAATATTAGCGGTGCATTTAGAGTGGGGGCATCTGGAGCTGGGGCATTTATGGAGCCCCCACTGATCCCCCTTGTTGATTGAGTGGCAGGTCGAGCATATGCCCTGCCTTTCCATCCATTCTCTATGGGGTCGCTGGAGATGTATAGCGCTGGCTATTTGCAGTTGTCCCAAAGAGAATAAATGGAGCAGAAGGGCATATGTGTGGGGGAAGAGGACCCGTTCCTGGGATCAGTGGGGGTCGCCTAATCGGACCCCACTAATTATATAGTTATGTCCTATGGTGTGGAGAGGACGACTTGAAAACCTGGACAACCCCTTTAAATCCTCCACCACTAGTATCTCCTTACATGGCAGCAGTGATGCCTGTAAATATGGAATACAATCACTACCACCATGTAAACCATACATGTCAATACTGGAGAACGTGAGCAAAGGGCACAAACGGAGGGTCATAACTGAAACAGAGGCATTAGGGTCACCTGAGGCAGGGTAATAGTGGTGAACCAAGAGCAGGGGTAACTGGAGAAGAGGCAATATTAGCGGTACATTTAGAGTGGGGGCATCTGGAGCTGGGGCATTTATGGGGGTGCACCTAAAGCAGAGGCATTAGGGTCGCCTGAGGGAAGGTAATAGTAGTGATCCTGGAGCAGAGGTATTAGGGGCACAACTGGAGAAGAGACAATATTAGTGGTGCATTTAGAGTGGGGGCATTGGGGGGCCTCTGGAACTGTGGGACTAATGGGGGTGCACCTAAAGCAGACGCATTAAGGGGACCTAGGGCAGAGTTCCCCCAATGCCACTCTGAACTCTGCAGAGAGCAGCACACATTCATAGATCTGTGTCTGCTATAAACAAATCCCCTATTTCCCCCTTACAGTTTCCTACAGCTCACTACTGTCCCACACCTGAGTAATCAGCCCAGCACCGCAGAGGAGTCCTTCTCTCCAGCAAATACAGTTTTATAACAGCAGGGAGGGCAGGAGGATGGCCAGACATGTTCTCCCCTCCTTCACTGCCAGCAGCCCGGGAAGTTTAGAAGATACTGCAGGGCCTCCTGTACAATATACACCAGTAGGAGGCTGCATCACTGTGCGATACTGCCATCTGGTGGCTACAATAATTATCTCTCCTGAGAAACAAGAGAAATAATTACTCCTCTGTCTTATCTCTGGGCACAGGAGACTGGGGGCCTACCGAAGAATCCCCTGCCTCCCCGGTGGGCCAGTCCGAGCCTGACCCTAAGTGTATAAATCTGTACAGAAGGAGCTCCAAGCATGCAAAACCTTAGACGTGCTCAGTTTTTTATGAGTATTCCCTTCAATCTCACCAGTGCCTGTTTCTTTCACAAAAGTGGTAAAATTGATGATTGGCAGTTAAGGTAAGTTGACTGCCTTGAAAATCTTAGCATGATCACATCTTCAAGTTACTGTTCTATTAAGGTATTAGTTTATTTAGGCTATCAACAAATTTGGTTTACTATCTATTTTTCATTCAACATGACATCTTCAGTATTCATCGTCTCCCATGTCCTTTCCTCCTTATCTTCCATTTTTGGGTTTCTATGAATCTGGCTTTAGGTCCTTATAGCAAGTGACTGCACTGAAGTTAAGGTCTGTTGTTAATTTGATCCAGTGCGGATGGGCTGCACAGGAGCATATACAAACTAAAAGGGTTTCTGGTTTACAAAAGTAATTTTCAAATATCCAATTAGGGAATTCTGAGATAACAGGAGTTAGTCCCCATTCAGGGCCCCTCTCCTATTAATCAAATTGGAGAGCAGCATAGCATAGATGCCATCCATGTTCTGTAAGTGGTTTTCACATACCCATTGACTTCAATGATTGTGTTTGCTAGGCCTCATGGACTACAGTGGGGCATACTTCTTTTTTTTTCCCACTGACTGTAAGCAAGGATGTGTGGAATAAACACACTAATATCAATGGATACATGTGCTGTACATGGAGATTTTGTGCAGCAAATGTCTGTGATTCACTGACTTGTGAATACATCCTAACAAAAGGTATTGTCCAAAGTGGACAACCCCTTTAACCTCTTAAGGACACAGGACGTACCGTTATGTCCTGATGTCTGAATCCTTAAGAACACAGGACGTACCAGTACGTCCTGTGTATTAATTGCTATTGCGCCCGATCCGGGTGTGATAGCAACATGGTTCCTGCTGATATAGTTCAGCGGGAACCATGTTCTAATGCCGAGGGGGGTCCTGTGACCCCCCCCCCCCCCGTATCGGCGATTGCTGCAAACTGCAGGTCAATTCAGACCTGCGGTTTGCAGCGCTTTGCGATGTATCTGATCTCCGTGGTCTATGACGGATCAGAAACGTTAAAATGCTGCCAAAAGTTTTTTTTATATATTTCTAACCTCCCCCCTGTGCCCTCATTGTGATGGGCGGTGCGGGAAAGGGGGGAGGCTTGCGTGCGGTGCGGCGGGCGGGCACGCGATCCTGCGCCCGCCCCTCCGCTCAATTTCAGGATGCCCGAGCTTGGCAAGCAGAGTGTCAGCACATTGCTGACACTCTGCTTGTAACGGCTAACCCCTTCCATGCCGCAGTCCGTAGGGAACGCTGTATGGAAGGCTGAGGGAGGGAGCTGCTGTGGAAGGCTGCTGTGCCTGGTGCAGCCCCCCTAGCTCCAGTCCCCAGCTTCCCTCCCTCCTCATCCTCCGCTGCTCTCTTACAGTAGTGGAGGAGGGTAACCATGGCAACAGGACGCCTTCAAAGGCGTCCTGCTTGCCATGGTAACAGAACTTTGATCAGACTTTTGCTAAAGGCAAAGGCAAGTAAAAAATACAGTACAGTACATTATATAATGTACTGTACTGTATTATATAGACACCAGATCCACTGGATCTTCAAGAACCAAGTGGGTCTTGGTAAAAAAAAATGTGAAAAAAAGGTAAAAATAAAAAAACACCTTTATCACTAATAAAAAAAAAAAATACACTACACATGTTACATATCACCGCATCCGTAATGACCTGATCTATAAAATGGGTTTGTTACTTTCCCCACACGGTGAACGTCATAAAAAAAAAAACTATGATAAAATAGAAATTTTGCCCACCTCACTTCCCAAAAAAGTTAATAAAAGTGATCAAAAAAGTTGTATCTACACCCAAATGGTACTAATCAAACCATCACCTTGTCCCGCAAAAAATGATACCTTACTAAGATAATCGCCTAAAAAATAAAAGAATTATGGCTTTCATGCTATGCAGACGCTAAAACATGATTTCTTTTTGTTTCAAAAATATGATTGTGTAAAACCTAAATAAATAAAAAGTAGACATATTAAGTATCGCCGCGTCCGTAAGAACCTGAACTATAAAAATAACACATGAACTAACCCCTCAGGTGGACACTGCAAAAATAAAATAAAAAAAGCAGTTTTTTGTCACCTAACATCACAAAAAGTGTAACAGCAAGCCATCAAAAAGTCATATGCACCCCAAAATAGTGCCATTAAAACTCATCTCATCTCGCAAAAAATGAGGACAAAAAAAAAAAAAAACAGACTCTCAGACTATGGAGATACTAAAATGGTTTTTTGTTTGTTTAACAAAGGATATTATAGTGTAAAACCTAAATAAATTTAAAAGAGTAAAGATATTATGTATTGCTGCGTCCAGAAGAATCTGCTCTATAAAAATAACACATGACCTAACCCCTCAGGTGAACACAGTCACACAAAAAAAAAAAAAAAGGGGTCCTAAAATAGCAATTTTTTCAAAATTTTCCATTTTAAACATTTTTTTCCGGTAACAAAACAAGGGTTAACAGTCAAACAAAACTCTATATTTATTGCCCTGATTCTGTAGTTTACAGAAACACCCCATATGTGGTCGTAAACTGCTGTATGGCCAAACGGCTAGGCTCAGAATGAAGGGAATGCCATATGGTTTTTGGAAGGCAGATTTTGCTGGACTGTTTTTTGACACCATGTCCCATTTGAAGCCCCCTGATGCTCCCCTAGAGTAGAAACTCCATAAAAGTGACCCCATATAAGAAACTACACCTCTCAAGGTATTTAAAACCTATTTTTACAAACTTTGTTAACCCTTTAGCTGTTCCTCAAGAGTTTATGGCACATGGAGATGAAATTTCAGAATTTCTATTTTTTTATTACCTTGTCTCACAAAAATGTATTATAGAGCAACCAAAAATCATATGTACCTTAAAAATAATACCAGCAAAACTGCCACCCAGTAGTTTCCAAAATGGGGTCACTTTTTTGGAGTTTCTACTCCAGGGGCTCATCGAGGGCTTGAAATGGGCCAAAATAAATTTGCCTTCCAAAAACCGTATGGTGTTCCCTTCATTCTATGCTCTGCCGTTTGGCGATACAGCAGTTTACAAACACATATGGGGTGTTTCTGCAAACTACAGAATCAGGGCAATAAATATTGTGTTATGTTTGGCTGTTAACCCTTGTTTTTTTCCTGGAACAAATGGATTCAAATGGAAAATTTGCCCAAAAATCTAAATTCTGACATTTTATGTCCATTTGCCATGAACTCTTGTGGAACACCTAAAGGGTTAAAAAGGTTTGTAAAATCAGGTTTAAGTACCTTGAGGGGTGTAGTTTCTATAATGGGGTCATTTTTGGGTGGTTTCTTTTATGTAAGCCTCACAAAGTGACTTCAGACCTGAACTGATCCATAAAAGTGGGTTTTTGAAATTTTCAGAAAATTTTCAAGATTTGCTTCTAAACTTCTAAGCCTTGTAACGTCCCCAAAAAATAAAATGGCGTTCCCAAAATGATCCAAACATGAAGTAGACATATGGGGAATGTAAAGTAATAAGTATTTTTGAGGTATTACTATGTATTATAGAAGCAGAGAAACTGAAACTTGACAATTAGCACATTTTTCCAAATTTTTCCAAATTTAGTATTTTTTTCAGACAAAAAAATGAACTTTTTTGACAAAATGTTACCAGTGTCATGAAGTACAATATGTGACGAAAAAACAATCTCAGAATGGCCAGGATAAGTAAAAGCGTTTTAAAGTTATCACCACATAAAGTGACACTTGTCAGATTTGGAAAAAATGGCCTGGTCCTTAAGGTGAAATAGGCCGTGTCCTTAAGGGGTTAAGGGTATGTTCACATACAGCAGAAATTTCTGCAGCTATCCCGTATTAAATGTAAATATCACATGTTCAGAAATAAAAACAATTAAAATGTATGGAATGGATTTTTAGTCTCAGAAATTTCTGCAACAAACTTGCCATATGTGAATAGACCCTAATATTCTGACAATCTTTTCTAAAGCTACTAAAACTCTAAAACCTAAACTCTACATGTCGTAGTCTTATTCTGGCTGCCTCTCAGCATGTTTGCAGTGCTACCGCCAGAACTCTGGCCCACCCCCATTATAGTCAATGGGGCCGGGGAGGGGACCTCCGGCGGCACGGATCCGGCAGGCTGTTCACCTGTCGGAACAGCCTGCCGGAGAAGGCTGCCACTAGTGTGAGACTAGCCTTAGCAAGAAGAACATTGTATAAAAATGTAAATAATTGATATCTGAGATTTGGCAGTTTAAGGGCTCTTGCAGACGAACGTGTTTTTTTTCCCGTGTCCGTTCCATTTTTTGCAGCCCATATGCGGAACCATTCACTTCAATGGGGCCCACAAAAAAAAATGTGTATTCCGTGTCCGTATGTCCGCATGGCCATTCCACAAAGAACATGTCCTATCATTGTCATATTATTGTCCGCATTACGGACAAGGATAGGATTGTTCTATTAGGGGCTGGCCCTTCTGTTCCAAAAATATGGAATGCATATCTTCACTATCCGTGCTTTGCGGATCCACAATTTGCGTACTGCAAAACACCCTGATTCAACTCAAATCACCCCTTTTCAGATACAGCTGTTTAGGTTCCTCTACATATGTGTCCACAGTATAACAGGATTTTCACCTCTAGGTTTTCATCATCAGCACAGTCTAATAAGATTGCTCTTAATCCTTTACTTTATATCTTAATAACCAGCGATAAAGAATTGAATAATTCTGAGTTCCTGAATTCTAAAAGAATTTAGTGCAAAACATCAGAAAAATTGATTGACATAAAAGGGTACAATTTAGAAATGGTTTGGCCGCTCTTGTAGTAGCTAAGCTATCAATCTAATATGTAAAGCCTTATTCTCATAGTCAGTATTTGATCAGTCATTTCCATCAGTGATTGTGAGCCAAAACCAGGATTGGAGCCTCCACAGAGATAAAGTATGAGCTAAAGATCTGCACCTTTTCTGTGGTTAGAGCTGCATCTGGTTTTGGCTCAGAATCACGGATGGAAATCATTGACCAATACATTGACCACTGATGTGTGAATAAGGCTACTTTCACACTTGCGGTAGCTTTTTCCGGCAGGCTGTTCCGGCGGGGAAACAGCCTGCCGGATCCGTGCTACCGCAACTGTGCTGGGGGTAGTCCGCTGCGGCCTCATTCACTATAATAGGGACGGGCTGAAGGTCCGGCAGCAGCATGGCAAATAAGCCGAGAGGCGGCTGGAATAAAACCGCAGCGTGAAAAATGTTAGCATGAAGCTACCTGCACACCTTGCAGATTATGCGTGTTTTTTCTGCGCTGATTCTCGTGGCGAAAAACCACAGCGTAATACAGTACCAGCAAAGTGCATACTTTGTGTACATTTTGATTTTTCATTTTGTGAGGAACTTGACACGCCCTGTGGATTTTGAAATCTGCAGCATGTCAAATTCTTTGTGCAGTTCTTTTGGGTGGATTTTACTCTTTGCAAGGATAAGATTAATGGCAGAACCACATCAAAGCTGCACCAAAAACCAGAAGTGGTGTTTGGCTGATTTTCAGGAGAAATTCACAGAAATGTGTGCAGAATTTATGCAAACCAGCCTGCAGCTATGTTCTGGTAGCCTTAATGGGTTATTCCTATTATGGAAATGTATGGCATATCCACAGAATACCGTGAGGAACAGAAGTATTTGAACATCCTGCTATTTTGCAAGTTCTCCCACTTAGAAATCATGGAGGGGTCTGAAATTCACATTGTAGGTGCATTCCCACTTAGAGAGACAAATTTGTTTTAAAAATAAAAATCAGGAAATCACATTGTATAAGTTTTAAAGAATTTATTTGTCTTGCACTGCTGCACATAAGTATTTGAACACCTGGCAATCAGCAAGAATTCTGGCTCTTAAAGACCTGTTACTGTGCCTTTAAAAAGTCCACCTCTACTCCACTCATTAATCTAACTTAGTAGCCCCTTTTTGAGCTCTTTAAAGACACCTGTCCACCCCACAGTCAGTCAGACACCAACTACTACCATGGACAAGACCAAAGAGCTGTCAAAGGACACCAGAGACAAAATTGTGAACCTCCACAAGGCTGGAAAAGGCTACGGGGGAATTGCCAAGCAGCTTGGTGAAAATTGATCAACTGCTGGAGCAATTGTTAGAAAATGGAGGAGAGGCTAAAAACGACTGTCAGTCTGCCTCGGACTGTGGCTCCATGCAAGATCTTACTGATGATAAGAAAGGTGAGGAATCAGCCCAGAACTACAAGGGAGGAGCTGGTCAATGACCTGAAGAGAGCTGGGACCACAGTTTCAAAGGTCACTGTCGGCAGAACACTACACCGTCATGGTTTCAAATCATGCATTGCACGGAAGGTTCCCCTGCTCAAGTCATCAGACTCATCACATATCCAGGCCCGTCTGAAGTTTTCCAATGACCGTCTGGGTGATCCAGAGGAGGCATGGGAGAAAATCATGTGGTCAGATGAGACCAAAGTAGAACTTTTTGGTCTCAACTTCACTCGTCGTGTTTGGAGGAAAAAGAAGGATGAGTTGCATCCCAAGAACACCATCTCTACTGTGAAGCATGTGGGTGGTAACATCATGCTTTGGGGGTGCTTTTCTGCGAACCAAGAAACCTGGTCAAGTGACACTCCTCTTCTGAAAATTCTGTTTCTGCCAATTTCATGTCCTTTACTAGGCTTTCAATCTGATCTATGGACGAGATGTTCTCAGGACATAGTTCCCAGGTGGCTAATTTACACAACTTTGAGACAATAAGTATGTACATTAGAATCTTTCTTCCACAAGCAAGATATGAGTAATTAAAACATTGGTGGAATATCACTAGGATATCCCACCAATGTCAGATAGATGCGGGTCCTACTTTGGGAACCAAACCAAACTCTAGAATGGGGCCCCGAAAGTGAACAAGGGAGCACTGCACAAGCACGGCCACCCTCCTTTCACTTCTATTTGAGTGTTGAAAATAGACTAGCACCAGATTAGCTATTTCTAGAACTCCCACAGAGGTGAATGAAGAGGTGAGTGCGCTTGAGCGGCGCACTCTCCATTCACTTTTTTGGCAGTTTTTTGGCAATTGAATACAATTGTATCCAGTCTAGGAAATTCTCTGTGAAAAACATTTATTGAGGGCAAGAAAGAAGGGGGAGATGGGAGAATCTAGCTAATAATTTCATTATTACAGATTAAATCATTGCAGTTTATGAAAGAAGCGATCAGATGATAGCATTTTCAAGTCCCCTATGGGGACTTAATATAGGTGTAACTATTTCCCCATACTAAAAATAAACAATAAAAAATATAAAGATAATTTGCATTTTCATGGTCCAAAATGCCTTAACTATTAAAATATAAATGCATTTACCCCATATGGTGAACGCTGAAATGGAAAAAAAAAGCCCAAAATTGTTGATTCACAATTTTTTCATCGTTTTACCTTCCAAAACAATTAAATAAAAAGTGAGTAAAAAAGCATACATACTCCAAAATGGTATCAATAAGGGTACTTTTACACCTGCGGCAGGACGGATCCGGCAGGCTATTTAGCCTGCCGCATCCGTCCTGCTACAAGTGGCCGTGCACTGCCGTGCTGCCGCTCCGTCCCCCTTGACTATCCGTCCTGCCTCAAGTGTAACAGTACCCTAACAAATGACATGACCAAAAATGAGCCCTCACACAGTTGCATAGAAGTAGATATAAAAAAGTTATAGGGGTCAGAATATGGTAATGCAAAGTAAAAAAAAAATCTATTTTTTTAAGGTATTAAAACACAAGAAAAACGATATAAATGTGGTATCGTTGTAATTGTACTGACCCGCAGAATCAACTTGTATGTTTTCACCACATAGGGAACACTGTAAAAACAAAACCAATAAAACAATGGCGGAATTCTGTTTTCCAATTCCACCACATTTAGCATTATTTTAAGCTTCTCACTGCATTGTATGCAATAGTAAATGGTGCCCTGAGAAAGTACAACCTATCCTGCCAAAACACAAGCTCTCATATGGCAATGAGAGAGAGAGTGAGATTCACTTATCCTTAGCTGTGGCCCTTCTAAACCACTGATTGTTGGGGTTGCCAGTAGTCAGACCCCACTGATCTGATATTGATGACCTGAGGATAGGTCATCAATATTGTTCTCCTGGAAAATCCCTGTAAAGTACCAAAGCCATCCTGATAATGACTGATTCTGATCATTTAGCTGTTGTCAGATTCCCTTTTGCTTCCTGGGGATGGTATGGTTATGTGGTTAGTGAAATAAGGCAGCAATCTCTGCTGTGCAGGTAACTTTCCAAGAATAAACTAAAAAATAGCAGCAAGAAAGCTAACAAATATATGTTATAATTATATTACATTTTACATTTGCTGATTATTAAGTCAATGTATATTACAGGTCAAATATATTTATTCCAACTTTGCTTATTACCATTTAAGCCAATTTCAAATGGACGTCATATGGATGCTCATGGTGATGTTAGTTCTGCTCAGTAGAACAGGTAAAGGGGGTTGCAGTCCCTGATATGGAACCTCTCTACAATAGTCTTGTCCCAGATGATTCCATCTGCACAATCAGATTGGGAGAGTGAGCTGTATCACAGATACTTAAGATGACACCCAAACTTCCTTGGTGATAACATGGTAACATACCTGTAGAGTATTATGTGGGAACATATTTGGTCTTATATTATGTTAAGGTTATTGGGAACTGACTTCTACTACTGGATATCTACAAGAGAATGTACTTCAGGGAGAACCAGTTGCACACATACACACAGCTGATCTGATAATCATTGCAACAGAATGCGCACAGCATAATAAAGAGTGAAAAAAAGTTACATTGTAAACCTGCTCTGTTACTATCCACATATCAAAATGATCTGGTGAAAGAGTAACAAGACCTTTTGGGTGAGGCTGGTTGTGTGAAATTATAATGGCCAAACATTTTATTAAAAGAAAACAAAAAGGTCCAAAAATAGCCTCGGGAAACCAGCCTGAGAGAGAGCGAGGAGATAGGAGGAAGGAAGGCAGGGGTGGGGGAGAGGAAAGTTAGAGGGAAAAGAAACAAGATTTCAGGCAAAAAATGATCAGAGCAGAAAAGTGAAAGTCCTGGCATGGGACAGCAGTATCTAAAGGACAGGGTTCTCTTCAGATGTATCCAGGCACCAGGAGAGAAGGTGAATGAAGGGTCAGCAGTCAAAGGAAATTGGCTGGGCTGGTATCTCAGAGGTACTGCCAAGAAGACAGCCTAGATCCTTCTGCAAACTCACCAGGAGGGGAGGCGCTCTTGAGTGCTCTGCTTGGGTTGGATTCTGGTTTCAGCTCATTATTGTTGCTTTAGAATTAGCTGAGGAAATTGACTCTTGATTAAGGAAGTGGATGGAAAGCACTGAACAGGTTTAGACTGGGTCAGAATGGCAATGTGGAAATTGCAAGACGTTGCCTTCTACTCCCTTTTCTTGAATTTTACCCAAAATCAAATTGTCTTGGTACCTCTATGTCTTACTGCACCACCCTTCAGAAAAAAATTGCTTGGATTGGCTTGTTAACTTTTCCATCTTCTGGAGGATCTCCTAGAAAAGATAATTATACTAGCGTCATTGACTTGGAAATCCATCTAGAGCCTTCTTTTCTGGAATTGCTTGAAACTACTTTTTTTCTGAATTTGGATATATCTGGGGGATTGGCAATGTAATTATTATCACTGAAGGATTACAGTAAATCAGGTTTCTCGCAATGCTGAGATATGTGTTTGGATTGTCATTGTGGATTGTGATAAGCTTCATTCAGGTAAGTACACTTAATTTTCCCTTGTACAGTTATAGCAGAGTTGAATTATTATTGAGCATCTTGGATCTGCAGTGTTAGTGCATGGAGTGGTCCCATGGCATTTCACAGATAACACACTTAGATAGTGTGAAGAGTTGTGACTAGTTCTGTGCCTTACAGGTCTTTTCGTATCCATTCACCATTTTGATTGCATTTATACCATAGCTTATAAAGTTAAATGTTTAGAATAACTTCCTTCTGCAGTTATTAAAGAATATATCTAGTGTAATTTATTTACGTTAAAATTCAAAAAAAGATTTTTAAATTGCTTTTACCACTCAGACTCCTTATTCTGTAGATTGTGGGTCTGGTCAGTAGGTATTCCTGCAATAAAAACTGCTGCTTTTTATTGTCATGTAATGGATTTTGTGTCCATTTTTAGGATGTGGAGCCAGTAAAATGCACCATCAACATCACAGAGAGCAAAGTTTTCTCGCAGTCTGTCTACGTGAAGTGGAGCAGTCCAGGCAGTCCATGTAACTTTAGCATGATATGCCGTTCAAGCAATCTTTGGGAGTCTACATGTAATCCCATCCAAAAGACAAATGACTCTTATGAATGTACACAGAGTGGACTTGAGGCAGGAACTCTGTACGATATAAGCATTGTGGCTTTGCAGGATGGTGAAACAAAGAACCTTACCTTACAAACAGGTATGAGTGATGTATATATATGACCATATATCAGTGTAATGTCATTGAATTTTATGTAGACCTCAGCTGCCATGTTTAAATCTAGAAATACCTTCAAAAACCTTAGAAAGGAGTTGGGTTCAGATACCTAAAAATCATAGTAACATAGTTTGTAGGGCTGAAAAAAGACATTTGTCCATCCAGTACAGCCTGTTATCCTGCAAGTTGATCCAGAGGAAGGCAAAAAAATCAGGTAGAAGCCGATTTTCCTCATTTGTTCCCAAATCCAGTCAGGCAATCGGAATAATTCAACAAATGACTCCTTGGATCAGTAGATATGTTACATTATCTATCATAGTTGATATGAATGTGTCTGACAAAGAAAATGATGCGTAAGACCAAGAAGACATACTGTTAAACTAGATGAGAAGAAGCTTACTGAATACATAGAAAATGCCTAATAAAAATATCCAGACGATGGTCTACCGTATATGAGACATTTTTCTATATCTGCTATACATTTTTGTAATAGACAAAGGGGCCAATGGTTTTATGCAGTGTTGACTATGACTATTTATATTATATATTTTTCTAAGGAAGGACATCATAAAACTCAATGAACTGAAAATAAGAAAAAGCTTATGCAGAAATATTGAAGGTGGACACATTACAATCTCATGTCTCATGAATGCAACCCAGCTTGTGTAAGCTATCCACCTGCAATTGATGCATTTGGTCACGTTTCAGAAATAAGATTGAAAAGAATGATGATGATATGAATAGGGTTACAGTTTAACCTCTCTCATTACTTAGGTACCCAATATTAACAAAGCTCTGATATAAAGGCACTCAAAAAGCTGCTATTAAGTTTGTTCAGTTGTGTTCTTCTCATAGAAACGTGATTGTTCATAGTAAGTAATTGGATAATTTTGCCATTTTAACAATAAGTCTTGTAGTTGTCAAATGTAAAGAAAAGTAGATGTACCATTAGCATTAAATCAGCAAATCGAAAAGCCAATGGGTTCATCAGTATTCCAACTTTAATAATGGTTAACTTAGGAAGAAAGCCTACTAGCTATGAAAGTAGAATGGCATGATATGACTCATTTGGCAATATTGGAGTTTATGTATCACACTGCGCATGAAATAAATATTATGGCATGTTAAACATGTTCAAAATGTATTGTAGCACATCAATCACATATAGGTAGTCACAGTACTGCTATACGTGTAATCAGACTATTCCACTTTCTTTGCCCCTGAATCTGGCTGACATACACATGGCTAGACTTAATATATGCCTGAATGTAAAAAAAACATGGCTATAACACCATTTTTATGGCATGACAATAAAGACAGTCTATGGTTACATGGATCCAATGAAAGCCATAGACTATTTGGTATCAGCGCCATGATAAAGAACTACCTGTGGAGCTCCAAGTTGTTTTCTTTACAAGGATGTCATCATGTATTATAAGGCTGCTCAATCATATCTTTATATATTGGAGCAGTAAATGCGGCTATAAAGTTGCCATCAAGTGACTAATAATTTGCTTTAGTTATTATTAACTTAGGTCTTATTTTACAGGGTTGATGTGCTACTGTAAATGAATCAGGGGATGTGAGTCACTGTTTCTGCCCAGAGGTGCTGACCAGGATGCTCTGCAGGCTGTCATCTACGCTCAGATGTTTAGTAGTTTTCTGGGACAAGTCTCTAGTGCCTTTGAAATACCAATTTGGAATGTGTCTATTGCAGAGTATTTCTTTGTAAAAGTTGCCCCTTTGTGCATATAAGAAATGCTTTTTCAATGGTGGATATGTTCTATACCAATGCAGGATGTAACAACAAGCATTACATTTTGAAGCCAGAAGGGGATGCCAGGTTTCTTCAAAACCTCATGGCCACTCTTGTATAAGATAGGATCTAATACAGTGTAATATATTAAACTAAACTTAATGCCAATTTCCATTGAAGGATTTGGTGCACATGCACTCTGGTCAGTTTAGCTCCTCATTTCAACATGAAGCAAGAGAATATGAATGTGTAGTATTAACTGACCATAGACATAAGATATTAACTGACCTATAGATGAAGTACAGGTCAGTTTTTGCAGACACACATTACTAACCATGTTAAATTAATTCCTTGGGACCACCCGTTGACTATATACGTCCGGGTGGTAGGCATGAACTCTTTCTATGCAAAGGATTTAAAATGTCTGTACAGAGGTCACAGCTGCACAATAAACGTGGCCACTGTTATACAATCTAACCATGCAATCTAATTGTACCAATAGTGCAGCTGCATGACAGCTATTGAGAAGTCAGGGACTGTTTTTCACCATCCCTGACTTCTTGAATGCGCTGTGTATAGAGATCATGAAGCCACTTCCTGCTACGGTCCCAGTAGTCATATGACCACCGGGGCTCAGAGTCTGCGAGAGCTGTTGGGTCTTCTCACACCCAGATCAGCTCTGCAGTGAGGCTGTATAGCGCTGTATAACGCTGTACAGCCTCTCTGGAGGCTGTATTCTCTGTGTAAGTGGAGCTACTCAGCAATAAATGGGGAAAAAATCTAAAGTAAAGGAAAAATTCTGAGATTTTAATACTAATGACCTTTCCTCAGGATAGTCATCAGTATCTGATCGGTAGGAGTCCGACACCCAGGACCTTGTGAGTGTCGCTGCTGTGTTGCAGCTTACTAAGCACAGTGGCGCATATTGCATAGCGGCTGTGCTGGGTATTGCACTCAGCCCCATTCACTTCTATGGGGCTGAGCTGCACCTAGGCCATGTGACAGATGTAAAGTGGCAGGACTTTGTTCTCATGACTGATGTATATGCCCCTTTTTGATGCAACCCATTATCTTATTGGCCTTGGCAGCAGCTGTCTGACACTGGTTTCTGCATCTTAGTTTGCTGTCTGCTACAATTCCTAAGTCCTTTTCCATGTCAGTGTTACCCAGTGTTTTACCAGTTAGTTTGTACGGGTGATGTGCATTATTCCTTCCCATGTGCATAACCTTACATTTGTCAGTGTTAAACCATATCTGCCACTTATCAGCCCAAGCCTCTAATCTATCCAGATCCCTCTGTAGCAGTATACTGTCCTCTTTACAAAGTTTAGCGTCATCTGCAAAAATTGATATTTTACTGTGCAGCCCCTCTAAAAGATGAATAATAATTATAGTACCCAATACTGACCCCAGAGGTACCCCACTAGTAACGGTGACCCAATATGCGTATGTACCGTTAATACAGTTTCTGTCACTGTGCTAGTTAGCTACATATATGCATTTTCCCCCAGTCCAAGCATTCTCATTTCATATACTAACCTTTTATGTGGCACAGTATCAAATGCTTTGGAGTAGTCAAGATATATTAAGTCACTGTCTTGACTGCAGTCTAGAACTTACCTCCTCATAGAAAATGATTAGATAAGTTTGACAGAACCGATCCCTCATGATGCCATGCTGATATGGCGTTATACGCTTATGTTCATTGAGATATTCCTGTATAGCTTCACTTGAAAAACCTTCAGTTTACCTGTAAAATATGTTAAACGTAACGGATTATAGTTTCCAGGCTCAGTTTTTTACCCATTTTTGAATATTGGCACCAAATTTGCTAAGTGCGTAAGTCTATTAATAATACATTACTATTACATTACTTTTTTTTTTTTATACGGTGTATGCCATATGGACCCGTTGATTTATCTATACTGCTGCACTTCTTCCTGGATCAGATAGGCTACATTTAATGGGTAGTTTACTTTGACACTCTGCATTTCATCTTGTGTTATATTTTCCTCAGTGGAGAAAAAAATATTTAATACATTTGCTTTCTCTGTCACTCTCTACAACTCCTCCCTCATCAGTCCTAAAAGGGACAACACTTTAAGGTTTCACCTTCTTACAGTTTATATCATTGAAGTAAATTTTAGGGTTAGTTTTACTCTCTTTGGCAATGAGCCTCTCTGTCTCCAGCTTGGCTTTATGGTTTTAAAATTATTCTTCACTACCTGTTGTGTATATATATATATATATATATAAAAAGTAGTAAATCCACGGCACATCCAAGATGGTGAAGAAAAAAATGTTTATTCACCGAGTAATAGCGACGTTTCAGTGCTCTCCATGGCACCTTTTTCAAGCAGTGTTAGCAAATGGTGCTAACACTGCTTGAAAAAGGTGCCATGGAGAGCACTGAAACGTCGCTATTACTCGGTGAATAAACATTTTTTTCTTCACCATCTTGGATGTGCCGTGGATTTACTACTTTTTATATTTTTGGAAGTAAGTGGGATACTGCTACAGCCACTGGCACTCCTCTGCATACTTGATTGCGTAAGCGGTGCGGTCCTTCACTATTGTTTTATATATATATATATATATATATATATATATATATATATATATATATTTCTTCTGTTATTTATTGCTTCTTTACATATTTATTTGTCCACAGTGTTTTTGTTTCATGTTCCTGACCCTTTTTTCCCATGAGGTACAGAATGTACCTCTCACATTTAAAATGTAGGATGCTTTCCTAAGGTTCAGCATTTTTTGTGCCTCTCTGACAAAACACCCAATTGAATGTCAAAAGAAAGTTTATTATACTATGGTCACTATCTATTTCCCAGGTGCCCCCCCAACCTCCACTAATGTTGTTCTGTCAGGTCTTTTGGCTAATAGTCCTGGCTGTCCCTCTAGTTGGATCCTGTACCATTTGGGAAAGGTAATTGTCTTTAGTTACTTATGAGAACCTGTTTCCTGTATAAGATCTACAGGTTTCAGTTTCCCAGTCTATATCTGTGTAGTTAAAGTTCCCCATAATAACCATAACATAACTTGTCTATTTCCCATAGTAACAGATTTTCTGTGGACTCTGTAATATTGGGTGGCTTATAACAAACCTCTATCTGTATTTTATTATTAGTTTTACCACTATGTATTTTTACCCAATCATTGGCTTCAGGTGTAATGTGCTGTTTGAGCACACATCACCACTGAAGCCAGTTATGGGCTGCAGAGGGTCATATAACCATGCCCATGCAGTGCCGGATGTAAATACTCATGAAGGCCTAGAGAGATGGGGAGCAGATAAGTATGAAATTATTACTGCAAAACCGCTTTAAAACGATATGTAGACTAATCCAGCAAAAAAAAAAATTGACCTACAAAAACAAAATGAAAAAAAAGTTTAGTTGAAAATACATTTTATTGTTATGAATGTGTAATGAATTTGTTGTGAATGTCATGATGGACTTATGTATTTTTTCCACCGTATTAACTATGTAACTATGTGTAGTATGTAGGACAGGCACCCTCAAACTGCAGCCCTCCATCTGTTGCAAAACTACAACTCCCACAATGCCCTGCTGTAGGCTGATACCTGTAGGCTGTTCGGGCATGCTGGGAGTTGTAGTTTTGCAACAGCTAGAGGGCTTGAGGATGCCTGATGTAGGACATGGTTTAATAAATTAATGAGCGCAGAATTTTGGACATATTTAGATTCAAACAAACAAAATGGTATTGAAGAGTGGACATCCATTGCAGAGAGGAAATCATTATCTGTGTGATACTCTTGTTCTTGACCTTTGTGTTCCCCCAAGCAATAGATTTGGTCCTAGTGTGATAGGGTGAGTACTTCTGAGGACTGATGTGTGATTATGAGTAGTAAAAGGTGTAATGTAAATATATATGGAGATAAATGTGATAAAATGTATCATACAAAAGGTGGTAGGGCGTAAAAGCATAATACAACTAAAAAAATTTAGATGTAGAATTTCACCTGATATAAGTGCAGGTTTATATGTAGATGTAGGTTAGTAACAGATATAGTGCTTCTATAAGATTTCTATGTATGATTTGCATAATATTGCCTTGATGGCAGGTTGCCAACAAAAAATTCTTGTAACAATGTAAATGGTTTAAGTGTTTGTTTCCAGACAGGACTCTCTCAGCCCAGGCACTTCCCAACCTCATTGTTCCTTTGTTCTAGCGGATGTTAAAGGGACTAAGTGTTTTGTTTTCTGGGCTAGATAGATTAGATAAAGTCTGAATTTTTAAACTTCACCTTCTAGGCACGCAAACCACGTTCAACTCATGGTGAGGTTCAATTCCAGAGACATAATGTTCAAAGTATCTGAACTTGTAATTTCTGTTTTTGGAATCAGAACATTTCTCTTGTTGCATGTTCAGAAGAGAAGTTCAAATTAGGGATCTTGAAGGAGTCATGACTTCAAAAGTTAATACCGCAGTTCCTTTTTAGGTGCACATGACAACTAAACAAATAAAGAGGTTGAATAGGGATTATGAAAATGTATCTACCATTCTTATGGTGTACCGTGTAACATTTTTAGAAAAGTTTAATCATTGAAGGATATGGATACAGAAGGCAACCATTCTATTGATATAGCACAAAAAAAGCTGCAGATATGGCACATGTATCAATGAATACAAGCAACACGTATGTGGAACTGTAAACTAGAGGATAATTATAAAAAAAATCCACTAATGCATTATATCAGGACACTGAACTCAAATTATGGCTCCGAAAGTATGCTGTTTAGGGGTGGAAGAGAGATAACTATTCTAAGCACCTTCAAGTCCCAAATCAGAAAAGGTGACATGGTTAAAAACACTTTTATGCTAAGTATTCTCACCCTCCACAGATTATGTCAGGGGCGCATATGCACTTTCTGAGTAAAATAATATTTTGTGAATGGCCATCATTAGTATAGTATTATGTACAGTGACCAGGGGTGCACCACCAATGAGGCCAGGTGAGGCGATCGCCTCAGGTAGCACCAGGAAAGGTCAAGAGGGGGGCAGCAAAAGGGCCATGGACAATGAGAGCTTCCATTGTGGCAAAGTGGTTAGGTTAAGAAATTGGCATTGTGCTATGTGTGCACTAATGCGTCTAAAGTTTATCAGAAAAGTTGCTGCACTTCTTACCTTTTTATTTAACACAACCAATAAAATGGTTATTCGCTTTTAGAAAGCTGGTCAATAGATATGACCAAAAATTGGGAAATCTTGTTTCTGGTCCTTAATCACTTGCAGTTAAATAGTGTTTTTATAGCCGGGAGTGTTAAACTATGTTTACTTTCATCTAATCAGTTTTATTTTCTACGACTTTGCTGTGATTGATCTCCATTACGTTCTTTCTAAAACTTGTGTATTAGTTCTTACTAGCCAATCACTGGAGGTATAGACAATGATCCTGTAAAGAACATTTTTTGGTAGATTTTTCATTGTACCTTGGTTTATAATCGGCGAACTGTAGATAATTGGAGTTGGTTAAGGGGGTTATCCTGGGAAAGATAATGATGACTTATTCTCAGGATAGGTGATCATTATCACATTAGCACATTTCCAAGGATAGTGCTGTACATTGTATAGTGGCAGTGCTTGGTATTGCAGCTCAGCCCCACTGACTTGAATGGGGCTGAACTGCAACTAGCCCTTGTGACCGATGTACAGTGATGTCACTGGCCTAGGAAGAGGCTGTAGTGCTCAAGGCCTCTTCTAACAGATGATTGGTGGGGGTCCTGGGTGTCACACCCCCACAGATCTGATACTGATGACCTATCCTGAGGATAAGTCATAAATATCTTTTCCAGGATAACCCTTTAATCCAAAAAAGTCTCCACTAATGTAGTATGCACTAAGCATGCACATTACTAGTATGATAAATCAACAAATAGTGGCGGATCCCATTGATTTACGGATTATGCTGTTATGGAACCAATATAGAAATGAAAAAACACCAATGTGCCTAAAAATTAAAGTGGAAGAATCTGGACTGCAGACACACGCCAACACCACATGAGCATATTAAAGACTTATGTTCTACATCTTGGTTATTTCTTCCAGACCCTCTACCACCTTCTCAGTTTGAAGTGAAAAGAAATACAGTGACATCAACAAGTTTTCAGGTTTCCTGGACACCATCTCCTGGATGGGTAGACCATTATGAACTGCAGTTACTCAATAAGAAAGGGGAAAGAATACAAAAAGTTAACATCCATGGAAATATTCCCAAAAAGGAAGCTGTGTTTACTGCTCTAAATCCAGGCACACAATATGGCATCACCATAGCAGCTCTTTCTGGTAACAAGAGCAGCTCTACAATCTCCATCAATGGCTCCACAGGTAAAATAAATTCTATTTCACACCATGTGGCCGTATGGTCATATTCACGTGTCTGTGTTAATCTGAAACAATAGTCATCTAGCATATCAATGTGTGTCCATACTTTACGGGAGTGTTTTATATCAATGTCTATCTAACTTCCATACAATTCTCTATTCATCATTTATTTCCATTGATATTATTTTTTTTGCTCAGCTATCATTCCGTGAGAATTATACATTTACTAAACTTCTCACATCATGAGATCAAATTCTCAACAAGTGTGGGCAGTTAAGAGAACAGGCCATCAAGACCCTCTCTGCAGAAAAGGGCCTGTATATAGTCTGAATACAGTAAGAGTGTTGTGGTGACTAGTGACATAACGCAAGGGGGATACATCACTGCTGTGGCCAGCCATTGGCTACAGAAGCCATTTGGCCCATGTTAAATGTGAAGTTTAACAGCAGGGACCAGAGCGCAGCAGCTGCAGGGGGAACAAAGGAGTTGGAACCCAGTGGCGGAGAGCAGGCAAGTATACTTTGTTCAGAAGGTCTGGAAAAATGGTGGGGATCTTGAACCTATGTTGACCACTCCTTTACAATCGACGGACTTGAATTACACAGCTCCATCCATTGTGCAGTGGATGGAGTGGGTTACTGAAGTGCTGCTCCAACTATCTCCATCTACCACATAGTGAACAGAGCTGTGTAAAACAAGTTTGGGGTGTCAGACTCCTGGTGATCAATTACTGGTGTGGCCTATCCTGACGATAGGCCGTGACTTGTAAAGCAGTGGTAAAATCCTAGTAGCAGGATATACACTCTTGTTGACCAAGATAATGTTGGCTAAATGCATGTACCTTGCTCTGCAGCCCTCTACATATAACAGCTACAGGCTCCTACAGCAGTCCTTATAGCCAGAGACAAGACGTTCATGTCTATAGCACAGTCACTATGTTACTGAACATTTCTATAGTACTGTGTAACGCAGTTTATAATATGTACTATACATATTTTATAACATGTATTTTCTGTTTCACTTATAGTTCCAATGTCTGTGAAGAGCATTGATGTTCATAGTAAATCAGACAGTATTCATGTATCATGGATGCCTGGTTCTGGCAATATAGAATATTACAAGGTTTTTTTATTACATCAGCAAAAGATAATTAGTGAAGTTAATCTTGACAAACAAATAACTACACACACTTTCAATGGACTCCTACCCGGCTACATCTATAATATCACAGTGATCACTAATGCTGCAGGCTTGCAAAACTGGAACTCAAACCTAGCAAGAACAGGTAAGGACTGAGAAGTGTCATCTTCTGAACTGGCCACCTATCATGGCCTTATTACATCCTTATTAATGTATTTAAGTAACTGGAGAAGTGTGTTACCTAGCATTGTCATTATCATCTGCTCTTCAGACTGCGGTCAAAGAAGAAACGATAAAATATGCAATGAAGTCATTATATTTGTCTAATCTCTCATCTTTCCATGGACTGATGGGTCCATATATTCTTCATTCATTCAAGTCCTCGGTCAATTGATCTAACCCACGCTGTTCTTCATTTACTAGCTCCTGCCGAGGTGTCTGATTTATTTGTGCTGAATGAAGGAAGTTCTACAAAATTAAAGGTTCGCTGGAAAACGCCTCGAGGCAAGCTGGATTTCTACAATATTACCTTATCTGAGAAAGGATCCATCAAATACAGCAGAATTCTGAACTCAGCCTCCACAGAAGTCACCTTTAATGATCTAACACCAGGGCGCCTGTATCAGATTAATGTCACTTGTATTGCTGGGGACTTAAGTGCTGACAAAATGGCAACTGGCAGGACTGGTAAGTATTTATCAGCTGTGTTGTCATTTTTGTGCCATATGTGACAGAATATGACACTCTTGTATTAGCAGAAGTTATCAACTTTACTGCATTACCATGTAATACACTGAAATAAAATAGCTAAGAAGAGAAAATAAAAATGTACCAGCAAAGTTTGTTAATATTCCTGATGACTACACTTTACAGTTTAGATCAGGACTTTACCAGTTTCTACCAAATAATCCCAAAAAACCTCCTTGTGAAGTCCTTGTAGACTATGATATGGACAGATTCTTCACTAATTCTTGACCAACAACTCTTGGCTTTGGCTTAAAGGGAGAGTGTGATTTCTGTACAGGGTGAATATGCCCCAAAAGTGCAAAATTAGGGAAGAATTGTTCCATTATGAATGTTGCAACTATGTAACCTTTTAGTGTCAGGGTCAAAAACTATTTAGTGATTGTAAATTTGCAAATGTGTTTTGAGTTTGTTGAGGGGTATTATCGTGTATGGTGGTGTAATTAGATTTTGGATGAAGACTGATGACAACCTGTGTATAGTGCCACAGAATATGTTACTAGGAATGATGAAAGATTAAAGAACATATTTTTACTTTCCAGTTCCAGAAAGAGTTATAGACCTGAAAGCCACTAGCAATGGAGTCAAATCTCTCCGAGTAAGCTGGGTGCCACCTGCTGGTGACTGGGATCAATATCATCTTGTTCTCTACAACCAGTCAACTGTTTTGCGGAATACTAGTATGGACGCGCACTACAGAGAGTTCATCATTGAAGATGTGGGACTTATACCTGGAAGACAGTATGATGTTGCTGTGGTCGTGGAGAGTGGCGGTTTGAGAAATGCTGCTTACTGCAAAGGCAGAACAGGTCAGCCCTTACATGTTGTCACTAATACTTAATGCTGTTATTCTTAAAAGGGGTTGTGCAATCTCCTATTTGGCCGGATCAGTAAAGGGAATCTTACTTACCTGGCTGGCTCCCTGCTCCTTCTTTGATGCTGTGAGGCCTGTGATGCTCCACAGGGCTCCCTCACCGTAAACATCCGGTTTGACATGTCTGCAGCCAATCACTGGCCGAGGCGGTGACCGCATCCCTTTGCGTCATGTAACCATTTGTCATGATGTAAGGAGATGTCAAACCGGATGTTTACATTGTGGGAGTCCAGTAGAGCATCACAAGCCTGAAGGAGAAGGAGCGGGGAGCCAGACAGGTAATTAAGATTCCCTTTACAGGTCCTACCAAGTGGGGGACCAACCCCCACATTCTTGCATAACCCTTTTGAGGTACAGACACATGGCCAGATTTCATGATGCAGTTTTGGAAGCCAAAACCAGGAGTGAATTAAAGAGGAGATGTTGTATCTGTGCTTAATATTTTCTCTCCTTTTTTGATCCACTCCAAAGCTATCCATAGCAATATGGTTGCTTGAAAATGTTTTTGTGGATTTTGACTGTCCCATTGAGGTCAATGGCGTAAAATCTCCAAATAGAAATATGAATGCACATTATGGGCAATTTTCAATACAGTAAAATGCCCACGGTATGTGGATGACATAAAAATCAGCATGTAAAATCCGTAGCATTTCGCTAACTTACCTTGACATAAAAAGCAGCAGATAAAATTAATTTGACGTACATGTGTTTGTATCTGCTAATACTGAATCCTTTTGTCTTGTGATGCAGCTCCACAAGCCGTCCAGCAGCTCCGGATTAAACATACCAATGAATCTTCATTCAGCATCACATGGGTGACTCCTTTCGCAGAATGGGACAGTTATGTGGTTTCCCTTGCAGACAGGGATCTTATACTCATAAACAAAGTTCTTGCTAAAGAAGCCAAAGAGTTTACTTTTACTGACCTGGTACCTGGAAGAAAATATACAGCCAAAGTTACAAGTATTAGTGGCGATCTTAACACTTGGGCTTCTGTAGAAGGAAGAACGGGTAAGACCAGTATCTCTATAAAACATAGGATGTCCTTGTTCGGAAATGCATTCAACTTTGTGATTATGTCTAGTAATTGATACATTATTTCTATTGTTCAAACACATTCATACCACAACAAGTAGGGATGCAAAACTTTTTGGTACTACTGCCTTAGCAGTCAATGAAAAAACCTGGTCCTCCTCAGATGGTGTCTTGCTCTATATTCATAAAATATATTTATGGAAATGCATACACGTGTGATAAAAATACATTTCAGTATTGTTATATCCCTAGTAATACTGAGCTACCTCTACTGGAAATATTTGTTCTGGGTTACACAGAGAATTATATCTGATTGATCTTTAAGGGTGCGTTCAGATGACCGTAGTTCTGGGTCTGCATCAGTTCTTTAATTTTGCGGAACGGGCCCATACACTTTAGTTTCCATGGGGCCACAAAAAGTGCGGATAGCACACTGTGTTCCGTTCCATGGCCCCCGCAAAAAAAATAATGAGCATGTCCTATTCTTTATCACCAATTGTGGACAAGAATAGGCAGTTCTATATAGGGCTGGCCCTGTGTGTTCTGCAAAATGCAGCCTTAGGTTACATTCAGATGACCGTAAGTGTTTTGCGGTTCGCAAATTGTGGATCCGCAAAACATGGATACCGACCGAATGTACCCTAAAGGTGTTATCCCAAGAAAAAACACAGGATCCACAGGATAGGTGATAAATATTAGTTTGCGGGTTTGAATGCTTGGAAACCCACGATCCTGAGAATGAGGGGTCCCTAAGTCCCATCTCTGAATGGAGCTGTAGCGCACACGTTGGTCCACAATCCCGCAGAAGTGAATGGAGCTGCGGACCCTCATACGCACTGCCATTGCATTTAGACCAGGGAATCAGAGAACCCTTGTTTTACAGATCTCTGGGGGTCCCAGTGGTCAGACCCCCTCCACAAACCAATCTCAGGTTCCATATTATATGTAGATACTAATAAATACTAGAGAGGAGAGATTGGTAACATAAAGCTTTATGGTACTGTGTCAGATGTAAAAATGTAAGTTAATCATTACTATACAAACTGACCGGTACAAATCAGTAGAGTACTCTCATCTTAAATATTTATGGAATATACACAGAATATGTGAGAGATGCATGTTAATGGCAGACACCCCAGGACCCTTATTGATTGGAAAAACAAGGGGTCCCATGACACCCATTTGCAAACTCACAGTGGCTTATTTTCCCATTGAAGTCTATTAGCGGTGTGGGAAGAGCTGAGCTATGTTTAGCTGGCTTTTCTGTAACTCCTGTATACTTTGATGGGGAGAGTTATGCTCCTCTTTCATTTCAAATATGTAATCTACCTAATAATCCTATTAGGAAGATAACATACAGAAATGTGGTTAACCTACTAGTGGGACACACTAAAATCACGACTGAGACAAGTGATGAATGGATTATGTCCAAATGTCGACATATCTCCACTAGCAAGCTTCAACACATCTACGTCAAAATTTTCAAAAAAAGGAAAAAAAGGAAGGGTGGGAAGGAAAACTCTGGGGACTTGGCTCAAGAGTAGCAGGAAGGAAAATGCTGATAACATTAATTCGTCCTTCTACACTCCCTCATTATTGTAAGACCAAATAGGACGCTGGGTAATCCTGTGCATAGTAGGTTGTAGAGTAATGTACTCTGCTCCAAACACAGAAATGGAGCAAACTAGTAAGCTAGGTTTTACAGACCTCCTAAAGACAAGTTTAAGGAGAACCAAGACAGAACAGCGCTCCTCGATCTAAACAAAGTCAGCATCTGTAAAAGTCGTTGGTGGTCTATTGTTTCAAGGGCAGCAGAAAGGTCAAGGATGGTGAGAAGTGGGTAGTCACTTGTGAGAGCAGTGAATGCAGTGAGTGGAATCAAGATAGTGTTTTAAAGTACAGAGATAGCAGGGTCTAGGTTACAGGCTGACATTCACAGTAGCGAAGAGAAAATGAGGGCTTGGAAATTTGGTTACCAGTTTAATGAAGAAGAAGGGTCTACAAATGGATTCTTGGTAAAGATATTTAGTTGTGTTTAGGTGGGACAAGTAATGGTCAGTGGCCCATATTAGTTGCAAGGGACGGGATGAACGCTGTCATGCAGGAACATTGTCAACTGGAAGGGACAAGACAATTTAAGAAAATGTTGTTCTGTCAAAAACAGAAAGGAATCAATTGGGATGTATTAAGAATTGTGAAGGAATGAGTGGAGGAAAAATGTAAACCATGGGATTATATCATGTTCACAAGGTGCTACAAAGTTAAGGTGAACCTGTCACCTGGAGTTGACTTCATAAACCATGAACAGTACCTGATAGTGCCCCACAAGACGTTTCTAACAGTGTTTTCTGCGCTTTTCCTGTATTTAAAATCATCTAAAAATCGCCTTTTAAAATCCTTGCAGAAGTCAAGATAGAAGTCAAGGGGGCAGCGGCCTCCTTGACTCCAGGTCTGCCTTCCCTTCCCTAACCCCGCCCCTCTGCTGCATAACTGACATTAGCTAAAGTTGCCGGGACCGCGCTCATACAGCCCGCGCCTGCGTGGTATGCCTCCTTTAGCAGCGCGATCCCGGCTCTCCCGCTGTGACTTGCGCATCTCCTGTACACTATGGGCGCATGCGCAAATAGTGTACAGGAGACGCACAAGTCACAGTGGGAGAGCCGGGATTGTGCTGCTAAAGGAGGCACGCAAGTTACAGCGGGGCTGCTAAAGGAGGCATACCGCGCAGGCGCGGGCTGTACGAGCGCGGTCCCGGCAACTTTAGCTAATGTCAGTTATGCAGCAGAGGGGCGTGGTTAGGGCAGGGAAGGCAGACCTGGAGTCAAGGAGGCCGCTGCCCCCTTGACTTCTATCTTGACTTCTGCAAGGATTTTAAAAGGCGATTTTTAGATGATTTTAAATACAGAAAAAGCGCAGGAAACACTGTTGGAAACGTCTTGTGGGGCACTATCAGGTACTGTTCATGGTTTATGAAGTCAAATTCCAGGTGACAGGTTCGCTTTAAATGCTCAGTTTGAAGTTTGAGAAATTAGCAGATAAGTTGGATTACAGCATTCTGCATTTTAAAAGGTGTATGGCAGACATATGTAAATCTTGGTCGGGGGAAGTTCTGTGGATGCTGTTAGTGTTTTGTTGACATAGATGGTAAGGTGTTTGTGAGTTGAATCAGATCTATAGACCTTAAAAGGGTATTCCGGTTGTTTCAAGTTACCCTCCATCCACAGGATAGGGGATAACTATTAGATTGGTGGGGGTCCTACTGCTGGGACCCCCACCGATCAGGAGAATGGAGGCCCCGTACCCCCTGCAGCCCCCCTGAAATAAACAAAGTGGCCGGTCACACATGCATGCAGCCACTCCATTAATGTCTATGGGAATTCTGAAGCTAGCCGAGCGCTCTATTTGGCTATCTCCGGAACTCCCATACAAATGCATGGAACAGCCATGCGCATGCGCAACCAGCCATTCCATTCTGTGTATAGGTAATAACTTGTGGCATACCCCTTTAAATCTCTTGTAACAATGGTGGTTTTCCAAAAAGAGAAAGGAGAAAAAGATGAAATATTAGGATCAGAATTCAGAAATGGTGGTCAAACAATGATCTTTTCTATAAAGGACTATTAGATGAATATGAGATCAATTGTGTGACCCTTTTTTGTGAGCGGGAATCAGACCACTCAAAGAGAACAAAGAAAGAGGATAAGGATGTAAGATTAGAGGAAAACAGAGACCATTAATAGATGTTAAAATCACAGGATAATAGAAGGCATATCAAAAGCTAAAATGTATTAAAGCCTAGCAGGAAAATGTTCCAGGATTTGATGTGCTGGACTAAGGAGTCTGATAGACAAGTGTAATACACTGGGGCCAGATAAGCTCCATTTTCAGTAGACATGGACTATTTCACATTGCAGTATTTTAATGCGCTGCACTGCTATCAGATAGCTCCTGCTCCATATCTATAAATCGATGTATAAGGATATAACTGTTTGAAGATGCAAATGTAGTATGTATTTTGTGTATGTAACCATATATTATACTGAAATGGAGAATTCCCTACAACAAAAAACAACTAGACCTTTTTTTTTTCTTTGTACTATATATCTTATATATTGTGATCTTATATTAATCTTATCTTGTCTCCATCAAAGTTCCCTTCCAGGTCACTAATTTAAATTTAGCCAATCAAGAAAAAACAACCAGTCTATATGCAGAGTGGACAAGAGGTCGGGGAGACGTGGACTCCTTCCAAGTTCTCCTAATACATGAAAATATTGTCATAAAGAATGAGAGCGTGTCTAGTGACACCAATAAATATCAGTTCCACTCCTTAAAGCCTGGAGGACTCTACTCAGTGGTGGTGACAACTCTCAGTGGAGGCATTGCATCTAGACAATCTCTGGCTGAAGGCAGGACAGGTAGGATGAAACCTCCTGTACATACTAGATATACAATATTTGTCTCATCAGTTTTTGGCTGTTTTCATGACCCTTTGGCAGAATACAGACTGCTATATAAAGAACCTTTTAACTTCTTATTTTCAGACTTTTTAAAGGAGGGAATTTCCTTCCTTTTAAAAGGACCTGCCGAAGCCCATGGTCCCCATTTGTAGTAATGATCTCCATAGCGTCTCCCGAAGTAATAATGTCTCCCATAGTGGCCCCCAGCATTAGAGTGCAGGTCCTTCGGCAAGTCCTTTTCAATCAAGAGAGGAGTGACTGCCGCTGTGCGTGCAAGTGAATGAGGTGTTTTTTTTTTGTTTTTTTTTGCTAAAGCAAAACATTAAAGCTGGGGGCCACTTTGGGGGACATTACTAATTTTCAGGGCCACTATAGGAGACATTATAACTGTTGTAGCCCACTATGGGAGACATTACTAATGCTGGGGGCCACTTTGGGAGACATTATTACTGCAGGGGCCACTATTGAGGACATTATTACAAATGGGGGCCACTATTGGTGACATTATTACAAATGGGGGCCACTATAAGGGACATTATTAATGCTGGGGGCCTTTATGGGAGACATTATGTGTACTGAGGGCACGGCTGGGGTTTGGATCTTTATAAAAAAAGCCAATTAAATTCATCTGTTTTTTATGGCCATTTTTAATGGCCATAAAAAAACTGATTCAAAACGACCAATAAAAATGGACAGGCAGACAGAAAATGGATGCACAAATGGGTGAAAAATGGACAGGAAAAAGTGAGTGTGTCAGTTTTTAACTGACATTTTTGTCATGTGCATGTAGCCTTAGGCCTCATGCACACGACAGTGAAAAATAGCCGTCAAGCGGCCATTTTTAGCACCAGTGAAAGTCTATGGGGCTATTCACATGGCCGTTCTTTTAACGACCAGTGAATAGCTTCCGTCCAAAAATAGGACATGTCCTATTTTTGGCCATTTCCACGGCCGTGCGGACACCATTGAAATCAATAGGAACGTTTTTAACGGCCGATTGACAGGAGTGCACGGGTCTAATGGCCGTTAAAAACGGGTACACAGGTGGCTAAATACTATACTCCGCAAGGACCTCCTGATGTCACAGTATCACGTGACTTCCCTAGGTCACGTGGGTCGGCAGCCAGCTCGCTCTTCTATTAGGAGCACTGGCCGACTGGAAAGGTCACGGATGGCTGCTCAGCAGCGTCTATAGCAGTGAGTGAGAGGGGGATGTGACTGCTGGAGAGGGGCTAAGAATTGTATGCAGCGGGGGCTGCTGTGTGAGATTATATACTGGGGAGGGGGGCTGCTGTGTGAGATTATATACTGGGGAGGGGGGCTGCTGTGTGAGATTATATACTGGGGAGGGGGGCTGCTGTGTGTGATTATATACTGGGGAGGGGGGCTGCTGTGTGTGGTTATATACTTGGGGGGGGTGCTGCTGTGAAATTGTATGGGGGGTGCTGCTCCTGTGAGATTGTATTGGGGGGGGCTGCTGATGCTGTGAGATTGTATGAGGTGGGGGTGCTGCTGTGAGATTGTTTGAGGGGGGGTGCTCTGCTGTGAGATTGTATAGTGGGGGGTGCGCTGCTGTGAGATTGTATTGGGAGGGTGCGCTGCTGTGAGATTGTATGAGGGGGTGGTGCGCTGCTGTCAGATTGTATGGGTAAAATCAACAAAACAAAAACAGCGGTGGGCCATTAGGGGGGCATTATTTAAACCATGGGGGAAATTATTTTAGATGGGGGCATTATTTAAGGTGGGGACCTACATTGGGGGCATTATTAAATATGGGGACAGTAAAAAAAAATCCTATACTATGGGGGGCATTATTAAAGCTGGGGGCACTATAAAAATATTATTTACACTGTGGGAGACATTATTTTAGCCGGGGCCAAAATAGGGTGCATTATTAAAGCTGGGGACAGTAAAAAAAAAAAATCCTACCCTATGGGGGAAATTATTTTAGATGGGGGCCTACATGGAGACATTATTAAACCTGGGGGCAGCAAAAAAATAAAATAAAAAATTCCTACACTATGTGGGACATTATTTTAGCTGGGGGCCTACCATCCTGTGGGTGTTCTCAGAAAGGTGGGTCTAGAAATAACTGCTAATCAAATTCATCCATTTTTCATGTCCGTTTTTAACGGACATGAAAAACTGATGCAAAACGGACATTAAAAACGGACACACGGACAGAAAATGGATGCACACACTGATGCAAAATGGCCATAAAAACTGACAGTGTGTCCGTTTTTAACGGACGTTTTTTTTTTTTTACTGTCGTGTGCATGTAGCCTTAGGCAGAAAAAATAAGTTATACAGAATACCTCCAGTCTCAAAGTTTAGGACATTACAGTGTGGCAAGATGGTAGACCAAAAGGAAATTACATGAAACTGCAAATACCAATTAAGGAGAACGGATAGATTAAGAAAACATACCCAAGAAAAATTACAAATTGTACTGAAGATCTTTGGGGAGGAGAGAGGATACAGATTAACTGAAAAGGCTATGTACAGGAAATTAGAGTCAAGACAAGAACGAATGTTTAATTACACAAGATCAGCAAATTTGTAAGGTTGATACTTATGTGAACTTAATCAAGCAGCTTCCTTCCTTAAGTGATTATGTCCTGTACTTAAGGAACATAGCGAAATACTTTTGAACAATGGCCTGTACATCAGAATGCATCATACTCAGACGAGAAGTGATAACAGGCAGTCCTACCCACAAGCATCGTTACATAATGTTCCACATGTTGCCAGCAGAGGGCACAAAAGTTTTGCTTTTCATCATAGTTTCAACTGTCACTACTCTATGGAGCCGTTATTAAATGTCTCTACATTAACATATGTAATATAGTCTTAGCAATCCCTGATATTTACCTTCAGTCCAGTGATATATATGGTTCACAACTCAAGAAGCTCTTGAAATATTTAAGATAAGACATCCTTTACCACTTTGAGCAAATAGGATAAGAAAATACAGTAAATGGAGCAAAACTGTAAACAAAATATGCTCCCTATGCAAGGTCACATAACAATGAACAGAAAGCTTTCATATCGGGAACATATTAGATATGGTGGCAAATTAAAGTGTAACTGGCACTCTATTTTTATGTTTGTAATGTATAGGAGCAGTGATACTAACCATTTTTGTAATATACTTTAATTAATGAAATCGTACATTTCTATTAGAAAAATAGCTGTAAAGTGTCCCATTTTGAGACCTAGAAACGCTCCTCTGTCTTCTGTTTACATAACAGTGGAGACTTGCTAACACTGACTGTTATGTACACAGAAGACAGAGGAGCGTTTCTAAGGCTCAAAATGGGACACTTTACAGCTATTTTTCTAATAGAAATGTACAATATGAGTAATTAAAGTTTATTACAAAAATAACCAGTATCACTGCCCCTATACACTACAAAAATAAAAATAGAATGGCAGTTGGACTTTAAGTCATTGTATTAAAAAATGATAGGCGTGATTTATGGAAGTACCGTATTGATGAATAAACTCACATTCTACTTTCTAGCATCACTGTTATTTATTATTGCTAGCCAAAGCAAAAAATGTGTGTTTTGTCAATTTATATTACAGTGCCAGCCAGTGTAAGTGGAATTACAGTCAGTAACAATGGTCAGAGTGACTACCTGCGCATATCTTGGCTACAGGCCACTGGAGATGTGGATACATATGTAGTAACCTTATCCCATAATAGTAATATCCTTCCACCACAAACCCTCTCCAAATCCATCCATGAATGTTCCTTCAGTAGCTTAACACCTGGAAGACTATATAATGTGACCGTAACAACACGGAGTGGAAAATTCGAGAATTATTCCACCAGCCGAGAGTGGACAGGTACAATACTATCTATCTATCTATCTATCTATCTATCTATCTATCAACTATCAATTATATATTTTGTATCATCTATCAGTTGTCTAATATCTATCTATCTATCTACTATCTATCATCTATTGTTTTTCTATCATCTTTCTATCTATCATATATTATCAATCTAGTATCTAACTACTATCTATCTATCTATCTATCTATCTGATATCTACTACCTATCATATATTATATATTTTCTATCTATCTATCTATCTATCTATCTATCTATCTATCTATCTATCTCATATCTATAGATTTATCAGTATCTATCTATCTAATATCTACCTAGCTATCCATCTATCTGGAATACAGTATATAAATATGTCAGGACTTCTATAATACTTTCATATACTGTAGATAAAACATATTAAACAACTATTAAAGACTTTTTTCTTTTTTCAGGACAGTGCTCATTATGAAAATATACCTACTCCCTACAAATCTAGATTATCTATAGATAAACCCACAGTTACAAATATATGTTAGGATCATGAAATCCCTGTTCATTTTGCATTATTGATATTTTGTGAAGATGTTAACCATTAGCCTTTCATTTTCCAGTTCCTTCTGCCGTTCAGGGGCTAACAGTGAGCAATGCTGGAAGAAGTGACTATCTCAAAGTGTCCTGGCTTCATGCTGTTGGAGACTTTGACAAATATAAAGTGACCATTAAAAACAACAATAACTTCATTAACACTACAGCAGTCAACAAGTCTCAGAATGAATGTGTATTCTCCAACCTAGTGCCAGGACGACTGTACAGTATAACTGTAAGCACTGAAAGTGGAAAATATGAGACCAGCGCCATGACCAGTGGAAGAACCTGTAAGTATCATAAGGATTTTGTTATATTCTCCTTCCATATAAACATTCCATGGCTTATGTGTGTCCATCTTTTATTAGTCCCAGAGGCTGTAAAGCAGCTAACACTTGCAAGAAGAGGCAGCGAGGAGCTCCAGGTTACATGGTCAAGAGCTGATGGAGATGTTGATCGCTATGAGATTCAACTTCTATACAATGACATGAGTGTTCTCCCACTGATTACATTGAGTAACACGGCTTCTGAATACCACTTCACCTCTCTCACTCCTGGTCGCCTATACAAGATAGTTGTTCTGACATTTAGCGGTGATGCACAGAGATCAACCTTTGTAGAGGGGTTAACAGGTAAGAAACTAGTAAGATTTATGTCAAAGTACCAGTTACATGTAGTGAATTAAAGATGGGACCAAAAGTTGAAGGAGATATCCCATACAAAAGCCTTCCACTAATCACTTAACTTTGTAAGAAAGAGCTTCACCCCACTGACATAATGGTTGGCTGTCATGATGTATTCCAGTCACCCATTGCAATGAAGGGTTACCATGGAATATACCGTGGCATTAAGTCCTCCAGAGCAGCAGTTGCTTACTCCTTTAGCCATCTGACTGATAGAGGGGAGCACAGAGTGAGGAAACTTCCTCAAACACCGACTTTACACATAACATAACTGTCTGCAAAATGCTTGTTAAGCCCCCATTAGCTGAACATGCATGTATTTTTTATGGGAGAGAAGAAAAAGCTAGACACCTCTATCGAAATCCAACAAGCCAACCCTTTCACCCCCGAGATTTGCAGTTAGGCGTTAGAAGACCTCTTTCACATTACATAGTCAGCCGATCTAATGTGTATGACCAGTGTAAGACATCCATGTGCCTTTATACTATTAACATTGATGGATAATCTCTTATAAATGATAATTAATCATTAAAAAGATAACAGATAATACAAGTTGGCAATCATATATATAGACATAGAATGTTAAACTCTGGTGTGCTGTCTGTTCTTCATTAGTTCCCAGCGCTGCTAAGAACATTTACATTTCACCGAATGGAATGACAAAGAGTCTCATTGTGAAGTGGACATCTGGTGGAGGAGATGTAGATTCATACATGGTGACAATCTTCCGTCAGAACAACCAGATAGAATCTCAGACCATATCCAAGAACATCTATGAACATTATGAACATACCTTCAACAACCTGGTTCCAGGCGAACTGTACAAGGTTGTAGTACAGACAAACAGTGGAAGTTTAAGCAAAAACATGACATCCTTTGGACGAACAAGTATGACTTTGCTTCTAGATACTCTTAATTGTTACAACTGTATATAATGTGTGAAGATACTTAAACTAATATGGTTGATTGCCTTCCAGTGCCTTCAATGGTTCCAAAGTTGTGGGCAGATAATGAATATAACAGTCATCTACTGGTGGTCAACTGGCAAAGTGCACCAGGCATCGCAGATAGATATGACCTACTTCTTCTTACTAACCAAGGAGTGCTAATAAGTAACAAGTCTGTGCCAGCAACCACAAAATCACACAAGTTTGAAGACCTTGTTCCAGGAAAGAAATACAAAATCCAAGTGTTTACAGTCAGCAGCAGTCTATTCAGTAAAGCCGCACAAACTGAAGGACAAACAGGTAACAGAAAGTGCAAAATCCATGCACTGAATAATAAGAATAACAATAGATTGAGCTAAATTTAAAAAAAAATATGTTGGGATCTTATGGTTTGATTTGAATAAGGAAAGATCTTGAGGCCTTGTGGCTACAAAAAAATCAGGGATTATCTTGGGAATATATACGAAATAGACCCTAGTGATAAGTGATTGGCTCCACCTTCAATGGTGTTGACTTCTGTTGGACCTTTGGACAGATTACTATGTCTGATGCTCTAGCACTCTGGTGGTCCAGTCCAAAAAAAAAAGAAAAAGATTTGGGTGTCTTGTGACTAAACTGAAATAAGGAATTATCTTGGCAGTATAAGAAATAGATCCGGTGTTAAGTGACCACTGGGACCTCAACTAAACTCAGATGGAAGGGACCACAGCTTATTTAGCTGAATGAGCCACACAATGTTTGTGGGAACTGTAGTTCAGCCTCGTTTAGAATGGGCAGGGGTCTCAGAGATCTTCTGTAACAGTATATGAAGGAACACCCCCTTTAGGATCAGATTACTTGTCAGCATAAGCAAAGAATCATTTTTGGAAACAAACTGAAATTGTGGTGTCATAAGAGCCAACAAACCTCAAAGCAATGAAATTGATAAAATAATTTCTGTATATGCTATATAACTTATTTTTATCTTACTGTTTTAGTTCCAGCGGCAGTGACAGGCCTAAAGATCACAGGGAACAGCACAGACAGCCTGTCATTCACATGGACACGTGCAGAGGGAGAGTTAGAATCCTATGATATTTTCCTATACAATCCAGACAACACTCTGCATGACCGGAAGCCTGGTTTACAAAGTCTCACCCAGAGCTCATTTCAGGGGCTGCTACCAGGGCGCCTTTATAAAATAGTTATCGTAACTCACAGTGGATCACTGACAAATGAGTCCTCAATCCATGGGAGAACAGGTAATAATGAAATATATCATACTGCTGATGCAACACCATTTTATTCTGCCCTGTATTATAGTAATAATAGGTAACCTACTGCAGGAAATACATCACCTTTAAGATCAGTATTTCACATCTTGTGTAGTAGATTGAAGGCTGTGTCAATTGATTTAAAAAAAACTCATTTTTATGGTTGAATACATTCAGCACTTTCAGCATAAACCTAGTAATCTATTCAAATTATAATGGTCTGGATGATGCAATGAGAATGGGTAAACTGTGTATCTTCTAGCAACAAGTCAATGGGAATTTGTAAATTATTTGGCATAAAACCAAAGTAATAGGGATTTTAAGAATTCTACTTTATGAACCACTTAGTTTCACGCTGGTTTCTAAATTGTGCCGCTTTCCATTATCTTCTATTACAAGCAGGTTATATGCTGCTAAAATAAACAATGTAACAGTGAAACTCTTTTTGACAATGAAACGTTTTACGGAATATGAATTTTCATTATTGTTGGTGTTTTCTCTAACAGTTCCTGCCCCAGTCACCAATCTGCAAGCATCAAACAGAAATACATCAGACAGTTTGTGGTTTGCCTGGAACCAAGCACTGGGAGATGTGGATATGTATGAACTGACACTTTATAACCCAAATGGGACACATAAAGAACGGTTACAAGCCAATGTCCTTAGTGAACATAATTTCAAAAAGTTGGTTCCGGGACGCCTGTACAAGCTTGTGATAGTGACGCAGAGTGGGGACCTCGTCAATAAAGTGACTGCCGAGGCCAGAACAGGTATTATTCCTTGTTGCTCTAATGTAGTATGTGTTGGCCAGGGCCAGATAACAACTTCAGGTTCACATAACTTTTGTATGATTTGTATGTTAGTCACATTCATAAGAAAACACTGCGATGCAACTCAATACAAGCACAACTTTGATGCAACTGCAATGACACGCAATCTTTACAACTTGTATTGGTGTCCTATAAGTAAAAATTGCAAAGCCCAAATTGGAAAACAGTTGTGTTACACAGTTTGGGTCTTGCGACGTGAGGCTCCAGTGGCCAGGATTTTATGTCTTGGATCATAGTTCCGCACTATGCAAGTTCTATTTGAAGGATTTTCTTCTAATATTACACTGTTGTATTTTATAGCTCCACAGCCACCCAATTCAGTGTCATTTACGGATGTAAAGAATACCTCTCTATCCATAACTTGGCTGGGACCCCCAGACTGGACAGACTATGATGACTTTGAGCTGCAGTGGACACCTACAGACCCACTAGTGGTGTTTAACCCCTACAGCATTGGCAAGTCCAATGGAAGAATTATCACTGGCCTTCGACCTGGGCGTCTTTATAACTTTAATGTAAGGAGTGTCAGTGGCAATTTAAAGAAGACTTTCAGCTTGCCTATTACTGGAAGAGTGAGAACAAGTAAGAAATTTCATTAGATTAAGATATTTCATAAAACTGTTTCATGTCAATTAGATCCTTTGTTATTGCATTTTTTCTTTTCTGGGTGATAATTTCGGATCAACAATGTAAAATTTAACTCAATGAATTCGTTACAGAACCTGATAAGATACAGCATCTTCATTGCCGACCTCAGAATTCGACTGCCATCTCCTGTTCATGGACACCTCCAGATTCTGACTTTGATGGATATACCATTGAATATAAAAAGAATGGATCCGATGTTGTGGAGTATTCCAAAAGAATTGAGAGGCACAAATCGACCCTTACAATAATGCACCTTGAACCACATAAGAGATATGTTGTATCTATCAAAGTGCATTCTGCGGACATGATAAGTCAGGTGGTAGAAGAGAGCACCATAACCATGATAGATCGTAAGTACTGACAACACAAGAAATAGGAACTGATATGAGCATACTTGTCAACTTCTTTATATTGCCCTCTGGGAGGCCAACAAGTGTGGCATGCAAAGTACACTGGAATATTTTTATTCTGGCAGTCACTTTCCCCTTTCACTTTTCAGGAGGTACCAGACAGCATCTGCTTCGCCCGGGAGATTTGCCACATTTTTTAAGAGTCCTGGAGGACTCTAAAACGGGCCTCCTGAATGTTTGAGGAGAGTTGGCAATTAGAGATATAATGTATTTAACAACTAATAAAAAAAAAAAAGTTACTGTAGTGTTATATGTACCTACTACATGGGCGTAGCTATAGGGGATGCAGAGGTAGCAGTCGCTACCGGGCCCAGGAGCCTGAGGGGGCCCAAAAACCCTTGTGCCACATAAGAAGACACACAAAGCACTGAGGGAAGGGGGCCCAAGCTGAACTCTTGCACCAGGGCCCATGAGCCGTTAGCTACGCTCCTGACCTACTTCCTCCTGTGGCCATAGATGTTAACGCTTCTTATACCACGTGGCAAAATTTCATTTTTAAAATTAGACTAGAGTTGTTATTATTATAGCATTCTTATAACTGAACAGTGCCATGTTTTCTCTGAAAATAGGATAATCAGCACAAATCCCATCCATAATTACTTAGATTTTTCTGATACTTTGTTTAACTTTCCTTGTTACCATATTAATCTGAAATGGGTGGTCTCAAGGAGCTAGCATCTGACCAGCACCTGGTAGAATGTTGCACACCACATGCCTGTAATACGAATATGTTCATATGCATTATATACATATATATATATTTTTTTTTTAGTTTTCATTTTTATTACATTATCTAATTGTGTTTTTCTAGGCCCTCCTCAACCACCTATTCATGTCAGAATAAATAGAAAAGATGCTTTCATTAGCAAGTCATCAATCCACTTCAGTTTTAATTGCAGCTGGTTCAGTGACACCAATGGAGCTGTCAAATACTTTACTGTGATTGTGTCAGAAGCAGATGGTAAGATCATGTTAAATCCGAATGTTCTGCTATCTAGTCTTTACAAAACTATTCATGGGAAGCCCAGATCTATTGCTAAGAGATAAGAAGACTTAACTTTCAATCCAGCAAATATTGATGTAAATCCCTGGACCCTGATCAGGAACAACTAGACATACCAGTCATGGTTATGTATTAAGTGCTTGCTGCCTTTAGCCCATTGTTTAAAAAAGTATAATTCACATTATTGACAGGATACAGTTAAATGCTTAAAACTTTTATATGTTTGCAAGGGTGGACGCTTAAAGTGGCCCTGGAAAAGGCACATAAGTACCTGATGCCCCTAGCATTAATTACATCTGAGAGCATCAGATCATTAGGTATCTAGCTGGCAGCCAGGAAGATGGCTTGAAAGCCCCCTGGGCATCAGCCCACTTGGTAATTTCCCTGTAGGGTCTATGGCCAGTCCACCCCTGTATACATATGGAAAGTATCTCTTCACGATACAAAGATAGCAGATCAATCTGCATTGTTTCTGTATATTGATAAGCTTTGCACAATCATTATAATTAAAATTTTACAGCTGAAAAATGCATTGCTACAATGTTTTGTTTGATTATTGTTCCATTTGTGTTAGGCAATGACAATCTGAAGCCTGAGCCAATGCATCCACTGCCAACATACACCGATTACAAGCAGAACAACTCCATCAAAATCTATCAGACTGACTACTTTCCAAGCAGATGCAGTGAATCTCCAGACTACAATGTCCAAAGTTTTAAAATTAAGCTGGGTGGTGAAATTGAAAACTTGGGAGGAAAATGCGATCTTAATCAAAATAGATTCTGTGATGGACCCTTGAAACCGAGGACGTCGTACAGGTTAGACACAATGAAGTTGATTTAGCCAAAGAAAAAAATAAGATGTTCTAGCTTGTGACGAACATGTCTTCTAATATTAGTGTATTGCTTCTAATATTAATGTATAGTGTATCAACTTCTGAATGAACAGAGAACTTACATAGTGACTTCCTTTTTATCTTTTCAGTTGCAGATATGACAATTCCCAGGCTCCTACCTTCTACCATGCAAGATGGCTGCACTGCCTTTAAGACTACCTGATGCACACTGTAGTTCAAGATACTTCCTGCATCCCTCAGATTGGCCAGCATGGTCATGTAGGTAGAGCTGGCCAATCCAAGTGCAGGGCCGGACAAGCAGGAAGTGTCTTGGAGTACCGATGCACAGTGTATATCAAGTAGTTGCTGCCATCTTGGTTGACAGAACAGGATTCCGTGAATGTCATGCTTCAGTGTGGGAGGGAAACTCCACAGCAAGCATAGGAGGGAAGGGGGAAACAGGGAATCAGGCCTGAGAACTAGGGAAGAAAGATGGACACCTACTAGTGAAAACCATAACCAAAATCCTGACTGACTACCAGTATGAACAGACCCCAAAGGTAGGTGAGTGTATACGCAGGAATAAACCTAGAGTCCTATCTAGCCCTATGGGACCCTGGTACTAATGGCAGGGACGAGACTACCTGTTCCTCCAAAAGGAAAGACGAACAGGAGTCTACTTCAGGTCTAATACAAACAATAGGGAAATGCAACACACAGAACCCCCAAAAAATACAAAAGGGAAAGGAAAGACTTAACTTCAAAGAGGATATGGAAGCACCAGAAACTCAGCCGAAATCCAACCACAAACAATCCACAGGTACTGAAGCTATAAACCGCACAGCATGGTGGGAGAAGTAACTATAAATAAGGAAGGTTAAATGACTAAATAAGCAACACCTGGAGGCAAGGGGTGTGGCCATACCAGAAACAAAACAGACACCTATTGATCCACAAGGAAAACCTGTCAGATCAAATCACGTGTTGCCAGTCTCACAGATCTCCTGCCACTTACTGTCGCGAGGATGTCCGTATGTCTCGGTACGTCCGTGACAGTGAATTGGTGGATCTGGAGCGAAAAAGATGAAAAGGTAGACACGATGTAAGTGTTATGTTCATTCCCCAGTTAATGTAATTTTTTTTCTTTTTGAAGCAAAGGGTTATTTTAAAGGCTATGAACATCTTTATAACGGTTTTAATTGCATGCATTTTAGGCTAAAAATCATTTGATTAGGTTTGCGCCTATTTTTCATCTGCAACCATGATCCTCAGGCTAGTTTCACACCTCTGGTGTGAATTTCATTGGGCTGTTCCGGCAGACAATGCCGTAAATCGTCCGGACACAAACCGCAGCATGCAGTGGTTTGCGTTTGGCCGATTCTCTGCATTGTAAGCAGGAACTTGTCCAGATCTCTGCCCGACCCCATTATACTTAATGGGGTCGTCAGACATTCTGTTAGATTCCGGCAGTGCAGGATTCTCTGCCAGAACAGTCTGCACCAATTCACACCGCAGATGTTAAACTAGCCTTAGCTGATTTTTTATTGAATTAATGTTCAACTCAATTTAGCAGATTGTTCAGGATCAGGAGATGACAGCGAGCCTGGAGACTGAGCACAGATATTGGTGAATAGCATTCTGCAGCCTGACATGTCTAGGAATACATGCAAGCTGCAGAAACCAAACTGTCCAACATTCTTTATAGAAAACCTAGTACAAAATTATTTATTAGTCAAAAATACATGCATTTAATTAGAAATTGAACTAAAGCTGTCCATTGCCTTTAAGAATATTTTGCACATGTCATCTCTCCTTCAAAACACATTTGACTTCATGTATTAAAAAAAAACTGTCTATGTTGCCATGGCAACCAATGCACTTTCATTTTTTTTTTGCTATAGGCAATATGACCATTCTTTATGATAAGCAGTTCAGACCAAAAAGGTTCTATGATTATGCTGTCTTTAAAATGTTATATATGATCCAAGCAATACTCAAGGCCATAACAACGCTTGACCTGGGTATTTATTATGCACCCTTTGTGTTATGGACCGTCCTGCTTTCCTTTGACATATACTGTAAGACGCTATAAATTGTAGTAGCTCAAAGAAAACTTTGTCAAGGTCAACATTCATTCAGGAACAAAGGAGACTCTAAAAAGTAAAGGAAAGGCAGTAAAACAGCAGAATTTGGTTAGACTTTATTCACATACAGCAGATTTGTTTCAGAAATGTCTGTGTCTGTCCCATTCACCTGAAGGGACCTTGAATAAACAGTACGTGCCAGGTGCAGGTCTGTTACACAATTTACGTTGGGGCTCCGGAACTTCCGGTTATGCCTCTGGCCCCCAGATAAAGTATTTAAAAATGTCCTAAGAAACTACCTTGTCAGGTTCTATAAAGGATTATGAAGCAGTGAAAGTTGTCAGAAGTTTGGCAATTTTCATATGGAGCTGGAAACATTTAATTTATTTGGCAAATTAGCTGGTAGTTGACAGATTTAATTGTACTTTGCAGACAAGTGGGAGTTGCTGAAGCTGTTCTGCATGTGCTCGGAAACCTCAGATGTATACCATTCTTTCTGATATCCTCTGTCAATTCCCCAGCATATGTCCCTGTTTTTCCTGAAAGGCTGACAATACGCCATTATTCAGTCCTTCCAGTTCTACACTGTAGTTTTGAGAATGTATCTTAAAGGAGTTATCCCATGAAAAGTGTTACTATGTAATGAACAGGATAAAATAAAAATTAAATTAAATCAAGTAATATACATTTAATAAAATTCTTCCTTTTTATGTACATTACATTTTTCTCTCTAGTAGCGCCTCCTGTTGTTTATAACTCTGGTCCATCTTCTCCTACAATCAGCTGTTTGCTCGCAGTAGTGTTGCGGTCTTCGCTCATGTCACCAAGCACATAGCCGTATATTGTATAGTGGCAGTGCTTAATAACACAGTCCAGCCCCATTCACTTCAACAGAGCTGAGCTGCACCTAGGCCACGAGGCCCATGAACGTGTCATCGTTGGCTACTGCGAGAGCCGCTATCTTCTCAAACAGCTGACCCGCAGGGTCCCCACCAATTAGATGCTGATGACCGATCTTAGAAAACCCCTTTAAAAATACTGAACTTTGTATGTTTTATCATGCAAGTAGATAGCAGTATATTCAATTATTATATGCTAGTAGAACTATAGTAATATTTAAAATTACCATCTACTAATTTAATCATACAAGGCTATGTTCACATTTGCACTAGATTTTCCCATATTTCGGTTCTATTCTACAAACAGAAAAGGTATTGCCGAAGAAAATGGTACAGCATGCTATACTATTGTGTCCAGAATGGAATCTGCCATAGAGGCCTCTAATGGAGCCTCCTATATAGAAGGGAATCTAGCCTAAAGGCTTATTCACTTGTCGCAGTTATGTTGTGTTTTTTGCTTCTAAAACCACAGGAAAATGTGGCGGTTTTAATTTGCTTTTGAAAAACTGTGAGATGGCTACAGTACTTGAATAAACTCTAATACACTTTCATCATTCATCTTCTCATGTACCTATAGGAAGATCACCCATGGCACCCAAGCCCTGAAGCCTGAGTGGGGCTAAAGGACCCTCTAGCATAAACAGACACATTATAAATGGCACACGATAAATGGGTGCTCCATTACCGATTGTACATGGTTCCATCTAGACTTTCTGACATTTTGCAAATGAAGCTTATTCATTCTTTGTAAAATGTTATTTTATGATTTTCTATTATGTGTTTCAATTTCTAACCAATGCTAAGATCCATGCTTCATGTCAGAGAATGAAAACAATATTGGTTTACAGAGACTGAAACCCATCCTGATCATGCCCTGCTCGCAAGGTTCCTGTAATGTCCTGCTGGTGAAGGGCAATCATATGGGCCCCAGCTCTCGGAGCCCCATTCGTTATCTGACTTGTCTGACATTTAATACATAACATAATGGTCATTTTGGTGTCATAACAGGTCATTTTATCTTTTTTTTGTAGGATTAGCATTAGAGCTTTTACACAGTTGTTTTCTGAAGATCTAAAAGAATTCTCAGATCCATTGTTTGCTGACACTTTCTTCTCTTTGCCAATCACCACAGAAGCAGGTAAGGAAATGTGTATGTGCTGTGCGGTGATTTTTTTTTCAGTGCATGTTTATTGTGTCAATTATTAAGAATACAGAGGGCAAGGAGGGAGCTCATATCAGGCAATATAGCAATTTCAGGCAATATAAAAACTATGCAAATGTAAGGCAGTATAAATCAGCACATTGCTCACAAGACAGTTTGTATATATTGCCACATGACAGATTTGTTGCAGAAATATCCATGACTGAACAATCCACTGAGCATGTGTGACCACCAGCGCTGGACACATTAGGTGGACATATTAAGAGGAAATCAAAAGAACACTAAGGGCAACCATAATAAGTTTGTCACAGCAATCTCTAGAGAGAGGAGCAGTTTTAAAAATGTCTTTAGTTTAAAATGAATGTATAATTTCATCTAACAGAGCAAATTCATATTTACTTGTGAGACAACCGCCTTCCTTAAGGTAAATCTTAGGGTCCTTTCACACTTGCGTTCTGAGGATCCGGCAGGCACTTCCATCCCGCCGGATCCGTCAGAACGCAAGTCGCCTGAAGCATTAGAAGACTGATCAGGATTCTGAGGTGCTTTGAGGTTACTATGGCAGCCAGGATGCTATTAAAATCCTGGTTGCCATAGTAGGAGCGGGGAGCGGGGGAGCGGTATACTTAAAGTCCGTGCAGCTCCCGGGGCACTCCTGAATGACGTCAGAGCGCCCCATGCCCACGGATCACGTGATCCATGTGATCACGTGATCCATGCGTGTGGGGCGCCCTGACGTCACTCTGGAGCGCCCTGGGAGCTGCACGGATGGTAAGTATACTGCTCCCCCGCTCCCCACTACATTTTACCATGGCAACCAGGACTTTAGCGTCCTGGCTGCCATGGTAACCATTGAGAAAAAGCTAAACGTCGGATCCGGCGATGCGCCGAAACGACGTTTAGCTTAAGGCCGGATCCGGATTAATGCCTTTCAATGGGCATTAATTCCGGATCCGGCCTTGCGGCAAGTGTTCAGGATTTTTGGACGGAACAAAAAGCGCAGCATGCTGCGGTATTTGCTGCATCCAAAAAACGTTCCTGTCCTGAACTGAAGACATCCTGATGCATCCTGAACGGATTTCTCTCCATTCAGAATGCATGTGGATGATCCTGATCAGGATTTGTCCGGCATAGAGACCCGACGACGGATCTCTATGCCGGAAAACAAAAACGCTAGTGTGAAAGGACCCTTAAAGAGATTTTCCATGAGTAAAATATTAATGCACTATCCTCAGGATAGGTCATCAATATATGTTCAGTGGGGGGTCTGACTCCCGACACACTGACCAATGAGCTGAGCACCACATCTTTACTACAGCATACCAACCACAGTGCTCTTCATTGTATAACGGTTGTGCTTGGTATTGCAGCCCAGGCCCTTCCACTTGAATGGGAGTAAGCTGTATATGGGCCACGTGACCAATGAATGTGACGTCACTGGCCTAGGAAGAGGCCATGGAGGTCTCTTCAAACAGCTGATCTACAGGGGTGCCAGGAACTGGACCCCCATTAATCAGATATTAATGACTTAACCTGGCCATAGGACATCTATTTCAAACTCCAGGAAGCAGTATAAAGTGTGCCGACAAACAGTACAGTTTACAAACCAGTATTAGGCAACACTAACACGTTTCACCCTGAGGCTTTTTCCGGGGGTACTGAGATGGAGTGGGAGTAACCAGCATAGCTGATATTACAATTTTTTGATGAGAGATGCATTCATTTCAGTCAAATTATAAAGCTTTTGTGAGCTGGGATAACTCAATATACCTAATATCTATCATATGGTAAGATTGTGTAATAATCATTGCTCTGCTCTTATATGTGTTGGCAGAGCCTCTAGTAGGAGTGATTGAAGGTGTCAGTGCCGGATTATTCCTTATTGTTGTTCTGATTGGAGTCACATCTTTACTGATTTGCCGCCAGAAATGCAGGAGAGTGTAAGTATTAATGCATCACATAATCAAAATCTGCTTCTAGAACTTTTATATGAAATACAGGTATTGTGTGCAGAATGGTGAAATGTGTAGAATGGCAGATCTTTGAATTTAGCATTTTATGTGAATTGTGATATGTGAGTCATTTTCAACATAAAAGATGTATTGCCGCTTGGTATTGCAGCTCAGCTCCATTCACTTCAACGGGGCTGAGATGCGCCTAGGCCATGTGACCGATGAACGAGATTTCACATGGCCTAGGCAAAGCTGGAGTAGACCGCTGCCCTATTGTGAGCACCAGTGCTTTCTCAGACAGCTGATCAACGGGGTCCCAGGTGTTGGACCCCTATCTAAAAAGATACTGATGACCTACCCCGAGAATAATCCTGGAGAACCCATTTAACTGGTGAATCATAGTGAATAGTGAACCATAGATCACATCTGAAGCATGTGTGTGTCAAAGTGCTATCCTGACAGAGGGACTCCATACCAACTTTAAGCTTTAGAATCCTCGCACATTGTTAAATGAAGCCAGCGAGATAAGCATGTGTGTTAATGCACCAGGAATAACTTTAAAAGGGCTGTCCGGATTCAGAGCTGGACCTGGACATACCCATAATTTCACCCAGGCAGCCCCCCTGATGTTAGCATCGGAGCAGTTCATGCTCCAATGCTTTCCCTTGCCCTGCGCAGGATTGCGCAGGGCAAGGGCTCTTTTATTTACAATAACACACTGCCGGGCAGAGGCTTCCGTCTGGCAGTGTGTTCGGTGACGTCACTGGCTCTGATGGGACGGCATTAGCGCTGCACTAGCCATTTTACTGGCTAGGGCAGCGCTAGAGCCCGTCCATCAGTGCCGGTGACGTCACCGACTCACTGCTGGGCGGAAGCCTCCGCCTGGCAGCCCTAAGGATAGCCGATTCATCACCGGAACTCCAGAAAATGCCTTTTCCCTGCGTGATTCAGCACAGGGAAAAGTAGAGCATCGGAGCATGAACTGCTCCGATGCTCAAGTTAGGGGTGCTGCCTGGGTAAAAATGGGGATATGTCCGAGTTCAGCTCTGAACCTGGACAACCCCTTTAAGACCTGCTAAATCTGTAACACATGCATGGTATCTTGATGTTCTCAATTCACTGTGTAACCCACATACTTTGTCATGAGTGTGCTACAGTAAGTACTATGTTACCTTTATATTCCAGCTACGATCAGGGTCAGATCAGAGCACAGTCACACAGAGAAATGACCTCATCTGTACATATAAACATCGCTCATAAAGGGTAAGTAGAACGATCTGCACTCTTCTCTATTCACAATATTCAATGTAACAAACTTTAATTCGGATTTTATTTCTTTATAGGAATAAACGATCCTCCAGGTAAGCAAAGATTCTCAATTACCTCCTTATTACCTCATTATGCTTTATTTTATTATTGGCACCTTATAGTATCTTATTTTATTCATTTACTTACATTTTAGTCCAATCAAAGCCAACCAGTTTGAGGTTCATTTCAGCAAACTTCAAGCAGACTCAAACTACTTGTTATCCCAAGAATATGAGGTGAGAACACAGAAAATGTACTTTGTACTATTAATTGGTTGACAACTACTGTAATATAATTGCAAAAACACCTTACTAAATGATTAAAATTTATTTTTTATTGATAAACATGATTAAAATATAACAATTATTACCTTTGCACTTTAATTGTAGCAATTTGTTGATTGAGCTTCATATTTTATGAGATTCGGCAATCCAGTGTATTTCAGTATTACCCAGCACTTTGCACTTTATTGTTAATTGAATTTCTGCTTATTATGTATTTTTACATTAATTATTCCTTGGTAATATGATCCCCAGTAGCCATAAGTAAATCAATATCATGTCACATAATATAAGTAAACTGCTGGTCAGTTGTTTATTCTGGTCCCCGTCTTTCAATAGACATGCCATCAGTGCACATGGCTGCTCTGCCCGCCCCTCCTCTATTAGGACTTGATAAGGGCGACAGCAATCTGCGTCTACACGTTATGATTGCCCTCTCCGGCGTCAGCCTCTGGGGAAGGGCGAAAGTAGTGTGACGTGGCGGCTTAAGATTGGTCATGCGCCAATCTAGTGATGACAACTTTAATTTGAGATCACATGTCCATGATGAGTTTGGTTATTGGTAGAACTTCCTTTTTTAAGGTGGTACCTTTCCCCAATTAACCACTCCTCCTAAGGAAGCTAGTACACGCGAAACGCGCGTCGAGGAGCGCCATCACCTCTCTTCCTGCTACTCTAAGTTAGGTATATTTACCTCCATGTTTCTTCTTATTTTAAGGGAAATATAGATTGGTTGTCTTATTGTTTCCTGCAGACATGGTTATTCATGACCTGATAAGCATATTGAAGATCGTTGTGCACCTTCATCTATATTTTGCTGTGGCAAATTTGACTTAGGGCTGGTTGCCTTCATTATATATGTATATTTACACATTTATATCATGTGTTAGAGAGTGGATCTGAGGTGTTGTGCTGTTGTTTTTCCCTACTTATTTCCTTATTTTGCTGTGATTGTTATATTTTAATCATGTTTATCAATAAAAATTATATTTTAATAATTTACTAAGGTGTTTTTGCACTCATCCTTAGTGTTGTGGTCATATTTAATAAGAAGTGTACCGGTTATGTTGTTTCTGTAGACAATTAGGACCGTGAGGTCATCTAACTGTAATATAATTGCAGACTTGATATTTGGAATTTTTCTATAGATGAAGGATGGAAATTTTCATAGGTTCATAAACTTTTTTGAGTTGCCATATTTATGTACCCTAATGCTTGTTGGTCTAGCTTCTGGGACTCCCACCTATCAGGAGAACTGGCCCCTAAGCTGCCATGTGGGTTGATCACCATGGGAATTGGATAGAGAGATGGGACTCATGAATCTCAAATAATCCTCTAAATAATATAATCCATAGTTTGTGAATTGTAAAAATGTATTTTTTCCAAAAAGTTGCTATATAAAGTACTAAAAATAAGATTCCATTGTTGGAATTTTACTGCATATAATGCATGGTGTAGTCCTGCTTACAGACTGGATCATCCATTATTACTGGTTAGAAAAGAGTAGTTTCTTTAACACTATTCTTCACAGCGAAGTATTTATAGAGTAATATGTCAGGTTGCAGTTTCAAGAACTTCCAACTACAATCAATTGACGATTCTTCTCTTTAAGGATGTGTCCTGTTGAATCGATGACCCTACAACATGATGCAATGTAACAATATCTCCAAGAGAAGTTAAAGCCATTTTATTACTTTTGTTTTTCAGGATCTTAAGGATGTTGGGAGAAACCAGTCTTTTGACATAGCACTTTTACCGGAAAACAGAGGGAAAAATCGATACAATAATATCCTACCTTGTGAGTGTTTTTTTTCTGTCACTATAGCACACTGGGAAAAATACTAAGTACTTTTATTTATAGTTTGATTATCACTCTCATCCTCTCTTGGAGGTGCTTCTTTTTGTGCCCAATTTTTATACCCCCGAGTATACACTGGACCAAGAGCAGTTAGAAATATGAGGGTATTTTCACAATAGGCTGATAAAGTGGTACTTGAAAGTTTGTGAACCATTCAGAATTTTCTATATTTCTGCATAAATTTGACCTAAAACACCATCAGATTTTCGGTCCTAAAAGAAGATAAAGATAACCAAATCAAACAAATACGAGTAAGTCTAAAATATTAGACTTGGTCATTTATTTATTGAGGAAAATAATCCAATATCATGTGTCTGTGAGTGGTAAAAGTATATGCACCTTTAGGATTAGCAGATAATTTGAAAGTGAAATTAGAGTCTGGTGTTTTTAATCAATGGGGTGACAATGAGGTGTGAATGAGTAACCTGTTTTATTTAAAGGACAAGGGATTTACCAATGTATAATTTTCACACATTTTTGGAAGTGTAACATGGCAAGAACAAAGGATATGTTTGAGGACCTCAGAAGAAGAGTTGTTGATGGTCATCAGGCTGGAAAAGTTTACAAAACCATCTCTAAAGAATTTAGACTCCACCAATCCACAGTTAAACAGCTTGTGTACAAATGGTGGAAATTGAAGACCATTATTACCCTCCTTAGGCATGGTCAACAAACAAAGATCACAGCAAGAGCAATGCGTGTAATAGTCCGCAAAGTCAAAAAGGAACCCAAGGTAACCTCTAAGCACAATCAGGAGGACACTAAACAACAATGGTAGCATTGCAAGTAGAAAGCCGCTGCTCTCCAAAAAGAACATTGCTGTCCATGTTTAGTTTGCTAAAAATCACCTGGACTGTGAGACCCTGGTTTGGGCCTGTTTTGCTTCATTTTGGCCAGGGTAGGTCATTGATGATACAGTGAATTTTAAATTACTGTTTAAATTCTAAAGGAAACTGTCAGGACATCTGTCCACAAGCTGAAACTAAAAAGAACATGGGTCATGCATCAAGACAACGACCCTAAGCACACAAGTCATTTACACTAAAGAATAATGGTTATAGAAGAATAAAGTTAACGTTTTGGAATGGTCAAGTCCTTTATCCAATAGAATTGTTATGGAAGGATCTGAAGCAAGCAGTTCATGTGAGGAAAGCAGCCCACATAACAGAGTTAAAGCTGTTTTGTATGGAGGAATGGGCAAAATGTCTTCCATGCCGATGTACAGGACTAAGCAACAATTACTGGGAACGTTTAGTTGCAGTTATTGCTGCACAAGGGGGTCACACCAGATACTGAAAGCAAAGGTTCACATACTTTTACCAGTCACAGATGTGTGATATTGGATAATTTTCCTTAATAAAGTCTAATATTTTTTTATGTATTTGCTTGATTTGGTTATATTTTTCTTCTTTTAGGTCTTGTGTGAAAACCTGATGCAGTTTTAGGTTCAATGTTTCAAGTACCTATGTACATTGCAGGGATTTCTGCTGAAAAATCCATTCCAGGCCTCTAAATGGGGATGTTTCTGCAGCTCATACATGGATTTCCACAAGTCCCATTGAGATGAAAGGGACAGGTGCAGAAATATTGGAAACCAATCTGCCATATGACATACCCATAATAAAATGACTACTAAGATGTTCTAAGTGTAAATGGAAAATAGTTGTCATTTTTTTAAGTCCACTGATCCGTTGGCTGGACAAGCTAAATTTATTGGGGCTGATTTACTAATACTGTCTAATACTCAGACACTCTGATGCTGGATGAAAAAATTGTCCCACCTTAAGACTGTCTATTCTAAGTTTATACCAACTATTTGTTGGCTTAGTTTTAGTCTAAAAAGTGCATTTTGTTGTGCGTGGTGGTGCATTTAAAGACTCATTCACACGTCCGTGTCTGTGCTCAAATCCGTGAACAGGTGGTCAGTGATGCATCCGTGAAGCTGTCCATGACAGATCCGTGTTGGTTCCGTGTGTCCGTTTTTTGCTGTCCGTGTTGCATCCGTGTTTCACTGACACTGAACAGCTGAAAAATAATTTTCAAACACCTCTTCTTAATGATCCATGAAACTTGGATGAAACACGGATGGCATCCGAATTGCATTCGTGGTTTTCATGGACCCATAGACTATAATGGGCGTGAGGGATCTGGAAACACGGACCAAGATAGGACATGCATCCGTGCTGAAAACACGGACCCACGGACCATGCTAAAACACTGATCTGTGAATACACACATTCAAATGAATAGGGACGTGTGCTGACCGCAGAGAACACATACAGCACACATCTGTGAAACACTGACGTGTGAATGAGGCTTAAGACATGCCCTTTTCCTGCAAAGCTGCACCCCCTTTCCGCTAAGCCGTGCCCCTTGTCAGATGAGGTGTAAAAGGTGTCTGAAAGCGTCTAAACTGTTAATAAATGCAGTGTATAGCATTTATGCCAGTTTGAAAACTGGTGCATTTTCAATAGTTAATCAGCCCCATTTTTACTGAATAAGTGACGTCTACTATAATAGTGCGTGAACAAAGTGAACAGCTCACTTATTAGTGGGCAAAGGATGCACGAAGTACAGGGCAGAACAAGTCAACTTGTATATAAACACTATAAAAGTGCAATCTATGGCCAGTGATACAAACCTGCACCTTACTAATTGTTTTTCCAAGTATTAGCTGAATATAGTATTGCATTACTGCTGTATTGCATTCTGTTAAAGCTATAGCAATGGCCTTAACGTTGCTATGTTTCCTCTGCCTTTCTATAGACGATTTCACACGGGTAAAACTCTCCAATGTGGATGATGATCCATGCTCAGACTACATAAATGCCAGTTATACACCGGTAGGTAACACCTATACTTCAGCGTTACATATTGTTGAATGTCTTGCAGTATGTACTGTTGCTTAAGACGTGAATTAGCTTTTATAATAGAATTGCAGATCTACACATTTCCTTATTGCACACGAAGTATCTTATGTCTAAACTGGTCATAAGGGGTATTTCCAGTGCATACTGCCATAGGATAAAATATAATTAGAGTATAATGAGAACATGCAGTCCTAGAACAGCCATGGTCCATACAGCAGTTAAAGTGCAGCATGCACAGCACAAGACAGTTAATGACAGGAGACTATAAGGCACATTGTGATGTGAATATAGTATAATTAACTCAATTTTACAATCCATTAACGTAATTGAGTACTTCATAAGTACATCATAATATGCTGTTAATGAACATTGATAAAACATTACGCATACATATTAACCATCTGTATGGACATACTGATTGTATAAGAATGTTTGTAATACTTGATTACCCAATGCTAAGACACCAATCGCTGAGGTATCCCATTCCTGACAGCATAATATTAGGTTGAGTTATGACAATGGCATCATGGTCATATAAAATTAAACTTTCCTCCTGAAAATGCTAGTACGGTGTAGGAGAAGCACGTTTGTATCTGAAATGTCAATAATCAATGATAATGCTATGGGTGACCCTATCCCTACAGTAGATAGCTGTCAGCTGAACGCTCATCCAGCCAACAGCTATTTCTCCCAACCTCCCTATACATAGGTGCGCTGGGCTGAGCATGCATGTTTTATCAATGGGAAGCAGGGAATAATAAGTCTTTTATTTGTTGAGAGAACAAAGGATCAGGCGAGTTGAAATCCAACATGCTTAATCCTTCATTCCCCCGAGTTTACCGGTGTGATTGGCAGGTTCGGCCGTCATTCATGAAATATGTATGAGCACCTTACTTCTTACAATGGTTAGAAAGGGAAGGACAACAAGAGCTGATGTGGTGGACTGATCCAGCAACATATGGGAGGTCTACTACCGTCTATTCATAGAAATAGAGAAATATTGCATTGCATACATGCAAACTATTACAAAGCATTGCACAGAAAGCAGTCTCTCTTTAGCGCCTTGAAAGGACGTAGCTTTCATGTGGCTGAAGTGTTGCTTTCTTACAGCTTTTTTTCTATCTAAACTTTTTGACATTGTAGGGCAACAACTTCCGTAGAGAATACATTGCAACACAAGGGCCTCTTCCGGGTACCAAAGACGACTTCTGGAAAATGGTGTGGGAGCAAAACGTTCACAACATTGTAATGGTGACTCAGTGTGTGGAGAAAGGACGGGTAAGTGGAAGAGAACACACCTATCGATATTTAATTCTGAGAAAATACATGAATTCTGAAAGGCTGATAATAATAAAATGGCTTACTCCACCCTTTGACCATCACCATAAAGTAGTGTTTATTATAAGGTACTCTGCATTAGAGAAAGTGTCCGTGAAATGAAATGCCCGTAGGCCGACTGCTCCCAGTGTGGAAATTATTTATATGAGATATGGAATAATGCATACATGAATAGATAGATAGATAGATAGATAGATAGATAGATAGATACAGTGTCAGACTGGGGTGCCTAGGGCCCCCGGCAAATTTATTTTGGGGGCCCACCGTACGGATACATACAAATTTTACCTGCTCACATAGCTGGGGAGGGGGGAGGGGCACCTGATACCAGATAATTTAATATAGGGGTCCCTGCAGCATCTTTGAGAAGGTAGGTCCTGGGGAGAAGAAGACACTGGCAGCTTCCTCTATACCTAGAAGTCATCTCAGCTCTGATTGTGTCTATAATAATAAACTGAGGAGTTTCTTTAATAATCTATCAAGTTTTATATATGAACATAGGCTGGTTGAGGTGCTGTACATTAAATATATGTATGTAGTACAGTATGTTATGTGCCACTTGTGCAGGGGGTGGGAGTCTAGGGGCCCACCTTGCTCAGGGGCCCTCCGGGGGATTTACCTGTACCCCTGTGGGCTAGTCCGAGCCTGGAAAGATAGATAGATAGATAGATAGATAGATAGATAGATAGATAGATAGATAGATTATGATCTGATACATCTAGTCAATGTAGTAGAGAAATAATAATGAAAATGAAAAATCCATTCAATTAAAGATTAATTCCTCTTTAAAGGGCACCTGTCAGTATACTTGTACCTATGACATTGGCTGACCTGTTACATGGGCACTTGGTAGCTGTGCTGGTTTCATGTTCATATGTGCCCACATTGCTAAAAATGATGTTTTATTATATCTAAATGAGGCTCTAGGAGCAAGGGGGCATTGTCATTACACCTAGAGGCTCAGCTCTCACTGCTACTGCAGCACTCCCTGGACTTTGATTAACAGGGACAGGCAGTGTAAATGTGATCACACCGGCCCTTGTCAATGGAAGTTTCATAGCTACATATCTGCAGACAGATGCCCTTTAAGTTGTCTAGAAGTCATCATCCATGCAAGTCTTACCCCATCCCCTTCCCAATAAGTATCTGTTAGTGATGGAAACAAAAAGGCTTAGATGAATCATAATATTCTGATAAGTAAATCTGCATAAAGCTGGCCATGCACATTACACGTATATTGACTAGACCCCTGATTTTGGCGTGACCAGCCAACCATCTAATATGTATAGACTCCTCCTAACTTCTCCCCCATCTACCTTATTACTGTGTTCTTGGAGAGACAAACCACCACGAGACATGTCTGACAGTGGCTTACTTCCTCTCCCTAACAAAACACATGTGCTTGGCCAATTTACTTATTTTCTGCACTTTTATATAGCACTACTATATTCCACAGTGCTTTACAGACATTAGCATCAAGCAGCCTCTAATGGGGATCACAATCTAAGTATGTCCAAGGAGTGTTGGAGGAAACCAGAGTAAACCCGGAGACAACATCCAGCGAGGGGGCAAACCTGACCCAGTGAGCAAACCAGTGCTAACCACTGAGCTACTGTGCTGGCCAATCCGAACATGCATGAGTATTGAAGTCAGGAGAGACAGATAACAGCAGAGCAAGCGTGGCTGGCTTAAGGGGTCTGAAATGTTCACACTGACCATGTAATTGTTTCCTCCATAGCTCTGAATGTGGTGCTCATTATAGTCTTGTAGTAAGAATGGAATAACAAATTGATAGCCATCTGGCCTGCCGCCAAAATGGAGGCTGATTTACCATGTTCATAACACAGTGGTTTGTAAAGATAACTCACCAATGGGGTCTAGAGACTGGAGAAGCTTTCATTCACTGCTGGCGAGGGGAACCGTAACCACGAGAGGAAAGTAAAAGAAAGTCATTAGGGCCATAAATATAAATAATAAAAAGTAAGAATTAGAGGGGAAATAATAAATGCAGCTTACTAGATGTAAGAGTAATTCAAGACTGACAAACATTGAGGCTGCCATTAAGTAAAAAAAAATTCCTCTGAGGCTTGTAATACCTCTGCTATTTCTGCATCATATCAGCACTTGTGAGAAGCGGAGCTCCCCGTCATTTGGATTTTAATGAGATATAAAATTGCTAGATAAAAATAGCAGGCAATAGAACCACGGCGTTACATGTTGTTTTAATGGGTAGAAACATGTTTCAGTCTGGAATCCTGTATCTTCAAGTGAAGGAGGGAAGTAAATGATAAAAAATATGTAAAAGGTCAAGGTAACCTTTACAAAATCATTGATGGCGGAATATGCAGGAAAACACGGTGAACTTTACATATCATCATACTTTTTGAGGCTAATGTTTTTTTTTTCTTTTTAAATGGCTTTTTCAACTGGAGGGGGGCATAAAATCTAAAAGTAATGACTTTAGTATGCTGTCTCCTGAAGACGTAGAGAATGGGAAATATCAAGACAGTTTATTATCTGGTGCCCAGCATTTAGGTGAGGATTTATGAAGACCGACGTTCCGCTTGTTGATTAATTTGTCCTATGCTAGCATGAGATGCGCATGCCTCTTAACAATTGGGGCGCATGCCATGACACCCATGCTCAAGAACTGAAATCTACTCCTGTCAATATTTGGAGCAGATTTGCCTCATGCCTCATCCATTTTTTTTGAAAAATGGAGAGGGTATCAAGGAAAGCTAAAAAGTAGCAAATTTTGAAACAAAATGCCACTTGCGACAAAATCTACAATATTTCTACACCATAAAAATGATGCCGATCCATAATGAATCCCCCTTATTCTACATACTGTATGTAAACCACAGTTAAAATATCTCTTTATATGTAAGAGGAGGGAGGTTGTGAATTATGTAGTTATCCTCTTTGCCTGTTCACTGTCAACTGCAGTTGCCTAGATTTTGCTTAACCTCAAATCAGTCATACCCTACTCTTCATGAAGTCAACCAAAGGTTACTTATGTATATTCCACAGTGGCAAAGTATTCTTCATAGTCACTCACATCTATCCTTGCCACTAATCGGGCTCACAGTCTTTCCCTATCTCTTAAATATACACATACCATGGGCAATTTAATGGGATTAACCTATTTGGTAGTGTAAAGGTGCCCATATTCCTAAAAAAAAGAGTTGTCTAAACCTGTTGATTTTGGCAGGACCAGCTGACTATTTCATGTGTATGGGAGTGTGAGTTGACTATCCCCTGACTAAAGAGAAAAAAAAAGGTCAGCCATATTGAATTTCAACGCCCAATCATTTGGTTCTCAAAGGAGATAAGCCCCCTGGATTTGTCTGGCATTGGCTTACTACCTTCTCACATGCATACTTAGCCAAGCTGAACATGCATGTTTTTGGGGAGTGGTGAAGAAAATGTCTCGTTTTGTACACAGTAGAGGGGTTGTCAGGGAATTCTCTTACTACCAGCTCTCTTCACTTTATGATTTGCAAATTTATAAATCAGGCCCAAAGGTATTATAAAAGGGGAAAAGGAATATACAAGCTGTGTAGAAAATATATTATCCGAGTGTAGCTTGGTTTTATTTACTCTGTCTAGAGGTATGAATGCTTCATAGGCTATAAAGGAACAAAGGCAAACAATGTAAACAGCAATTTGATGGTTTTCTGTATTCAGGAGATATGATTTTGTTTGGTTTCCTTTCTGGCATATCATTGTGATGAGCTTACTATAGCATCTAGGTATGAACTACTTCCATATATTCCATTATAGGAACTATCTCACATTTAACTTGTTCTATCCATTACTCTACAATTACCATCATTATAGAGTTAGGGCAGGCCTTCTAGCTTCTAGTTATAAAACACGTTCACTGCCATGCCTCAGCATTTCTTATAGCAGACAGCTATGATCAGTCACACTAATTCTAATTCTGTTTTCTCCTTACAGGTAAAATGTGATCATTACTGGCCTTTTGATCAAGACTCATTGTATTATGGGGACCTCATAGTTCAGATGCTGTCAGAGTCTGTGCTTCCCGAATGGACAATAAGAGAGTTCAAAATCTGCAGCGTAAGATCTTTTCCTTCATACTGAGATTAAACAGTATGAAAGTTTCCAGTTTTGTTCTGCCTCATTTATCAAGTACATGAAATCGATGGCGGAGTACAAAATATGTGATTCTTACTTTACAAAACTTTCTACCGCCATTCATCACCCTGATTTGCGTCCTTTGCGGCATTTCAGATGAACCTTAAATTAATGTAAAGGTCAAAACGACTTGTTTTGTGAAACAGAAACACATCCAGAAATAGTCTGATTGATGATGTGGCAGTCAGATTGGCATTGTGGCATTAAGCCTTGACACCACAATTGGTTTTGCAGGAAAATAATAGTTGCCATGCCAATTACTGCATTCTAAAAATGAAGGCAGCTGAATACTTCATAAATACATCCAGACTGTATCTGAGAAATCCCATATCACTTCTTTTCAACCAAAAATATACATGGATATCAGGAGGCAGTAGAGTGCAACTGTGCTAGTAATCTGCTTTATGGCCCCATACAATTCATGAATCAGAATAGATTATAATATAAGTCGCTTTTCAATGATACTGACATATTGTAAAATGCTAATGAGTTTAAAACATATTTAATTATAAATAAGATAGAAGTACACTGAGTGCAACTTTGCTTAAAAACAAAAAGCCATTATTATAACAGAGGTCTATTTTACATCAGAAAAGATTGAAAGATTTCATCTTCCCTAGTAGAAAAGGCAGCCCATGGACTTCGGTTATAAATTATATATTTCCATTTAGCCCATTTTGTATATAGATACTAAACGTCTGTAAAATGCCTAATTTACATATAAATTATAATATTGATGAAAGTACCTGACGTTATTGCTTACTTCTTTCTATAGGAAGATCAACTAGATGCTGCCAGGCTGGTCCGTCATTTCCACTATACCGTGTGGCCTGATCATGGAGTCCCAGAGACCACTCAATCTTTAATTCAGTTTGTACGGACTGTCAGGGATTATATTAACAGGACACCAGGAGCTGGTCCAACTGTGGTCCATTGCAGGTACTGCCAAAATGCCTTTTAGATATTGATTCTGTATCTAGTCTTATAGTCATAATTTACAATTATTTATGGAATATATCAGTACTGTTCTATTACAAATATATATGTACAGCAATTCTGACTGCAATAATGTTTGGTAGGAAAGAACCCCACTTGTCAGGACAAGAAGGTTTCTGTTACCCGGTTACAGTGCCTTGCAAAAGTATTCACCCCCTTGACTTTTTTCGTGTTTTGGTGCCTCACAACCTGAAATTAACATGGATTGTTTGAGGATTACAGCTCCATGTAGCTTTGGATAAGTCACTATGAGATTGCCACATCTTACCACTTGGATTTTTGCAAATTCCTCCTTGCAAAACTGCTCCAGTTTCTTCAAGTTGGATAGTTTGTGCTTGTGAACAGCAATCTTTAAGTCTGACCACAGATTTTCTATTGGATTGAGATCTGGGCTTTGACTAGGCCATTCCAACACATTTACATGTTTCCCCTTAAACCACTTGAGTGTTGCTTTAGCAGTGTGTTTGGGGTCATTGTCCTGCTGGAAGGTGAACCTCTGTCCTAGCCTCAAATCACGCACAGAGTGGTACAGGTTTTGCTCAAGAATATCCCTGTATTTAGCACCATCCATCTTTCACTCAGCTCTGACTAGTTTCCCAGTCCCGGCTGCTGAGAAACTTCCCCACAGCATGATGCTGACACCACCATGTTTCACTGTGGGGATGGTGTTCTTTGGGTGATGTGATGTGTTGGGTTTGCGCCAGACATAGCGTTTTCTTTGATGGCTAAAAAGTTTAATTTTAGTCTCATCAGTCTCCATGCATTTTGGGAGTCTCCCACATGCCTTTTCGCAAACTCACAACCTGCCTTTCTGTTTTTAGCTTAAAGTAATGGCTTTCTTCTGGAGGGTACGGCTTATTTTCGTCCTATGTACAGATACTCCAGTCTCTGCTGTGGAATTCTGCAGCTCCTCCAGAGTTATCTTAGGTCTCTGTGCTGCCTCTCTGATTAATGCCCTCCTTGCCCGGTCCGTGAGTTTTGGTGGGCGGCTGTCTCTTGGCAGGTTTGCTGTTGTGCCATGTTCTTTTAATTTGGTTATGATAGATTTGATGGTGCTCCTGGGGATCATCAAAGATTTGGATTTTTTTTTATAACTTAACCCTGACTTATACTTCTCAACAACATTGTCCCTTACTTGTTTGGAGAGTTCCTTGGTCTTCATGGCAGTGTTTGGTTAGTGATGCCTCTTACTTAGGTGTTGCAGCCTCTGGGGCCTTTCAAAAAAGGTGTGTATATGTAATGACAGATCATGTGACACTTAGATTGCACACAGATGTGACTTCTGAAGGTAATTGGTTGCACCAGAGCTTTTTATGGGCTTCCTAACAAAGGGGGTGAATACATACGCACATGCCAATTTTCTGTTTTCTATTTCTAAACAATAGTTTTATTTATATATTTTTCTCATTTCACTTCACCAACTTGGACTATTGTGTTCTGATCCATCACATAAAATATGGATTAACAAAACATTGAACTTAAGGCTATAATGTAACAAAACACTAAAAAAGTCAAGGGGGTGAATACTTTTGCAAGGCACTGTATAGGTCCACAAGGAGCTAGAGAAGTAGGGAATATGTTACAGACAATGGTTGTGAAACCACTGTGCCAACTAAACACTTTGACTTTGGGCTAGTCATGAGGCCATTATCCTGGAAGTCCCCTGGTAATCATCCTTTAACCCCTATATACAGATCTATCCTTCACTGCAGGGGAAACACCAGGACAGTACCTCTTGGAATATTCCCAGTGTGGCTGGATGCGAACCCACAGCGATCAGAGACACTGGTGCAAAGCACCACGGGAACAAGCAAACTTGTGGTCAATAACAGGCCGAGGTCAGAGCAGCCAGATTTTGTGCAAATCTGTGAAACAGTCCAAAGGTCACGGCAGGTGGCACAGGACTAACACAGTGAACAAGTGCAGATCAGGCAATACAGGGCCAGGAGCCCAGAAACAGGTACAAATTGATTATGGCTCCTACAAGCTTTAGCAAGCTATAGAGACAGCAAGATCTGTAGGGACCAATCGTTCAGGGAAGGAAGTGAGGTCAACAGCACAGCTAATATATAGGATATAGGAGAGATGATTACCTCATTGGTCAAGAAGCTGAGCACAAGATCAGAAAGGGAATTTACCCCTGCAGTGCACAAAGAAGAAGAGGTCTTGCAGCCAGGAGTCTGGCAGCCGAGCTGAAGCTAGGTGAGAGATATAATGCCCATACCCGCCCCAGATAGTAGGCCGGCAGCAGGCACGGAGACTGCATAGATGGATTTGTACATGGCACAATCCATTATAGTCTATGGGAGGTATGGAAACAGATTCATTGCTTCGCTGTTTCTCTACCTCTTATAGACTAGAATGGAGAAAGCATGCACAAAGCCAGCTGCTTCTTTCTTCTGCATTGCTTTAAGGGGAACCTGTCACCATAAAAATGCAGTGAAATCCGCAGGCAGCATGTTATAGAGCAGGACGAGCTGAGCAGATTGGTATATAGTTTGGTGGGAAATGATTCAGTAAAACCTGTAATTTTGTATTCTAAATCTCTGCTTATTCTGAGCTAAGGAGTCCCATGGTCAGCACTAACTGACCACTATCTGTGTGTAAACACACAAGGAAAGCTTTTAGTCACCGAGTAGGACTGCCTACATGACTCCAGGGCTCAGACTGAGGGCATGCATTTATTGCAGATCTGATGCGGACTCGATCATCTCAGTGGGGCTGCAAAAGATGCAGAAAGCACAACATGTTGGCACCACTCGGCCAGAATCCGTGATTTGCAGATCTGTAATTCGCGGACCTCAAAACACTTACATCCGTGTGCATGAGCCCTGAGTCCTAATAAAATACAAGCTATATTGAATCTTTTCCCACAAAGCTATATACATATGTGTGTGTATATATATATATATATATATATATACTGTACATATAATATATATATATATATATACACATATATGTATGTATATACTGTAGTTACAGTAGCTTTTCTCTGCCAATTTCTTAACCTAACCCCTTTGCAACAATGAAGACACTCATTGCCCATGGCCCGTCTGCTGCCCCCTTCCTAGTGCTGCCTGAGGCGATCGCCTCACCTGGCCTCATTGGTGGTGCACCCCTGATAACATGCTGCATACAGAATACACTGCATTTTTCTGATGACAAGTTCCCTTTAAGGCCACCTTCACTAGTTACATGAGGGTGATGGCACTCTCTTTCTCCAAAAGGTAGGTCTCTGACTGATCAGAAATGTATAGCATATGTTGTCAGTGGCTTTTCTCCAGTTAGACTTGCTTATTGCTTTGATAGATGCCTTTTCCTTTTTATAGTCCGGGCATGAAATCATGAAAGAAATGTATGCAACCCTTAAAAATATATCCAACCTCAGAAAATGGATATTTTGTCTTGCTGACGTGCTTTGATAATACAGACTCCAGAGAATCTTTAATTAATGTAATTATTGGCCCAAATTCAGAAGTACAGAGCTCTGCTTTTCTGTGTGTTTTCAGTGCTGGAGTTGGCAGGACAGGGACATTCATTGCTTTGGACAGAATCCTGCAACAAGTGGACACAACAGACTCTGTGGATATTTACGGAGCTGTGTACGATCTACGGGTTCACCGTGTACACATGGTTCAAACTGAGGTGAGAGTGCTGAAAATGGAACTGAACCTGATGACTAAATCCTAATTCTTAATTTCTATGATGGCGCAATGCTTCATGGCTGTTAACACTGTAATAAAGCTAGCATTTGAATGGCTAGGCTGTGCAACTGGCCCAGTGGTTATGTTTTTAGAAATATATTGGTGAGCATTACATGGCACTCAGTCACTCACAGTTATCTCTGTGACTCAAAGGAGAAAAGGTTGCAGACGGGAGCTGCTAGCACCCAGCGGAGCTGCTAGCACCCAGCAATGCACAATACACAATTGTAAGGCTCAGGTTTTATATAAGGCTGAATTCATACTGCGTTTGTAGTGTCCATTTGGCATATGCACTAGAAATGCTCCTAGTGCCTATGTCAAATATATCCATATGACCCCATTCATCCAATGGGTACCTAAGGAGTTCACTTTTGAACCAGTGGAAAAAATGTATATTCTTTGCTAACGTGGAAATCCATTTGATGTATACCTCCAATGGACACTGCAGTGTTAAAGGGAGTCTGTCAGCAGTTTTGGCCATACTAAATTGATTATATCACTAGGCATGAACAGAAGAGAGAAGCACAACGTTACCTTTTGTGGAGCTTTTATCATCAGAAGTAGTATAAATATGAAGTTTTATAATGTCAGATTCTGCTCTCTCAAGTGCGCCGGAGGTGCAAAGTGCTCTCTTTTATTTTTATGGGTTGTTTCACATCCTCTCCCCTCTGCTCTGAGTGACAGATGTACTGCTTTCCTGGTTGGATGCCACAGCTGTCACTCGCAGCAGATCAGAGCAGAAAGCACATCACATTGAAGCCCTGCCCTGGGCATTTGAGGAGCTAGCAGACTAAAATCTGATGTTCTCACTACTCCTGATGATAAAAGCTCCACAATATGTATATTTGTACTTCCCTCCCCAGCCTCTACATAGTGCAATCAACAGTTTTGCATGGTCAAAACTGCTGAATGACTCTCTTTAATAGACCCTAACTGCCAAGTAGTGTACTTCAAAATGACGTGATTTTAAAATGGGATTTGAAATCAGGATATGGAAAACATTTTCTTTATAGCTGTGACATGAGGCAACAGAGCCAAAAAGTTTTACTTGAGTTGGTTTAAAGATGTCCCTCCTTGACAAACCTGCGAATGGAAACATACCTGCTTTCCGACTCCGGCTTTCCGACCTCCACTGATCCACTCGGGTCCCTCAATGTAATCTTCTGGTTTGATGCCGCTGCAGTTAATTGCTGCCTGCAGTGGTGACTAGCTTCCTTTGCATCACGTGACAATTTGACATGACACAAGGAGGGCAGGTCCCCGCTGCGGCCAGTGACTGGCTGCAGCAACGTCAAATTAGAACTTTACATTCAGGGACCCGAATGGAGCAGCCAAGGCTGGAGAGCGCCGTAGTCGAAAGACAGTGTAGTCAAAAGACAGAAGCAAGTAGGTATATTTCCCTCCGCAGGTCTGCCCAGGAGTGGGGCCTTTCAAACCCCCTTCCAAACCTGTACAGGCAATAAAGAATAATTCCTAGTCTTAGCATTGTGTAAGTAAAATGGCTGAACACCTAAAGCTTCCTCCTAATATAAAATCAGTATTGTCAATAAAACCAAGGCAACAGGAAATGTTATCTCGGCCCAAGGGGATCTGCTATATAACCTGCTGCATATTAGTGATCTGCTACTGCTGTTACACAATCCTGGGTGCGCAAGTTTTTTTTTCTGCAGATGATAAAACATTCAGAATGATGGAATTTTATGTAAAACTGAAATGTTCTCTGCAGAGGATATTACAGAATAATTAATGGATGAACTGAGATTCAGGCTTGCAAAAGTCCAGGTTTTAGCGTTTTATTTCCCTTTTAGTATGCAAGTCTAGACACCCAATTCCCAATGGTGTGGCTTAGGTGATTATGATACAGATTTAGCAAATAAAAGAAACATCAAAAACTAACTGATCTATGATTAGTATCTGGATTTACTGCTCTCTCTAATTGACAGGTTTCTCCCTATTCCCAGAGAGAAACCTGTCAATCTGTGGATAGAGGGCCTTTAGCACTTGCTGCCCATTGTGAAATTTACTTTTTACTGACCTCAGAAAGGGCAGCCTAAAGGACCTGACATGTTCCCTTTAGAAATGTCATACTGCTGGTCCAGACGGCCACCCAGACATTTCCTTTTCATATTTAAAGGGGTTGTCCGAGTGTTTAATACTGATGACCTATCCTCAGGTTAGGTCATCAGTATGTGATTGATGGGGATACAACACCAGGCACCCCCAGTGATCAGTTGTCTGAAGAGTCTGCAAAGCTCTGGTAAGCACTATGACCTCCTGAAAGCTTAAAAAAACAGCGCTGTCCATTCGATGGCAACTGTGCTTTGTATCACTTGAATGGGACTGAGCTGGCTTAGGCCATGTGACCAATGAATGTGATGTCACTGGCCTAGGAGGAGGCAACAGCATTGCAGTCTCTCCAAACAGCTACTGCAAATGCTGGTGCCTTCTCAAACACCTAATCGGCAGGGGCCTCGGGTGTCAAACCCCGATCAATCAGATACTTCAACCATTAATATACTCTCTAAAGGCCTTCACTTCTGTTCTCCCCCCGATGACTCATAGATGAAATGTGTAGGAAAAAATGACCAGGGCTTAGAGAGGGCCACGTCTGCTGAGTTGGGTCTCCCTTTTTAGGGCACTAGTCTGATTATCTGTTAGAGAGGGTCAACTGAGGGATTAGTTTGAGGACCATTAAGCTGGCCATACATATTAGATCTGTGACAATGGCTGATCTATGGGGAGATAAGGATTGGCATGTTTAATTTCTTAGTCTTTTTGCTCTTGAAGAGACAAGCTTCTGCCAGAAGTGACTGGCAGCAGCTTTCTTTTTTTTTTCCCTCCTAGATCACTCCCTTCTGTTCTCTAACCAGCAGAACCAAGTATATTGTTTATTTTACACATTTTTGATACAAAGTAACTTTGTTTTTAGACAATATCATTACAAGTTACATTTTATTGGCACTTTAAAGTGCTGCCTTAGTGATAATTCTGATTGGAATTATACTTTAAAGATGAATTTCAAGTTACAATGATATCTTGGATCATTCCATCATTTGAAATCTTCAAATCAACAATTAAAGAAACAGAAATTTACAAGTTGAACCAAAGGAGCATGGATGCTTTACAGAGCAGGGTGTCCCTTGCTGAGAATCAGTGTGGGTATCAGTTCCCGGAGATTGACCATTGTTATCCACTGATGTGTTTTCATTATATAGAAAAATATTGATTAAAAAGGATAGGTGATAAATGTCAGATCACTGGGGGTCTAACCAGGGCCACCCAGTAGTCCAGAGAATAGAGAGTTCCCAAGTCCCCAGTCTAAATAGAGCAGAAGTGTGCATGAGGATCCACCCCTTCATTCACTTCTATGTGAATGACAGAATGCTGTCCCACAGAAGAGAATGGAGCAGTGGACCAACATGGACACTACCAGTGTCCAACTGACACACCAGAATACCAGAGGATACTCTGATGGGCCCAAGCTCTCACACCATAGTGGTCTCCAAAGGTCCAAAAGAAAATAGCACATTTGGAGCTGTCTTTAGAGCCAATAACTTGCCACTAGGGTCTGTTTTTTTAATCAAAACTTATTAAACTATATAGATAATATAGAGGTTGGGCTCTGAGAATAATTTTCTATTGTGGGCCAAGGGAACCCCAGTCTGACACTATGTAATATCACTACATTCAGAGAGGGGAATCACTTTTCATGGGATCACCCCTTTAAGGTGAAATTCTTTTTAATATAGAAGTGTGGTCTCATCAAAAAATATTCTCACTGTTTTTCTGTAAACTACTCATCTAAACCATTCACTTGTGTCATGCAGGGAATTGCTCCATATACATGAAATACATGCAAAGTATTTCCATCAGGCATTCCATATATTTGCTTTGTGCATTATCACATATATATATATATCATAGTAATGAGCGAATCGAAGTTAACAAAATGGAATTCGATCCGAATTTTAGGAAAAATTTTATTCGCACCGAATCCGAATTTCCTCATGCTTCGTGGTAACGAATCACATTTTTTCCTAAAATGGCTGCTGCACATGTTAGGACATGGCGAAAAGAACTCTGGGAATAAGGAATCACCCACAATGCCATGCATACAGCCAATCAGCAGCCAGCCAGGCCTGTGATGTCACAGCCCTATAAATACCCTCAGCCATTTTGGATGGTGCCATTTTCCAGTGTACTTAGTGCAGGAAGAGAAGCTGGCACTAGGGACAGTGTTAGAAAAGACTTTATTGCGCTGAAAAAAATGATTTACAAGTTCAGGTAAAGATTATTCAAGGTGTAGGGAAAGCATAGGGAGGCATCATCCACGCTATAAAAGGAGAACAGGGTGCAATAGGATAGTGTACAACCTGGGTAATAGGAGTGATTCTATTACACCTTGCTGCACTAATTGGGGATACAAATTGTATTTATACTGCTGCTTTTAGGTTGTTTGCACTATATGATACATCAGTAATTCCAGCAAACCTTGCCTGTGATTGGAGTGCAAGCTCTGTGATACAGCCATTTACGTGGTGTATTAATAGGAAAGATACGTACGTCCTATTAGCCGTTCTGCATTGATTTTACATGGTTTTACTTTTTTTTTGGGGGGGGGGGTTATTATTAGGAGAAAAAAAAAATATATGTCATAATTGCCGTTCAGCGGTTAAGTTACATTGTACTACGGCCATTTACGGGATGTATTTATAGGATAGATACGTAACGTCCGATTAGCCATTCTGCGTTGATTTTACATTGTTTTACTTTTTTTTGGGGGGGTGTATTAATAGGAAAAAATATATATGTCATAAGAGCAGTTCAGCGGTGAAGTTACATTGTACTACAGCCATTTACATGGTGTACTACATCCGTTCTGCGGTGAATTGTGATTGGTATATTTTTTTGGGGTGGTTTTGAAATAGGAAAAAAAAGGAGAAAATATATGTCATAATTGGCATTCAGCTGTGAAGTTACATTGCACTGAAGTCATTTACGTGGTGTAGAAAAAGAAAATATACGTACGTCCCATTAGCCGTTCGGCGGTGAATTGTGATTGTTATATTTCTTTTTTTTGTTGTGTAGAAATAGGAAAAGGAATACGTCTAAATTGACCTTCTGCGGTGAATTGGGATTATCATTATTATTATTTTTAAATTTTTTTGGGGGGGGGAGTTTATTAATCAGGAAAAAAAAATGTCTTAATTGCCGTTCACCAGTGAAGTAACATTGTACTACAGGCTTTTTTGGGTGGTATTGTTCTGACGGATCAGAAGAAGTGCAAAATAATCAGTGACGTCGACACAAACTTACTGCTGACACCCTCTCCACTCTGTTGGGGGCTCTACTTGTATAAGCGTTTAATAAAACAGGTTCTGTAGGGATCTATGTGGAATCAGCTGACGACGGTGTAAAAGGAGTGCGCTTCTTCTTGACGCTAACATTGACCTAGTCAGTTTGGGCCCCGTGACTGCCCAAATAAGTGAAGTGTGATTCTAAGAGCGACGCCTGTCATGTGCATGTCATACTGACTCACTGTATTATTTCACTATTAGAGCAGACTCCCTATATGTGTTACTGCAAGGCATGGTGTTCTACACCACTATACAGGCTCACAGCAGCCAGGAAATAACAGTTTTTTATCGCAATTCGCCGTAAATAAATTCGGATCGAATCTTTTTAAAAAATTCGGCGAACTGACCAAATCGAATTTTTGAGAAATCCGCTTATCTCTAAGGCCTCATGCACACGAACGTATTTTCTTTCCGTTTTTTTTTTTGCGGACCATATGCGGAACCATTCATTTCAATGGGTCCACAAAAAAAATGGAAGGTACTCCGTGTGCATTCTGTTTCCGTATGTCCGTTTTTCCGTTCCACAAAAAAATAGAGAATGTCCTATATTTTTTCTAGTTTGCAGACAAGGATAGGCATTATTACAATAGATCCGCAAAAATAACAGATCCGCAAAAAAAACGTATGCCATACGGAGCGTCATCCGTTTTTTTTGCGGATCTGCAATTTGCGGACTGCAAAACACATACGGTCGTGTGCATGAGGCCTAATAGTAATGATAAAGTCACTTTCAGGGAGTAGAATTCATGCTAGAAGAATTTGCAGTACATTGGTTTCCATTTCCTTTTAATAAAACTTACTTAGTTAAAATACTGGAACTGATGCTGGTTTTATTCCGAGTGAATCGACTTCTGTCAAATCGAGAACAACTTATTAGGTAGTTTTTTCCTTCAGATACAAAATCCTTTCTGTGATGTAAAATTAAAATACATTATAATGATTAGCATTGGGCAGAAATAGCCCATGGTACTTAGAATAACAGAACATAAGGGATCAGCCATTTGCATCTGTTTACCAGTATATGTTGTGAGAGCTAGTCCCATGTGTCACAATATATTTTAGAAGCTGAACAACACTGAAACATCTGCCCTCAAGTTGTTTTAATATCTTAGGCCAACATCACATTGCTTGTACTGTGCTCAGAGGCTCCTGAATGTATCCTAGACGCCTGTGAAAGGACAAAGACTCTACAGTCTATGTAGTGGTAATTCAGCTTGGTTTTGGGGTGCTTTTTTAATTGTAATCTACTAAAGGGTTTTCTGGGAGTACAATGAGGTTGGCCTATAATCAAAATAGGTTGATAATATCTCACCAGTGGTGGTCTGACTACCTGCACAACCACATATAAGCTGTTGGACTCCACACGGCATGCCAAGCACAGCGCTGTCTAGTGACTGTCCTTAGTATTGCAGCTCTGGTACCTTCACTGAATGGGAGTAAGTACATTACTAGCCTAAGAACAGCGAGCCGTGGCCTCTTCAAAGAGCTGATCAGTGGGGTTGCCAGCAGTTTGACGTTCATTAATCTGCTATTGATGACCTATACTTAAATTGGCTATCAATATTTTACTCCTGGAAACCTCTTTAATCTGAATGCTTTCATGTCTATATTGCTCTATAATATTATATATGCAATATAATTCCGACACCCGGGACCCCCGCCAATCAGCTGTTTGAGATAGATCATCAGCATCTGATTGGCAGGGGTCCTACACCCGGGACGCCAGCCGATCAGCTGTTTGATAAGGCAGCGGCACTGGCAGTAGAGCCGCGGCCTTCTCACTGTTTACCTCAAGCCCAGTGACGTCATGACTAGTATCACTGGGCTGGGCGGGGATAAGCTCTGTTCACTCGAATGAAGCTTAGCCCCGCCCAGGCCAGTGATACTAGTCGTGATGTCACTGGGCCTGTGGTAAACAGGGGGAAGACCGTGGCGCTACTGTCAATGCCGCTGCATTCCCAAACAGCTGATCGGCTGGCGTCCCGGGTGTAGGACCCCTGCCGATCAGATGCTGATCTATCTCAACATTCTACATTAGAAGCAAGGACCTTAATGATAGACCTCATAGTAGTTTGACAGATAAACCTCATAGTAGTTTGGCATGTAGTAAGTATTCCTATACAGCAGAAGTATCATTTTATATTTCATTGCAGGTCAATATGTAGCTGTATAGCATAGTGGTTAAGGTTCTTAGAGGCTAAATTTCATATATATATATATATATATATATATATATATATATTATCATACTTCTGATATATATGAATGCATAATTTGTGGGAAACTACTACTGATGTTTTTAGCCATATATATTTACATATATTATAATGTATTATATATTCTAAATAAATAATAATATATGTAAATATATTATGGCAAAAACTTACATATACATATATGTTTAAATTAAATTTAGCCTCTATTACTCAAAAGTTTCTGCCAGGATTTGAACTCACAACCTTCTACATTATATCTAAGGACCTTAACCACTATACTATACAGCTCCATGCTAACCTGCACTGAAATATAAAATGATACTTCTGCTGCATAGGAATACTTACTACATGACAATCTTCTATGAGGTTTTTCTGACACAGTTTATTATTCAGCTTTATAGCGTGGTATAGAGTGGTTAAGGTCCTTGTCTCTAATGTAGAAGGTTGAGTTTAAATTGCAGAAACTTTTCAGAAATAGAGGCTAAATTAGATTTAAATTCATTGACTCCAGCACACGCGGTATTCGGTCGAACACCAGTATGCATCCCTTTCCACAAACGCATACATTTCATGTATTATATGGATGTTCTTTCAAGATATAGATTGCAAGTTCAATGACCAGTTTTTCAGGTTCATTTGAACTCATGATCAAACTCTTTGCCTTGTCTACATGTCACAGAATACATTTAAGATGATTAAAAATATCACTAATATGTAGCAGTATAACAAAATTCAATGATTTCCAAGTATGTGTATAACAGTGTGGCTTGAACTACAATACAATATTAATGGCTATTAAAATTGTAACACTTGATCCAGATTCTACATCTATGGTCCAAATATGGCTTTCGGGTCATTATGAACACCTATAACATGATCATTTTTCTGTAATAATCTTTTTATTGATTTTACACTTATATATGATATGATTTGTTATCATAAATAGAGACAAAATTCCATCAACAATTTAAAGTTAAGAAGAAAAAGTAGTCATACATTTACATCAGTTTTATGATAAATAATATCTATACAGTTACTTCACTGATAGGTATGTAAAAAGTATGTATTATACTTAATATTTGTTTTTCTTTTTTCTATTTTTATAAATACATTTTTCAATATCCAGCTCAACATTTCAACTTTTTTTTACATCCTTTCTCCTATAAATGGCAAATGTTATCTTTTTTAAAGAGAATTCACACTTACTTTTATTAAATATTATACTTTTATATTATATATTATATATTTTATTATACTTTTATTTGTTTACAGTGTCAGTATGTTTACTTGCATCAATGCATTAGAGATGTCTTAAGAGCAAGAAAACTGCGAAATGAGCAAGATAATCCAGTATTTCCGATATATGAGAATGTGAATCCAGAATATCACAGAGGTGAGAACATACTAGGGAATCACCTTTTTAACTTTACTTTTTAAAATCTAATTTACCAAACTAAATCCACTTTCTTTTACAGAAAACGTGTATGCCAGGCAATAAATCCCTGATTCCATCTGCTTCAATTGAGAACAAGCTACGTTAAGCACAATACGTAGTGTATTTCATCTGCCTCTTGTAATGTATATGTAATATAATTGTACATCCCATCATGTCTCATCATAGATGTAAATACATAATGGTTTACAGACTTTTTACTTTTTTATAACATTGAAGACCTAGAATGAACAATGACAATTCTGCAAGAGATTTGCATTGTGTCACTGTATCCAATACATTTGCATTAGTGCATTGACATGTCAGTGACATATTATCCAATCACATCCGTTCCAGGGATTGTTTTATCTACTGTCAAATTGCATTTGGCCAAGAAGATGACTTACATATAAAATAAAGAGACAGGGACAATCTATCAGTGAAATATGAGGGGCTTACCTTATAAATCGCGATGAGACTGGGCCTGTGTTCCGTGCTTGGTATTGAAGTGTGTTGTATATTTAACCACAAGGCAATTGTGGCATTTGTCACTTTCTATTCAAAGAGTTTACGCCCTCTTTTTAGGTAATTACAAAAAAAAAATTGTATGCACTTATAAATTACCTAAATGTCTTGGGTTTACGTCTGTAAAGTGGACAGTTAATAGATCCCTGATCCAAGGCTTAAACAGACATGAAGGAACCTTGCTCATTAGATATTGGAGACCTTCTAGCTCTACTTTCTTGTAGTGATATCTCACACAACTCATATATACCTGCTCATTGGTGTTGCTTCCATTGCAGTAAACGCTAGGACCAATTTATTGTACATTACCCTGTCCGTTTACAGAGGTTGATGTTCCCATATATTCTATAATAATATGCTAGATATATTAATTGACTAAAATACATAAAGCATACAAAGTGATGAATGTATAAAAATGCATTAACACGTCTTATCTGACACCCCACAATGTGCCTTCGGCCCTAAGAAAGGCACGTTTAGGTGAATGATATAATTGCAATATAAGCTATTTAGGACTGTGAGAGATTAGTATTGTGATGCTGGCACTTAACCCATGGTGCTTCAGTAGCTGAACCCTAGCTACATGTTAAACCATTGCCACTTTGATTCTAGGCATGGATGTATAAAGCTATGCTATGGAAGAGTGTTGTGATGTTATAGGACAACACATATTACGGCATGTTCTTAATATATCATTTACAGATGTAATATACATTCTAAGCATGCTGAGATGACATACTGAATGGAAAATACGGTATAAACTTTAGCACTTGGACCTTTCAGTCTGGATCATTAGTATAGAAGCTGAATTCATTTGTTAGCTGTTTTATGAAAAGTTTTATCTTTGCGATACAAATTGATACTAAAGAATAGCCTGAAAAAAAAAAGATAAGTATTGAGTAATTTTAGGCTTCATGAGTACTCATCCTAAAGCTTAAATGGCATGCAGACACTGCATCTGGGCCACATTTACAAGCACTATCTGCAAAGGTTTGCTATGGGTGATACAGGTTACCATGGTAATTAGACTGTTCATTGCAAAACAGTCAGAAGATTATTCATTAGTACATGAGAATTCTGGCTCAATGCATCTTAAAGCAGACTTCTACAATGGAGTGACGGTTTTACTGTATGCTACTAAATTCTTTGGAAATACATATGTATTAGCACATATCTAATGGTATTTGTTCACATACACGTTTGTCAAACATAAAGAGGTTCGGTCAATAAGGCAGGGGCCATTGACGGTTAAGATTCTCTAATTTATTTCAATACTTATGGGTGCAATTGTGATCACTATCATTGAAGTTCATTAGTCTGGTCATATAGGAAGTTTGGTGCCTTCTGTCACATACATTGGAAACTGCAGAGCCACTACAATTAAGCTTCAGTTTGCATGACCATTTGCAAAATCCTAGCATCAATGGCATTCATATACTAAAGGCCGGTTTCACATCGATGTAATATGGTCACGTTTCATCATTTGTATTGTGGCCACAACATCCAGGACTCCTATGGTTCTACGAAACAAAACTTATAGAACCATAGATTTTTATGGTGATCTCAGTTTGATTGAAAAGAACCACAGGATGAGAGAGGGAGAGCATACATGGGAAGGATATACAGTAGGAGAAAAGAGTCGGCTAGTACGCCGCTCACCTGAATGTGTTGCGCTAAGGGCGCAATAGCCTGTTGAAGCTTGTATAAAGGTGCCACTCGCGATCCCCACCAGGCTGGATGCTGGATAAATGCTAAAGTATGGATGAAGAGAGTGGGGACTTCAAAGTGCAGCGCTACCTTCAGGAGGCATTCAGGATACTTTCAATAGTCAATTTGCAATGCATTTTCGATACGGACCTAAAACGCACTGAAAATTAACTAATAAAAGCATCTACTGAAACGCATTGTATTCTGAATTTCTCCTGGAGGTAGCGCCAAACTTTGAATTCCCTGTTCTCTTCTTCCATACCCGTGCTGCAGCTGTATTACGAATACTAAACTGCGGCCATATTTTGCCTTCATGAAACGGCCTTTATTCCGTATATGATGACAAGAGCTGTCAAACGTTCATTCTACTCAGTGAGTTTATGGCTTGTACTACATTACTGTAGCAACTATTTGCTTTTAAGTTATGTTTAATCATATTTATTTAAATATTGCCTGTATTGTTGTTATGTATTAAGACATACATTTATTGCCAGTGCTGGACAGACAACATTTTTCACTGCCAAGCACCACAGCAAAACATTTTAAAAGGGCATTCTGGTATTCTCGAGTTGTCCCTTATCCACAAGACAACTACTAGATAGGCGGGGGTCCTTTTGCTGGAACCCCCATCGATCACGAGAACAGGAGCCACATACTGCTCAGGGCATCCCTAAATGAAAGGAGCATACGCATGACTGCTCAATTCACCTCTGCAGAACATGCTGGAAATGACGGAGCCCTGTTCTCGACTATTTCTGGCACTCTCATAGAGATGAATGCAACATTAGTTGTTCATTTCTGAGCGCCCTGTGGGGTACGGGACCCCTGTTCTGGTGATTTGTGGGGGTCCCATCAGTAGAGCCCCATCAATCTAATAGTTATACCATATCCTGTGGATTGGGAATAACGAGAAATTAACAGAAAACTCCTTTAAGAGTTTAATAAATATTATTTGTTTTCTTGGGGGGAAAGTATTTTTGCATGTTTTATATTTTGTAATAAAATAAAAAGATAAATTCTCCATTGAGTGGAAACAATATTTGTGTCAAAGTTTAATAGTATCTGTTAAGTAAAGGCATGGAATCATTATTGGTTACTGGTCTTAAAAGTTTTGTACCAGAATGGCAACTTATCACTTATCTACAAGCATGACCACTGCTGCTCCATTCAAACTCTATGGGACTGCCGGAGACTACTAGTTCCTATACTTGACTATCTCTGACAGTCCCATAGACTTCAAATGGAAAGACAGTGCTTATGCCCGACCCCATAATTAAATGGTGGAACATAAAATCCCTGTTCTCGTAATCACTGGGAGTCCCAGCAGTGATCAGACACAATTAGGCGATATGTTGTCATTCTTCGGCAACCCTTAAATGTATTATTTTTATGTACATTAAAAATCGAATTGTTATCCTTTTTTGCCTTGAATGGTCTTTCATCTCAAATTCTCCAGACCTTGCATCCGACTGGTATGCTCCAGCATACCTTTTCAGACTACAGGAAGGAACAGCAAAATAAACATACAGCATGTGATATATGTTTCTACATTATGGCCAAATGCAACCTTAAAGGGGTTTTCTGGGAGTTTAATATTGATTTACTATCCTCAGAATAGGTCATCGCTATATGACCAGTGGGGGTCAAGCAGCTGTTTGACGAGCCTAGGGATCTCCAGTGAGCACTGCAGTGTCTTCCTAGGCCAGTGACATCATAATCATTGGTCACATGGCCTAAGGACAGGGGTTGGCAACCTGCGGCACTCCAGCTGTTGCGAAACTATATTTTCACAACAACTGGAGTGCCACAGGTAGCCCACCCCTGGTCCTAGGCCATGTGACCAATGATCATAATGTCACTGGCCTAGGAGTTTCACAACAGCAGGTTGCCCACCCCGGCTCAGCTCAGTCTCATTCTAGTGAATAGGCCTGAGGTGTAATACCAAGCACTGCCACTATTCAATGTGTGGCGCTGTGCTTGTAAAGACGTGGGCACTGGGACCTCTTCAAACTGCTGAACCCCATCGATCAGACATAGATCATGTATCCTAAGGATAGATCATCAATATTTTACTCCTTGAAAACCACTTTTGCATGGTTTGACAGTGGCATGCGTTGGAAGTACATATCAGGGCATACTCCTAATGTATAGCAATGTAAACAGAGCCTAAAATCCATATGCAAAATAAGTAGTTTCCAGCTAGACATAATTATAAGGGTAAAACCGCTGTATAGTAACCACATAAAACATTCACAGCTGTATGTGCCATTGCTTAGCTCCAGGTGAGGGTCAGAAATATACATAAGCTATATGTACAGAAATAGAGGGTATTGTCTCTTTTATTTTTGTGAATAATTTGCCAAACACAATGGAGCTGATGAATAAAAACTAGTGCAAATGAAAACTAGTGCAGTTGCCTGCAGTGACCAATTGTAGCAACGTGAATATTTGCCATGGGTCAATTTCCATTTGCACCAGTGTCGGTCAGCACCTTTCTGTTTGGGATTATGGAGAATTTCCTTTTTTCCTCAGATTCAATGTAGCAATAGCCTGAACAGTGAAACACTGTGAAAAATCGTTAAAATGCCATGTCATATGTAAGTTTTCTCAGTGGATGTGTTTACTTGGATTACTGGTTTGTATATAACATGGGGGTTCAATACTGTGTTATTGGACCGTTTTGCTATTTCAGTTACAATGTAATAAGAAATGTAATATTTTTTGTATTACTCCATGTAATAAAGCCTGTTATGTCTGTCAGCATTTCACATTCAGTGCAAATAAAATTCTAAAAAGTCTTGCCATCTGTCCATCTGTTCTTGTGATAACCATGAGCCAGTACTTCTCATAAGTATATGAATGACTCCCAATAAGCTGCCCACATCTGGAAGTCAGGGATGCACCACCGATGAGGCTAGGTGAGGCGATGGCCAAAGGCAGCCCCAGGTAGGGGCAAGAGGGGGGCAGCCGAAGGGCCATGGGCAATGAGCGCTTTCATTGTGGCAAAGGGGTCAGTTTAAGAAATTGGCATTGGCAGGGGCGTAACTACCGGGGAAGCAGGGGAAGCAGCTGCTTCGGGGCCCGGGCTTACAGGAGGCCCGGCAAGCACGTGTCCTCACTCCTCTCCCGATCGCACTGTCCTCTCGCCCTTGTCTATTTATTTAAAACTTATTTCTTCTTTCTTTCAGAAAAGATTGCCCTGGGGATCGAACCTGCGACCATTAGGTTCAAAGGCAAGACACTTTACCACTAGGCTATATCTGCTGCCTAGCCAGATAGCTTTAATATAAAAAATAAAAAAAAAAAAATATGACCTCTAGATGTGGAGAACTTTGATAGTGTATCCATACACATTACAGCTGCACCAGCACATTGTATATGGATGTAGCAGAGCTTGGTGTGTTGGGGCAGCTGTAATGTGTATAGATACACTATCAAAGTTCTCCTTATCTAGAGGTCTTATTTTTTTTTTTAGCTATCTAGCTATGCAGCTGATACAGCCTTGTGGATAAGTGTCTTGCCTTTCATCCTAATGGTCACAGGTTCGATTCCCCTCACAAACTTTTTCTGAAAGACAGGATAAATGAGGCTTGCCTAACATGGAGGTAAGTATATGTGTGTTTTTTTATTTTTTTATTTTTTAAATACTGGACTTTTACTTTACTGCCACAGGGGAGGAGGGGCTATTGGCACTATGATATTGGCAAATGGGGGGTTGGAGAGATAGGCACTTCATATTGGCACACACATTAGGGGGCAGGGGAGAGGATGGCACTATGATATTGGGATGGGGGAAGACAGAGGCACTTGATATTGGCACATTATAGGGGGCACTATGGGGAGAGGAGCACTATGGGGGCATCTGGTGCTATATGGCTGGCTACTGGCACATTATAGGGTGGGTTTATATGGCTGACTACTGGCACATTATAGGGGGTTATATGGCTGACTACTGGCACATTATAGGGGGTTATATGGCTGACTACTGGCACATTATAGGGGGTTATATGGCTGACTACTGGCACATTATAGGGGGTTATATGGCTGACTACTGGCACATTATAGGGGGTTATATGGCTGACTACTGGCACATTATAAGGGGGTTATATGGCTGACTACTGGCACATTATAGGGGGTTATATGGCTGACTACTGGCACATTATAGGGGGTTTATATGGCTGACTACTGGCACATTATAGGGGGGTTATATGGCTGACTACTGGCACATTATAGGGGGGGTTATATGGCTGACTACTGGCACATTATAGGGGGGTTATATGGCTGGCTACTGGCACATTATAGGGGGGCTGGGGGGGCTATATGGCTGACTACTGGCACATTATAGGGGGGCTATATGGCTGGCACATTATAGAGGGGGAGCGAAACGCGCGGGTAGGGGGGGGCCCAATACAAAAATTTGCTGTGGGGCCCAGTCATTTCTAGCTACGCCCCTGGGCATTGGGTGGGGGGTGCAGTTTCAGTTTTCGCCTCAGGCAGCAGAAAGGCTAGGTGCACCCCTGCTGGAAGTGTTTTCTGTTCTGAAAAATGACTGCCTTAATGAGGCTAGGTTATCACTACTAAATTGTTGCTTTGAGCTTTCCTATTTATAATCTTTTCACAGCTGACAAATAAAAAACTGAAATGTGACCCATATGTACATCAGTTTGTTAACCAGCTTTTGGATCAAGTGTTTACAGGACTCAGTGGGCCCATACACATTAGATTGCCGACAGAACCCTCCATTCTCAGTAGGTTTGCCCTACAATACACTAATGTGCATGAAGTAGAGACCAGCGAATCGATTCTGAATAAAAAGGATTTGTAAGGAATTTTACAAAATTTCTGCTGTGAAATGATTCCAAAGTTTTAGCAATTTGCTTTGGACTAATTGTGCAAAATGGCACACATGCCATTTTACAGCGAGAATTGGCAGACAATACAACAGGAAGGAAGAAGATGGAGGATCACATGGCCCTGAGAGGAAGGGAGCTTGCCCTGATTGGCTCAGAGGCTGACAGCCTGTAAGCCAATCGGGGGCAGGATTTTGGAAGGTCTTTTAGCATCTGGGCTGGTGAGACGCCATTCCGAGGCTAGCTTGTGAACTAAGAGCATGTGTCTTAGCTGTGTCTGTCAAAAGGCAATTGCAGACACAAGCCAGTACTCTAGGTGTGGTAGGGAGATTATAGGGACAGTATAATGACATATTTAGTTAGGTAGATCAGGGTTTTATCAGGAAAGGCACAGGGAGGGACAGACACTTCACTCTGAGGTCTGTGATACAGCTGCTGGCAATTGAGAAGATCATGTTGCACTGCAAATTCTGCAATGATTGTGCAACAACCTAATTTTTTCTAAAATATTTCTGTAAATGAACAGCCAGCCTATTTTTGTAAAAACCCAAGTTTCTGCAGTTCAGAAGTAATTTATAGGCACCAGAACCTCCAGCACCAGCATCAATAGCATTCTTTCTGTTGCAAACACCTTGTATTGCATCAAAATACAGTAAAGTTTTAGTCAAAAGGTTGTGCTGCAATAACAGCATTTATATACCAGTTTCTGTTAACACAAATTGCATCAAGCTACTGTGTATTTTTAGTGAAAGCTTTGTGCTACAATAACATAATATATATACCTGTTACAGTTAACTCATTGAATTGCGTCAAGATACTATGCACTATAAGTGAACACGTTTTGCCGCAATAACGCATTTATATATCTGTTTCGGTTAGCGCATTGTACTGCGTCAAGATACTGTGCAGTATTAGTAAACGCGTTGTGCTGCAATTACAGTATTTATCTATCTGTTTCAGTTAACACAAATTGCGTCACACTACCATGCATTATTAGTGAATATGTCATGCCACAATAACAGCATTTAAATAGAAGTTTAAGTTATTGCATTGAATCAAAATACCATGCAGCATTAGTAAACGCATTGTGCTGCAATAACAGCATTGTAATAACAGCCTATTTCAGTTAACGCATTGTATTGTCATTGTAAATTGTCAATACCAGTGTGCAGTGTGTTTGAAAATGTGGAAGGGACATTTAATTACACCTCTGTCTTTAAAATACAGAAAACAAATCTTGCAAACTCTTAAAACAGAGCTCTATTGCAGCACATGAGGTGGCATCATTGGATCTTGTGGGAAAATAGAACAGGCCAGCATTCAGAACACGAATGTCCTCCTTCTCCTGGTCTTCTTTGTTGCAGCCAGGCCCATCCCCAAGCAGTACAGTGTCCTTTTCATAATCATCAGCTGCCTCTTTTCCTGCTCAGACAACTACAGTGCATAGCAAAAGTATTCACCCCCCTTTCACTTTTTTCGTGTTTTGGTGCCTCACAACCTGGAATTAACATGGATTGTTTGAGGATTTCCATAATTTAATTTACAGAACATGCCCACAACTTTGAAGATGTTCGTTTTTATTGTGAAGCAAGCAACAAATAGGACAAAATAACAGTAAAAGTCAATGTGCATAACTATTCACCCCCCTAAAGTCAATACTTTGTAGAACCACCTTTTGTGGCAATCACAGCTCCAAGTTGCTTTGGATAAGTCTCTATGAGCTTCCAACATCTTACCACTGGGATTTTTGCCCATTCCTCCTTGCAAAACTGCTCCAGCTCCTTTAAGTTGGATGGTTTGCACTTGTGAACAGCAATCTTTAAGCCTGACCACAGAGTTTCTATTGGATTGAGATCTGGGCTTTGACTAGGTCATTTCAATACATTTACATGTTTTCCCTTAAACCACTCAAGTGTTGCTTTAGCAGTGTGTTTGGGGTCATTGTCCTGCTGGAAGGTGAATCTTCGTCCTAGCCTCAAATCACTCACAGAGTGGTCCAGGTTTTGCTCAAGTATATCCTTGTATTTATCATTTTTTCCCTCAACTCTGACCAGTTTCCCAGTCCCGGCTGCTGAAAAATATCCCCACAATCTGATGCTGCCACTACCATGTTTCACTGTGGTGATGGTGTTCTTTGGGTGATGTGATGTGTTGGCAGGGGCGTACATATAGGGGTCGCAGGGGTCGCAGTTGCGACCGGGCCCGGCTCCCAGGGGGGCCCGGCCACCTGAGGACCCCTGGCCCCGGCCCGGGCCCTGCAGCTGTGATGTGCGCAGTGCAGAGTGAGAGTCCGCTCGATCATCCCGCGAGACCTGCGAACTGCCTGCGGCAGGTCTCGCGGGAACATGCATTGCGCGGATTCAAGTGGGCGGCGCCAGCAGCAGACCAGACGGGACCGACCAGACCAGGGAGGAAGAGACGCCTGAGCTACTGCCAGCCAGCAGGACAGGAAGAGCCTTCCCTGTTCCCTTGTAGTTGCAACTTGCCCAGTAGTAAGTACCGCCCGTCAGTAAATCCAGCCGCCCAGGCCCAGCACCAGCAGCCGGTAAGAATCTCCTCAGACTCAGCATGTTGTGGCATGCAGTGCTTGATCCTGAAATCGGGCGGACGGCGGTGGTGGCGGTGGTGGCGGTGGTGGCGGTGGTGGTGTGGGGTGTGGGGTGGGAAGTGGGGCGATTGTGTGTGTGTGTGGTGTTGGGGAGGGGCGATTGGTTGTGTGTGTGGTGTTGGGGGGGGCATTGGCTTGGCTTGGCTGCTTGGCTAAGGTCAGGTGGAAATGAAAAGCCTTGACTGAGGGCCCCTGGGGGGGAGGGGTAGCCTTGAGTGGCCTCACTGGCCTGAAGGCCCTGGAAAATGACCGAGGGGGGTAACCCTTGAGTGGCCTGAGGGCCCTGGGCAAATGACCAGGGGGGGAGGGGTGGCCTCACTGGCCTGAGTACATACCTCCCAACTCTTACCCCTGGCAATTTGCGCAGAGGTAGAGCTTGGCAGGACAGCAGAATGGTAGAGGAGGTAGTGGTGGCGGCGGGTTGAGGGGGTGGGAGGGGCGGGGTTGAGGGGGTTTGAGGGGCGGGTTTGAGGGGGGTGGGAGGGGGCGGGTTTGAGGGGGGGTGGGAGGGGGCGGGTTTGAGGGGGGTGGGAGGCCGCGGGGTTGAGGGTGGGTGGGAGGGGGCGGGTTTGAGGGGGGTGGGAGGGGGGGGTTTGAGGGGGGGGGCCCATGATTCGGTTTCGCACCGGGGCCCCATGGATTGTGTGTACGCCACTGTGTGTTGGGTTTGCGCCAGACATAGCATTTTCTTTAATGGCCGAAAAGTTCAATTTTAGACCAGAGCACCTTCCTCCAAACATTTTGGGAATCTCTCACATGCCTTTTCGCAAACTCACAACGTGCCTTTTTGTTTTTAGCTGAAAGTAATGGCTTTCTTCTGGCCACTCTGCCATAAAGCCCAACTCTATGGAGTGTACGGCTTATTGTCGTCCTATGTACAGATACTCCAGTCTCTGCGTTGGAACTCTGCAGCTCCTCCAGGGTTACCTTAGGTCTCTGTGCTGCCTCTCTGATTAATGCCCTCATTGGCCGGTCCATGAGTTTTGGTGGACGGCCATCTCTTGGCAGGTTTGCTGTTGTGCCATGTTGTATAACCTAAACCTGACTTATACTTCTCAACAACATTGTCTCTTACTTGTTTGGAGAGTTCCTTGGTCTTCATAGCAGTGTTTGGTTAGTAATGCCTCTTGCTTAGGTGTTGCAGACTCTAGGACCTTTAAAAAAAAGGTGTGTATATGTAATGACAGATCATGTGACACTTAGATTGCACACAGGTGGACATTATTTCACTAATGATGTGACTTCTGAAGGTAATTGGTTGCACCACCTTTTTATGGGCTTCCTAACAAGGGGGAGAATACATACGCACATGCCAATGTTCTGTTTTCCATTTCTAAACAATAGTTTTATTTATATACTTTTCTCATCTCACTTCATCAACTTAGACTATTGTGTTCTGATCCATCGCATAAAATTCAGATTAATAAAACATTGAAATTAAGGCTATAATGTAACAAAATACGAAAAAGTCAAGGGGGGTGAATATTTTTGCACGGCACTGTACATGTCCTCTGCTCCATTGTGAGACCTACATATGTGTGACCATGAGAAAACTATTTATGACTAGCAATTAGCTTGTATGGAAGCTGAACTCTTACATGGCAGGCAAATGCAGCGAAGTTCCATGCCTTCATCCAAAATCAATTCAGTGGGCATTACTAGGTCTGGCCAGCTGCCAGTAAAATTGTCTCCTCATCCTGGTAATGTGGCACACTTCCATGCCTTCACTCAGATTTTATTCTTCTCTATTCATTCATACTTCTAGCCAGTTGTTTGTAAAAACTGTCTTTTCATTCTGAAAATGTGCTGCACTTCCACAACTTCACTCAAATTTGAGTGACCACTCTCCATCTGCCACTGCTACAAGTAGCAGAAGCAGCAGCAACCAGTTCCGTTTGCAAGTTTTTTCCACTCACAGGACACCTGAGGTACATGAGCAAATGGACATGCACCATTTGAACAAATTGGTTCAGTCATACCTGGACTCTGTCCTATATCCAGCACATATCATGTTCCCTGACTCTACAGACTTCAAAAGCGTCAGCCTCTCTGGTGGCCGGGACCATAGGAGCGCATATAAGCCTGTGCTTTATCCTATAGTGTGCAAGCACAGCCACTGCTGATGGATTACAGGGCGATCGTAACCATGAAAACAAGCAGTGTATAATGTGATGGAAACATGAATCCAGCCAGCAAAGGAAGCAATGTGGATAATAACAATATATTAGTAAGTGGCTTGTATTAACTTTCTCTACATGATAAATCCGACTTACTGAGATGAGACAACCTCTTTAAGACCATGTTCCCTTGATCATGGGGGTCCCAGCCCTCAGACCCCCACCAATCAGACACTTATCACCTCTCGTGTCATAGCTGTTTCACCTTTTCACATTCCCTATACTTTAAGGTTTTCTTTGGGTGTAAATAAAAAAATTTTTAAATAAAAATTAAAAATCTGGCCCAAAATTTGTCTCAAACTAAAATAAAAAAGCTAGCCTGTTAAAGGACCTGTGTCCACTGTTCTAGTTATCCTTTATCCACAGGATCGGGGATAACTAAGTGATCTGTGGTGGTCTGAATGCTGGAGCCCCCACTGATCCCCCTTCTTGATTGAGTGGCAGGTCGAGCATATGCCCTGCCTCTCCATCCATTCTTATGGGGTCTCTGGAGATGGCGGAGTACAGCGCTGGCTAATTCCAGTGGTCCCAAAGAGAATGAATGGAGCAGCAGGGCGTATGTGTGGCCTGCCACACCATCAAAAAGGGGGAATAGGACCCGTTCCTGGGATCAGTGGGGGTTGCAGAATCGGACCCCACTAATCATATAGTTATACCTTATGGTGAGGAGAGGATAACTTGAAAACCTGCACAACCCCTTTAAATCCTCCACCACTAGTATCTCTTTACATGGCAGCAGTGATGCCTGTAAATACGAAATATCATCTCTGCCACCATGTAAGTCCAACCCTCTTTGTAGGTTACAAGCTTTAACAAAACCCAAGCAAAGTGCTAGAGGAGCAACGTGAGCAAAGGGCACAAACAGAGGGTCATAACTGAAGCAGAGACATTAGGGTCACCTGAGGCAGGGTAATAGTGGGGATCCTGAAGCAGAGATAACTGGAGAAGAGGCACTATTAGTGGTGCATTTAGAGTGGGGGCATCTGGAGCTGGGGCACTTATGGGGGTGCACCTAAAGCAGAGGCATTGGGGGGACTTAGGACAGAGTCCCCCCAATGCCACTCTAAACTCTGCAGAAAGCAGCACACATACACAGATCTAAGTCTACTATAAACAGATCCCCTATTTCCCCCTTACAGTCACCTACAGCTCGCTACTGTCACACACCTGAGAAATCAGCCCAGCACCGCAGAGGAGTTCTTCTCTCCAGCAGCCACAGTTTCCTGACAGCAGAGAGGGCAGGAGGAGGCAGACACCTTCTCTCCTCCTTCACATCCAGCAGCCCAAGAAGTCTAGAAGATACTGCGGGGCCTTCTGTACAATGTACACCAGTAGAAGGCTGCATAACTGTGCAATACTACCACCAGGTGGCTACAACAATTATCTCTCCTGAGAAAGGAGAAATAATTACTCCCCCATCTTATCTCGGGCGCAGGAGACTGGGTAGCCCACCGAGGAATCCCCCGCCTCCCCGGTGGGCCAGTCCGAGCCTGCTCCTAACTGCCTCGTCATAGGTCTGCTTAGAGAAGATAACAGCTTGAATTCAAATCTTAAATCAAGCAATATTACTCAAAATATGTGCAGAAAAGTTCCATTTATTTTTTATAAGGATGACTTCCCATTAGAGCTACAGTACCATCAGCATTTACTCTTGCAATTATTGAATTTCATTTCATTCTTTATGAATTTCTACTGTGCAATATGATTTATTTATCTGCAAGTCCTAGGCTTTCGCATTGCACTCTATCCAGAGCCTCTTAAGTAATGTGGACTCAAATGTTAATTCCAATATCAACAGAAATTGTGTTCAGTAATGCATGCTATAACCCCGAACCAAACAAGGTCAGAATCTCAGCTCCCCTCAAGCATCCAGCATGTTTTAGGCTTGCCGTTTATAACACTATGCAAATGCTTTTTCTGGATTATTCTGCTAAATGACTGCTTAGCTCTGTCTTTATGACAATAATAAATACCAAAGTCCTCATTAAGGTACAAATTACATTGACAGATTTTAGTTCTCTATCCAACATCAACCCCTTAACCCCTTAGTGATCAGCCTGTTTTGGGCCTTACTGACCAAGCGTTTTTCTTCCTTTTTTCATCGTCGCATTCCAAGAGCTATAACTTTTTAATTTTTCCGTCTATTGAGCTTTACGAGGGCTTGTTTTTTGCGGGACAAGTTGTATTTTTTAATGACGCCATTTTGGGGTACAGATTTCTGATTAACTTTTATATACTCTTTCTGGGAGGGAGATGGGAAAAACAACAATACTACCATTGCGTTTTTAAGTTGTAAATTTTACGGCGTTCATTTTTTGGTATAAATAACATAATATCTTTATTCTCTGGGTCAGTATGATTACAGTGATACCAAATACATATAGTCTTTTTACGCTTTACTACTTTTTTTGCAATAAAACCCCTTTTTTTTTTAAAGAAAAAAATGTTTTTGCATTGCCACTTCCCAAGACCCATAACTTTTTTATTTTTCTTTATATGGAGCTGTGTGAGGACTGGATTTTTGGGGGACGACTTGTATTTTTCATTGGTATCATTTTGGAGTAAATGGCGCTTTTTGATCGCTTGTTATTAAGTTTTTTCGGTGGCAACTGAGAATTAATTAGCAATTCTGTTTTTTTTTTTTTTACGGTGTTCACCGTAGGGGATATTTTACGTGATATTTATGTAGTCTGGATTGTTACGGACGCGACAATATCAAACATATGGGTAAGATTTTTTTTTGCAATTTTTTTCATTAAAAAGCGTATTTTCAATGGAAAAAAGCGTATTTTTTTAATGGGATTTTTTTATTGAATAAATGAGGGTTTTTTTTACTTTTTTTTACCACCTAATAGTCCTACAAGGGGATTATAACAGACAGCTTTTTGGTTGCTTGTAAAATGCAATGCATTATCCCTATAGTGCATTGCATTTTAATGGTAATGCTATTCTGTCATTGACCACTAGGCTGCGCAGCCACATTTTTCAAACTTAACACGTCATTTTATATGTTAATATCTGTGGAATGCTTTTAATTAACCCAGCAATTCAAATGTTTTTTCATGACATATTGTCCGACATTTACAAATGTCTGTACATCCAGACATTTGTGTAAAGTTGGTGCAATTGAAGCATCTTAGTGCAATTTGATGCCTCTAGGTTTTGAGAAATCCACTGCAAAGCGTTGTGGCTTATTAGGAAAGGGCATGGCTTAATATGCGACATTTAGGCCTCATCCACATTTCCATGTCAGTGACACATCTGTGAAAAAAAGCGTACATGTTTTATCCGTGAAGATGTCCGTAAGGGATCCGTGGTTGGTCCATGTCTTATCTGTAATTCACTGACGTTGCTCAGCGGAAAATTAATTTCCAAAGAATCTCCTATCAGTCTTCAGTGAAAAACAGACACACCACGGATGCCAATCGTGGTGTGTACTTGATTTTCATGGACTCATGGACCCATAGACTTGGTCCGCATCATGGATCAAAATAGTGCATGTCCCCGTCAGTAAAAAAATACTGAAATGTGAACAGACACATTTAAATCAATGGGTATGTGTGCTGTCCGTAGAAAATGCGGACAGCACGCATCAGTGAAAAACGGAAATGTGGACGAGGCCTTAGTGCCAAAATTGCAGCACAATTCTGCTAAAAAAATTTAGTTTTAAGTAAGTTAGCCATTAGTTGGAATAAAGTCAGGGAAAAATTTCGAGGCTGCACCACATTTATCATTCAGCTTGATCCACTGTCGAAGACAGACAGCTTGTCTAAGGGGATAATATACCAACATATGACCTTTTTCTCTCCTTTTTTGGAGTGCCTTTCATGGGTTGCACTTGTTCTTTCAGAGACAAATTTATTAAATGAAACATGTCATTTCTTAAATGTCACACTACATATCTAAAGTCTAATCATATCTATTAGAAATCTTCCGTCAGTTTGTATGCCACCAGGGGACTGGAGTACTCTTGCAACTTTTTGTGACCTTTTTACATTTATCAGAGTTTTTACAGTATGTCAGAAGTCTGATGTAAATACTAGAGATGAGTGAAGAAGTGAAAACTTCGATTTGGCTGCTTCACCGAATTTTACAAAAAAAATTGCTTTGTCACAAAGTGCATTTCTTTGTAAGTAGTGGGTGTATAATTGCGGCATCTGATAGTAAAAACACAGTGTAAAATTAACAGAGCAATAAATTAAATAATACTTACCTCCTTCATTTGCTCGCAAGAGACAGGCAGCCGCCATCTTGATTAAAGATCTGGCACAAAATCTCACACGGCCCGAGATGACGTCATCATCATTTAATTTTTTTTTATATTTTTTATTAATTTTTTTATCTTTATCTGTACAGACTGGCCAATCAGAGCTATCGCTGACAAGGGACCACTTTCCAGCAGCATCCGTGTCGGGGAGAATGGAGACTCCGGGGCTGTGAAGATGCACTTAATTTATGGCATGGCATGCATCTTGTCATAAATGAAACACATCCTCCGTTGGCACAGGGGATATCAAGACCAGCATACAGATTGGTCTTGATAAATGTTCCCACTGTATATGAACACAACATGCATTGTAACCACTATCCCCAAAAGTCAGAACTTCTCCAATACGTTTCTCAATAACCAGTGGCTATATGGTCTTAGACGCCCTACAAGACAAAAAGGATTAGCCAGATTCTTGAGAAGACTGAAGACTTATTATTCCATATACTTACTCGGTAAATATATTTATTTCTGAAGCCAGGAAGTATATTGTAATGTAATGTAAAATATTATTACTGTATTGCATAAATAGGATTTTCCATTTCAGGATATCCAAAGAATACGTCGTAGATGTCTTATAAGTGTGGGTTCAAATCTCTGGGACAGCAACCTACCAAGGGAATGGGCTCCCATTCTGCAAGCCATGAAATTAATAGGAGGAGGTGGTGAGGTGGACATGCATTCACACAGCTCTCTGCATTGAAGTATAGCAGAGCTATGGTACCAGCCGTTCAGGGGCGTAGCTAAAGGGAAAGCGGCTGCTTTGGGGCCCGAACTCAGAAGGGGCCCACCCAGGAGGAGGACTAAAAGATTTTATTATCAGTGCCCCCTCAACAGTATTATACAATGACATTATATACATTGACACTGTAGGAAACTGATGGAGCGTTCGCAAGAGAGGCAGGAGTTGTGAAAAAGTAACAGGCAGGGGACTTTCAAAAATTCGCCGTGGGGCCCAGTCATTTCTAATTATGCCACTGCAAACGTTAACTGACTTTTTTCATGACTGAATGTTTGTAACAGATTTTTGAAAGAGTCCTAAACTAGTGAATATCACATCCATTATGATTCCACTGAAAACAAAGCATCTTATTTTGAGTGATATTTCCAGAAATCAATGGTAAATCATCAACGCTGGTTTTAGTAAGATCCAGCGACAACGTAGCTAAAGGGATTACAGTTCATGTTGCAATCATAACAATGCTTAAATATCACTGAGCTTCACCTGTCATCTATTCTAAGGCTTTCGTTTGGAGTTCTTAAGTAGAATTGAAATTCACCTCATCTGACACTGCAGCAATAGTAAAAATGCCAAGAAGTCCATTCTCTATACCGTCATCCCGAGTAAATGCAATGCAAACAACTAATAACGAAAGGCAATTTAAAACATTGAACAGAAAAGCTTAGAAGATTTTAGGCCTCATGCACACAACCATAATTTTGGTCCGCATGCGATTTGCATGCAGACCCATTCAATTCTTTAGGTCTGTAAAAAATGCACACAGATGTCATTTGTGTTCTGTCTGCATCAATGTGTCCATTCTGCAAATTAAAGAACATATCCTATTCTTGTCCGTTTTGCAGACAATAATAGCCAGTTCTAGTTGAGAAATGTAGCATGCAAATAGCTGGTATCCATATTTTGCAGATCTGCGGTTTGTGCGAACGCAAAACGGATACATTCGTGTGCATGAGACCTGACCCTTGAAAATAATATTTTTTGGATCGGTTAAAAAATATGTAGAGCTTTACAAGATACATTAGCGATTTAATTTTGCTCTGCCTTTTAATGGCCAGAGAGTATAATATGTGTGCCTAAGGGTAGCTTCTACTACCTGACTACAAACAAGGCTGTTTGTAGTCAGAAATCCACAAGACTCTGTTCACCAGCAGAAAGTACACCCAGGAAAGTAGGGAATACTGGTTTGGTAACGCAGCAATACTCATGAGATGGCTTGGCATACCTTTTTTCGACTATATACATACACATTCAACTCTGCAGAACATGCAATTTTATTTCAAAGCAGAAATGAGCACGTGGCCTTTGGCAGTGGCCTAAGGGTACGGCTACACTGCGACACTGGTCACTGGTCAGCTGTCGCGCACAGGATCGCGGTGTAGCAGTGATCCCATATAAATTAATGGGATCTCATTGCGACTTGCATGTTTGCTACAACCCCAATATGTGAGCCGTACAAAATCTAGCAGTGTCTGTATTTTTTGCTGCTCGGGTGTCGGGGTCACAGCAAACATACATCCAGAACATAGGATCTGGCAACTTGAAATTTAATATGGCCAGTCCTTATTTCCACCAACAGTGGACAGTTGGGAGTTCCCATACACTTTATTTCATTGGCCAATCCTACTGAAATCAACAAGTTTGGGTGACTTTTATCTAATGTGCATGGCCAGGCTTACAAAATATCATCCCAATAAATGTATATTAGATGCAGCCATAAATGTTGTAGCTAACTGGCGTCTGTGTCTTGTATGTTCACATCTTTTACGGATTCATGCAAAAAATTGTTTAACTATAATTAAACTTTAATGTTATTTTTCAGCCCCAACAGCAACATGCACCACCTTCATTAATCTGACTGCATCAGGCATTACCAAGCTGATTTCTTACTAACTGCTGTTGCTAAGCGTTATATAGCTGAATAGGACAAGCATTAAACGGAGGCATTAGTCTGCCTGTAAGTAATTTACATTTAGAATAAACATTTTGATAACTGTGTTAACCTTTGGTGTCAGAAATGGTTGCAGTTATATAGTTATGTATGTTGTATATATATCGGAATAAATGATTAAGGCTTGCCAAAGAAATGATCAATTAAGCCAGCTATGACCTTGGCAATACGGTTTTAATATATGTGCAAGTAAAAATAATTGCAAAAGATAAAATGTAATGCATTGAGTAATACGTTACAAATCAAAGATCTGACAAATCCTGTGCACCTATATATCACTATCCAAAATATATGAGGAAATAGTCTTCAAAGTGGGAATGTCAGCAATATATAACTTCTGAGAAAGGACAAAAATAAATGAGGTGAGACATTTACAATTAATATGGGCAGCACTGGAGGCTCCTAGAGTTTGGCACTGTCCTCCAAGATAAAGTACAAAATCCAAAGAGACAAGTACAAAGTACAATATATTTCTGAAAAATAGTTACCATAAGTTTTAGGAAGAATAAATACTTAAAAGGAACAGATCTGTTAAAGAAAAAAGACCAGAGACAATCCCTCCAGACCTGCAAATGCCTGTTTATCTGAGGGAGTTTGTGTCAAATCTGAATTATTATTTTTCTGGTAGTAGTCCATTCCTGATGATCCTCTCTGTTTGGGGATGAATGATCCCTACTGTTTACACAGGGATATGTGCTGATGGAAAATAATTTTAGGTGCCACATGAAAGAAGCAATCACCACTGTTTGCTCTTTCGTCTGGTAATCAGAGGTACCTATCCATGTGCCGGGGATTGTGAAAAAGTATTTGCATGAACGTTCATCCGTCTAATTGTCCCGATCTTCGGACTATGTTAATGGGCCCTTATTTGAATTGGCCCATTTGGTTTACTAAAATCAGTATTGAACACCTCTAGCACGAGCTGAGAGTCCGCCCAATACACTACATGAGCTTGGGAGTCCTCATATACATGAGCCCCATCCACTGGCAGGGTAGGGGTGGCGATTGCCAGGAGCTCATGAGGAATCTAGAATTTGTGCTCTGTCCTGAGCAGACTCCAGTGAGCTCCTTGATACTGATTTTAGCAAAACTATTGGGTCAATTTAAGTTAGTGACCCTGCGTTATGCTGCCCTCAGAATAGGCCACACAATACTGGTGACAAATACTCTTTAGTGAATGCAGAGAAGTATAGTTATTTATGATTGTGGAAGGTCCTGGTAGGGCAGTAACTAGATATTTCCTGTCTGCAACAGTGGAACCCATAGCCTGGAAGGAAAGTGCCTAAAAACCAACAAAATTACATGAATGATTATCTGTTCAACAGCTATCATACTGAAATGACGGGTTTTCCCACTGAGCTGGTTTGGTTATAGGGATATCATACAAGTACTGTACATATCATACATTTTTAAGTATTAACAGAGGTCCATTTATTTGGGCACAAATGTGCCCACCCTTTTTATGAACCGTGTTAAAGGTCTTCTGTCACCCCCCATTTAGCAATTTTCAGTAGCGGACATTAGCTATTTGCTAATGTCAGCTGAGTCCATACATATCACTCTTACCTTTCTCTGTGCTGTAATTTCTGTAAAAATCGTACTTTTATATTATGCAAATTACTTCACTACCAGCAACTTGGGCGGCTACTTGCTGGTAGCCGCCACATCCTCAGACTGTAAACACGCCCCCTCTCCACTTGATAGACAGCGAGCGCTCTCCTCCTCCTGCTGGCCCTGTCTGCCCATGAAATCCCACACCGGCGCAGGTGTTCTGAGTGAAGGACGCAAGCTTGCCAGCTCCTTCCTCAGTGTGCCTGCGCCGATGACGTCAGACTACACCCGATGCTGCAGTCTTCTTTTCCGGGTATAGTCTGACGTCATCGGCGCAGGCGCACTGAGAAAGGAGCTGGCAAGCTGTAAGTTTAGTGTGTGTTGCCTATTTTTACAACATAGGATGACATTGCGCCTATCAAAATGGATGACCTGGCTGGTGCAGGTTTGCCAAAGAAAGAGACACTCTCTGTTAGTCACTCTATACTCTATGCCAATACTGTGGGTCCCCTTTTATGGCCAATATAAATGTAATAATAACAGGTCATATGGAACTAGGATATCTTATTGAGATAACATGTTCAACTGCAGTCGGCGAGATTTACCAGATGTGCGAAAAACTGGCGTACATGCTTCGTACCACATTTATCAAGTGTTTACACTCTATTTGGACAAGGCTTAGCTGAAAAGGGCATGGCCTACTTAAAAGGTTCATAGTTTAAAGGGATTGGCCAATTACCAATGTAATTTGCCAAAATGTCATATATAGTCAGGTACACTCCATACAAGCATACAGGACTCTATGCTGTCCCTTAGCTGCCCTAATTAAGACCATTGGCTGCCTATATGCAGTGAAGTAAGGATACTCACTTCTTCATCCATTGGCTGCAAGGTGGCAGTGACTGCTTCCTCTGGCTATTCTTGGGTACCAGTCTGCGCAAGTGCTGAATGGCTAATGGATGGAGAAATGGCATCAGAATTCCCTGTATCTGCACATGTGCCAGACACGTTCATTTGCCATTCAGGGCCAAGTAGCCTGGAACAGCCAGGGGAAGCGGTCACCACCATCTTGCAGCCCATGAATAAGGAAAATGACAGTTGAATATATTTACTTCACTGACTGTAGGGTAGCCAGGGTCTTCCATTAGGACAGCTAGGAGCAGTATAGAGTCAAGCATGATCGTATGGTGATGTCCGGGGAGATAAGGATTGGGGTGAATATTTTTACCTAATCCTGTGGTTCTCTCATGAGATAAGCTGCCACCAGAAGTGTTTGGCAATGGCTTTCTCCTGCCCCTCCCCCCCTTCCTCATAGAAAAGAAGAAAAGACATACATGCTCAGCTTTATGTGTATGGGGGAGCCAGGAGAAATGGCTGTCAGCTATTGACTGTGTATGACCAGCTTAGATTCACACTGTGTAAATCTTAGTATATCCACCCAATTATGATTCAACACTAGAAGTGCTCGAATGATGCATTTTCTTTATATTAAAATACAGTGAATTATTTATTTCTATTGCATTTTTAAATATTGCAATGTCCTTCTGCATATCTCTTATGGCTACTGTCCAGTAATCTCTACCTGAGTCTTGCCAACATAGGATGAATCATTTTCTTTCATCTCATTATTGCTCACCCATCACACGCTGTATAAGTAATTAGCCAATGTTGCTGTGAATCAATACAACTGCTATAATTTGTCTTTTTTGTCCTTTTATTGCAAACAGTTTGCACATATTATGCAAGCTGAAATGTTTGTAAAGATTCAGCAACTTTGATTTCTTAAAGCAACAGTTCTAGGAAAATATTCCTACAACAGCTTCTATTAACCCCTCCCTGCCCTGAACCTAGTACACGGCAGCGAGAAGGTAGTTCCAGCAAGCCATCATACTATAATAAAGCTGTGTCCTACAGTTAGCCAGGATCAGAACTAATTCCAAGCTCAGTTGTTCAAGGGGTAAAAAGAAGAATGGGTTCCTCTCTCCCCCCATTACCCCCCATCACAACATGATACAGGGTGCCAAGGGGATTCCATACCAGCCAGGAGCCTAAAAGAGTCTTCCAGGCATGCCAAAGGACGGGCTTAATAGGCATCCAAGTTTACTGCACTGTCACTAACATTCCCACAAAGAAGTATTCCAGAGCATTATATGGATCACATATTCAAGTTCTCTAAAAGTGCTTTAGTAAGAAACTGTATTTTTGCCTACAAAGGCCTTTATATGGTAAGAAAATAAAAAAACACTTAATTAGTATTGCCTCATTCCTTACCCATACAATAAAATTAGCACATAAATTATCCCATACAGTAAGCAAGATAAATAAAATGTATTAATACCATAAAACACAATAAAAATGATCAAAAAGTCATATGTACTGCAAAATGATACCACTGAAAACTACATATTAATCCATAAAAACCCTCAAAGAGCATCCAGGATGGAACAGGGAAAATGTTTTCGAAATTTTAAATTATACTTACCCATACAATCGACATAAGAAATATGGCAAAATTGTGTATTTTCACACCACACCCCCCAAAAAATTTATAACAGTTATACAATACATTTATACAAGTATGTACCCGAAAATTTGAGCCCTTATATGGCTTTGTTAATGGAAAAATAAAAAAGTTATGGCTTTTAAAATGTGGAAATGTAAATAAATTAAATCACCATGTCCTGAAGTCCAAGATAAGCCATGTCCTTAAGAGGTTAAAACCTCACCATGGTATCACACCTAAAATCCCCTTCACTTACTTCATTGGCCAAAACATTCAAAAATGTGATGAGTGAAAGCCCACATATGGGCATTTTCTTTTTCAGTTCCTAAATTCCTCCAGTGACCTGAACTGGAGGTATTTTATATACAGGTGAAACTTGAAAAATTAGAATATTGTGCAAAAGTCCATTTATTTCATTAATGCAAATTAAAAGGAATTGCATTAATACAACTTAAAATTAGAATATTGTGAAAAGGTTCAATATTCTAAGCTGTAAGTGTCACACTCTAGTCAGCTAATTAAACCATACCCCCTGAGCAAAGGGTACCTCAAAATTATAACAAATAAAGGCTTGAAATATCTCGCATTGCATGTAATGAGTCTATCTCATATATTAGTTTCACCTTTTAAGTTGCATTACTGAAATAAATGAACTTTGCACGATATTCTAATTTTTCTAATTTCGCCTGTATTTCATGAAAGGACATTAATACTTGTGCAGATACAGTTGTGTTCAAAATTATTCAACCCCCAATGCTGTAATGGGTTTTAGGGAATTTAGTGTACATTTGTAAGGGGGGGTATGGTTTAATTAGCTGACTAGAGTGTGACACTTACAGCTTATGCCCCTCAGCGAATACCTTGGGGTGTCTTCTTTCCAAAATGGGGTCACATGTGGGGTATTTATACTGCCCTGGCATTTTAGGGGCCCTAAAGCGTGAGAAGAAAAATGTGTAAAAATGCCCTCCTAAAAGTTACTCATTGGAATTTGGGCCCCTTTGCGCATCTTGGCTGCAAAAAAGTGTCACACATGTGGTATCGCCGTACTCAGGAGAAGTAGGGCAATGTGTTTTGGGGTGTATTTTTACATATACCCATGCTGGGTGAGAGAAATATCTCTGTAAATTGCCAACTTTGAATGAAAAAATTTAAAAAGTTGTCATTTACAGAGATATTTCTCACACGCAGCATGGGTATATATAAAAATACACCCCAAAACACATTGCCCTACTTCTCCTGAGTTCGGCGATACCACATGTGTGACACTTTTTGCAGCCAAGATGCTAAAGGGGCCCTAAAACCAATGAGTACCTTTAGGATTTCACAGGCCATTTTTACGTATTTGGATTCTCACGCTTTAGGACCCCTAAATGCCAGGGCAGTATAAATACCACATGTGACCCCATTTTGAAAGAAGACACCCCAAGGTATTCTGTGAGGGCATGGCGAGTTCACATAAAAAAAATTTTTGACACAAGTTAGCGGAAATTGATATATATATATATATATATTTTTTTTTACAAAGTCTCATATTCCACTAACTTGTGACAAAAATAAAATTTTACATGAACTCCCATACCCCTCACGGAATACCTTGGGGTGTCTTCTTTTAAAATGGGGTCACATGTGGGGTATTTATACTGCCCTGGCATTTTAGGGGTCTCCGCAATCATTACACGTATGGCCAGCATTAGGAGTTTCTGCGATTCTCCGTATATTGAGCACACGGGTAATGAGATTTTTTTTTTTCCGTTCAGCCTCTGCGCTGAAAAAAATAAAATAAATGAACGGCACAGATTTCTTTATTCGCATCGATCAATGTGGATGAAAAAATCTCTGCCAAAATCAGTGACTGCGGTGCGGTGGGCTGGGCGCTAGCTACCTAACAAGTAGCTAACTAACTGACGGTGATAACGGGACCCTTATGCCCCATTCACACGTCCGAAATTTTGTTTGCGGAACGGAATTGCGGACCCATTCATTTCTATGGGGACAGACTTTGTCCCGCTCGGATCCGGAATTACGGATCCGCGCTTCCGGGTCTGCACTTCCGTTCCACAAAAATATAGAACATGTCCTATTCTTGTCCGCAATTGCGGACAAGAAAAAGCATTTTCTATATAGTTCTGTGCGGATCTGCAAAATGCGGAAAGAGCATTGCCGGTGTCCGTATTTTGCGGATCCGCAGATCCATGGATCCGCAGATACATGGATCCGCAGATCCATGGATCCGCAAAACACATACGGACGTCTGAATGAGCCTGTAGGGGAGTGATTAGTGACAGGGGGGGGTGACAGGGGGTGATCAGGGGGGGGTGACATGGGTGATCAGGGGTTAATAAAGGGTTTAAAAAACAGCGTCTGATATGCGATTTAAATGCGTTTTTTTCCGCATCTACAGCCTGCCAGCGCATGATCAGCGCTGGCAGGCTGTAGTTTCAGTTGTCCCGGCTCCGATCACATGAACGCGCGCGCACGACGCGCGCGCATTCATGTGAAATCTCAGGTCTCACGAGATGACGCCGATAGGCGTGACTGAGACCTGAGAGAGCCGCCGCGCTGACGCCCATCTGCGTTAGCGTGGCGGCAAGAGGTTAAAGACGACCACTCTTAAGAACAGAGGTTCATTCAAGTGTTTTCGATCAGGTATTGAAAACCCCTGTAGATGTCAAGGAGCAGCATTTAAGCATAATAAGCACCAATTAGGCAGATTTAAAATGACTGTGATACTCAGCTCCTTCTAGACATTTACTGGTGTGTTTACCAACATGGTGAAGTCAAGAGAATGGTCCAGGAAGACAAGAGAAGAGGTGATTTCTCTTCATAGGAAGGGCAATGGCTATAGGAAGATTGCAAAGATGTTAAACATACCAAGAGACACCATAGGAAGCATCATTCGCAAATTCAAGGCAAAGGGCACTGTTGAAACGCTACCTGGTCGTGGCAGAAAGAAGATGCTGACTTCGACTGCTGTGCGCTACCTGAAGCGCAAAGTGGAGAAAAGTCCCCGTGTGACTGCTGAGGAACTGAAAAAAGATTTGTCAGATGCGGGTACTGAAGTTTCAGCTCAGACAATAGGGTGCACACTGCGTAATGAAGGCCTCCATTCCCTTGCTGTCTCCAAAGAATAAGAAGAGTCGACTGCAGTATGCCAAAAGTCATGTGGACAAACCACAAAAGTTGTGGGATAGTGTTCTGTGGACTAATGAAACAAAATTAGAACTGTTTGGGCCCATGGATCTACGCTATGTTTGGAGGAGGAAGAACAAGGCCTATGAAGAAAAGAACACCTTGCCTACTGTGAAGCATGGCGGGGGGTCAATCATGCTTTGGGGCTGTTTTGCTTCTACAGGTACAGGGAAGCTTCAGCATGTGCAAGGTACCATGAATTCTCTTCAGTACCAGGAGATATTGGATGAAAATGTGATGCAGTCCGTCACAAACCTGAGGCTTGGGAGACGTTGGACCTTTCAACAGGATAATGATCCCAAGCATACCTCCAAGTCCACTAGAGCATGGTTGCAGATTAAAGGCTGGAACATTTTGAAGTGGCCATCGCAGTCACCAGACTTAAATCCGATTGAGAACCTCTGGTGGGACTTAAAGAAAGCAGTTGCAGCAGCAAGCCTAAGAATGTGACTGAACTGGAGGCTTTTGCCCATGAAGAATGGGCAAAGATACCCGTAGATCGCTGCAAGACACTTGTGTCAAGCTATGCTTCACGTTTAAAAGCTGTTATAACTGGAAAAGGATGTTGTACTAAGTACTAAGATTGAATGTCACTTGGGGGTTGAATAAAACTGATAATGATGTGAGCACAGAAAAGACATTTGTGGTTATTTCATTATAAATGTTATGTTATATTTGTCTGACTTACAAGTGCCTCTCTGATTTTATTGTAAACAAGATGACTGAAATGATCAAAATCAATGTCAAACTGGCCAAAACACTCAATTTCAGTGGGGGTTGAATAATTTTGAACACAACTGTAGCTGGGTGTGGCCAGTGCAACAAGGTCCATGTAACATCTGCATTTATGACCGCAGATCTACTGTTCAGTACTTGCAGCACCATTTCAGTTCTGTGTTTTACGGACCATTTGAATAAGTACTAACTCTTTAACGGCTCAGGACTCAATGTGCAATCAGTCTCTCACACCTATGTGTCATTTATAATATCGGTGCTTTCGTAGCAAGGGGGCATTTGTGCATCTTCATGCACTAGGCCTGGATACAGCTGCTACCACTGCACCTTGTATATCCCATGCACATCTCTACTTGAAGCCAGGAACCTATTTCCCATAGCCTAGTTTGTTCATTTTGCATCTATCCTCTAGGTTCATAGTGAAGATGTACATTCGCATTGGTAATTACTCATGACGTATGTAAGTGTCACATTGATAGAGAGAAACCTAAAAGGGTAGCCCCACGAAAAATACTAACCAGCACCTGGATCTGAATACTTTTGTAATTGTATCTAAAAAAAAAAAAAATTGAATTTGAAATTTAGCCTCGCCACTGAGTTATTCAATAAAATATATCTGTATAGCGCCACCTGCTGTTTGTTCTTTTTCTTATTTCTTTGTCGTGCTCACTGAGAAGGCCGCACATGCTCAGTTTCATCCTTCATCTGCCTCCTGAGCTGTGATAGGGAGAGCTGAGACACGCCCCCTGAGCTGTGATAGGGAGAGCTGACACACGCCCCCTTAGCTGTGATAGGGGGAGCTGAGACACGCCTCCTGAGCTGTGATAGGGAGAGCTGACACACGCCCCTTAGCTGTGATAGGGAGAGCTGAGACACGCCTCCTGAGCTGTGATAGGGAGAGCTGACACATGCCCCCTTAGCTGCAGTAGAAAAGACACTCCCCTGAGCTGCCAGCTTGATATAAATCTAGCAGAGCAATGAATGGGGAGATCTCTGGATCCATGTGAGGTACAGGGCTGGTTCTAGCTTTGTTAGAAAGAGGCTTTCATGTGCTATATGATATCTGATTATCATTCTGTACATTAGTCATGGGATAACCCCTTTAAGAGACAGAAGCCTCCAAATATATGATTAATGCTTTTCCATACAATGGCATCACTCATTTGACCTTATATTGGGTTTTAGATTATGTTTCATGCAGGGTAAACATTCTTCACTCTTTTGTCTGTTTGAGAATAATCACCCAGGACCATGTGTTTCTAGATAAATATAATTTGCAGCTTGGGGAATCATAAGCAGAATATTATTCTATTAGCAGTATAATAATGTGGCCACCTGAGCCCACTCTTATGAATTAAAAGATGACATTGTAGAAAATACAATTTGCTTCATAGCCCTTAAAGTCTTTGGAGAGCGCTCCTTTACTCCAAGTGGTGCCTTTCAGTTCTGGCCTATAGCTTTGTAATTTCTCTCTATAAAATCCATGTCCTGCTATCCTTCACATGCTTTCATTACCTACGGTGCTATTGTTCTGACCATTTAAAGGTTTGTCATTGTAAAGCTCAACTTGCAAAAGAAATGGAATTTCTATGAGAAAATTGATTTGGTTACTGTGCGTGCACATTTAGTCAGGGAGGTATACTACAGAAAAATCTCGAAGAAAAGTTGTTTAACATGATGGTATTTCTATGGGGTGCTGCCTTTAGAATTGCCAGAAATACATGTAATATATTTTTATGTTTGGGTCTAATAAGTCTTTGTGGCTGTGTATGTTTCACGGCTTGGCTCACATCATTGCTTCCTCTAGCAGAATCATATTGGGTTTACGAAATTACGGTGTATTCGCACACACGGGGGAATTATCATAGACCAGCATTTTATAATATCCCCTGCACTGCATGAGGATGCACCTAAATTTATGACAAGGCACAGGCCTCGCCACAACTTAGGGGCATCCTCCGGAAGTCTACGTGCCTAAAGTGAAATATATGTCAGCTTGGAACTACTCAGGAAAGTCGCGATGGTGGCATAGAAACTGCTGGCCTCACCTACTCCCCAACCCTTACCATGCCCCTTCTCCTAAAAGTAGTGAAGGCGGGATAAAAAAGCAACTTGAAACTAGATTTAGGTACAATGGCTTGTGACTTTTTTTTTTTTTTACACTAGAAGACTGTCGCTGGGAGGTGATACATGATGTTTTAATATATGCAAATGAACCTCTAGGAGCATTAGGGGTGTTGCCGTTACACCTAGAGGCTCTGCTCTCTCTGCAACTGCACTTTGATTGACAGGACCAGTCAGAAAAACGTCATCACACCTGCCTGGCCCTGCCTGCCAATCAGAGTGAAGAGGGCTTGCAGAGAGAGCAGAGCCTCTAGGTGTAATGACAACGCCTCCTTTGCTCCTAGAGGCTCATTTGCATATAGTAAAACATCATTTTCTCAGTAATGCAGGCACATATGAACATGAGACCAACACAGATGCCTTCTGCTGCCAAGCGCACATGTAACAGGTCAGCCAGTGTCATAGGTACAAATCTGCTGACAGGTGCCCTGAAAAGGATTGTGCAGTCAATAAAAATGACAGCTATAAAACTGTTAAGATAATCGGGCGGCATTGCGTTGGATGTGGGTGCACGGTCAATGAGCGTCGCCCCAAACACTTCAAAGGAAACGAAAACCGGCACTCGTTTCCTTTGAAGCTATAAAACTGTAAGACATGGGGCTTATTCTTCCCTCACAATTTGGACCTCAGCCTCCTTTTCTGAGCAGCAATCACATGACATGAAGATTCGTGTTTTCAACACCATAGCAAGATATCTCGTCTCCGATTATGTGATCTAGATGGAGCATACTGGCATGCAGAAAATTTGAAGGAATAACTGGCATGTTCCATCTAAGAAAGTAGGGCAGCAGAGAGGGAAAGTCACATGATCGAGCAGACAAGACGTCTTGTCACAGCGTGGAAAACAGGAACCTTCATGTTGGATGACTGTATCTCAGAGAGGGAAGTCACAGCCCAAATTGAAAGGGGACAGTATTTAGTAACTCACATGTTTCATGAGAACAGTTTAAATATTTTATTATGATTATTATTATGGTCATTATTTTGATTGTAAAACCTCATTAAAGCTCCATCTAGTGGTAGCTATATGCAGCCAGTTTGTCATCTTTTAGATCTTTTTAAAACCTTAAAGTGGTTATTTTCCTTTACTGACGTGTGTGTTTTAGTCAATACTTGTACTTCCCATGAAATTACAATACTTGAGCATCTTTTGTTGGAACTCTGTGTTGTGCCATTCCTGTGTTAATCTGCCTGGAAATCTATGAATAAACTGACAACTGGGCGCTACCATGACACTTGTCAAAGGGGTCTCGGCAACCTCCTCCCTTCCATGCTACACTCGGCGATGATACTTATCTAGAATTGTGAATGTTTTTCTTTTTTGCTGAGCTACTGGAAGTTATGTGAAAACAACGAATTTCTTTCTTTGCGGTGACATTGAAAATTATGTACAAACACTTTTCGAAGATTAGAAAATAAAAAAGAATCAATTAAGAGACAAATTGGCTTGTGACCTGAATCTTTTTAAATATTTATATTGAGTTGAAGAACCCTTTCCGGCTGCACCGCATCCTTAATGGTGTGCTTCTCCAATATATCTCCACTTGTCAAAGGGGTGTGGCCCCACATATTTTGACACTGGCAGCACCGATTGGACAATGTCACAGTTTATAGAAAAAGATCCTCAACTGGCAAAATCCAGTTGTCAATGTATTGAAAAATTCACCTTCCCCAGGGGGATGCCTGGGCTTTAGCTTCTTGGCTTGCTAGCTAGTGAAGCTGTGCTATTCTGATTGTCTGCCTGTGTTCTGTAACTCTGTCTGTTTACGGACTCAGATTTTCTGCTGTCTGCCATGACCATAGCCTGCCTACCATATTTACCCACTGCTGTCTGCTTCCTATTTACTGACTACGAGTGCTGATGATCCCTTGGTCTTCCTCGGTCTGGGGCTCCATGCAAGATCTCACTTCGTGGGATAAGGATGATCCTGAGAAAGGTCAGGAATCAGCCGAGAACTACATGGGAGAACCTGGTTAATGACCTGATGAGAGCTGGGACAACAGTCTTAAAGATCACCATTAGTAACACACTATGCCTTCATGGATTAAAATCCTGCAGGGCACGCAAGGTCCCTCTGTTCACACCAGCACATGTCCAGGCCCATTTGAAGTTCGCCAATGACCATCTGGATGATCCAGAGGAGGAATGGGAGAAGGTCATATGGCCAGATGAGACCAAAGTAGAACTTTTTGGTATCAACTCCACTCGCCATGTTTGGAGGAAGAAGAAGAATGGGTACAACCCCAAGAACACCCTCCCAACTGTGAAGCATGGGGTGGAAACATAATACTTTGGAGGTGCTTTTCTGCAAAGTGGATAAACAGACTGCACCATATTGAAGGAGAATAGATGGGGCCATGTATCGTGAGATTTTGGCCAACAACCTCCTTCCCTCAGTAAGAGCATTGAAGATGGGTCATGGCTGGGTCTTCCAGCATGACAATGACTTGAAACACACGTAAGAAGCATTTCAAGGTCCTGGAGTGGCCTAGCCAGTCTCCAGACCTGAACCCTATTGAAAATCTTTGGCGGGAGCTGAAATTAAATGTAGCCAAGAGACAGCCCTGAAACCTGAAAGATCTGGAGAAGATCTGTATGGAGGAGTGGGCCAAAACCCCTGCAGCAGTGTGTACAATTTTGGTCAACAACTACAGGAAACGTCTGACCTCTGTAATTGCAAACAAAGGTTTCTGTACCAAATATTAAGTTCTGTTTTTCTATTATATCAAATACTTATCTCATGCAATAAAATGCAAATTAAGGATTTAAAAATCATACATTTCATACATACATTTCTGGATTTTTTTTTAGATTCTGTCTCTCACAGTTAAAGTGTACCTACATAAAAAATTACAGACTTCTCCATTCTTTGTAGGTGGGAAAACTTGTTCAGACCCTTTCACTTTTTTCACATTTTGTTAAAAAATAAAAACAAGTTTTCCCCATCAATCTGTCCTCAATACCCCATACTGAGAAAATGGAAAAATCATTTTAGAAGTATTCTCAAATTTATTACAAAAGACCCTTTGCTATGACACTTGAAAATAGGGGGCTTCCTATTTCTTACTATAACTTTTTGGTGCGTCTGCTTGACAGATTTCAAATGTAAATTATCTATATATGTTAATACATAAGCATCTGACAACCTATGTGTTAAACTATGACACTAAATATGTTACCTAGATTAACAATGACCTTTATAAGGGAATATATTTGCCTTTGCCACACTGTCACATTTAGCAATCTTGGATTTTGGAAAGGTTAATACTGAATATGAACTTTAAAATCCAGACTGTACGTAGAACAAAACTCTCATGCAAAGTCAGAGATCAGAAATTGGAACGCGTCTTTAAATTAGGCCCCTGACATTGGGCGAACTAGTTAATTGAGGCCATGATTGCTGACTGACAGGGCTGGGATAATTGTAATGCAAATGTGAAAAACTGGCATTAATACAATTTGTTCTCAAGTTCAAACCACCATTTTTGGCACTCAGTAGTTATGATAATTTAAAGATATTATTTTTAGACTACTGCTTGGTACATAGTGTAATGCAAAACTGGATTATTGAGCATCCTTTCCCTGAAAAATGTTCTGCTTATTCCAAATATCCACACAAGTGGGAAGAAGTGTTAAGGGGCATGCTAGCTGAGTATTGGCCAAAAACAATGTTCATTGCTGATCTTTGGCCCAAGTACAAGGCCGGCTGATTGGCTCCTGTCTCAACAGATTGAATATTTTGTTGGCAGCACATCACCTTATGTACACAGGGGATGTGCTGACAATAATAATGTAGGTGAATGGCTGCATAAAGAATTTGATCATTTATATGGCTGTTCATTTGGGCAGTTATCTGCCTGTGTGAAGATCCTTTACCCTGGGTTCACACCTGAGCATTTCTGAGACGCGCGTTTTACACGCATTTTTGTCGCGCGTATTACAGCGCGTTTTTGCAAATAGGAAACGCGCTTCATACGCGCGTTCGTGACTCTGGAGACCAATTGAAAAAGGCATATCTACACTTTAACGCGCGACGCGCGTTCCCATTGAAGTCTATGGGTGCAAACGCGCGACAAAACGCCCCAAAGAAGCTCAAGAACTTCTTTGAGCGTAGGGCGTTTTACAGCGCGTTCAAACGCGCTGTAAAACGCTCAGGTGAGAACCATGCCCATAGGGAAACATGAGTTTTCTCCTGTTGAGCGTTTTACAGCGCGTTCGAACGCGTTGTAAAACGCGCAAGTGTGAACTGAGGGTCATACCAGTGCCAATCAATGCTATATCGACGGGTGCAGAGCCAAATAGACTATATTTCATAAAACCAATCATGCCCAACCAGTGGACAGCACTTGCAGAAAAAAGTCACAAAATATTTCCACAGGCCAAACCATCACAAAGCCCTATTTTGCAACCTTTCAAAGCCAAAACTGAGTGCAGGTCCTGATAAATTCCACCCATTGACTATTCTTTCATGTATTTTATGTGGCCGCATGTTATTTTAAAGTCTATAATGATGTATGAAATGTACTATAGAAAGAGTTTAACATTGTGTTTTTTTGTTATTTTTTGCATTGCGACAGGGGTGCACTGCCAATGAGGCGAGGTGAGGGGATTGCCTCAGGCAGCACCAGGTAGGGACAAGGGGGGGGGGGGCCTTGGGCAATGAGTGCTTTCTTTGTGGAAGCGTTCATCTCTGCATATTCAACTGTATTGCTATATTAACCAGTATATTTTCTAGCACTTCATGTAATGTTTCCTAAGCATGCCTTTAACAGTAAGTCTGGAGGGAAGGGGTAAGGTTGGGAATTTGGCATGGCGGGGAGGGGGTGCAGGGAGTCATTTCAGTTTTCGCCTCAGACAGCAGAAAGGCTAGATGCATCCCTGCATTGCAAATGTGTATTTTATGAGTTTTTGAATGTAATTATTTTTTTTTTTACAAAACACAGTATGGTCTAGGTATGCCATTTATTTCTGGTAGTATTCCTAAAGGAGCTGAAAAACAACAAAAATTTCTGTTTAAGAAAAACACAAAAAAGTGAAAAATAAAAACCTGTGGAGGAGTTCAAATACATAAAATATGTCTATTCGAATCCCAAAGAAAGTTTTAAAATGACATTAATTGCATTAAAGTGCCCTAACCAGTTAAATAGATCAATGGGCTAAATACCAAGCTGATTCATTCTATGGGTCCTGAGGGTGGAAAGTATGTCCTCACATAAGGTATAAAATGAATGAGTGAATGAAGTTTCTTTTCAAAAAGTTGGTTTTATCCTCCAAAAATATGAGGCCTTTATACCTTATTTTTTCTGTCTTGTTACTGTTGTTGCCTTTATTGCTCAGGCCGTCATTTCATAAGTCTTCTTACGACTTTGGTGTAGATAGGACTGCAATGTGTAATAGTGCCATACTATTATAATAGTGTAATAGTGCCATACTTGAATATTATATACCGTATTTTCCGGCGTATAAGACAACCGGGCGTATAAGACGACCCCCACCTTTTCCATTTAAAATATAGGGTTTGGGCTATACTCGCCGTTTAAGACTACCCCTCTTCCAACACATGCCAATCCAACCCAGTATACAACAACCAGCCAATCACAGCAAGCGATGTACCTGTATTTTCTGTGCACTCTTCATACAAAGCCTGCTTGGATTGGCTGTGTCAGCTCTCCCTGCCTGCCCAGCCCTCCCTGTCTCCAAGACGATCTTCTCCAGTCCAGGGAACTGACCATGGCAGCCAGGGCTTCAGTAGCGTCCTGGCTGCCATGGTAACCGATCGGAGCCCATCTGTGTTTTACTGTATTTATTGCAAAAAACGATTTTACAGATATACAAATTCCCAGTACCGTTATCTTTGTGCCCAAGTGTCTGCCACCGTTTTGTGCCCAGCCGCGCCCCGAATCCTGGATACCAGCACTGCCCCTTTTTATTTATTCACTTCACTTCTGTTTGTTTATCTTCTGAAGCCGCTCGTAATCTCGCGCATGCGCAGTTAGTTGGAGCACTCGCGAGATTACGAGCGGCTTCAGAAGATAAAAACAGAAGTGCAGTGAATAAATTAAGAGAGGCGGCGCTGGGATCCAGGATTCAGGGCGGCTGGGCACAAACGGCAGAGACACTTGGGCACAAAGATACCAATACTGGTAATTTGTATATCTATAATATCGTCTTTTCACAAAAAAATAAACCACAGGCCCCTCCTCCACCCCTCTCTCATCATTGGTGGCAGCGGGCAGCAGAGGGGAGAGGGAGGGACTGCTTCCTTCTCCCCTGTGCTGCCTTATACCCGGCATATAAGACGACCCCCGACTTTTGAAAAGAATTTCTAGTGTTAGAAAGTCGTCTTATACGCCGGAAAATACGGTACATTTAAAGTAAGAGGAACAGACTCATTTTCTAGGCATATTATAGCCTTGGGTTTTCATATGGATGCTTATTTAAAATAACGGTTTCTATCCTAGAAACATCTACTGATATGCATATAGAAACGGAACAGTGTACTAATAAAGGTAATTACCCCAAAGACAAATATGATTCCTAAATACTCCCCTTTCCACTTGCCGTATACGATTTTATCCACAGCAAATGCTAGTATTTGTTGAGAATATTGCCCGCAGCCTCTCGTCTCTCCGCTATTATTCGGCATAATGGACCTATTGTGCACCGACCCTCACATTTACTTGTTACATAACAATAAAAGCCCCTTTAGGTTTTTCTGTTCTTATTGAGCTACTTTATATTCAAAATACGCTGTTGCTGCAATAGGATCGCTATTCATGTAAGCAGATTAATAAACAATGTTCTTTAATATCTTTCCATTGTTTCCTGCAATTTTCTTAAGCACTGGTGTAAGCACGCCAAACGTGTCTCTTTTCATGTAGTTGCTAGGATACAGGCAGTTATGATGTAGTAGCGTCCTAATATTGGCTTCAAGAAAGATGAAGCTGTGATCGCGTAACAGTTGCTCCAGGGTCAATTGACAGATGTAAGGACACAGAATGATCTGAGGAGGCAATGGGCTGTGGATACAATGGATACTCAATGCTTCTCTGACGTGCCACCTAGAAGATTACTGTCAGTAAAGGGTGATTTCTGGGAACAAAAATGATGATGCGAATGTTTGTGTGTTCATGGCAGCACGTGGAAGTTGCTCATATTACGTTGCAATGTATCGCATAGTATTGTGGATGGATATGTGCTGCTGTTTATAACTTTCCTATAGATCATATACCAAAACAGAGTGTAGCATTAATTAATTCTCAGTCTGCTGTACACTAATGTCTGTCACTATGATCCACTCTATTAAAACAGACACCAGGCATACTCCTGGTGGGGTTTATCATGGTCACTAAAACAAGACAATGGATATTACCAATGCAGAGAAATGATTACTTTTAGTTATACAGTATGTAAATAAGGAGCTTGGAGCACAGAGAGACTGGCCTAGCTCCTCCGAGCACCTCGTCAACGCCGCCTCTCCCTTTCCATGAGACTGACGGGGCCCGGCATCCTCACTGTTTAGATACCCGGCCTTGAAATGTCACGCCACATTTACATGTAACTAAAAGTAAGCATTTCTCTGCATTGGCCATACCAGGGGTCATTTTAGTCACCATGATCAACTCTAACAGGAAGTATGCCTTGTTTTGTAGGGTTGGTCATGGGGATAGATTCTTTTTAAAGAGAAACTTTTCTTATAACTAAAACGTCACACTGCAATTATTAGGGAGCACTTCACACCGAGTAATAAATGATTTCCAAATGTGTAAAAACAAGCTCAGGCTGCTACCTTAAAAGCCAACAGGAAAACTGCCTGGGGGAGAAAAAACTGTACATTTCCGAAACATGTAAAACAAAATTAATTGTAAAAATAGTGTACATAACTTGAGGGTACACAAAAGGTTAATTCATCTGTATCTGGTCCTTCAGCTACAGAATGTATGTGACCAAAGTTCTGCAGCACTGTTACCTTAGATTTAAAACCTGCAAACATACCATAAAGTCAAAATCTAAAACTACAGCCACAGGATGTACGGTTGTGTTCAAAATTATTCAACCCCCACTGAAATTGAGTATTTTGGCCAGTTTGACATTGATTTTGATCATTTCAGTTATCTTGTTTACAATTAAATCAAAGAGGCACTTGTAAGTCAGACAAATATAACATAACATTTATACTGAAATAACCACAAATGTCTTTTCTGTGCTCACATCATTATCAGTTTTATTCAACCCCCAAGTGACATTCAATCTTAGTACTTAGTACAACATCCTTTTCCAGTTATAACAGCTTTTAAACGTGAAGCATAGCTTGACACAAGTGTCTTGCAGCGATCTACGGGTATCTTCGCCCATTCTTCATGGGTAAAAGCCTCCAGTTCAGTCACATTCTTAGGCTTGCGCGCTGCAACTGCTTTCTTTAAGTCCCACCAGAGGTTCTCAATCGGATTTAAGTCTGGTGACTGCGATGGCCACTTCAAAATGGTCCAGCCTTTAATCTGCAACCATGCTCTAGTGGACTTGGAGGTATGCTTGGGATCATTGTCCTGTTGAAAGGTCCAACATCTCCCAAGCCTCAGGTTTGTGACGGACTGCATCACATTTTCATCCAATATCTCCTGGTACTGAAGAGAATTCATGGTACCTTGCACACGCTGATGCTTCCCTGTACCTGTAGAAGCAAAACAGTCCCAAAGCATGATTGACCCCCCGCCATGCTTCACAGTAGGCAAGGTGTTCTTTTCTTCATAGGCCTTGTTCTTCCTCCTCCAAACATAGCGTTGATCCATGGGTCCAAACAGTTCTAATTTTGTTTCATCAGTCCACAGAACACTATCCCAAAACTTTTGTGGTTTGTCCACATGACTTTCGGCATACTGCAGTCGACTCTTCTTATTCTTTGGAGACAGCAAGGGGGTGCGCCTAGGAGTTCTGGCATGGAGGCCTTCATTACGCAGTGTGCGCCTTATTGTCTGAGCTGAAACTTCAGTACCCGCATCTGACAAATCTTTTTTAAGTTCCTCAGCAGTCACACGTGGACTTTTCTCCACTTTGCGCTTCAGGTAGCGCACAGCAGTTGAAGTCAGCATCTTCTTTCTGCCACGACCAGGTAGCCTTTCAACAGTGCCCTTTACCTTGAATTTGCGAATGATGCTTTCTATGGTGTCTCTTGGTATGTTTAACATCTTTGCAATCTTCTTATAGCCATTGCCCTTCCTCTGAAGAGAAATCACCTCTTCTCTTGTCTTCCTGGACCATTCTCTTGACTTCACCATGTCTGTAAACACACCAGTAAATGTCTAGAAGGAGCTGAGTATCACAGTCATTTTACATCTGCCTAATTGGTGCTTATTATGCTTGATTGCTGCTCCTTGACATCCATAGGTGTTTTCAATTCCTGATCGAAAACACTTGAATGAACCTCTGTTCTTAAGAGTGGTAGTCTTTAAGGGGTTAAATAATTGTGTCAATGAAGAAATCACAAAAAAAACATTTAATACTGTATTACAAAAACAATTGATGTCATTTTAGTTGCATTTGGTTCTTTAAAAAGTCCTTGTAAGATTTCATTCTGAACACAATTACAAATGTACACTAAATTCCCTAAAACCCTTTACAGCATTGGGGGTTGAATAATTTTGAACACAACTGTAGGTGACCAGAATCCTGCAGCACAGCATTCACAGATTTAGGACTTACGCACTGTACAATCCAAGGGTGATCCCATACAGCCAGTGACCAGAAACCTGAGCTTACACTATCAACCTAAAGTTGCCAACTCTCATATCAGTAGTAATTAAGTCAGAGCAACTTGACTTGCTTGTTTAAGAATTCTCACACATTAAATACTCGTGACTCATGCTTCAGTCATGAAGATAAGTTGTTGAACGCATTTGCTTGACTGAAGCTAGTAGGTGCTGTTAAGGCCTCTTTCACACTTGCGTTCTGAGGATCCGCCAGGCACTTCCGTCCCGCCGGATCCGTCAGAACGCAAGTCGCCTGAAAGCATAAGAAGACTGATCAGGATCCTGATCAGTCTTCGAAATGCTTTGAGGTTACTATGGCAGCCAGGTAAATTATATAACATTTTTATAAATTGATATATCTGTATATAAGAACGATTCGATCTCCAGTTGTGAGTGTGCCTGTCAAATCTACTATAATAGATATCCTACCCCTTCAACTCTGTCCCAGCTTGGTTTCTCCAACTTAACATAAGTAGATTCTTTCACACCTCTTTTGAACCAGTCCTCGTCTATGTCTAGGATTTAGGCCTCGCTATCATCAAATTGAGTGTCCTCGGTACAAAAGAAGTGTGAAAGAAGCTATTTATGTTAAGTTGGTGAAACAAAGTTTGAATACAGGTGGAGAGGTGCCCTTAGTACTAATAGGGGTGACTGACTGTCGTATGCAATGGCTCACCAGATCATTACACCAGCAGTTGGGGCAGTGTGTCGCTCCACAGCAAAGTTAGGATTGAAGTGCTCACCATGAGGCCAACATACTTGAACCTGACCGCTGACTGATCCCAAACAGAACCTGGATTCAACGCTTGAGACAATGTGGTTCTAGTCACTCTACGTTTCCCCTTCATGACACTGGTACAAATAAATGTCTGGTTGCTTTATTTTTTGTCAATGAGTGTCAATGAACCCATTGTAAGTGCAACTTGCGACCAAATCTGGTGCATCTAGATTTAGAATAACCCACTGTCTCTAGCTCAACAAGGGGGAATGGCTTATTGAAAAGGCCTGTAGTTCACCATAATAACGAGAGTGGTCTAGGATGCAGGTAATATTTTGCATCATAATTCTGGCATAACATTTAGTTTTAATGTAAGCCAACTAATAGTTGGAATAGTATTTAACATAAGTGTCTGTTCTGCACCAAATTTATCATCCTGTCTGAGCTACTGTGATAAATTTGGGGCATGGACCTGGAAACAAAGCGTGAGCGTATGAACATGGTAATCTGATAACTGAAATTTGCCATAGTACAGCAATGACTGCTGTGAATGAAAAGGTGATCATGTATCACTTGTATCGATAATATATAGTGTTACATAAAATGTCTGTAAATTGATATGTTACATTTACAGTAAAAACGATCATTACAGGTCTAAAATTGAGAGCTTAGAGAGTGCACACGCTACTGTCGACTCATCTCTTTCATATAAGCCAACTACAGACACATACACTGACATTACTACTAGAATGATTTTAGAAGCTCTTTGATTATTAGATGCAATTATAAAGGCAGAACGAATAGACTAGAATATTGCAAATTTTTAACAAATTCAAAACAGTAAATTTTCTTTGGAAATTTCCAATTCACAGGAGCAGATTATCTATTAAATCTTATCTATTAGTATTTTCTGTGATTAACAGTATTAGGAACATACATTAAAATCACCTATTTTACTATGCTATGTGGGCTGGGTTAGAGATCGCCTTAAAGGGAACCTGTCACTGGGATTTTGTGTACAGAGCTGAGGACATGGGTTGCTAGATGGCAGCTAGAACATCCGCAATATCCAGTCCCCATAGCTCTGTGTGCTTTTATTGTGTAAAAAAAACAACGATTTGATACATATGCAAATGAACCTGAGATGAGTCCTGTCCCTGAGATGAGTCCAGGGACAGGACTCATCTCAGGTTCATTTGCATATCTATCAAATATTTTTTTTACACAATAAAAGCACACAGAACTATGGGGACTGGGTATTGCGGATGTGCTAGCAGCCATCTAGCAACCCATGTCCTCAGCTCTGTACACCAAATCCCGGTGACAGGTTCCCTTTAAAGTGGTTGTCCGTGTTCAGAGCTGAACCCGGACATATCACTGTTTTCACCCAAGAAGCCCCTTTGATATGAGCATCGGAGCATTTCATGCTGAATCGTGCAGCACAAAGGCTTTTTTTGGAGATCCGGTGACAGTATGGGCTCTCTGTGGGTAAAACTAGGCAAAGGTTTCCGCCTATCAGTGAGCCTGGTGATGTCACCGCCACTAATGGGTGGGCTTCATCAGTGCTGTTGACGTCACCGGCAACACTGCTAGGCGGAAGCCTCTGCCTAGCAGTGTAAAAATTATAAACAAACAGCCCTTGCTCTGCGCAATACAGTGCAGGGCAAGGGAGAGCAAAAAGCTCTCAACTCTAAACCCGGACAACACAACACATTTAAAGGGACACTGTCACCTGGATTTCACTTACTGAGCTATTAACATCACCACATCAGTCTCCAGGATTTATATTAAATTATACTAGTATTACAGCCCTTTGTCTTTTCATTTGTCAAGAAAATAGCATTTAATCATATGCTAATTACCTCGATAAGGTCCCTCTGGCCTGATGTGGTGATGTTAATAGCTCAGTGAAATCCAGTTAATAGCTCAGTGAAATAGTAACTGAAATCCAGGTGATAGTGTCCCTTTAAAGCTAATTTAATTATAGGAAAATTGAAATAAAGTGTCGCACCAGGACAGCGGGTATACAAAATAGAGGTGCTCTCAGTTGGTAGATCCACACTCCACACGAAAAAAATATTCAAAAAACAACTGGGCGCTCTCCTATATCTGGAAATCAGTAAAATGTATTGTCTATATTAAAAACAAACACTAATTAACGGACAACAAATATAGCAGCAAGTCCACTAAAAATGTGCAAAACAGGAATGATCAGCCAATATAGAGCGGCAACAGTCACCAATAGAAAACAGTCAAATTGTGCCAGTTCACGTGCATTAATCATATATCCACTGCGGGGGGAGCGTTAACCCACAGACAAATTATATTATAACTTTAGAGGTAGCTCACAAATAGTACTGTCCCTTATAAGGTTCAAATGCTGGGTTAAAGGATCATCAGCGGTAATAAGCTTGAATTCTTTCCTATTCAGTCTCTCCCACAAAGTCTCTCTTATGATTGTACATAAGGACTTAAATCGCATAAGCTGTATCGAGTGGCGTCCCGCTCCTGTGATATATCCAGCGGCGTCCCGCTGTACTTCACTATAGTGACTGCCGACATAGTACAGTAACTTTCAATGATAAAGGAAGGCCACAGTCTTACCAGGGAGGATGTTTTGTGCGGAGCCTGTAAGTGTCCCTGAATTATTCCCGTCTGAACTCACCACGCCGGCATCTCCACGTGGTTCTCCGCAGGTGTCCGGTCCCCCTCTGGAGCGCAGCAACTCGCGCGGCAGACGGAGTTCTCTTCGTGTAGGGTCACTGTCGTTCACAAGGATCCGATATATTATTTCACTTATACGTCCCTGGATAGGTGGCCAACGGTTGGTTTGATGTGCAAACATTCCTGGGGGATACCAAACACGTTTCGGGGTAATGTGTCACCCTGCTCTATATTGGCTGATCATTCCTGTTTTGCACATTTTTAGTGGACTTGCTGCTATATTTGTTGTTCGTTAATTAGTGTTTGTTTTTAATATAGGCAATAAATTTTACTGATTTTCAGATATAGGAGAGTGCCCAGTTGTATTTTGAATATGATTTAATTATAGAGTCCTCAGCATCTGTTTAAAGGGGTTATACCACAAAAGGTACTACATTGCAATGAGTAGAGCATTTCAAATGAAGCCAATATACTATACATGCAATCAAAATATTGTTAGGTGTTTTACTGTATGTACATTACATCCGCCTCTCTGGTAGCGCCCCCTGCTGTTTATCCTTCTGGTCCACCTTCTCCTGCGATTAGTGGTGGACTAACATGCTCAGTAGCATATATAGCTATCTCTCTCTCTACACACTGGAGAAGGAAATCGTAATGCCATATGTATCTCTAGGGTTATATGTGAGGGACTACTTTCTATGCAGGGGAGGGGTTAACAACAGCTGATCGCAATGTATTCTGGGAGATACGCGGTTGACTATTTTATGTGACAAGCTCCTGTCCACCCACAGAAAGGAAAGGCAGAAGTCCTCCAGATAATGTGAGTAAAAAGAGAGAAAAAATTGGAAAAAGACCCTGGAGAGCAGTGTTTTTTTTTTTTTTTTTCACTGATTTAATTAAAACAACAGTGTGCATTGCTCCAAATATTTCTATATTTATTAAACTCATGGGATGATAACCACTTTAATATAACTGATGTCCAACCGGCAAGGTTTGCTGTTTATTGCAAAGCCATCTGGCAGTGAACAAGTTAACCTAATTCACTTCACTGTGAATTCAGCTGCAAGCCTAGAAAGGATTTTGCTAATCGGGTTTTAGGAAAAAATTGTGCTATATTCATGCTAACATTTCCGTGAAAACGTAATGAATTTGCGGTGATGAAGATTCACAATGTTAGTTCCAAAGCTGGCTTTGCGGGATGCACTAATACCACATCGACCATGAGGCTGAAATATCATTTTCACTCTATCCACACAATGGAGCCCAAAGGTGAAAATTTCAGCTAGATTTGAAGCGACAAGAAAGGACTGGACAATGTTGTGCCTGGTTACTTAGCAACTGGCTCCGAAACTGAACATGGAATTTGATGTTAATGTGCAAAGTAAAAAAATAAAAAAGGTTTTAAAAGGCAAAATCAAATGTAAAATTTTGTTTTTTATAAATCTTGATAAATGTTATAAAAAAAGCAATCTAAAAATCAATGAGCCTTTAAGATAGACATTTAAAATGTGTGAATAATTAAGATGCAGAAAGATCAACATATTACACATTCAGAAAGTTATTACTGCTCCACTAGGATCATATGCGACAGACTGGACCACTGCTGCATGTCAAAAGTAATTAAAATGTGATAATTTAATAACTACCTATAAGGGCTCATGCACACAAATGTATTTTTTGCCCGCATCCAAATTTTTTGCAGGTCGGATGTGGACCCATTCACTTCAATGGGGTTGTAAAAGATGCGGACAGCACTACGTGTGCTGTCCGTATCCATTTCTTCAAATAAGTATCCTATTCTTGTCTAGTGTTGATCGCAAATATTCTAATCGCAATATTTGTATCGCAAATATCGGCACTTCGAGAATTCACGAAAATCTAGAATATAGTGCTACATATTCGTAATCGCGAATATTCAATTTTTTTTTCATCAGTACTACTGCTTCTTGCTTGTGAGCCAATGAGAAGGCTGCAATATCTTTGAGCTTAGCAACATCCCTAGCAACCAATAGGAAAGTTGCCTACCCCTTACTATATAAGAACCTCCTGAGCAGCCATTTTCTGCAGTTTATTACAGTTCTAAGAGAGACAGCAGTGTCATTGCTGTGCTCTGTGCTTTACTGTGTCATTACATTAGATAGTTAGTTAGTTAGTTATATATATATATATATATATATATATATATTACAGATAGTTAGTGGGAGATAGTCAGTGTAGGTTAGATAGTAATATAGTGTAGCTGATTGTTAGGTAGTGTGATAGGTTCTGCTGTTCATACATACTACATACATAATGCTGTGATGTCACATTACGTTAGTTAGTTAGTTAGTTAGCTTATATATATAATACAGATAGTTAGTGGGAGATAGTCAGTATAGATTAGATAGCGATATAGTGTAGCTGATAGGTTCCAATGCAGGATGTTAGGTAGTGTGATAGGAATTACTGTGCTGTGATAGGGATTAGTGTCTCTGTTAAACACAGTGTGTGATGTCACAACAATACTTAGTGCACCAATCAGTAATATCTGCTCAGACCTGATAAAATGTAAAGTTGCACGTATTGCACAAAAAAATGTGCATCATTACTGCCGATTTGCGCAATCTAGAAAATAATGACTGGAGATCGCATATTCTAGAATTTGCGAAATATCACGAAAACGAATATTGCCTATGCCGCCCATCAGTTTTCTTGTCTGCATTACGGACAAGGATAGGACTGTTTCATTATGGGCCGGAAGTTCTGTTCAGCACACGGCCGGTATCCGTGTTTTGCGGATCCGCAAATTTCAGAACATAAAAATGGCTACGGCAGAGTGCATGAGCCATAATGGGAACATTTGCTAGGGTTTAAGTTATTAAATGGATCCATATGTCAATAAGATTGCTTGCTTAAAGGAGTTGCCCCATGACAACATATTCCGTATCCACATGACAGGGGATAAATACTGGATCGGCTGGGGTTCGACTGCCGGGTCCCTGCTGTTTATTTAGTAGAACGACGGACATATGGACATACGGAAACGGAATGCACACGAAGCAACTTAGTTTTTTTTTGCGGACCCATTGAAATGAATGGTTCCGCATATGGTCTGCAAAAAAAACTGAACTAACAGGGAAATAAAATACGTTCGTGTGCATGAGCCCTAAGAGAGGATGTTGAACTAAACCCTATATTCATTTTCTATAAAAAAACACACAATGTTACAGATGCCATGTACGGTAAAATATTTGCATCCCCCCATTATAGTAGACGGCACTACTTTTGAAAATTTTTCATGTAGAATTATTTCTGCTGTATATGTTAGAATGGTCAAAAGGAAAACACATTTTATTAGTAGTTATATCCTTAACCAGTTCAGGACTGGGCCATTTACAGACCCTCCCCCCCCCCCACCCTTTTTGATCAAAAGTGTTTTTTTTCCTTTAAGGTTATATAAATAATTTTGGGCCATTTTTCGGTTATACATTGGGGCTTTATTTTAATGTACATTTTTTTTTTATACCTGGCAAAATGGTTCTTCCTGTTCTGTATACACTGTGCTCATTGTGCATTGGATATACAGCAATGGAGAAGGCAGAGACAACAGGCCCCCACTCCCGCAGCTGCAAGGGATGTCCTTGCACAGTTAAGTGAAAACCACTTGGACATTTCTAGTCAACAGGTAATCGCCAAGTGGATAAGGAACATCCAACACTCATATTACCTGAGCAAATATCAACCCTTATACAAAATGAATTGATAGCTTCTCCATTTGCAGCAATAATTGCAGCCAAACACTTCCTATAACTTACTATCTGTCTTATTTGACTAATATAAAAACAGATATCCAGAGATATCCCCATTCATTGCTCCAATTTTTCTGCTACATTTACTTCAGAGTGGCGGCTTAGGGGGGCATGGCCTTTCTGCTTTAATTCTTTCCCTGTAACTGACACAGCTTCTTATAGAAAATGTGGCTACTGACAGATGAAGATTTAAACTGAGCACGTACGACCACCTCAGTGAGGTGGATAGAGAAATAAGGAAAAGAACAAACACCAGGTGGCGCTATACACATATATTTCATTGAATAGCTCAGGGGCTATACTAAATTTTAATTACATGCAATTACAAAACGATTCAGATCCAGGTGGTGATTAGAAAAATGTAGAATATTGTTCGTGGCATAAACTCTTTGAGGGAAATGTGTCACCTATATTTTTTTTTTACTAACTAAAACATTTTTATTTCATTTTCTGTACATGATTATGTGGGCAGGCTAACAGCTTGACTACTAAGCTGTTAACAGCATTTAGAGCTATGGTTTTCAGTAGCCACATGGATTATGGACACAATATGCTGGAGAGATTCCATGCCTTCTATGGCACTGTGGTGTGACATTCTCTGAGACCTATGTAGACATTGTGCAAGGAGCGGAAGTATGATGTATGATGTGACATTCATTGATTGTGAATAGTGGATCCGGTATTATCTAAATACAGGCAATATCTTTTACTGTAATCTTGCTTTTATTGATAAAGATATAAAGTGATCTCCACTGAACAGGGATTGTCAGAGAATTATTAAGCTTAGTGGCCAGTGTGAAAACTGCAGGATTTATAAAAATATAATGAATGACATGGAAAATTAAAAATGGCCACCAATTTTTTTTATAAAGTTTATCATGACAAAATTTTGATTTACTGTATACTATAGATCAATTCCCCATGACACATTCAGTTTAATTCATAAATGTTAAAAGGCTTTTGCCCTTGAATTATAGTATCAGTTGCTACCAAATCAATGTATTGGGTTCACACCAAAACTTTAATTTTACTTCTCCCGACTTAGATGTAGACTTGATTTAGAGTTTTGGATCATTGTTTTACTGAATAACCCACTAATGTTTCTGCTTAAAGGGGTTATTCAACCCCTATAATGCCCGGGCCCTCATATAGGTTATATTTACTCCGCTCCACAGCACCCGCATTGTTTCTGATCCCCTTACAGCCACCGCTGCATCACCGGATGACGCTAGAAAGGCTCATCCCCGTCATGGCCTGCTACTGGCTGTTACCCCTTCGCCAGATGTTTTGATCCGTGCAATGGAAAGATGCAGTGGCGGCAGTGCGGGGATCAGAAGCCATGCGGGTGCCAGGGAGCAGAGTAAGTATAACCCCTGGATAACCCCTTTAAGGAACCATGACAGGAACACTAAACCCACAATTGAATGATCAAAGTAAGCAGAAGATAAACTTGCCCACCTTAACTGTAAGGCCTTGTTTAAGCCAAAACTAGGAATAAAATATAAAAGCACAAAATGTATAGTTTGCATTGCCTCTGTATTTTTGACCCATTGCTGGTTTTGGCTTACAAATACTGATGCAAATTACTGACCGGTCTTCCCTATTTTTAAAGAAAAAAATAAAATTGAGTGATAATAGAAAATAAAGGGCGTTGTCCTGCCATATATATTGTCAAGATAGGTCATCAATACCTGATCAGCGGGGGTCCGACACACGACACTCCCACGATCAGCACGAGGAGGCGGCACTCCCACGATCAGCACGAGGAGGCGGCACTCACTGTACGCAGAGGATTTTGTCCAGCAGATTTCCGGTATTCTATGCCAGAACATCCTGTAGAAAGGCTGTACTGCATATGTGAAAGAAGCCTAACCTGAATTAGTTATATTACCATTTGTACATCAGGATCGGTTTTCAGTATGTTTCCATAAGGTGGATATGTAGGAAGGTGAGCAAAGACACTTAGCCTGTCAAGTTCTACGGTAAAACTGTCTAGTCAAGCGTCCTGGGAGCTGCAGGTGTAAAACGAGAAAGAGGGGAGCTCTGTCCCTCTATACCCTATGTATAAAAGTAACCAATTCCAAACCATCTTTCTTAACAAACGGTACAGGAAGTGTAATCACGTGTAGTCTTATCTGTAAGTGGTCCTACCTACAAATGTTTCATCTTTGTACTCAAGCTTCCTGTTCCTTCTTCCAGTATAAAAATAAGAATGGATAAAAAGGGAAACATGACATAACTGTGTTTCAATGTGTCATTATTAGTATTACCACACCAGGGCGAGTATTATTGAAGGGATTGTCATTGATCCTATTCTCAGGATTGGTCATCAATACCAGATTGGTGTGGGTCCGACTTCCAGCACCCCCACTGATCAGTTGTTTGATGGAGCCGTGGTGCTCATGCGAGCGCTGCACCCTCTTCAGTGATTACCTGCATGACGCCTACTTTTTAGTGCCAGTGCAGTGTAATTACAGCTTCCTGTCACATTTACGTGAATGGACACAATGGCGATGGCGTGCAAGTAAACACTGAAGAGGGCACCGCGCTCACACAAGTACCACGACCCCTTCAAACAGTCAATTGGCAGAGGTGCCAGGAGTCTGACCCGATACTGAGAATTGGTCATCAATAGCATGAAAGTGGACTAACCCTTTAAGTTGGCCTTTAAACCGAGACAAATATGATCTATAACGGTGTATTACTCAATAAATAATGATAATAACAATAAAAGTAATTTCAACTTCTGTAGGTATTTAATCGGCTAATCAGAAAATGAAAATAACTGCATGTATTTCTAAATATAAAGTATACATTATAGCGAAATATGCCTGATTGTCACTACAAGGACAAGAGAGATTTTCTAAAGACATTGTAAGTTGTGTAGTCATCGCCGACCTGTGAAAGCAGATGAAACTGAGGGAAGGAGAAAGAAAAAAAATCAAGCCTATAAAAATTCTGTGCTAGGACATAAAAAAGCACACTTTAATATTTTAGAAGTACATGATACAAAATAAACTGAACTCTTGATATTTTACATACCAAATAAAAAATATTTTATCGCAAAGGTGAAATGAAACTTTTGGACTGCTTCACTTTACACTTGGCTAAGTATGAGTCATTACTTTTCTCCGTATATATCAGCCTTTGTCCTCAGCATTTCTGGGCATTCTTCCCACAGGGAGCAGTAATCTAGTAGAAGGCTGAGAAAATATTCCATGTTCTGCGAATCATCAATTATCAAGTTCAGAAAAATAGTGATGAAGAGGCAACAAGAGGACTATAGGTATTTGGGGTTTTGGTTTGAACTGAAGCTTCCATCTTTAAACTCTATGAACATTTTCTCTTCTGTATAGCCTCTGCCTTTACAGCCAGACTTCTTGCGCAAATGGTGAGAAGCACAATCAGTACACCCACCATGAAGGTGACTAGTGGCCACAAGAAACAGTGCAGAAGAACATTCTCATCGTGGGTCCGTTTTAGCAGGACATCTTCTGGCCTGAAAGACAACAATGTTGCAAAGATTATCCAATGAGTTAAGTACCGTCAAAGAAAAACAAGTTATATATAATAAATATTATGTACTAAGAAGTTAAATACATTGTATAGTGTCCATCTCTATGGAATCATTGAAGAAGCATTTTGGGTTGTCTATTTGAGCACATATTTAAAGGGAATACCAAGTTAATAAAAGGAGGTTTCCACTCATCTATTACACAGTGTGTCGGCTGGCTATGAAAATGGCATTATGGAGATTATAGACAACCCTTTTTAGTGAATTTTCAGCAACATTTCTGGCACCCTGTTTGAGTTACTTCAGAACTGTGTCACCACTAACTATTCCTCTTGCCTTCTCCATACACATGCACACTCGCCTGAGAGTGCATGTGCTGTCAATAGGGAGAGAGCGCAAGCCAATGCCAGACATTTCCCTTCAGAACAAACGGAGTAGGCCTTGAAATTCCACATGTCTGATCCTTCTTTACCCTGACATCATTTGTCACAAGATAGTAGGGAAGTGCCCATACACATAAATAGCCAATCCTGCCATAATTTGTGGGTTCCTCTAACGGTACTTTCACACTAGCGTTAATCTTTTCCAGCATTGCGTTCCGTCCTCGGGGCTCAATACCGGAAAAAAAACCAATTCAGTTATATCCTAATGCATTCTGAATGGAGAGAAATCCGTTCAGTATGCATCAGGATGTCTTCAGCTCAGTCACTGAACGGCGTTTTGGCCGGAGATAATACCGAAGCATGCTGCGGTATTATCTCCGTCCAAAATTCTGGAACACATTGCGGTATTTTTAATGCACTAATGCATTGCAATGGAAATGAATGCCGGATCCAGCATTAATTTCCATTGCAATGCATTAGTGCATTAAAAATACCGCAATGATGGATTCAGCATGCGCAGACCTTTAAAAATGTGGAAAAAAATAAATACCAGTGACCTCCACAGTGTCCACCCCTTTAACAGTGACCTCCACAGTGCCAGCCCCTTTAACAGTGACCTCCACAGTGCCCGCCCCTACACCGGAAAAAAAGATCCGGTATTGCAATGCATTTTTCTGACTGATCAGGCATTTGCATACAGTTTGCCTGATCAGGCTGGTAGTTCAGGCAACGGAACTGCCTGCCGGAATCAAACAACGCAAGTGTGAAAGTACCCTTACTTTTTTCTTTTATGTATACTTACTAACTTTTTTCTTTTATGGGACCTAGTGCTAATACGACAGCTAAGTAGTGCTGCAAAGCTAATAATAGAGATATCAGAGTGACTATGGACATATTGTTTTATAGATAATGCAAGGATGATTTTATGATGTAAATCAGAATTTAAAACAGAGCTTCATAAACCTGCATGTTCCCTTAGGGTGCTTTCACACTTGCGTTCTGAGGATCAAGCAGGCACTTCCATCCCGCCGGATCCGTCAGAACACAAGTGGCCTGAAAGCATTTGAAGACTGATCAGGATCCTGATTAGTCTTCGAAATACTTTCAGGTTACCATGGCAGCCAGGACTCTACTGAAGTCCTGGCTGCCATGGTACTCCGCAGCAGTGTACTTACCTGCGCTGCGGCTGCTCCTTCATGACGTCACAGGTCCTCGCGGCGCATAGATCAATGCGCCGCCCGGAACTGTGACGTCATGAAGGAGCGCCCGGAGGCCGCAGCGCAGGTAAGTACACTGCTGCGGAGTACTTACCATGGCAGCCAGGACTTCAGTAGCATTCTGGCTGCCATGGTAACCGATCGGAGCCCCAGCATTACACTAGCGCCCCGATCGGAACTGCTGCTGCGCATGTGTAAAGCTAAACGTCAGATCCGGCGATGCGCTAAAATGACGTTTAACTTAATACCGGATCCAGATTAATGCACTTCAATGGGCATTAATTCCAGATCCGGCGTTACGGCATGTGTTCCGGATTTTTGCACGGAGACAAATCCGCAGCATGTTGCGGTTTTGTCAACGTCCAAAAAACGTTTACATACTGAACGGAAGACATCCTGAACGGATTTCTCTCCATTCAGAATGCATGGGGATAATCCTGATTAGTTTCTTTCTGGCGTAGAGACCCGACGACGGAACTGTATGCCGGAAAACAAAAACCCAAGTATGAAACCCCCCTCAAATGTGAATAAATGTGTAAAACTAGTGTCACACATAAATGAACTGTGCTGCAAATAATGCCTAAACATCTATTAGTACACTCTTCACCTTATAGTATAGCAGACGTAGGGAAATCTAATTCCCCAAAGCTGCTGTCCCAAGTAGAACTATGGCAGGCACCATTTCTAGTAGTCTGTATTCTGTGAATGGAAAAGACGTATTGTTCCAATGTGTTGGGCTTTTGTGATGTGCCTTTGTAAAGTCGCTCCAGGCATGGAGAGACACATTACTCCCATTGTACTGAATGTGTTCACACTCTCTACCGCTACATCAATATTTTTCCACATAATGTAATGTACAGCTGACACAAACCAAGTTGCCTCTGGCTATTTACCGAGTGCAGTGGGAACATTACATTTAAAAGGTACCATAAACGGAGTAATATGGAGGACGTTTTTAGCGTTCATTTCATATTCACCATAAATGTAAGGATTGTATTCACTTAAGCACTTGATGTTCAATGCTCTCATTTTCAGCTTGGGCTAATGATTGACAGCGGCTGCAGCACTTAAATATCACATTACCATACGTCACTTTAAAAGGCATATATAATATACAGCAGAATTCTGCACTATGCATAACGTTAAAAAAAAGCTCAAGAAAGATTTTGTCCACAAAGCCCTGCAGAACAATACAACATGGGGACAAGAAGGAACATCCACAGTTTAGGATGTATTTACCCACAGCTCTCCAAAAACGCTCACATTATATAAACTTCTGTTCACATGTCAATAAGCTCTCTTGCACATAAACGTTTTTTTTTTCCGTTTACGCTCCGTTTTTTGCAATTCATTTCAATGGATCCGCAAAAAAAACGGAAGGTATGCCTTCCGTTTCCTTTTTTTTTTTATTCATAGATAGAACATGTCCTATTATTGTCCGCATAACAGACAAGGATAGTACTGTTCTATTGGGAGACAGCTGTTCTGTTCCGCAAAAAACAGAATGCACATGGACGTCATCCGTATTTTTTGTGGACCCATTTTTTGAAGACCGCAAAATACCGAAAAAGCTATAAGGTCGTGTGCAAGAGGCCTAAAAACCTCCACAAAAGAACTGCACCTGAAGTGAAGACTCTATAACAGTAATTCCCAGCCAGAGGGTTCTGGAAACCTGGGTTTCTTGAAACCAAGTCAGGTTTTCCCCAAAAACACAGCAGCAGTAATAGGAACTGTCACTTTTTGCACAAAAGCTGTCAACTTGATCTCAGCCTGTCCAAAGATGCCTGCAAGGCATGCAACTAATTGCAGGCAGAATATAATATAAAATGAAAGATTAACCGTTTCTACACCAAGCTGCTTTGAGACAGAAAGGTGAATAAGGACCCTGCCCTTTCCTAAATGATAGGATTGGAAATCACAGCTCTACGGTTTTGCATCTACAATTGGGCTCGCTTTCAAAACTAACTTAAAGGGGTTATCCTCAGGATATCAGATCGGCGGGGGTCTGACTCCTGGGACCCCTGCTGACAAGCTGTTAGAAGAGGCTGGGTGCTCCGAGAGTCTGTAGTGCTTCCGTGAGGTTCCGTTCCGCATCTCCGGATTTTCGGACCCATTCAAGCGAATGGGTCCGCATCCGTGATGCGGAATGCACACAGCCGGTGCGCCGTGTATTGCGGACCCGCCGTATGCGGGCCGCAAAATGGCAATGGAGGGTCAATGGCGGAATGCACACGGCCGGTGCCCCGTGTATTGCGGACCTGCCGTATGCGGGCCGCAATATGGCAACGGAGGGTCAGCGGCCGTGTGAATGAGCCCTTAGGGGCTCATTCACACGACCGTATATTTTTTCCGTTCCCGTTCCGTTTTTTTTTTGGGACCGTATGCGGAACCATTCATTTCAATCTGTCCTATTATTGTCTGCAAATCACGTTGAGTTGCTCCATTTAAGTCAATGGGTCCGCAAAAAATGTTTACAAACATTGCAGTACATTACAGTAATGATTACAAACTTTCTGTTTTCCGTTTGCGATCCACAAAAAACGGATCGCATACGAAAACCATACGGAGATTATTTGCGGAAATACGGAGTGGAAACACTACGGATACAAAAAACAGATCTGTGAAAAACGGACCAAAAAACACATACGGTCGTGTGAACAGGCCCTTATACCACGTTCATTATGTGTTAGAGGCATTGTTTGCATCTCACTAGAAAAGACGGTATGGTACCTGGACCCCCTGGTTTACTTTTCAGACTATGTCGGATTATCTAGCTCTGCTAGCTTGAAGGGTTGCTCCTCAGGAAGGTGTTGCCCCCCCCCCCCTTCCCTTTTTTTTCCCACCTTTCTCCCTGTGTTGGGTTGGTCCTCCCCTTCCTTTTGTGTCCTGTTGATTGTTTGTATGGTTTGAAGCTGTATGATTTTATTTCTTGCTGCTATGTTTGGGTGATTTCATGAGTCGGTTTCCGCCGGTCACATTCATACAGCTTGATATTCTAGTATTTACCTTTTGTGTATGACATATTACTGTTTTTTCATGCTCATTTTCAGCAGATTCTGTATCTTACGGGTTCTGTATTATCTATTTTCGCTGGCCCCCTGCATAGTGCTGTTTTTCAAGACTGCGTTGTATTTGTCTTTTGGAAAACTTAAATAAAGAATAAAAAAATAAAAAAGACGGTATGGTTTAAAGGGAGCAAGGTGTGGATTAAAATGCAACCAATAGGTGGTGTAAAGTTGGACAAAAGCAAGATGCACCAAACTCAAACGGCGTGTGAAGCTGTGACAAATAAATCTGGCACCTCTTCAGATGGTGCGTGCTAAATTTATGCTGTCTATATAATTAGACAGGATTAGTAAATCTGCCCCCACTTTTTTCTGAAAGATACAATAAATAATTTAAAATTCTCAACTCTTGCCCTGAAATTCCGCACAGACCTTGATTTAGAAGTGATGCAGTGGGGAGGCGCACTATTATTGTAATGAATAACTGCACAAAAAAGACAAATAAATTAGCAGCGTTTTATGACAGATTCTATGGAATGTACGGTTCTCGCTTCATGTAATATACATAATTAGTATAACTACTGTATATTCACTTGCACAATGATTGCCATGACATAACCAGCTCGGATCAGCAGAAAGGTCAGCAATAAATAGGAAGCGAACATCTGGGCACCTTTTACTTGTTAAATAATTATGTTTGTCATTTGTACTAAGTTTAACCTTTCCAGCGTCCTAAGAGGGCTGCGGCAGGGAGCTCGAAACGCCTACAAGTTCTTGCTGTGACTGGTATACTCTGTAAATGGTTGGTTTAAAAGTCACTTTATAAGCAATCTTGTATCATCCAAAGTGGACCTGAGATGAATATAATAACTATACATAAATACAATGATCAAGTGAATGGGTCCGCATCCGTGATACGGTGTGCACACGGCCGGTGCACGTATATTGCGGACTTGCTGTATGGGCATGGCTGGACAACGGCTTTCTCCGCTCTCCCCATTGTATACACATAATAGTTTGTCTGAGTTGAACATGTAGGTGTATGGGGTTGCCGAGAGCGAGTCAGAAGTTGTAGTTTGTTCAGCAAACATATATTGAATGTTTATGGGCAGCTTTAGCCTTCTATTTAGTTTAGTTTTCTATTGCTGCTTCAATCCAATAGGAGCCTTAGACTGATAAAATTTATATGATTAAAATTTCTACATTTTCCTAAATTTCTATGAAAGTAAATGGGGGTCTGAGGTCTGATGGAACTTGGGGTTCTGATCTGAGGTCTTATGGAGCGTGGGGGTCTGATCTGTGGTCTGAGGAGAAATGGAGGTCTGATCTGAGGTCTAAGAAAGAATAAGGGTCTGATACAGAGATCTGATGGAGCTTGGGGGTCTGATTTGAGGTCTGATGGAGCTTAGGGGTCTAATTTGAAGTCAGATGGAGCTAGGGGTTCTGATCTGAGGTCAGATGAAAAATATCTTTTTTTCCTCCTCTATATCCTAGGTGCATCTTGCAGTCCAATGGGTCTTATAGTCCAAAAATACAGTATAGAAGTTCTACATTTTATAAATCAATTACACAACATTAAAATATAATTTGTAGCAACTTCAACTACGACTCCAGCCAAAACTAACTCAGGGCTGTTTTGATGGCACAAGGGGGAAGGGAACTACACAGTATCAGGCACGTGGTTTTAATGTTAGGGCTGATTATATAGGCCTGAAGCAATCATTATGGGTTACTAAACACACAAACAAATGCCTAGACTAGGCTATGCAACCTATCTTGACCCGGGTGTAAAATTAAAACTTCACTTTTATTAGATTATATGTAAAAGGTTTCATATATGTCTTGTTTGGAACCATACAAGAGAAAGGTGATTAAAAATACAGTCACTGCTCCGCCAAAATCTGCCAATATCTATTGTAATCGATGAGGGAGGTGTGCACACCCTCCCTCCTTAATCGTTTTTGTCACAGGGCACAATAGTGTTGGCTATTGTATAAGTCAGAAGGCTGGTGTTTGATCAATGACCAGTTACAGCTTTTGCTTGTTGCTGAACTGCCGCCAGGGCGCTATTGTTAGTGCGCTCTCCCAGGCTATCACCGTAACAGAGGTGTTCCCTTTATTGGTGCTACAGTGCCGCAGAAACAAAGTACTGCTTGCACTTTAAAGCCAGCAACTATGAGCCGGACAACAACTTACTCACTACCTAGCTAGAGCTACTATCTAGAGGCTTGACAGAGCGGTGTTCTGATCTAACGATTTTAGATCAGAACACCGCTCTGTCAAGCCTCTAGATAGTAGCTCTAGCTAGGTAGTGAGTAAGTTGTTGTCCGGCTCATAGTTGCTGGCTTTAAAGTGCAAGCAGTACTTTGTTTCTGCGGCACTGTAGCACCAATAAAGGGAACACCCTCTGTTACGGTGATAGCCTGGGAGAGCGCACTAACAATAGCGCCCTGGCGGCAGTTCAGCAACAAGCAAAAGCTGTAACTGGTCATTGATCAAACACCAGCCTTCTGACTTATACAATAGCCAACATTATTGTGCCCTGTGACAAAAACGATTAAGGAGGGAGGGTGTGCACACCTCCCTCATCGATTACAATAGATATTGGCAGATTTTGGCGGAGCGGTGACTGTATTTTTAATCACCTTTCTCTTGTATGGTTCCAAACAAGACATATATGAAACCTTTTACATATAATCTAATAAAAGTGAAGTTTTAATTTTACACCCGGGTCAAGATAGGTTGCATAGCCTAGTCTAGGCATTTGTTTGTGTGTTTAGTAAATACAACCTTACCCGGGTTAGGTCTCTGTTATTCTAGTTCATTATGGGTTACAACTTACTGCGGAATTCATAACGGATCATAGCAGATCATTACAATACCATCCTATCAGTCATGGATCCTGTAAAAACAAAAGCCACGACAGAGCCTTATCCTGATAAATGTCTAGGCTTGGTTAGCAATGTAAAGACATGTTTAAAGGGATATTCCCATCACAGTCAATGGGGGCATATCGTTAGGATATGTTCCCATTGTCTAATAGGTGCGGGTCCCACCTCTAACGAGAATTGAGCATGAAGAGCTGTGGCTGGAGGACCCCGGATTTCCCAGGGTCTGTCCACCACCAAGCGCTCCTCCCATAGAAGTGAATGGGAGCCCTCGCGCACGTGCGGCCCCTGCTCCCGTTCATTTCTATGGGGCAGACGGAAATAGCCAAGCCAGCGCTCGGCTATTTTCGGCGGCCCCATAGAAATGAATGGAGGGTGGCTGCTCATGCGCAGTGCGCCCTCCGTTCATTTCCCCGCTCTGTTCTTATTGTAGGTGGGACGCGCACCTATCAGACAATGGGGGCATATCGTAGCGATATGCCCCCATTGTCTGTGATGGGAATACCCCTGTAATTTGTAAAAAAAAGAGTTTATCCCTAAAATAAAATAAAATTATCTTAGCAATTCCTTAGATGTCAAGTAGTACAATACCTTTTCATTTATTCACCTGCACCTCTGATCCAACAGATGCTAGATTTTAAAAGGTGACAACGACAATAACAATATTCTTAATTCATTTAACACCCTCCCACGTTAATCTTCTGGTTCATGAACTAGAAAGTGAGGGAAATATAACATAGCTACTACATAATGGTGTGGGTGCGATCACTGTGATCTGCTATAGTGCAGGAAATTAGGAGAGGCCACAGAAGAAAAAAAATTAAATTGTAAATAAAAGTAAATGAATACATGTTAATGAGAAAGTAATCTTGCATCTACTGCTGCCATTTCTGGGGGCTTTATGTATTGCTGCACTATGAGCACTGAAGAATAGGCTGGAAATCACATATAAGGAATTTTTAATCACAGCCCAATAGTGATATCAGTTCAGACAGTAATCAGACAGATGAGAAGGATTTAAGGCCCATTTACATGTTATTGCCTCCTGTAACCTAAGACAATGATCAATGAGGAACAACAAAAATATTCATCACCGACTGAAAGGATAAACTATCATACATGGAAGCTGTTCTGCTAGATCACTACTAGTGCAGTATTCCACTCTGTACAACAACTAGCTCGATCTATGGAGCCACCGAGGACGTTGTGCTTATTTCATTTTCATTGTGATAAAGTATATCTAACAAACAAAAGAAAGTAACCGTATCATTAACCCTGAAAATAGCAAATAACTTTACAATGTAGCTAAAGAAAGGTATCATCTAGGGCTGCTGTGGGGTTAGCAATCCCATGGGCTGCAAAGCTTCAGTTACAGCCCTGTATAATGTATAACTGTGTAGGCTTCACTTACCTGTACACATAATGGAATTTCACACTGCGCTCATAATGGGACACAGGTAAGAGGATAGAAGCCACCCAGACACATACACTATACGCCTTTATTTTAGACCAGGTTGTCTGTAATCCATTTTAGTTCAATCACATATATGTATTTGTATATTGTAAGAGGGCGCAAGGTTCCGTCGTCGACGGAAGGTACGTGTCACCGAGGTTCCTGGCCTCGGAGAGATAAGAGCCGGATTTTTTGTGTGTCAGCAGCAGCTAGTGCTGTTTGACACATTGATATTTAGTATGGCTACAAAGCCGATCCGGGCCGGCTCTTATTGGGAATAGTCAAGTGCTGGGTGGGAGACTATTCCCCACGGTCCAGGCCGGACTTTTTCCGGGCCTTTAAAAAGGCAGCCACCTCAGCAGGTGAGAGGTGATTATTCTGGAAGCTGCTGGTGTTACTGTGGAGCTCTCAGGGCTGAGAGCAAGAGTTTGCAAGCAGGCGTACAGACTGTATGGAAGCCTGCACCTGGACTTTTCTGTGGCCGTCAGCCGGGTGTGAACTAACACCTAAATCCTACAGGTGAACTTTTCCTGTGTTTTTTGATTCTGCTGTGTGTGAACAAGCACCAGGACTGTGATTTTGCTGTGTGTGAACAAACACCAAGACTGTGATTTTGCTGAGTGTGAATAAAACACTATTGCTTGATTCAAGAACTGTGTACTTTGTCTCTATACTGCGTCCGCAAGCCTGTATACCGGAGCAAATCCCCACATTATGTAATTATATCTATACCTACAGTGTCTGTCACAAAGGGTAGATCTCATGTACATAGAGAAAATCAGTAGTGCCATATCCCTGCCCGATTCTAAAAATATTATACAAGGTGAGAAGGCTTTCTTAGATGTCTGCTACCGCAGACAGCTCCATGCATTTTTTAAATGATAGCAGCAGCTTTCTAAGACTGTCTGGCGAGCTGAGCGCTCAACTTCCTGTACTTAAAAACAGCAATGGGCTGGAGTTCTCACACAGCAGTCCTGGGTAGTGTTGAGCAAACTTGTGTTTTCAGTTCTGCGTCCAAAGTTCGGGTTCAGGTTATCGAAGGATCTCGTTATGGATTCCACTACCACGGACCATAACTGAATTTGGAATCCATAACGGGATTCTTCAATAACCCGAACCCGAATTTTGGATGCAGAACTTAAAAAACAAGTTCGCTCATCACTAGTCCTTGGTATACAAGAAATCAGTCAGTGCTGTGCATCATCCACATATCTTTCTCTATACTGAAGCCTAATAAATCAAGGTGATTGTGTTAATAAAAAATCTTAATGATTAAGCCTCTGCTAGCTCATTAAACTGCATTCTTATACAATCACCTACCGGTAAGTTTTATTTTTAGTTTAATGATAAATCATTTAATGATAGTTGTATAGTATAGACAATGAGCGTACACAAATCTCATAGGGTCCTTTTGCAATATTTATTAAGCCCCCTGCAGTGATATTTATGTTGAATTTACATTTGTCTTTATTAAGTGGAGGAAGTTTTTAAATAAAAAAGTGCCCTGCCTCACCTACCTTACCCTCACCACGCTACACCAAGACTACTCCAAGAGGTAGCGGCCTGGAGGCTCACTGCAGCAAAGTCGAGATCCCTGGGATTAAACAGTGGATACTGGGGAGTGGCTAGGATACTGCCCTTAGCTCTAGCCCAAAGTCAAAACGGTTGGTAGACACAGTGGTTCCACGCCCGTTGACGCAACGGTCAGGATAAATTCACATCCATAGACATTTCAGTGCATAACATTGTATAATGGCGCTGATGAAACCAGGGTTCCTAAAAACATCAGGGGTGTGAGTCTCTTGTTCAAAAATAAAGTGACAACATCTAATTTTACTGATTTCAACAATGATGCAGGGATACTAGTGATTCATTTCTAAGTTGTCTTTTTCCACTTTGGATGCCGTGGTCACAAAAGAGCTTTGATGCAGCTATTCTCGCTCCCATTACTCCTGAATTCTAATTGGCAGCAGCTGGTGGCATGGCACTACAATACCTAGTGCCCCTCCTCCTCAGAATCCTGGACGCGACCAATAAACTCTATAGAACACAGAATAATACTTCAGAATAATTACAGAAATTATTTGGTTTCTAATGTCCTACGCTTTTAAATTTAAAAAAATGCATAAGGTTGGTTTAGGTTATTTTCAGTTAAAACTTACCAAAAATGATCCGTGGACTTGTCATAGATACAAGACAGAAGATAACATTGGTGGAGTCTGTTCTCTCAGACCACCACCTACAGCATATCCAAAAAATAACCCAAATGCCCATGGTGTTCCACAGAGCAGGCAAACCCCTTTAGGATGTCTCAGAGATTTCAGTTACTAGAAATCTGACAAAACATTCTAAGGAGAGTAAGGTGAACCTTGGAAGATCACTTTAGGGTGGGCACAGAAAAGAGGGTACCAGTAGAAATTGGTCCAGAGTTACTAATGTGGGCAGGTAATCTGTCTAAGGCCTTATTCACACGTATGCAAAATGGATCCGCATCCCATCCGCAATTTTGCGTTAGGGTTGCAGACCCATTAAATTCAAAGGGGCAGGAATGGATGTGGACAGCACACTATGTGATGTCCGCATCCGCATTTCTGCATCCGTGTTTCCGCATCCGCGTTTCCGTAAAAAAATAGAACATGTCCTATTCTTGTCCGCAATTGCGGACAAGAAAAGGCATTATCTATATAGTGCCAGCAATGTGCGGTCTGCAAAATGCGGAATGCACATTGCAGCCGTCCGTGTTTTGCGGATCCGTGTTTCCACAAAACACACTACGGACGTGTGAATTAGGCCTAAAAAATAGTGCAACTAGTTTTTCTATAATTTTTTCCCGATTTGCTTAAACAAGAAGCGGGTTTTGCTGGAAGAGGTGTGGCTTTGTAGATAAGGGGTGTGGCCTAAGAAGTGCCTTTTGCAACAAACTGTGCCACAATTCTAGCAAAAAAAATTCTGTCTTATAGTAAGCCAACCAATAATTGCTATGCAATTAGGCAAAAGTTACACAAAGCTTACGCCGCGGCCTATAGGGTTAGTAAATCTTCCCCATTGAATTTTCACACATGGTAAATTACATATGTTAATATATACTATATTTATTAGTATTTTTTGTGCAAAATGAACATTTTCTGAAATGGATACTCCATGTTACAAACAGAATACTTTTATCCCTCATTTTATGTCAGTGTTGACGACAGACACAAACATGCAGAAAGTATTTAGAACCTAGAAGTATACTGTATATATTTTAAGAACGACAGCAACATAAAAATAATGTACAGTATGCTCAAATCTTTCCTAAGGTTTTATGTCTCAAGCCAAGAACAGAAAACCAGACATGACAAAATAAATAAGTAAATTAAATTAAGACTCCAAGCAAAACTGATATACTCTGTCATGCCTAGTAAACGGACGAAGGGGGTCATCACACAGGGATGATCTCTTTGGTGTTTTTTGACACAGAGCACTTCCCCCCTCATTCCGGCACTAGACATAACATAGTATGAGTTTTGCCCATAGTGTTCAGTAAGATGAAATATGTTTATGTGAATTGAATAAATATACATTTTTTTTATGTCGGAGACAGCATGCTGGCAATGCCTTACAAATGACATTAGAACGATGTGAAATATGATCAAAAGCATCATGTAAATTTAATTTGTACAATGGATATATCATTACAATTGATTTGCTGTGAACAGTCACTGTAAAGTAATGTATACAATAATGTATAGCATAAAAAAAGTACAGAACAAAAAAACTGTCTTCGACAAGAATAAATATCTTTTGGAGCAGAGATAAATACAAGGATAAAAATCTGATGATGAAGATAAAAAAACTCTTTTATATAATAATCGAAGGGGTTGTCCCACCTGCCCGTTGCACAGCAAGATGGGACTAAGCTCCGGTCACAGGCGGTCGAGCTTATGGAAACCATAGCAGACTAGACTGCTTCCGTAGCTCCCATTGCAGTAAATGGAAGCTAAGCAAATAATGTAGCACATGAAGCTATAAGTCTGGGCGTTATGGAAGCCATGTAGCTTATTCTGCTATAATGGGAGGTAAGGAAACAACGGACTAGCTGGCCTGCATGGATGTTTCCTTAAGCCCAGCCATCCAGTGCTGGAGCATAGTCCCATCTTACTGTAGAAACACCAATGGAAACATCAATGGATACTGGTTATTCAATGGGTACAATCACCATATATTATCATTAGAGGTAGGGCTGAAACGATTATTTGAATTAATCGATTAACTCGACACAAAAAAAATCCTTGATGCAAATTTTTTGCATCGATGATTCGTTTGTGCCATGTGACCACGGAGTGAAGAGCTTGCTATTACTCACGCTCCATGGTCACCCGCCGAACCGCACCGCACTGCACTGGATCCTGACGTACACACATTGTCAGGACATAGTGCTCGTAAGCACGCACCATGACCTGGTGTTCTGTGACGTCAGGTCCCAGTGGATCGTGTGAAGAAGAGGATGGAAGATCTCTGGAGTGCCGGCAGTGCCCCTACAGGAAAAGTATTTTAGTTCATTGGCGCTGCGGCTGGGCACTGATGGCTAGGAGGGGGAGTGGGGGAGCTGGTGGCATGGGGGGAGCTGGTGGCATTGCTGGAGGAACTAATTGCATTGGAGGGGGAACTGGAGGGGAGCAACTAATGGCACTGAGGGGGAGGAGACTGATGGCAGGGGGGCTGATGACTTTTTTTTTATAAAAAACGTTATTTTAATTAGTTTTTTCTTATTAAAGTACTCGATTAATAGTTGGATTAATCAGTAGAATACTTCATCACTAAAATAATCAATAGCTGCAGCCCTAATTAAAGGTCATTTCAGAAGTGCATCATAGATGTACCCTATGATAAGGCAAGCCCCATAATTGTATTTTTGCAACAGCTGGTGACTGCTGTAGAGGGAGTCAAAAGGAAGTATAATTTGCATTTCAAACCATTTCCGGCATGTCAAGTCTGGGACCAGGAAGTGGAGAGGAATGAGGACCTCAGCAGCGGCCAAACAGCATTGGTGGGGGACTGGTAAAGTGAGTAATGATCGTTTCTTATTTAAACTCACCCTGACCCAATTTTTTTTTTATTAAAATGATTCCCATGGAAACCCCCTTTAAAGAGATCCACAAAATTGTGACCTTCAGAATACAAATCTTTAGGTTAAAGAAAATAATAATAATAATAATAAAAAAAAAAAAAAACAGTTCCTTGCAAGGACTCTTTTATGGTGACAGACAGCAGATGCAGGAAGCTGTTTTTGTCTCTGTTGTTTTCTCTTTGTGCTAATTAGATATGGAGGATATTAAATTGTCCAAACAAGTGGAATGGTGTAACTGTAGCAACAGATAATTTACCGATTCTGCAAGGTGAATGTATGATGCAAAGCTGCTGGAGAATAAGATGCTACATCTGCACAGAAACATGGGCTACAGAAAACACTAAATCATATCTAGTTTGTTTTTTTAACTCTATTTTATTAACAAGAAATATAAAAGGTACAGTACTTTGACATAATCATTCCTGATACACGTGAGAATACAGACAGGTATAACAGTTCTTATAGATTTCTAGTATTTTCAATTTTTACAATTGTTTCGGTGCTTCCAGTTACCCACTGCGCTTTTGCTGTCTCCTTGTTCCTTTAAGTAGCTGTACCATCATGTATATATCTTTCAGATATTCCCGCTAAACCAAATGTGTCATGGAACCTCGAGCCATTGAAATAGCTTGTCCTGATCTAGAAGATATGTATTGTGTGAGGAAAATTACACCCCATACCCTATAACATTTTTGTGGCTTATTACGGCGTTTAACTACCAGCACTACAGGACCTTCCCAAAAAATGAGCATATTGTGATAAAGTTCATTATTTCTGTAATGTACTGATAAACATTAGACTTTCATATATTTTAGATTCATTACACACAACTGAAGTAGTTCAAGCCTTTTATTGTTTTAATATTGATGATTTTGGCATACAGCTTATGAAAACCCAAAATTCCTATCTCAAAAAATTAGCATATTTCATCCGACCAATAAAAGAAAAGTGTTTTTAATACAAAAAAAGTCAACCTTCAAATAATTATGTTCAGTTATGCACTCAATACTTGGTCGGGAATCCTTTTGCAGAAATGACTGCTTCAATGCGGCGTGGCATGGAGGCAATCAGCCTGTGGCACTGCTGAGGTGTTATGGAGGCCCAGGATGCTTCAATAGCGTGTAAACAATTGGTAACAACGGCTCACCAACTATATCTATTGGAATAGGTGCACTCCTCCAAGTGCCGCCCTCAGGCACAATAAAAGGATAATTACTGAAATATGGTATGAGGAGGGGCACTCAATCATTTAGGTATATGGAAATATTTATTAGAAAGCCATTACATACATGAATTCATAGGCAATAAAAATATATATATATATATATAATAATAATAAAACAAAAAACAAAAAAACAAAAACAGCAGCAAAACGGACCCCACTGTTGGGGATCAATATACACTGTATGGGTGTTTGTGGCACCTGAAATGTTCCAAATTGTCTTCAATAAATTGAAGCAGTCAGGTAACGTGAAAAAAATATATGTCCCGGTATTTAGAACTAATGGTAAGGTCCCTCCGCTACGCGGTTCTATTGTAGGCTCCTCCTGCTGATCACTTAATAGTTAATACTGTTGGGTGTCTTTATAGTGCAGATTGTTCTGAGGCAGCAATATTTGTTCTGTGTTTAAATGGAGCACTGACCGGACAGGACAATAGAAATAGCTGTATATTCCCAAAGTGCGATCGTGCCTTATAATCGAGCGTCATGCATCTCCCATCTTCATAAGAGACAGTATATCCATAAACAAGTCTCCACTGAAGAAGGGGGAGTCCCCGAAACGCGTCTGGTGTTAATTAGTGAGTCCTTGGTCACCAACAAACAAAGAAAGAAAAAACTCCAAGTTGTATATACAGAAGCTCAAACTGTCACGGAGGTTCATACCAACAACCCCGGAGAACATCAGAGCACTAGGACCCAGAGCTGCCGACTGTGGGAGCTTCCGGCTACCTTTCATCTCTTTACCCTTCCCGGTCACGCGGGACGCTGTAACTTTGACCGAACTGCCGGGACGCCGGACAGTTTAGAAGTTACTACGCAGGACGGGTAAAGTAATGATTTAAACTCCATAAAATTGGAGACTTGTTTATGGATATACTGTCTCTTATGAAGATGGGAGATGCATGAGGCTCGATTATAAGGCACGATCGCACTTTGGGAATATACAGCTATTTCTATTGTCCTGTCCGGTCAGTGCTCCATTTAAACACAGAACAAATATTGCTGCCTCAGAACAATCTGCACTATAAAGACACCCAACAGTATTAACTATTAAGTGATCAGCAGGAGGAGCCTGCAATAGAACCGCATAGCGGAGGGTCTTTACCATTAGTTCTAAATATCGGGACATATATTTTTTTCACGTTACCTGACTGCTTCAATTTATTGAAGACAATTTGGAACATTTCAGGTGCCACAAACACCCATACAGTGTATATTGATCCCCAACAGTGGGGTCCGTTTTGCTGCTGTTTTTGTTTTTTTGTTTTTTGTTTTATTATTATATATATATATATATATATATATATATATATATATTTTTATTGCCTATGAATTCATGTATGTAATGGCTTTCTAATAAATATTTCCATATACCTAAATGATTGAGTGCCCCTCCTCATACCATATTTCAGTCATGCTTCAATAGCGGCCTTAAGCTCACCCAGAGTGTTGGGTCTTGTGTCTCTCAACTTTCTCTTCCCAATATCCCACAGATTCTCTATGGGGTTCAGGTCCAGAGAGTTGGCAGGCCAATTGAGCACAGTAATACCATGGTCAGTAAACCATTTACCAGTGGTTTTGGCACTGTGAGCAGGTGCCAGGTCGTGCTGAAAAATGAAATCTTCATCTCCATAAAGCTTTTCAGCAGATGGAAGCATGAAGTGTTCCAAAATCTCCTGATAGCTAGCTGCATTGACCCTGCCCTTGATAAAACACAGTGGACCAACACCAGCAGCTGACATGGCACCCCAGACCATCACTGACTGTGGGTACTTGACACTGGACTTCAGGCATTTTGGCATTTCCCTCTCCCCAGTCTTCCTCCAGACTCTGGCACCTTGATTTCCGAATGATATGCAAAATTTGCTTTCATCCGAAAAAAGTACTTTATACCACTGAGCAACTGTCCAGTGCTGCTTCTCTGTAGCCCAGGTCAGGCGCTTCTGCCGCTGTTTCTGGTTCAAAAGTGGCTTGACCTGGGGAATGCGGCACCTGTAGCCCATTTCCTGCACACGCCTGTACATGGTGGCTCTGGATGTTTCTACTCCAGACTCAGTCCACTGCTTCCGCAGGTCCCCCAAGGTCTGGAATCGGTCCTTCTCCACAATCTTCCTCAGGGTCTGGTCACCTCTTCTCGTTGTGCAGCGTTTTCTGCCACACTTTTTCCTTCCCACAGACTTCCCACTGAGATGCCTTGATACAGCACTCTGGGAACAGCCTATTCGTTCAGAAATTTCTTTCTGTGTCTTACCCTCTTGCTTGAGGGTGTCAATGATGGCCTTCTGGACAGCAGTCAGGTCGGCAGTCTTACCCATGATTGCGGTTTTGAGTAATGAACCAGGCTGGGAGTTTTTAAAAGCCTCAGGAATCTTTTGCAGGTGTTTAGAGTTAATTAGTTGATTCAGATGATTAGGTTAATAGCTCGTTTAGAGAACCTTTTCATGATATGCTAATTTTTTGAGATAGGAATTTTGGGTTTTCATGAGCTGTATGCCAAAATCATCAATATTAAAACAATAAAAGGCTTGAACTACTTCTGTTGTGTGTAATGAATCTAAAATATATGAAAGTCTAATGTTTATCAGTACATTACAGAAAATAATGAACTTTATCACAATATTCTAATTTTTAGAGAAGGACCTGTATATATGGCAGAATTTGGTTAATTTGATCCCAGAAGGCAAATCTCAGGTCTGCACTCCACCCGGGCCTGCAAGAGGTCCGAAAGAAAGGAAGTCACCTCTTCCCAGAAAGTGGCAATCGGACTACACCTCCAGAACATATGCCAGAAGTCCTCCTCCATTCCCCCACACCTTGGACATGCTGTGGATGGTATTCTACCCATTCTGTACATCCTAGTTGGTGTGAGATATGTCTGATGGATAATATTTAACTAGATCATTTTATTGTTGACTGCTAGTGATACATGTAAATGCGATTCCAATAAATATGGTACTGTGGGTATTATTCTTTTCCATTTGTCTATTATCTTAAGAGGGTTAGCTTTGCCTTTTGCCTGTACAAGATGCGAGTAGATTGCTGACACCAATCCTCTGGGTTTCTGGGTCTTAGCGATTCCTATGAGTGGAAATTTAGATATTGTGCTGTAGGTATTCAGGAACGTACTCTGTATGGCTGATCTAAGCTGTAGGTATGAAAACAAATGGGTTCGGGGAATATGATGTTTCTGGGCTAGTGCTTAGAATGACATTAACACTCCCTGTTCATAGACATCTCCGAAATCATATCTAGTTACACATAGAAAAACTAAACCAAACCTCCAGTTCATACGAGTGTCCTGCTATAGGTATATATGATGATCATTTAGCAATCAACACACTAATAATCATTTCAGCATATATATGTATTCTAGAGTTGTTTTGATGCCAAAATTTTGATTCGGTATCGATACCATAAAAAAGTATTGCGATACTCGATACCATGCAAAAAAAAAAAAATGCCAAAAAAAGTCACGTGCATTCCACATTTTATGGAACGGCCGGACCAGAATACAACAGTCCTATCCTATTTTTTGGGGGGACAAGGCGACTAAAAGAAAATGGCGAATCGTGAAGTTTTTATTTAAATTTTTTTTTTCTTTAACGGTGCGGGCGTTCACCACATCAAAGAGGATTTTTTTGATAGTTTGGACTTTTCGGACGCGGCGATATGTAATATTTTATTTATTTATTGTTTATATATTTTATATGTAAAATTGGAAAAGTGGGTGATTTATACTTAATATTTTGGTGTACTTTTTTTAAAACTTTTTAATTTTTTTTTTACAGTTTATTTATTAACTTTTCCCCCCTTAGGGGCTAGAACCTGGGATCATTTTCATCCTATTCACCCTAATAGAGCTCTATTAGGGTGAATAGGATCTCACTCTCTCTGCTGCCCTGTGCACAGTACACACAGCAGCAGGGAGCTGGTGTGGGGGAGGGGTCACTGGCCACTCTTATCTTTAATACTGGGGACAGGGGGGGCGCACTGGCCACCAATGTTTTAATACTGGGGGAGGGGGGGGGGCACACTGGCCACCAATGTCTTTAATACTGGGGGGGGGGGGGGCATCGTACTGGCCACCAATGACAAGTATAACCATTCATATACAAATGCAGGCAGCAGGAATACATTGCCTTACAGGGGTTAACTGCTACGGATCACAGCGCTCAGTGACAGGCAGGTGCCGGCAATGTATTCCCGCTGCCTGCGTTTGTATATGAATGGTTACTTGTCATTGGCGGCCAGTGCTCCCGCCCCTCCTCCAGCCCCTCTCCCTCTACTGGTTGCGGCAGCAGCAGCAGCACACAGGGGAGGGAGAGACTGACTCCTTCTCCCCTGTGCTGCTGAGGGAACATGGCCGCGCTGAGAGCAGCGCAGCCACGTTCTCTGATACTGGGCTGTGCGACCCATAAAAACACCAATCGAGCTCGATACCAGAGAAAAGTATAGATTGGATATCGAAAGTTCGATACCCGCAACAACCCTAGTGTGTTCAAATAAAAGAGATTGCGCTGCCCAGATCCTCCACCAGATCCTCAAGATGTAGCAAATTCCTCCTTGATTCTCACAGGCACCTATAGAATGCCAATAGAAACACCATATGGTAAAGTACTGCCACCGTGATTTAGAACCGCAGGGAGATATCGTACTCACAAGATTCCATTCACAGTGTGCGTATTCAATACCACCCGTGTCTTCGCAACTCCATAGGCTTCAACAAACTTCTCCAATCTTCTATTGAATCCCAGTTCACTCATAAACCAGAAAATCGCGGAGGATAGTGAAGCACTCCAGGTGTACGTTCATATTATATTCATTTAATATACTCACAAAATTTTAAAATACAACAAGCATTCAGATCAGCTTGCACAGACGCCCGATATATATGTGTATTTACACCCAGGTTATGGCTCTTATATGTGGCCAGCGAATGACAGATGTATTATTTATTATCATGACTTATTGATGTGCGGTAACTTAGCTGTGCATACAAGAAGGTCGCTTCAGAGCGACAGACCGCTAATTATTAATATATGGCACCATGACAGTATGTAAAAGTGATCAATTCCTCCAATCTTGTAATTAAAAGTTGACTTTGTTTAGCTCTGAACCCCAGGACCACCTTCAGCATCCTTACAGAATCTGACAGATGTTCATTACAAAGAAAGCTTAAATGACAGCAAATACACTTGGCAATTGAATCTGGGGTTTAATTTGGTTTCCAATGTCTTGAAATTTCCAGGGATTGTACAAATCGAAAACCCATTATCCCCAAATCCGCTCATATTTTCTATTTAATGCTTAATAAATGATCTGTCTGGGCTTGTAAACAGTTATTCCTATTTAAAGGGGTTGTCCTGAACCCAGATTTAAGCTCCTCTTCACTACTTTACCATGTACGAGTTGAGCATGGGAGCATTTCATTGCTCTGATGCTCCCTCTTGCCTTGCGCTGCATCGGGCAGGCGGTTGGGGGCCACATTGCCAAACTGAACCAAGACGAGGGAAAATAAAGTTTAAAGTGGTATTAACAGCTGAAATACTGTATTTATAGCATATTGAATACACAGTACATATCAATAATGTGTAGTTACAGTCCCAGGACTCCCTTTTAATGGGAGAAATACATGAAAAATGCATGTGAGCAGCCACAAGACATAGACATACATCTCTGTTACCAGATGGATGGGGGCCGCACAGAATGGTATCATGGGCCGCATATGGCCCCCGGGCCGCAGGTTGTGCACCCCTGGTCTATTTGTAGTGAGCCAGTGACGTACCAGGCTTCAAATCAGCATACTTGACAGAGACTTCTGCCTAGCAGGGAGCCCAGTGATGTCACCGGCTAAAGTTGGCAGTGTATATCGCTGTTCTGGGAGGTTTTAGAGGTGGGTTTCACTAGTACCCGCATCTAAAACCACCCACAACAGCGCTATACACTGCCCAATTGTGCTACTGACATCACCGGGATCCCTGCTAGGCAGAAGTCTCCTCCTAGCATACTGATGTGAAGCCGGGTACGTCACCGACTCACAACAAACAGACCTTGCCTTGTACGATGCAGCATAAGGTAACGGGAGCATCGGAGTAAGGATATGCTCCAATAGTCCACTCCTACATGGTAAAGGAGTGAAGGTTCAGCCCTGAATATGGAAAACCCCTTTAAAGGAAAACACCAGGCAAAATGACGCTGGGACGCTGTGTAAAATATAAATACATGTAAATAAAAGCAGAATTCAATGATTTGCTAATTTCATAGACCCATATTTTATTCACATAGAACAGATATTAGATGCTGAACATGAGTTATTTAACCATTTTATGAAAAAATAACAAATTTAGAATTGATAACAGCATCTCATAAAAGATGGATATAAACAACTGCTACAGAAAGCTGTTTAGCAGATATCGTGCGGTTAATGAAGTGTCTCCTTACTCCCAGCGCCTCCATCTTGGCTTGAGGATCGGTCATGCACTAGTAAAAACAGGAAGTACAGGGAAAGGGGTGGGGCTTAACATTGTATTCGCTGCATTCTCCTGGACACCCAGAGCACTGTGAAAGAGGAAGAAACTGCAAAGCATAGCCACTTCTTGTGTGTGTGCATGTATACTATACAATAACAAGGGCACTGACACTACAGAAATTTCTACACTGCTTTCCCAGGAGCGTAAATGTCAAGTTTGCCTATATAGGCAGGAGGCATTTCTCACTGTCTGCCTAGGCAAATGTGATGTTCATTCCTGTTGGAAAGCTGAATTAAAATTGTTGTGGGTATGTGCATACTGTCCATATAATCTTACCCTTACACTGTTCAACTAACTCAGCTTTCCCAGGATCCTTAATGGTAAATCTGCCTAGCTGAGGTATTATATATATAGGAGTGAGGAGGGGTATTTGTCTTGGTAGAGTTAATATTCTGTTGTCTCTATTACAGCTCTGCATGCTGGTAACCCAGCTTCCCCAGGACCCTAAGAGACAACTCTGTCTGGCTATGGCACTATTTAGCAGTGAGGACGGGAATTTATCTTGCTAGATTTAGTATTCTGCAGTCTATAACAGTTCCATATCATGCTAACCTAGATTTCCCCAATCCCTGAAAGGCAAACTGGCCTTGCTATTCACTATTTAGGAGTGGAGAGGAAAATGTATCTTGGTAGATTTGTCCCAGTGATGAGAAAAGCAAGTTTCTATTGATATGTCATTTAGCTTAGTGGAGGACTAAGGGGCCGGCCAGAGACCCCAGAGCGTCAGTTAGTAACATCCCTACAGTTTTAGTCCCTCCCCCTTTCCCTGGATTGGGAGGGCTAGACATCTTGTTTAGGCCTATGTTCTTGAGTCTATCCCATGCCTACGATCTCAGCGCTTGTGCAGTGGATCTGCTGCTGCTCTCCAAGAAAGTAGATTCAAATTGGGCATGCGCTGAGACCGACAAACACGGCGCATGTGCGAGAAGATAGAACTTTGTACTTGCTCATTTGGGATCTCAGCTGCTTGTAGAGTACCAGCAGATCCACTGTGCAAGCACCAAGACCGGGAGGCATGGCGCAGGGGCAAGAAGACAGATTTAGATGAGATGTCTAGCCTTTTCAATCTGGGGGAAGGGGGCAGGACTAAAGCTGTAGGGGTGTTACTAACTGGTGCCCTGAGACCTCTGGCCAGCCCCTCGGTGCTCCAGTAAGCGCATATACATATGAATAAAAATAACTTTTCTCAGGAATGGGACAACAGAAATACATGATCAAAATATTGTTCTTTTAAGACTGATCAACCCTACCAGGCAATATTCCTGGTTTAATAGGGTTGATCATGCTGACAGATTCTTTAATACATGGCTAATACACACATGCTAAGCATGCCAAAAATTGTAAGCCTCTAAGGATAATTTGCTTGTTACTTAGCAATGGTACTTTTCAAATATGAATTCTTCAGCTGTGTGTGTGATGGATAAAATAGAACAGAATATCATTTTAACAAAAAGTTCCCTGAGTCAGCTATAAAGAAAACATCACTAGAACTGTTAATGAAAAATACTGGTCATGATGCTCATAAATTGTGACTCGATAAATTCCTCTTGCACTTCTAATGAATTCCATAACTAAACTTTTTAGCATTTAGATTTATACATATACTATTACAAAATGCTAAAAGTCTAGAAATATTCTACATTTGGAATTCAGAGCATGGTTTCTGACATAATCCAAAGCATTATGATAAACTGGGGGGGAATTTATCACGCCCTGTATTCCAGAATTCTTTCTATAAAAAGTCATAAGGCATTACTGACTTTTTAAAGGTCACTTGCGAAAAAAAGATTGCAACTTTTTGCATTATTACATCACTCACTCCAGTTTTGAAAAGTGGGAAAGTGGACTTGGCTAGCTATGTTAATGAGTTTCACACTAAATTTATCACTGGGACTTTTTTACAAAGTCACAAAAAAAGTCCCAATGCCACTCCAGTTGGAGGTGGTGTAGAAAACGTTAGTAGCATTTCTAGACATAATAGTTAGGTTTAAAAATGCACTAAATTTTACGAATAATTTGATAAATTTGGCACAAAGAACTCCAAATTAGAATAAAACAAAATTCACTTTAAGTATTACCCTCATGATAAATTCCCTCCTAGGTCTACAGCATTGCCCTTTTTGATAAAACTTTGAATAAGCAGACTAACTTCCATAGTAAAAAGATTGTCCAGCTTGGTACGTGGATGAACTAGACTCAGCTAGATCCAGCTTCCTCCATCTACTTATTTCAGTAAGTGTCATTTATTAATTTCAGAGGCATTTGCCCAGCATTATCACCTGAGTACAGTGGATCTCAGAACCAGTACCCCCGCCCTCAGCTGATCAACAAGACAGAATTTGTAATCAAAATCATAATCCAGAGCTGAATTCCAAATTCTGCTGATTGCTATTTAGAAACAGCCAACAAGATATTGACAGGCAAAGTAGGGCTGTGGAGTTGGTAAGCCAAAGCTCTGACTAACTGCATTTTATCATACTCTGACTCCAGTTCCAACTCCTTCATAAATGGTCAATCATTTAGTAATAGTTGAGTAATAAAAAGTTTGGGCTACTTTCACATCTGCATTTTTAATTCAGGTTTTGAGATCCGGCAGAGGATCTCAAAACCTGAATTAGGCCTCTTTCACACTTGCGTTGTTAGGATCCGGCGTGCACTTCCGTCGCCGGAAGTGCCCGCCGGATCCGTAACAACGCAAGTGAACTGAAAGCATTTGAAGACTGATCAGTCTTCAAAATGCTTTGTGTTACTATGGCAGCCAGGACGCTATTAAAGTCCTGGTTGCCATAGTATAGTGGGGAGAGGGGGAGCAGTATACTTAACGCCCGTGCGGCTCCAGAGTGACGTCAGGGCTTTAGCATCCTGGCTGCCATGGTAACCATTCAGAAAAAGCTAAACGTCGGATCCGGCGATGTGCCGAAACGTTGTTTAGCTTAAGGCCGGATCTGGATTAATGCCTTTCAATGGGCATTCATTCCGGACCCGGCCTTGCGGCAAGTGTTCAGGATTTTTGGCCGGAGCAAAAAGCACAGCATGCTGCGGTATTTTCTCCGGCCAAAAAACATTCCGGTCCTGAACTGAAGACATCCTGATGCATCCTGAACGGATTTCTCTCCATTCAGAATGCATTGGGATAATCCTGATCAGGATTTTTTCGGCATAGAGCCCCGACGACGTAACTCTATGCCGGAAAAGAAATACGCAAGTGTGAAAGAGCCCTTAAACAGATCAGTTTTGTCCCCATTCTTTGTCAATGGGGACAAAACTGATCATGATACATCAGTATGCATCAGTCCAGTTCAGTTGTGTTTTGGGGCCGGACACAAAACCTCTGTCGGATCTCAAAACCTGAATAAAAAATGCAGATGTGAAAGTAGCCTAAGGCCTCTTTTACACTTGCGTTCTGAGGATCCGGCGGGCACTTCCGTCCCGCCGGATCCGTCAGAACGCAAGTCGCCTGAAAGCATTTGAAGAATGATCAGGATCATGATCAGTCTTCGGAATGCTTCCAGGTTACCATGGCAGCCAGAACGCTACTGAAGTACTGGCAGCCATGGTACTCCGCAGCAGTGTACTTACCTGCGCTGCGGCCGCCGGGTGCTCCTTCATGACGTCACAGGTCCCCGCGGTGCCCAGATCAATGTGCCGCCCGGACCTGTGAGGTCATGGAGGAGCGCCCGGAGGCCGCAGTGCAGGTAAGTACACTGGTGCGGAGTACTTACCATGGCAGCCAGGACTTCAGTAGCGTCCTGGCTGCCATGGTAATCGATCGGAGCCCCAGCTTACACTGGGGCCCCGATCAGAACCGCTGCTGCGCATGCGCAGAGCTAAACGTCGGATCCGGCGATGCACCGAAACGACGTTTAGCTTAATTCCGGATCCGGATTAATGCACTTCAATGGGCATTAATTCTGGATCTGGCATTACGGCATGTCTTCCGGATTTTTGGACGGAGACAAATCCGCAGCATGCTACGGTTTTGTTAACGTCCAAAAAACGTCTCAGTACTGAACTGAAGACATCCTGATGCCTCCTGAATGGATTTCTCTCCATTCAGAATGCATTAGGATAATCCTGATCAGTATCTTTCTGTCCTAGAGCCCCGAAGACGGAACTGTAGGACGGAAAAGAAAAATGGTAGTGTGAAAGAGACCTAAGGCAAAAAAGTTTCAGTTACTGATAATACAACCATCTGCCTCCGTTATGAATGGATCCGGTTGTATTACCTTTAACATAGCTAAGACGTCATGAACTCCATCTAAAGGCAATGGGGGACGGATCCGTTTTGTATTGTGTCAGAGAAAATACGTCTTGCTCCGGATCCCATGACAGAAAGAAAACTGCAGCATGCTGCGGTTTTCTCTCCGGTCTGGGAACGCAACTGAACGGAATGCATTTTGGAGCATTCCGTTCTGTTCGGTTACGTTTTGTTCTCATTGACAATGAATGGGGACAAAACGGAAGCATTTTTTTAGGGTATTAAAACCCTATGACGGATCTCAATACCGGAAAATAGAAACACTAGTGTGAAATAGGGCTGCAGTAAACAATTATTTTAGAAATCGAGTATTCTATCGATTATTTTTTACGATTAATCGAGTAATCTAATAAGAATGTTACCATGGCGACCAGGGCTTCAGTAGCGTCCTGGCTGCCATGGTAACCGATCGGAGCCCAGTTATAACACTGCTGGGGCTCCAATCAGAACTTCCACCAATGAGGAGGGAGGGGACTCTGCTCTGTGGCCACTGGCACCAATGAGGGGGGAGGGGACTCTGCTCTGTGGCCACTGCCACCAACGATTTTAATACTGGGGGGGGGGAGGGCGCACTGTGCCACCAATGAAAATTAGCCTTTAATACAGACGGCAGGCAGCATATCAGCGGCAGTTAACCCCTTAGGTGCGGCACCTGAGGGGTTAACTGCCGCTGATCGCAGCTCCCTGCCTCCTGTATTAAAGATTACAAAGGACCTTTCATGGTCCGGACTTACTAACTAGCAGCTACATAGAGGGGATGTCCCTGCACTTACAATTAAACCTGGGCGCCGCTCGGTTCTCCCTACTGTGGGCCAGTTACAGTCTCCTGCTCCATATGCTAATTACTAATATCGGAGCAATAAGGAGGAGACATCAGCTCTGTGGGCGTTCCTTCTCCCTGCACTGTGACGTTCTGTGCTGCGATTGGACAGCGCAGGGAGAAGAAACGCCCACAGAGAAGGTGATGTCTCCTCCCCATTGGTCCGATATTAGTAATTGGCACATGGAGCACGAAACTGTAACTGGCCCACAGTGGGGAGAACGGAGCGGCACCCAGGGATAATTGTAAGTGCGGGGGCATCCCGGTAGCTGCTAGTTAGTAAGGCCAGACAATGTAAGGTCCTGTCATTGGTGGCACAGTGCGCCTGCCCCTCCTTCGCCCCCCCGTCTCTCCTCACTGGCAGCGCAGCACAGGGGGAGGGAGAGAGCGACTCCTTCTCCCCAGTGCGCCCCGCCTCCTCTGCTGCCAGCCGCTCTGCACAGTGTCGGGTCATAGGGCGTGCTTACGTGCACTATAACCTGACGGGTGACCACGGAGCGGGGAGTAATAGCAAGTGCTGCCCTCCCGCTCCGTGGTCACATGACACAAACAAATTTTTTTGTGTCGAATTACTCGATTAAATCGAGCAATCGTTTCAGCCTTGAAACCCTGTGAAAGTAGCCTAACTGTAGTAAAATGGTAACATCAGCCTTTTTCTTACTATTATGTAACTTAAACTATACTGTATTTATTGGAATACAATTTCTGAAACTAATATGATAATATACCTGAATCAATAACTATTAGACTTACTTACCCCTTATTTAATAAGATTTAGCCCTTAGCAACCAGTCTGCATAAAACTGCAATTTCACTATTCTGTTAAGATGGCTGCCCCCAGCCCTGAGGCTAATCCATAGGATGCCTGCAGTGAAGTTAGTGAAGACCAGCTCTGTATAGGGGGGTCTTGCAGTGAAGTTCCCAGGTCTGGCTGAAGCCTGTAGTCCTTCTACAAGCTCTCCTCTTATCAGATAAGGCTGTCATTTATACACTGGGCTCTACATTGTCCTGCACTGCTAAGGGAGTGTCTGCCAAGCACAGGCATGTGGAGAAGTTCACACAGACAGCCCAGCACTGTTATCTCCTGTCAGGAAGAACCTGGCTTTTTATACATTCCCTTACAATGTTGACTCACTATCAGCGTGCTCCGTCCTCTCGTCTTCTCATCTGGTAGATGGAAGGAGCATAGCAACCTGATTTTATCTCAGGTAACAATAGCCAATACTGGGGACTTTTAGGTGGCTTTTAGGGGTTATTTATTAAACAATCAGAAATTAAAACAGGGCCAACAAGGTGATATTAATCACCAGAATCCAATAGTAAAAAAAAAAAAAAAAATTGACAGTTATACTTTAAGTAAATATGTAATGCACTATGCATTAAATAACTGTAAAACACTGTTAATAATTGTAAGAAATCTATGAATTTGTCCTCAGAACAAGTTAGAAAAGGTATATATGTATGTCCTAGAAACACAGATAATCCTGTGCAATCTAAACGGGAATGAAACATTTATAAAGTGTAGCTTCTACATTCAGTGCTTGTCATAACAGGGTTGTCTGGTAAAAAATTACTTCTCAAAGTTGCTCCCAGCCTGCCTCTGCTATGGAAAGATTCATACTTACCTGCTCCCTGGAGCTCTGAACCTGTGAACTGGTTCCCGTGTGTCTATCTTCTGGTCCATGGCTTGTTTACTTCCTCTTCAACATGAGCATGATAATCTGCTTTGCGGCAGCCAATGACTGGATTCAGCTCTGACATGTCCACAGGAGACACACCACTGCTGAAGCCAGTTATTGGCTGTGGCAGAAGAGAAGATCATGCCCATGGCAGAAAGGAAGTTAACAGATCACAAAGCAAGAAGATGGAAACAACGGAGCCGGCACGCAGGACCAGGGAGATGAAAAGCGGGTAAGTATGAATCTTTCCATAGCGGAGGCAGGCTGTGAAAAGTTAATTATTCCCAGTGAACCTCTTTAAAGAGGACCTTTCATCAGAGTAAAAAATGTGAACTAAGTATGCTGACATGTAGCGGGGCGTCCAGGGATCTCCCTGCACTCACTATTATCCATGGGCGCCGCTCCGTTCGCCCGCTATAGGCTCCGGTATCTTCTGTGACTTCATTATACTAGGTGTATCCTAGGCTGTGGCACTGGCCAATCGCAGAGCTCAGCTCACAGCCTGGGAGGTTTTTTTCTCCCACGTTGAGAGCTGAGCACTGCGATTGGCCAGCGCTACAGCCTAGGATACGCCTAGTATAACCAAGTGATACTAGGCTCTGCTTAGTATAACCAAGTCCCAGAAGATACCGGAGCCTATACCAGGAGAACGGAGCGGCGCCCAGGGATAATAGTAAGTGCAGGGAGATCCCTGGGCGCCGCTCTACATGTCAGCATACTTAGTTAAAAAAAATTTCCCTGATGAAAGGTCCTCTTTAATGCCGTCTTTCTGTTCTGTCTGGCAGTTCTGAGTTGACTGCAGGTATGCCCAGTAATGAACTTCCTCCTATGGTCTTTGGAACACAATTTCAAGCATTGTAACTAAGGTTACTTTTACATTTGTGGCACTGCGATCTGGTCAGTTCCATCAGAGAAAGCCGGCAATTGGACGGACTCAAACTGCAGTGTGCAGCAGTTTCTGTCCGGCTGATTCTCGCCATATTTTATATATAATGAGGCCGGCAGGCATTCCGGATGCATCCGGTAGTGCCTGATCCGGAGAATTCTGGCAGGCCGTTCTCTGCCGCAACAGCCTGCTGGAATCCATGCCACAGATGTGAAAGTAGCATAGAAACCTTGGAGCAGTATAAAGATACCAATTATAAGGGAAGGGTGTAACACAGAAGAGGTGAGAACTGATTATCTATCACCACTAGAACACTCTGCTTATCACTGTTTATAGTATAAGGACAGGAGAGGTAAGAACTGATCATAACCACTAGAACACCCTGCTTATCACTATGTATAGTATAAGGACAGGAGAGGTGCAGAACTGATTATCACCACTAGAACACCCTGCTTATCACTGTGTATAGTATAAGGACAGGAGAGGTGAGAACTGATTATCACCACTAGAACACCCTGCTTATCACTGTGTATAGTATAAGGACAGGAGATGTGAGAACTGATTATCACCACTAGAACACCCTGCTTATCACTTTTTATAGTATAAGGACAGGAGAAGGTGAGAACTGATTATCTATCACCACTAGAACACCCTGCTTATCACTGTTTATAGTATAAGGACAGGAGAGGTAAGAACTGATTATCTATCACCACTAGAACACCCTGCTGATCACTGTGTATAGTATAAGGACAGGAGAGGGGAGAGCTGATTATCTATCACCACTAGAACACCCTGCTTATCACTGTTTATAGTATAAGGACAGGAGAGGGAGAACTGATTATCTATCACCACTAGAACACCCTGCTTATCACTGTGTATAGTATAAGGACAGGAGAGGGGAGAACTGATTACCTATCACCACTAGAACACCCTGCTTATCACTGTGTATAGTATAAGGACAGGAGAGGGGAGAACTGATTATCACCACTAGAACACACTGCTTATCACTGTTTATAGTATAAGTACAGGAGGGGACACAGGAGAGGGGATAACTGATTATCTATCACCACTAGAACACACTGCTTATCACTGTTTATAGTATAAGGACAGGAGAGGTGAGCACTGATTATCTATCACCACTAGAACACCCTGCTTATCACGGTGTATAGTATAAGGACAGGAGAGGTGAGAACTGATTATCTATCACCACTAGAACACCCTGCTTATCACTGTGTATAGTATAAGGACAGGAGAGGTGAGAACTGATTATCACCACTAGAACACCCTGCTTATCACTGTGTATAGTATAAGGACAGGAGAGGGGAGAACTGATTATCTATCACCACTAGAACACCCTGCTTCTCACTGTGTATAGTATAAGGACAGGAGAGGGGAGAACTGATTATCACCACTAGAACACCCTGCTTATCACTGTGTATAGTATAAGGATAGAAGAGGTGAGAACTGATTATCTATCGCCACTAGAACACCCTGCTTATCACTGTTTATAGTATAGGGACAGGAGAGGTGAGCACTGATTACCTAGCACCACTAGAACACCCTGCTTATCACTGTGTATAGTATGAGGACAGGAGATGTGAGAACTGATTATCACCACTAGAACACCCTTCTTATCCCTGTCTATAGTATAAAGACAGGAGAGGTGAAAACTGATTATCTATCACTGCTAGAACACCCTGCTTATCACTGTGTATAGTATAAGGACAGGAGAGGGAAAACTGATTATCTATCACCACTAGAACACCCTGCTTATCACTGTTTATATCATAAAGGACAGGAGATGAGAACTGATTATCTATCATCACTAGAACACCCTGCTTATCACTGTGTATAGCATAAGGACAGGAGAGGGGAGAACTGATTATCACCACTAGAACACACTGCTTATCACTGTTTATAGTATAAGTACAGGGGGGACACAGGAGAGGGGATAACTGATTATCTATCACCACTAGAACACCCTGCTTATCCCTGTGTATAGTATAAGTACAGGAGAGGTGAAAACTGATTATCTATCACTACTAGAACACCCTGCTTATCACTGTTTATATCATAAAGGACAGGAGATGAGAACTGATTATCTATCACCACTAGAACACCCTGCTTATCACTGTGTATAGTATAAGGACAGGAGAGGGGAGAACTGATTATCTATCACCACTAGAACACCCTGCTTATCACTGTGTATAGTATAAGGACAGGAGAGGTGAGAACTGATTGTCACCACCAGAACACCCTGCTTATCACTGTGTATAGTATAAGGACAGGAGAGGTGAGAACTGATTATCACCACTAGAACACCCTGCTTATCACTGTGTATAGTATAAGGACAGGAGAGGTGAGAACTGATTATCACCACTAGAACACCCTGCTTATCACTGTGTATAGTATAAGGACAGGAGAGGGAGAACTGATTATCACCACTAGAACACCCTGCTTATCACTGTGTATAGTATAAGGACAAGAGAAGGGAGAACTGATTATCACCACTAGAACACCCTGCTTATCACTGTGTATAGTATAAGGACAGGAGAGGTGAGAACTGATTATCTATCACCACTAGAACACCCTGCTTATCACGGTGTATAGTATAAGGACAGGAGAGGGGAGAACTGATCATCACCACTAGAACACCCTGCTTATCACTGTGTATAGTATAAGGACAGGAGAGGTGAGAACTGATCATCACCACTAGAACACCCTGCTTATCACTGTTTATAGTATAAGGGACAGGAGGAGGTGAGAACTGATTATCTATCACCACTAGAACACCCCCCTTATCACTGTTTATAGTATAAGGACAGGAGAGGTGTGAACTGATTATCTATCACCACTAGAACACCCTGCTTATCACTGTTTATAGTATAAGGACAGGAGAGGTGAGAACTGATTATCACCACTAGAACACCCTGCTTATCACTGTGTATAGTATAAGGACAGGAGACGTGAGAACTGATTATCACCACTAGAACACCCTGCTTATCACTGTGTATAGTATAAGGACAGGAGAGGGGAGAACTGATTATCACCACTAGAACACCCTGCTTATCACTGTGTATAGTATAAGGACAGGAGAGGTGAGAACTGATTATCTATCACCACTAGAACACTCTGCTTATCACCGTTTATAATATAAGGACGGGAGAGGAAGAACTGATTATCTATCACCACTAGAACACCCTGCTTATCACTGTGTATAGTATAAGGACAGGAGAGGGGAGAACTGATTATCACCACTAGAACACCCTGCTTAGCACTGTGTATAGTATAAGGACAGGAGAGGTAAGAACTGATTATCACCACTAGAACACTCTGCTTATCACTGTTTATAGTATAAGGACAGTAGAGGGGAGAACTGATTATCTATCACCACTAGAACACCCTGCTTATCACTGTTTATAGTATAAGGACAGTAGAGGTGAGAACTGATTATCACCACTAGAACACCCTGCTTATCACTGTGTATGGTATAAGGACAGGAGAGGTGAGAACTGATTATCACCACTAGAACACCCTGCTTATCACTGTGTATAGTATAAGGACAGGAGAGGGGAGAACTGATTATCTATCACCACTAGAACACCCTGCTTATCACTGATCATAGTATTAGGACAGGAGAGGTAAGAACTGATTATCTATCACCACTAGAACACCCTGCTTATCACTATGTATGGTATAAGGACAGGAGAGGTGAGAACTGATTATCACCACTAGAACACCCTGCTTATCACTGTGTATAGTATAAGGACAGGAGAGGTGAGAACTGATTACCTATCACCACTAGAACACCCTGCTTATCACTGTGTATAGTATAAGGACAGGAGAGGTGAGAACTGATTATCACCACTAGAACACCCTGCTTATCACTGTGTATAGTATAAGGACAGGAGAGGTGAGAACTGATTATCACCACTAGAACACCCTGCTTATCACTGTGTATAGTATGAGGACAGGAGAGGTGAGAACTGATATCTATCACCACTAGAACACTCTTCTTATTACTGTTTATAATATAAGGACAGGAGAGGTTAGAACTGATTTTCCACCACCACCAAAACACCCTGCTTATTACTGCTCTTGATAAATGAGGGCCTTAGATTGATAGAACATGAAATACATTTCTGATTAACAATTCTAAACATTTCTAAAGTTATATGAAAGTTAGGGTACTTTCACACTAGCGGCAGGGAACTCCGGCAGTCTGTTCCGGCAGGTGAACAGCCTGTCGGATCCGTGCTGCCGCTAGTGCACGCGTGCCCCCGGACTACCGCTCCAGTTCTATTGACTATAATGGGGTCGGGCCAGGGTTCCGGCGGCAGCACGGCAAACATGCCGAGAGGCGGCCAAAATAAAAGTATGACGTGTGAAACTAGCCTTAAAAAACTAATTAAACAATATTAATAACAGATAATATTTTTTTTAAGCTGGAGTCGGAACATTTCTACATTTCTATTATGACTCCGCCCAAAACTAGCTTCGACTCCGACACCACAGCTCTGCTTAAAAGCTTAGTTGACTTCCTATAATGCAAGCTGATTTCTTTCACATCAGATTGCTGTAGAGTGGTGTGAAGAGGTCCAGTATCAAAACACGAATCATCAGATAAAGCTCTGCAGCAGCTACCAAAAAACACTAAAAATATTTTGGTCTCGGAAACCAGCAGAATAGCAAAGGCACTTTAAAGATATAAAATATACAATTTATTATATCAAAATGAAACATGAGACCACATCTAAATAATTGTCACTCTTCCCTGTGAGGAACACTTGTTTCTTAAAATCAATACTTGGAAATGTCACATAACTGAAAGATAACTCAATAAAAGCTTGTAGTTCTGTACTGGCAGAGACAAGGATCCACACTGCAACCTTCCAGCATATTTATTTGGCATACATTTCTTGGCAATCTGTAATTTTTAAAGCGACGAACTAGGTGGAACCATTTCAGGTTCAAAGCATTTTGATTGGTTGACCTATTTAGATTAATAGCAAAATGCCTCCAAGAAGATTAAAATATTCCAAGCAGATTTGGTCATAAAATGTATTAAGGAAAACGAAATCACAAATAGAATAACGCCATAAAATACCAGCCTCCACATAGAAGCTTAAATAATAAGTGAAAATGGCTATTATGTGTTTTAGTAGATGTCACCTTCGCACGCTCTGAGAGACTGAAAATTTGCCAAAAGGAATTACAAGCTTCATGCTCCAGTTGACACCTAGGTATACTGTGACTAGGTTCCATGAAAAAATGACAGAATGGCTTATACCCATGGATGCCTTCTTTATGCGCAGTCTCTAAAAGGTTTCTCAAAACTGCAGCCCCTCCACACCCCCCGATGTCAGCTCAGATATGCACCAAACCAACAAGAAATATACTCCGATTAAAGTAAAGCTCTGCCATGTCTATGTAAATAGCACATATAATAGCTGGGATCTTGTCATATATCTCTCTTTATGTTTTAGTCTCTTGACTAATGGTGATTAATAGTATTTTTCTATGGATGTATTGGGGGAGGACTAGATTAATACTCCCCCCCACCCAAATTATGAAAGGGTTTGTACTAGATTAAAGAAGAGAGTCTGATTTTTTTTTTATCAGAAATTGTACTACTTCTGACCATGGGCTGTGTCAGGAAAAGTGGCTTTACCGTATTGGGGTTGTGCTCCAACCTGATGGCACTGAGGGCGCAGCTAATGGCACTGGGGGGGACCTGATGGCACAGAGGGGGCAGCTAATGGCACTGGGGGGCACAGCCGATGGCACGGAGGGGGAAGCTGATGGCACTGAGGGGGAAGCTGATGGCACTGAGGGGGAAGCTGATGGCACTGAGGGGGAGCTGATGGCCCTGGGGGGGAAGCTGATAGCACTGAGGGGGCAGCTGATGGCACTAGGGGGGAAGCTGATGGGACTGAGTCGGGAAGCTGATGGCACTGAGGGGGCAGCTGATGGCACTAGGGGGGAGCCTGATGGCATGGGAGAACCTGATGGCATGGGGGGGAAGCTAATGGAACGGGGGGCTGATGAGTTTTTATAAAAAAAAATGTTCTTTTAATTAGTTTTTTGTTATTAGAGTACCTGATTAATGGTTGGATAAATCGATAGAATACTCGATTGCAAAAATAGTCGAGAGCTGTAGTCCTAGTGAGAGGTGAAGATAATTCATAAAGAGGGGTGGAAATGGGACTGGGCTATACTAATATACTATAACTAGCAATACTATAGAAAGACGGACATCTGCGTAGCTGTGGTGAACATCAGCAACATAGACAATGAGAGGCGATGTGCAGGAGGCTCAATCGGTGCCACTGGGCATGATGCAGATGTGTGTCACCACTGCTGGCAATAAAAGGTGCGTGCAATTGAAGAAATGTAAGTGTAGGTATATGTAGTGTCCCGCACAAAAAGTACTAGTAGTGTCCTGACAATGCCTGCAGTGTGACTCCAGAAAAACACCAGCTATGCTACCAGAAGAGTCCAACAGATACCATTTTATGCTGGGTCAACTGGGTTCCACCAAGGCGTCTCACACTTTCCCCATCAAAATAGCCTGTATTTGTTTTCTTCGGCATAGTATACAATCACAACAATGTGCTGCCATATCACCACTAGTAATAGCATTTTAACTAGAAAATTGTATGTTATTGTATTTGCTGAGAAAAAAAATTAAGATTAAAGAGGACCTTTCACCTATTTAAAAACTAAAAACTAACTATATCTGTGGGCAGAGCGGCGCCCAGGGGTCCCCCTGCACTTAATCGTATGTCTGGGCGCCGCTCTGTTTGCCCGGTATAGGCTCCGGTGTCCGAGCTCCCTCTGTTGTATGGGGCGGGGACTTTGTATCAGGCGTGTCCCTTGCTGCAGAGCTGGCCAATCACAGCGCACAGCCCATAGCCTGACTATGAGCCTGGATGCTCAAAAGTTACATGAAAATGTAAACGTTCAAGTAGGCGGAAGAGAAGTAAGTCCAGAAGCTTTTGCTGCCACTGGCCTGTAATATCCACCTCTTATAAAAGGGCATGTGAATAGTGATCGACACTTTTAACCAGGTTCCCCTTTTATGGTTCAAAAAGATTTTATTAAGGCAAGGGTTTCAAAGATACATATTCAAATAAATATATCGGATGCATCATATGGTCACAGTAATAAACACCAAAGCACATACAATGGTGCCTCATAGTAGAAAATAACTAACATATAAGTGCTCTCCTCGTGGAAACGTCTATGATAGTCTGCTGCAAGAAGAGCAAAAATGAACAGGTAGGTCTTGAAGAATCCCAGGTACATATATAACAACAAAAAGAAAGGACACCACAGGACGGGATGACACACAAGGGACAGGGGAAGGGAAGGAAGGGAGAAAGAAACCAGGCAGGTATTCTAAAGTACAATACAAGGCACGTAGCTCATGAAGTTCCCGAGAGAAGCACCCCCGAGGACACCCAGGCCGAGAGGGCCGCTGAGGTACGAAACTGAATCCAAGGATCCCACGTCTTATAGAAGGCCAGAGAAGTACTGCTATTCACGGCACCCAATTCCACCATATGGACTAACGAGTCAAGAGCCGAGACCCACTGAGATCGTCCCAGGCTCTCCATCGATCGCCAGTGGCGTGGGAGGATTTGTTTCACCGCTAGTACAAACAGGCGGAGAGACCCTTTTTTGACCCGGGACACTCTCCAGGGGAAGATAGACAGCAGAGCTATGGAAGGGGACATTGCCACATTAGAACCATATACATGGTTGTATAGGGCAAAAACCTCATTCCACAGGTCCGTGACCCCAGGACATTCCCACCAAATATGTAACATGGTCCCAACCGCCGAGGAGCATCTCCAACAAGTGGTAGGTACTGCCGGGTAGAATTGGTGAAGTCGAACTGGGGTCCTATACCACCGAGTCAACACTTTGTAGTTGATCGAAATAGCGTGTGTGAAGAGAAGTGACTTCTTCCACTGAGCAATAGTGAATGAGGACCCCAATTCAGCCTCCCACTCGATCGTGAATTTAAGCTTGGAGAGTAATGGCTCAGCGGCCGTGCCCCCCGCCTCCTCGATGTTCATCATAGCGTATAATATGGAGACGGTATGTCTCGGCGTATTGCCAGAGACGCACAATTTTTCAAAGTCAGTCAGCCCTAGGTGATCCTGCAAACCCGATGTCAGGGACCCTACAAAGCTACGAAATTGGAGATATCGAAACCATCGACCCGGGGATGGTGGGAAAATATGAGATAAGTCATTTAAGGGTAAGATCCCTTGCTGATTACATACATTACAAATGCTCAACGGAGAAGCGCTAAGGGGTCCCAGGGCCGGGGCATGTCGAAGGCCCTGTGGAAGATCAGGATGTTCTGACAGAACAGTAAGAGGTCCAGGGATAGAGGCTATACTGAGTTTGTCCGCAAATTTGTGCCAGGATCTAGCCAAGGTATATAATAGTAGGTTAGACTGGGCTAGAGGCAACTTGTAGAACGCTGTCCCCCGTAACCAAAAAACGCCGGTCGCCAAGTTGGGGGCACTCCCTAGTTCAAGGTCTACCCATAACTTAGAGGAACGGTTGTTATAGAGATCCAAGATACAATTTATAATGGTAGCCCTAAAGTAAGTGAGGAAGTTTGGCAGCCCTGTCCCCCCCTTCGGGTTTGGCCCTGGTAAGCATTGAGTAGCTAAGCCTGGCTTTAGATGACTGCCATACGAATCTGGATATTAATCTTCGTAGTCTATGAAAGAAGATGAGAGGGACTTCACATGGAATGGTTTGAAATATATATAAAAGTCTGGGTAAGATGTCCATCTTTACAGCATTGATTCTACCAAACCAAGAGATGTAAAGGGGAGACCACCTATCTAGATCTGATTCTACCGTCCTCAACATGGGTTGGTAATTTAGCTTAAACAAGTGGGATAGGTTTGCAGGAATATGTACCCCCAAGTGTTTGATAGACTGGGAGGCCCATAGAAATAAAAAGGAGTCTTAAAGGGAGGCTTCCTCTCTCTCTTCGGAAGAGATATATTCAATATCTTAGACTTCTGGATATTGACTTTGAAATTGCTAAGCCTGCCAAAAAGCTCAAACTCCTTCAAAACAGAAGGCAGCCCAATTCTAGGGGCAGTGAGATATAGGAGCAGGTCATTAGCAAACAAAATGGATAGAACCGGAACAGGATATCTTTTTGTGCTTCCAAACTCCCAAGGTCTTAGATGGATCCACCGATCTCCTAAAAGGTCAATGGGGTATGCACAGATAGTGAAGGACTCTCTCAACAATTAAAGTATAAGGGGTTTTATTGTACTCACAAACGTGGATAAAATATCAGCATATAACAATGTAGTCTCCAGATAATCAGTCACCGCCCGACCCGGGTTTCGCACTTTGGCTTCCTCAGGGGCATAATGCGCATGTCCCAGCTTAGGGCTTTTATACTATTCATTAATCAATAACAAGTATTTTCATTCCTCATTATCAACATATACATATCATATTAAAATACATAAACACTCTGTTAAAATAACCGTTATTAAAGAACTATAAAATCTCTTATAGAGAGGAAAGAAATTGTTAATAACATTTATGCGATGTGCTCCCATATCCACCGATAGGATAGTTATTGCATTTTTTAGACCAAAAAATATATTAAGAGGACTCAGAGAGTGGACGTAAATATTCCCATAAAAAGCAGAGCTAGAGGCAAAAAAAAAAAAAAAGGGGGATTATAATCATGCGGTGCGTTCACATTCGCACTCACGGCATAGCTGCCACACTCACCAATCTAAATACACAATCAAAAAAGTGATGTTACCCTCCCACTTCCCTAACATAATCTAAAATAAACACCAAAGAAAAAACAATAATATGAAAAAGAGTATTCCATTTTTCAATACTACTTATTGGAAGAGTCGGTGTCCAAGCAGCGCGGTTCTATCCATTTTATCTACATGTTTCGGAGTGTGAAGGTCCAACACACCATTGAGAACCAGCAGCGCGATTAGATCCGTGTCCGTCGGTAATATTAAGACTGGTTAACCCTTGTTTTTCCATTAGCAAACAAAGACAATTTGTGTTCAGTGTCTCCAACTTTAAAACCGCTGACTGAGGGGTTCTCCCTAAGGGCGTTTGCGAGAGATTCCATCACTAGAAAATACAGGAAGGGGGATAAGGGGCAGCCCTGCCGAGTTCCGTTCCGTATCAAAAGAGGTGCGGACAGGAGGCCATTAACCCGCACACAGGCCGAGGGGTTGGAGTACAGCGCCAGGATCCACTGGACCATTTTATTGCCTAAACCCAAATGTCGCAGAGTTTCCTCCAAAACAACCAATCAACCCTGTTGAATGCCTTCTCGGCATCAACGGCGAGAAGGCACAGGCGGACCTTGTTCAACTTAGCCTTGGCGATCAAGCTTAGGGATTTGAGGGTGTTGTCTCGGGCTTCACGTCCCAGGACAAAACCCACTTGCTCCCTGTGGATACATTTAGGAATAAAAGGGTGTAGTCTCTGGGCAATGATTTTTGCGTAGTTTGAGTTTTATATCTATATTTAAGATGGATATGGGCCTATAGTTGGAGCAAACAGTGCGGTCCCGACCCGATTTAGGGATGACCGTTATGCGTGTCTGCAAGGACTGGAACGGGAAGTGGCTATTCCCAGAGATAGAGTTAAAGGTGGACAGTAGAGTGGGAGCAATGTCGTCATCCAGCACCTTATAGAAACGGGGTGAAAACCCATCTGGGCCAGGGCATTTACCAGTCTTTAGGGTATTAATGGCACATTTAATTTCTGAGAGGGTGAAGTCGGCTTCTAGGGAGGCAGCATCTTCCATGGGGATGCGATTCGGGCCAAACTGAGAGAAATAGTTTTTCGCATCGATGTGTAGGCGAGGACTCTGAGGGTCAGTGTTAGGTTGTAGATTATATAAGGAGAATAATAAGATCTAAATTCTTCAGAGATGTCTTTAGGGGGCTTTAGGATGTAACGTCCTAGCCAGCCACCATTCACTTTTATTGTTGTATTCAAAGCATCCCCTTCTAAATTTGTCCCTAGCACAGAGAGCTTTCTGATCTAATATCTGAAGGATCTAATGGCGTAGGAGTAAAATGTCTGCCTTGAGAACATCACTGGGACAGGATTTATTCTGGATTTCTTTCCGGTCAAGGTCGGCCAGTAATGTTGACAGTTTATGAGTACGCTCCTTATTCAACCTGGTGCCGTGGGATATGAAAATGCCACGAAGCACACACTTCAGGGGCTCCCATTTAAACGGCGGGGCATTAAGGTCGGTAAGGTGCTCTTGATGAAAATCTTTTATGGCCTTACTGACGTCAGCAAGAAAGGAAACATCCGTAAGCAGATTGTCATTTAATCGCCACGAAAACCCTCGTGTGCGGTTATTCTGACAGACGAGGAGGCCCTACACAGGGGCATGGTCAGACTATAAAAAGTTGTCTATAGAGCTTTTAGGACTCGAGTCCAGGAGTAACTGGGATACGAATAACATATTGAGTCTCCCGTAGCTCAGGTCCCCCTTTTAAAGAGGTCTTCCCAACATGGACTTTTATGACATACTGCAGGATATGACACAGAAGTCTGAAAGAAAACATAAAAGTTGCACCTAGGTGTACTTTGTATTAACATCTATGGAAGGTATGGATTTACGTTGAGACCCGCATCTATCAGATATTTGTGGCATATCCTGTAGCAATGCCATAAATATCCCTTTAATATTTATAGAATGCTTTTGTAACTGGTCGTGCGAACAGATAGAAACCAGATGACAAGTCCATGTAAAACACCTGGAACTTGGGTAGACCTGCAAATTTGGGTAGAAAAGCTACTGCGTTTTAGGAAAACCATCAGCAGTGTAATTTATGGCTCTGCAGTAAAGACAAAACAGTGGTCGTTGCAGCTTAACGCACACTAATTAATCACTGCAGACTGCAATGGCTTGCAGTCAATGCAGTTTGTCTATTGTCCTTCCTTCAATTACACCCCGCCCCCCCGATAGCTGAAATACAGCAGAAGCGAAATCACACTGCCTGCAGTTCTTCACTATACTTTCTGCACAGTTTATGTTCAGAATGAACCTAAAACAAGAAAATGATTCACGCTAAGAGGGGAATTTATCATTCTTGCGCTCCACTTTTCTGGCGTAAAAACCTGCAAACCCAGTGTTTGCGACTTATTAAACACTGCTGCGATAAAGTTTTGACGCAAGGGGAATTTCTATGCTGTCCTCGGAAAGGCTACATCAGTTTTCTGGCATAAATGAAGACAGGAATCTACGGGAGATCCACGCAGTTTAGGAGCGTAGACTGTCGGAGGACACACCTAATATATGACGAGACCTGCACCTTGTCATCCTCCAGCAGTGCCAGTCTATGATGAACTCGCCCCTAAATTTCTTGAGTCGTGGTAAGCAGCAGGTAGGTTCTGAATAGACTGTTTTCCTACACAAGATATATAGTAAGCAGTAAATGTCTTTTATGAATAGAAAAGCACATGGTCGCACATAATTTAAAGGGTCGCCAACATTTTGTTAGCTTTGCTCAGTGGACCGCGGAAAAAACAACTTCTCATACAGGTCTCTGATACGTCAGCAGATGAGCAAAATTAGTGACCCTTAAGGCTTTGTTCATATGGTGGACTTTGGCAAATCTACTGCAGTTTTTTTATTTCAAAGTTGCAGACCCCCTAACTATTATTTAGTGGGGCTAAACCACCGGCAGGCTCTCGCCACAGTTTCCCATGGTGTTCGATCAGAAGCCGCACCAAGAACGGGCATGTCCACTACACATAAATAATCCACAGCCCCATGAACGATGGCAGATTTACACTGAAAGCAATGGGTGGCGTTTCAGAGCAGAGTTAAGATGTGGAATTTACGCTGAAATCTATGGTAAAAATCCACCATGTGAACACAGCCTTAGAGCTATTGCAGATGCGCAAAGTACAACTTGTCCGTGTTGTCTGCTAAAAATGGATGATTTCCCATTCATGAAGAATCAGAATTGTCCCCAACTGCATTGTGTCAGTGTTTTCCGTTTGTATGGTATCAGTATGTCATGTTTATCAATCAGCCATGAAAAATGGATCACATGTGCCGTCCTTTTTTTTTTTGCAGACTATTGACTTGACTGGACAAGTCTAGCGGGAGAATCAGACCAAAGTAGTTTGTGCTGCGATATTCTGTGCATGGATCCATGGTCCATGTGGAAAATCGGACAGGTGAATTGGCCCGTTGACTAAAACGCTGCATGTAATAGCAGCGGTCTCTTCTGCTAGCTAGCAGGCGATTGCCAGATGGGAACGCTTCCCTACAGACAATCGCTTTAACCAGGCTTTAAGCCAGCTCCAGGAGTTAAAGGGGTTGTACTATCTCAGACATTGGGGGCATATCGCTATATAAAAGTCCACATTTTAAAAAAAGTGTCAGCGTGATCAACCTTACCAGGAAATATGTCTGGTTCAATAGGGTTGATCATGCTGACAGGGCGTCTTTAACGCCTCACTCGAACCTTGAGTAATTAGATCAGTATTTTGCATCAGTATTTGTAAGCCAAAACCAGGAACGGAGAGAGACCATAATAGTAAGGTTTCTGGCTCTTCCACGTTGTGGACACACTCCTGGTTTTGCATTACAATTACTGATGCAAAATATTTATTTTACGCACTTATTTAGCGCTGACATATTCCATTGCGCTTTTCAGACATTATCATCATTCAATGTCCCCAGTGGAGCTCACAATTTACAGTAAGTTCCCTATCAGTATGTCTTTGGAGTGTGGGAGGAAACCGGAGTACCCAGAGGAAACCCACACAAACACAGGGAGGACATAAACTCCATGCAGATGTTGTCCTTGGTCAGATTCAAAACTACGACCTCAGCGCTGCAAGGCACCAGTGCTAACCACTTGACATAATCTGCGTACCTTCTATGCTGGTTAAAATAGCAGGTAAAGGGCTGGAATCCAATCTCTTTGTTCCAATACTTCTCCCACTGTAGAACATTCTCGGAATTTTTCTGGTTTTCTCGCTCACAAGGAGGAATGTACGAACACTGTTGGGATAAATATAAAATACAAATAAATTCTCCCCTTAGGCAAAAGTGATACTTGTAAATACAACCTTTGATGAGTATACTGACAGAGGATGAGAATGCGAGCTGCTACTCAGTTAGAAGTCACACAAAACTAAGCAGCCATAACGTTTTCTCATTGACACGGCTGTAAAGTCTAGTTTTATGAAAGCAAAATTTCATTTTCTTGTGCTGTTTAAGGGTTTACTCAAATTACTTTGCAATGTTTATAATTTTTTGCGTTGCAAATATAGAAAAGGTGATTTTTGTTATATTGCCATTTATGCAGTACATGTATTTCACACTGAATAGCCTGTTAAATTTGTATGGGTTATCTCATTCATAAGTATAGTTTTTTGCTTTTAAATAACGTATGCTCAATAAAATGTATTTTATGAACATTTTAGCTTTTTTTTGCAAGCTTGTTTTTACTACTTAAATTCATTTTTAAAAATTCAAAAAAAAGTTTGCAAAATGGCTGTGCTCCTTTGTACAATCATAACTATAAAGAAACATTTAAGTTTGGGCTTCCCTAATGTCTTTTTCAGCCATATTATTCCCTCTACACAGCTAGATGCATTTCTCTCACAAGCAGGGGCATTTCCCTTCTGTAGAATCTTCCAGCACTGTACTGCTGTCACATCCTTTCCCTTACTTTCCACTATGTTTGTTTTCAGGTCCAGAGCTCACAAAACAAATAAGGAGGAGGAATTCTCACACTAAGGGCTCATGCACATGACCGTATGTATTTTGTGCTCCGCAAAAAATAAGGATCCGACAGCACTATCCTTGTCCGTAATGCAGACAATCATAGGACATGTTCTATCACTTTGGAGAACGGACATACGTAAACGGAATGCACACGGAGTAACTTCGTTTTTTTTATGCGGAACGGATACAAAAAAATATGTTTGTGTACATAAGCCCTTACAGAAAGGCAGGATGCTCCTGTCATCTTCAAAAGCAGTGTGGATGCATTCATTTTATCAGGCTCAGATTTTTAGCTAGCTCTGACCCCCCCAACACACACACACTTCCTCTCTGCCTTCTTCGGTGTCTGTTAATAGGCATGATGGACAGGCAGTGGACGGCTAATTGGGTGGCCATGACTTTACAACTTTTTCAGGTTGATCCAGACATATTTTTTAAATGAAGTGATTTGGAAATGTGTTAGCTACACCATTCTCTATTAAATTACAGTAAATAAAAGCACAAACTGCATGATTACTGGACATACAGTCCTGGGGTCCTTTCTAGGTGACTGCAAAGGGCTTACCCAGCCCCTGATCAGGGGGGACACAATCAGAGGGGCAGAGTCAGAAGCTCCCTATCCACATTAGGCTGGAACAATATAATAATGAAGAGGGCCTTAACCCTTTTCTGACCACCTCACGTGAATTTATGTCGGAGGTTGGGTATTTAAGAATGGCGTCGGCTCACAAGAGGAGGTCATAGCCGCTGGGTGCCTGCTCCCTTACTCCACTATATTTGAAAGTTCCACGGTAGTGAATGGAGAGAGCTGCAAATGCATGGCCACGTCTACATTCCTGGAGTAGCTAGGCAGATAGGACAACCCCTTTAAGGGTTCATACTGTTTTGGGCCTTTACAACGTGGTCATTTTTATTTTTTTATTGTTGCAATTCATGAGCCGCAACTTTTTTTTTTCTGCTGACAGCTATATGAGGGCTTGATTTTGTGGGAAGAGATGTATTTTTTCGATGTCACCATTTTGGAGTACATATACCATAATTTAATGTTTAAATAGGTTTTCCAGGAAAAGGTATTGATTACCTATTCTCTGTTCCTCCCAAGACCCCCGCTGATCAGTTGTTAAAAGCTGCCGGGTGCTCATTGAGCACGGCAGCCTCTTCCTAAGCCAGTGACATTACCGTACATCGATCACATGGCCTAGTTGCAGCTCAACCCCATTTAAGTCAATTGGGCTGAGCTGCAATACCAAGCACAGCCTCTATGCAATGTGTGGCACTGCGCCTGGTAAGCTGCAGCACTCACCATTCGTTGAGCACTGCAGCTCCCTAAAACAGCTGATCAGTGGGGGTGCCAGGACTCAGACTTCTGCTGATGTGATCATAATAGTAATTTATATCATTACCCGGGTAACCCCTTTAAAGGGGTTGTCTCATCATGGACAATTTGGGCATATCGCTAGGATATGCCCCCATTGTCTTACAGGTGGGGGTCCCACCGCTGGGACCCGCACCTATATCGAGAACGGAGCCCCACAAGTGAAGGAGGGCGCACTGCACAGCCGCCCTTCTATTCATTTCTATGAGGCCGACGAAAATAGCCTAGCCAGCGCTCGGCTATTTCCGTCGGCCCCACAGAAATGAATAGGAGTGGGGGCAGCGCATGCACGGTATGCTCCCATTCACTTCTATGGTGAGCTGGCTTGGTGGTGGCCAGATTGGAGTCCTCCAGCCACCACCTTGCGGGTCTCCGTTCTCTATATAGCTGCAGGTCCCAGCGGTTGTACCCGCACCTATAAGACAATGGGGGCATATCCTAGCGATATGCCCCCATTGTCTATGATGAGACAACCACTTTAACTTTCCTAAAAAAAAATTGAAGTGCAGTGGAAAAAAACAGCAATTCTGACACTGGCTTTCTGCAGTTCAGCACCATACTAAATTTATATAGATTTTATTATATTTTTTTCTACTTTTACACAATAAAAAATGTTTTTTAAAAACATGTTTTTGTGTCTTTACATTTAAAGGCCCGTACCATTTTTAGTTTTAGATCTACAGAGCTTAGAGAGGACTTGTGCTTTGTGGGCTAAGCTGTGGTTTGCATCGGTACCATTTTGCAGTGCAGGATAAGCAATGGCAGCAATTCTGGCATGGTTTTTCTATTTTACGGAATGATAAACAATGCCGTCGCTTTATAGTGCAGGTAATTACGAATGTGGCAATTCTAATTATGTACAGCATAGTTTTCTGGCTGTTTTTTACATAATAAAGCATGTTTAAAATTGGATCTTTATTATTCTCATTTTTAAACACTACTTATGTATGCAATGTATTCTACTGACAGGTAGGCTATTACATCCACCTCTGGCAAGGCCTAATAGGCTTCTGCACATAGCAGACCTAGAGGCCAGTGACATACTGACCCAGCAGGACCCGGCGACCATGCAAGCTGATGTGTTTGGTACTGCACCTGAGACCCACTCACTTCAATCAACATGAACACAGACAATGAACAAGAGTGATGCTGTTGCTGGGGAAAAATGCATATCCTATTTTTTTCTAATCCTGGACAGCATCTTTAATGAAGACAAAGTATCCCCTATCTACAGGTCATGAGAATGGTGGCCTGTTCCTCTTCATTAAAATAGAGCAGCAGTCACGATTCATTCAGCTATACGGGGCTGCTAGAGATAGCCGAGCGCTTGTTCTCCGCTACTTCCGGCAGTCCTATAAAGTTAGATGGAGTGGTGGACATGCATATGTTACGACTAAGGACAAGCTGTCCGAAACGCGTAAACTTCTGCCTGCATGTGAATTTGTCTGCACTTGTCTATGTGAAGAAAATAAAGGGAGATTTTATTGAGAAGTCATTTGGTGCTGGAACCGTTTTTTCCACTTTAGCAGACATGCATGTGTGTCTGCAGCTCCATTCACACTGGCTCCCATTCTCATGACTGGACCCCTGCCGATCAGACACTTATTGCCTATCCTGTGGATAAGGAATAAGTTGTCTTCATGGCCATTTTGTTGACAGACCCAACCAATTGCAAAAGTGAAAGCAACCCTCCGGTTCAAGAAAATAAATTCAGATTGAGTGCGGAATGAACAGAACACTTACCTGGTGACATCATTTTCATCTTTTTAGCTGCAGATCTATCAATCCCTAGCTCCACTTCTGCCATCCAACATGGCTGCTCTACTTCTCAGACCTGATGCATGTTGTGCATCGGTAGTTCAAGAGACTTCCTGCTTGTCCAGCCTTGCTCTTGCATTGGCCAGCACTGGTCACACGAGCAGTGCTCGCCAATCCAAAGGCAGTAGGAAGTGTCTTCAGCTACCAAATGCACAGTGTGCACCAGGTAGTCTGAGATGGCAGAAGAGGAGCCTGGGAATTGGCAGAGATGCAACTGAAAATATGAAAAGGAGGTCACTATGTAAGTGCTCTCTTTGTTCCCCAACTGGGGAACCTGAAGAAACATTGTAGGGCACTTCTGAAGCAGGAAAGTATTACAGTGTCAATGCATCTAAAGTGTCTACAGTGTTTGCTTCTGAAACAAGAGAACCTATAGGCCCCTTTACACTGCCATAACATTGGGCAGATTATCACTAATAAGCGTTCGTTAGTGATTATCTGCCTGTGTAAATGTGCCGCCGAGTATCCGATGAACAAGTGAAACGCTTATTCATCGGATAATAGGATTGTTCATGCAGTCCCCTAAATCATCATTTAAACAGCACTCTGCTGCCGGCAAACAATCATTCTACATGGAGACAAGCGATCGCTCCTTCCCATACTGTGGAGGAGAAGTATAGCTGTCACAATACTTTTGTCCATACAGTGTATGAGTGATTACATGGTGGCTCATTAGTATCTTTTCTATTTAAAGGGGTTGTGTCACTTCAGCAAATAGCATTTATTATGTAGAGGAACTTAATACAAGGCACTTACTAATGTATTGTGATTGTCCATATTGCTTCCTTTGCTTGTCGGATTCATTTTCCCAGCACATTATACACTGCTCGTTTCCATCAGCAGTGGTCATGCTTGCACACTATAGAGAAAAGCACTAGCCTATGTGCGCTCCCACAGTCCCGGCTTCGAGAGAGGCTGGCATTTTTTCTTATAGTGTGCAAGCACAACCACCGCTGCTGGATTGTAGGTGGTTGTAACCATGAAAACGAGCAGTGTATAATGTGATGGAAAAATTTATCCAGTCAGCAAAGGAGCAATATGGATAATCACAATACATTAGTAAGGGCCTTGTATTAACTTTCTCTACATGATAAATGCTATTTGCTGAAGTAAGACAATCCCTTTAACCGCTTCAACCCCCCTAGCTTAAACACCCTTAATGACCAGGCCACTTTTTACAATTCCGCACTACGCTACTTTCACCGTTTATTGCTCCATCATACAAATTACCACCCAAATTAATTTTACCCCCTTTTCTTCTCACTAATACAGCTTTCATTTGGTGGTATTTTGTCGCTACTGAAATTTTTACTTTTTTTGACCAAATTTTTGCAAAAAAAAGACATTTTTCACTTTCTGTTGTAAAATTTTTCAAATAACGCTACATTTCAATTAAAATTTTTCTCAAAATTTATTGTTCTACATGTCTTTGATAAAAAAAAATGCAATAAGTGTATATTTATTGTTTTTTTGTAAAAGTTATAGGGTTTACAAACTATGGTGCAAAAAAGTGAGTTTCCGCGCTTTGACTTTCTAAACACCTGTCCTGTTTCCTGACGTACTACAATGCCCAGACAGTAGAAACACCCCATAAGTGACCCCATTTCGGAAAGTAGACACCCTAAGGTATTCACTGAGGCGCATAGTGAGTTCATGGATTTTTTTATTTTTTGTCAAAAGTTAGCGGAAATGGAATTTTTTTTTTTCCAAAAATTTCATTTTCTGCTAACTTGTGTCAAAAAATAAAAACTTCCATGAACTCACTATGCCCCTCAGCGAATACCTTGGGGTGTCTACTTTCTAAAATGGGGTCACTTATGAGGATTTTCCATTGCCCTGGCATTTAAGGGTCACCGCAATCATTACACGTATGGGCAGAATTAGGAGTTTTTGCGATTCTCCTTATATTGACCATACGGGTAATAAGATTTTTTTTTCCGTTCAGCCGCTGCGCTGAAAGAAAAAAATGAACGTCACAGATTTTTTCATTCACATTGATCAATGTGGATGAAAAAATCTCTAAAAAATGTGCAAAAAAAAGAAAAAAAGAGGGAAAAGCTGTAAAGCTGCGATCGCTAAGGGACCCTAAGGCCTCATTCAAGCATCCGCAATTCTGTTCCGCAAAATTTTGCGGAACAGAATTGTGGATACATTCAATTCTATGGGGACAGACTTTGTCCCGCTCGGATCCGTAATTGCGGATCCGTAATTGGAGATCCGCAAAAGTATAGAACATGTCCTATTCTTGTCCGCAATTGCGGACAAGAAAAGGCATTTTCTATATAGTTCTGGCAATGTGCGGATCCGCAAAATGCGGAAAGCACATTGCTGGTGTCCGTGTTTTGCGGATCCGCGGATCCGCAAAACACATGTGGACATCTGAATGAGCCTTATAGGGGGTGATCAGTGACAGGGAGGTGACAGGGGTGTGACATGGGAGATCAGGGGTTAATCAGTGACACGGGGGTGGGGGCGGGTTGTGTGGTGATTGGTGCACACTTAGATATTTTTCCTCGGGTGGTCCCAAGCAAAGGGACCACCAGAGGAGCGGGCAGCAAGCAGATCAGACGCTGTTCACAGAACAGCGTCTGATCTGCGATTTTTTCTGCGATATACAGCCTGCCAGCGCGCGATCGGCGCTGGCAGGCTGTAGTATAACTACATGCGAGCGCGTCGACAGCGCATCATCGCGTCATCTCGCGAGATGACGCGTAGATGCGTCCGATCAGAGCTACAGGGCCGCCAGTAGGACGCGATCCTGCGTCTGGCGGTCCTGTAGCGGTTAAAGGGGTTCTCCCACAAAAAATATTCTACAGGTTTTATACCGGCACCTGCCTCTGAATACTTTTGTAATTGCATGTAATTAAAAATTTAGCATAGCGTCTGAGTTATTCAATAAAATGTATCTGTATATCGCCACCTGCTGTTTGTTCTTTTTCATATTTCTTTGTCCTGCTCACTGAGAAGGCCGCACATGCTCAGTTTCATCCTTCACCTGCCCCCGGAGCTGTGATAGGGAGAGCTGAGACACGCCTCCCGAGCTGTGATAGGGAGAGCTGAGACACGTCCCCTGAACTGTAATAGGGAGAGCTGAGACACGCCTCCTGAGCTGTGATAGGGAGAGCTGAGACACGCCTCCTGAGCTGTGATAGGGAGAGCTGAGTTACGCCCCCTGAGCTGTGATAGGGAGAGCTGAGGCACGCCTCCTGAGCTGTGATAGGGGGAGCTGAGACACGCCTCCTGAGCTGTGATAGGGAGAGCTGAGACACGCCCCCTTAGCTGCAGCAGAAAAGACACTCCCCTTGAGCTGTCAGCTTGGTATAAATCTAGCAGAGCAATGAATGGGGAGATCTCTGGATCCATGTGAGGTACAGGGCTGGTTCTAGCTGTGTTAGAAAGAGATTACCATGTGCTATATGATGTCTGATTTTAATTTTTTACATTAGTCATGGAATAACCCCTTTAAGTCTTTGTCCATATCTGCCATATTTCCTAGGTTGACTAGCTTTTTGAGCTTTACCACCAATCAAACCTCTCCTCCAAGACGCCTTTGTTCCTCTTCTTCTATTAATCTGTCCATGTTATGTTCCTCCTACTCTTTTTCAGTCACCTTGTTTTCTCTCTGAAGCTTGCTCTGTCTTCCTCCTACACACCTCGCTTCCATCTCATTCTGTTCTCTTCTGCACAGTCAATACTTTTTTCCAGGTCCCTTGCTGCACTTCTTTGTGGGCTCATCTGGCTACTGCAGACTCTAGCAATGCCATACTTACTGTTATGCAGAGGTCAATCCTGATTTTCAGAATTGTTTAATGTTAAACTGACTGTACATGGCCCAGTTTTTGCCTGAGTGTCTAGCAGTGTATGTGGAGAGATCAAGTTCATGTTCTTCTTAATTGTCAGAAGCACTTAATATCTCACAGTAGGAGTCCAAGTACAAGCAGCTATGTATTGCAGTATACGGTATAACTACTATATTTATGATTTTCATGTTTTTGAGGAGGTATTCTTACCTTCTAAGTGATTCAATATACTATAGAGTTAAATAAATTAAAAAATAGATAAAACTGTATTCTTAAGGGCAGGTTCACATGGTTCATAAAAATCTGAGGCTGATGCGCGGATGCGCACGTGGATTAGCCCTATTCAGTGGTTCAACCCACTGCAATTTGTGCACAAAATCTGCTTCAATCCCCCATTACCCGGACTTAAAATCTGTGGAAGAAAATTCCACATCTGTAAGAACGGCAACACGATTTTACACCGGAATTTCTCATGAGAAATCTGTAGGATCTCAATACTGGAAAACAACAACGCAAGTGTGAAAGTAGCTTAAGTCGGAGGGAATTTAATAAAATATTTTTCTCAAAGTCTGTTAAAGGAGTGGGACTAGAATGAGTAGTGATGCCTTTGAACTTTTGCACAGACTTTTGAGAATACTGGATGCGGCAGAGAGAACAAAACATATCAATCCCCACTTGCCCTTGCTCCTGTAATGTACTCTGTGTGAGGAAATAAAATAGTTTGAACATACAGTCATGAAAAAGACTTGAAATGATGTGGCTCACAGCTTTCTTCACCAGCACTTCTTTGTTTATATCAGCTGAGTATCCCACAGTCACTTATGACAGAAGTAGCCAATCAGGCATATGCATTCTAAACAGAGGACCGCCCAGGAGGAGCTTTAGGGCACAAAGAAATGTCTTTTACAATTGTAAGCATATCTGAAATATTTTATATTTCCCCCATTGCATAAAACCAAACATGTCTACCTTCCTGATAAATAATACAAAGGCGTTATCTGCTTTATGACCTCCTGCCACTTAATCAAGGCTTTACCAGCCATGATGCTTTTAACAGAGATGCTGTAGAATGTGACAGTGTGAAATTACTCCACAATACTGACAATTGAGCTTTTCCTTTATGTAAGGACTGAAGAAGATCTCAACGTAGCTTTCATTAGAAGGGAACTAGCTGTATTTCATCGTTGATAGGAAACTTATTTGTAATATGTACACAGTACTTGAAGGGGTACTTCGGTAATTTTAAGTTATCCCCATATACCCTGTACTTGACCATCTCTAGATATCCCATACAGATAAATGAAGTCACAGTCACGTGTCTGACCTGCCATTTTATTCATTTTGGGGGTCTGTACAGGGTATAGTAGAACAACAAGTCCCAGCAGCTGTGTCTTTGCAAATAAGTTTCTTTATTTCATTTCCAGAATATGTCCTATATCCTATATGCTGGATATAGGACATATTCTGGAAATGAAATAAAGAAACTTATTTGCAAAGACACAGCTGCTGGGACTTGTTGTTTTACTGTTCATTGGAGGTTGCTTCTTTCCCGTGCATCGTGCAAATTGGAGCGAGTGCTGGCCAGTTTTCCTTTTGATTGTACAGGGTATGGGGCCCCTATTCTCATATTTAGTGGGGGGCCCAGCAGTATGACCCCCATTGATCTAGGAGTTATCCCTTATCCTGTGACTAAAGGATAACTTGAAATTGCCAGAATACCCCTTAGCACAATAGGTTCTGGCCATAGCAGTAACAATACTTGGCAAGACAGTAAGACATTTTCACTGTGGAGTGTAAAGGCCTCCTCCACCAAGCTGACAGAGGAGCACTATGCTCCAATAACAGCTATGCATTACTGCCGATTGAGCCTTTTACCTGATTAAAAACATAGTCAAAATAATTAATAAGTTTATGAAATATCTTCTCAGAACTGAAAGGATCAATATCAGACATAGTCAACAATGTAGAAGATGGCCACCTGGCGCATTACTCTATACAGAACTTCCACAATGGGGCCTGCAAAAATATCCTTCCACTTAACTAATGGATTGAACGTAAGGGGAGTACTGCACTAGAGTTTCATCCTTTCTACAGATCTGGACCTCATTAATGAAATCTTACTTATAGGATGGAGGAAAAATAGATAGAAGTCCCATTTGTTATTTTCACATGTAAAGATTCTGCATAAATCCATGGAACATTATATTTTCTTTAAGTACATTAGAAATCATACTGGATCCAGGACTCTCTAGGACTGTAGCCTAATACTTTCATACGGAGACTGGTTTTAATGAAATATCTACTTACATATGCATACTGTACAAAGAGCAGAGGAAAGGGTATTCAAAATGGCTCATTGTGTTATTAAGTCTCAAATTTTCATGTTAAAAGACTAATAAATCATTAGAAAAGGAAACAAAAAAAACTTCCTCAGGATTCCTGAGTATGAAGGAGTATCAGCATTTCTAGCTTTACTATAGTCTCAAAATGCCAAAAACAGAGTCTCCTTCATAAACATACTATATCAGACTATGTAGTGCCCTGGATCAGGGGGTACTTTGACGTTTGGACATTTGTGGACATTTGGCTATTTCCCCTATGCAAACTTATAAACTTCTTACTTTATTTCTCTTGAAAATGTTAACTTGCACTATTTAATACTGTATAAATGCATTTTATATGTTGTGATATATATCCTGTTCATTATCACTGTATTTACATGGATCTGTGGAAAGTGTTAGTGCATACTGAGAGACTGTTAGGACTTTGAATGAGAAGCTGGTAACTTTCCACTGCTGCCATAGAGTTTAAAGAAAAGCATGTTTTGGAGGGAAAAAGCCAGACAGCCTGACCTTTTAAATATCTGATTTTAGCTTTGTTATGTCTGGAAACTTGTTTTTGTCTGAAAAAACTGTTGTGTCGTTGCCATTGAATATCATTGTAGCTCTAATGCATGCCTATGAGAGACGGAAAGTGTTACAATGTGACTATTTGTGCTGAGATTCTCCACTCCACCCCTCCTACTAGAAGGTTCCAGTCTAGCTAAAACTGTATATATGGAGAGCAGTCAGAGCCCCTAGTGTGCTGCAGTTAGGGACCAGTGCTTGGAGGGGGAGACTCATGCCAGTCTGCATGAGTGACCAGAATAAGATGCTGAGATGGGGACGCTGAGCCACAGACCATGGGTCACTAGCCCTGTGACCAAGGAGCCACCCAGACTACTGAGCTACAGACCGTGGGCCTTTGACCAGGGTACCAGCCTTCTGAGAGAGGGACAGCTAGCTTAGGCCATTCCTCAGCATTAAACCCTTCTTCTGCCAGGTAGGAGACTGGAGAAGCCAGCTCAGTGCACTTCCTGTATTGTTTTGCACCTGAATCCCTCCAGTAAAGAAGCACCCTGGTTTACTGCAGACCTTCACTCTCTGGACTCATTTCCCATTGGGGTGCACCACGCCTTACCATCCCTTCCGGAAAGCAGCAACACGTGGTGACACCTCAACAGTGTCCGGGGGACCCAGCGTAGCGCTGGGGCCACCCCAAACTTGGCCACTGCATCTACTGTTCTGAAAATTGAAGGCTATCCCATGCGACCAACCTGAAAAGGATGTGTCTAATTTATGATGAGACCTGAGCCTCGGCATAAATGTGGTGCATTTGGAGATAGCAAAATCAGCCCAGACAGAACCCATCTTGATAAATCTCATAGCTTTATGTGTATGACCAGTTTTACTCCCTTCATTAAACAGCACACAACTGGTGGACTTTCTTCGTCATGGATTTCACTCATTGTATTGACATAGTTGAAAACCCCATCCAGTTGTTCTGTATTGTAGATTGCTATGTGGATTCCATACCAAACATCGGCAGCAACATGTCTGAACATGGCCTGGACTCACAGGTCTTCAGCTAGCAGCCTTAAATCATTAAAAACCCATTGTGTCATTATAGCTCTTTGTCATTGAATTACCTCCTAACTTTTTCTTTCCTAGCAAATATTCCAACTTTTCTTCCAATCCTTTGAGTCAACTGATCCAAAAGTGACCTGGGAGCTTTTGTTGTTTTTGTATATGGATGGGGTCGACATCTACTGGCATGACCTATATCCAGCTGCCACCATGTGTATGTCAGTCCCTTGACACTGCTTTTCTCATTGAAAGCTCCTCTCTCTATTGCTCTTCTTCCCACCCCTCATAAGAGGAAGTGCTCCCTCATCGAGAGATAGATGAGGAAGCTGCTCCCAAGATGGCCGATGACGTGGAAAAACTAGCATGATGCCTTTCATTGGATGCAATAATGTTAAGCTAATATCATTGCATTACACTACCATACTGGAATCAAGCGGGGTAAAGATCTTCAACAGTGAAGAGTCTCAGCCTCTGAGAAGACGACGTTGAATCCAATACGCAAATGAGTTTGCAAGTGCCCAGTAGGTCCTCCTACCTGGTCTTTATTGGAAGCTCCAGCAATGTCCGATGCCACACCCTTTTCCCTGAAATCTAGACCAAGGGGGAGGCACAGGGCAGGATGTAAAGGAGATCTGTCAGCAGATTGGTACCTATGATACTGGCTGACCTGTTACATGTGCACTTGGCAGCTGAAGGCATTTGTGTTGGTTCCATGTTCATATGTGCCTACATTGCTGAGTAACAATATGTTTAAATATATGCAACTGAGCCTTTAGGAGCAACGGCAGTGTTGCTGTTACACCTAGCGGCTAAGCAATTGCCGTGCCCACTGCACTTTGATTGACAGGTCCAGGCAGTGAAAACATTGTAATGCCTGGCCCTGTCAAAGCAGAAAGAGTGCGGTAGTTGCAGAGAGAGCAGAGCCTATAGGTGTAATGACAACGCCCCTTGTTGTACCTAAAGGCTCATTTGCATATATTAAAACATCATTTTTCTCAGTAATGCAGGCCCATATGAACATGGGACCAACACAGATGCCTTCAGCTGCCAAGTGCACATGTAACAGGTCAGCCAGTGTCATAGGTACAAATCTGCTGACAGGTGCCCTTTAATGAGGCGTGCAAGAGCACTCGCCAGCCATGGGGCCACCAACTAATCACCTGCAAACTTATTTGCATATTGTATAAAACTTTATTTTCTCAGCTGCTGGACACATATGGCAAGCTTGCACAAGTGTTTCAGTCCACCACCCAGCAGTGGAGTTAGCTTAATAGGCAGAAAGGAGCTGACGGACTATCTTTAATGTATACGTGATGTTTTCTTGACTAGGAATAATCACATTCCAAACCTTACACTGTGTGGCCAAGTCACCTTACTCTGCACAATCCTTTATTGATTGCGAGGTTTTTTAATAAAGTGCCTCGAATCCACCTGCAGTGGGTGAGTCAGCTACATGTAATTAAAAACTAAAACACAACCTTCATTAAGTCCTGACATTTTTTTTTTTGCAGAATCTATGTTATTTTTTGAACATCTCCAAAACTATTCTCATTTGTAACATCATGTTGTTGCTGAATTGCACAGCTTATTGACTGACAACATCATAAACTGAGAATGTAGAGAGTTATAGTGCAATTACTGAGGATGGCTTCAATTACCTTTTTCAGACAAATCACATTGATAAGACGGCCACAAAGCAAATCAATAACTTAAAGGGGTATTCCCATCACATACAATGGGGGCATATCACTAGAATATGCCCCCATTGTCTGATAGGTGCATGTCCCACCTCTGGGTGCCGCACCTACAAGGAGAACGGAGTGGGGAGAGCTGTGGCTGGAGGCTGGAGGTTTCCCAGGGTCCGTCCACCACCAACCGCTGCTCCCACACAAGTGAATGGGAGCGCACCACGCATGCGCGGACCCTGCTCCCATTCATTTCTATGGGGCAGATGGAAATAGCCGAGCCAGTGCTCGTCTATTTTCGGCGGCCCCATTGAAATGAATGGAGGACAGCTGTGCATGCACCCTCCATTAATTTTCCTTCTCCATTCTCATTGTAGGTGCGGGTGCCAGAGGTGGGACCCGCACCTATCAGACAATGGGGGCATATCCTAGCAATATGCCCCCATTGTATGTGATGGCAAAACCCCTTTAACTATTTTGACAACTGGTACAAAATCTTTCAGACCACTATTCCCGCATCCATACATATCATATAACATGTCCTGAAACATGATGATACTGTTTTTTCTCATTAAACTACTGTGCTGTAACTACTAAGGCTTATTTCACATCAGGCTTCCAGTTCTGGCAGAGAATGGCAGGAATCGGTCGGACACAAACCAGAGCGTGCAGCGGTTTCTGTCCGGATATTCTCGGTATATTTGCCGGATTGCGGCTGGATCTCCGCTGGAACACATTCTAGTTAATAGGGTGGCGGGCATTCCAGCTGCACCCGGCAGTGCTAGATCCAGAAATTTCCATGAGGCTGTACTCTGCCAGAACAGCCTGCCAGAATCCATGACGCAGATGTGAAAGTAGCCTAAATGGGCCTCTTTGACCAGTTTTACGCTGCCATATTTGAGGGCAGCACAAACTGGTGACAGATCCCCTAAGCAAAACACTAGGTCACTTTCTTAAATTGGGACAGTTGTTTTGCAAAAGTCAGTATTAAGCAGCTCCAGCACGAGCCGAGTCCACTCAATACACACAGCTTGTGCTAGGAAGTCCTCACATTCATGAGCTACTGCCTCTCCTGGCCACTTCCTCTGGGTGAGGGGAGGCGTTAGCTCAAAAATAGGCTTGAGCGAATCGATCTTCGGATTATAGATTCGTAGTTGTTTTGTTCAAATATTTCGTTTGTAATGCTGTTTAACTTTAAAATGTATTCGCTCCGTGGAGGAAAACTTTGTCTCGCCCTAAGTTGCACGGGACTTCAGTATTCCAATCTGCTTATTTAAAAACATTTTAAAATGGGAATCCAAAGTCAGGTTCCGTACTGGCTGGTACCTCGGCACCAACCTATTTTAAAATGTTTTTAAATAAGAAGATAGGAATACCAAAGTTTTTGAACTCAATTCGCTCAAGCCTACTCAACAATATGTGGGATTCCGAGCACATGCTCTATACAGAGCCTACTCCTGAACTCAGCTCAAGCTGGAGCTGCTCAATACTGACTTTAGCAAAAGAAATGGTGGATTTGTCACTAGTTTATGTTGCCCTCAGATTGTGCTAAAACCGGTGACAGATTCCCGTAAACACAGCAGGATGCCAAATGTAAGGCCGTAATCACACATTCAAACCTAAAACCAAATCAAATCCACTGACATTCCACATCCAATGCAAATGAATTGGATAATGTATACCCCATTCACATGTTCTAGAAAGAAAACCGCCACGTATGAACATACCCTAAAACTGCAATAAGCTTCAATGCAACAGTTTATAAAAAAAATATTAGAATTATTACAATCTCACAGTTCAACATCAGGACAGCCCATAGCTCATATAGGCATCAGAGGAGGGGTCTGCTCAAGACCCCCCTCTATTTACTAGAGGAGAGCACTGTTGATAAGAGCAGTCTCACTCTAGATGGTCTGATATACCGTATATCATTATTTCCTACGTCATTTCCAAAATTAATAAAAAAATGATTGCATGATGTACTACAGGTTGGAAAAACAGCACTTAACTAATGTATTGTGTAAACTAGTCTGGGAATATGATGTAACTGAACAAATCAAGTTCCTGCATTGGGAAATGACAGTTCATTTGAAATTCATTTTACACCTCATTAACAGCATAACCTCGAACAAGCAGAGAACAACTACTTCCTTCCATTACCTTGCCCTCTATAACAGGACTACTTAGCGGTCAATTGTAAATGTGATATAGAAGGAACCACAATAGCATTAAGTAACTAGAGAGATCCCAACTCTCCATGTGAAAGGCTCTTTGCATACCATGCTTTTAAATGTCCCCACGACAAAAAAATGTGTATACTGAAAAATGTGTGATTACATAGGTGATGTCTGCATGCTGAAAAACATATTCCACACTGATGCATACTGCACATTTAGTGGAAACCTAAGGAATAACTCTAGGAATTATTGATAAATGTTTGGCTATGGTCCCACCATGATCCAAACAGCCACAGCCTTCCATTCATACAATAGAGACCAAAAGAATATCCTTTTGTAAGGTCATGGAGTAAAGTCTAGTTGAGAGTTCACAAAGGCAAACTCTGGTTGGGTGGTCATAAAGGCAAACTCTGGTAGGGAGGTCATACAGCCAAACTCTAGTGCAAGGTCATAAAGGCAAACTGTGGTTGGGAGGTCATAAAGGCAAACTATGATTGGGAGGTTTTAAAGCCAATCTCTGGTTAAAGTCAACCACAGTTTGACTTTATGACCTCCAAACCAGAGTTTACCTTTATGACCTTGCATCACAGTTTAGCTTTATGACCTCCCAATTAGAGTTTGGCTTCATTACCTTCCAACCAGAGATTGGCTTTAAAACCTCCCAACTATAGTTTGACTTTATGACCTCCCAACCACAGTTTGCCTTTATAACCTTGCACAACTTCATTACCTCCCAACGAGTTTGGCTGTATGACCTCTCTACCAGAGATTGGCTATATGACCTCCCTACCAGAGTTTGCCTTTATGACCTCCCAACCAGAGTTTACCTTTATGACCTTGCACTAGAGTTTGGCTTTATGACCTTCCAACCAGAGATTGGCTTTAAAACCTCCCAACCATAGTTTGACTTTATGACCTCCCAACCACAATTTGCCTTTATGACCTCCCAACCACAGTTTGCCTTTATGACCTTGCACTAGAGTTTGGCTTTATAACCTCCCAACCAGAGTTTGGCTTCATTACCTCCCAACAAGAGTTTGGCTGTATGACCTCCCTACCAGAGTTTGCCGTTATGACCTCCCAACCAGAGTTTGCCTTTGTGAACTCTCAACTAGACTTTACTTCATGAACTTACAAAACCAGTCAAACTCTGGTTGGGAGGTTATAAAGCCAAACTCTAGTGCAAGGTCATAAAGGCAAACTTTGGTTGGGAGGTCATAAAACTAGGCCTGGTTGGGAGGTCATAAACCCAAGTCTGTTTGGGAGGTCATGAACAGAAGTCAAATTTTGGGGTCATTAAGAAATATCTAGCAGTGGTCATGAAGAGAAGTGTATGGAGGGAAAGTATGAAGCCTTGTATGCCTGTTTTCTGCTGTAAAAAGTTGCATATTTTGTCACATGGCATGTTTGCTCAAAAACATGGGACTTTTTGTGATTTTATGCTGCTCTTGCCACCTCTGAAAAAAGTGTGGTTAGCTAGGTGAGTAAGTTAAAAATCTCCAGCTCTCCTAGAGAAAATGAATGGAGCAGTACAATGTATATGCTGCCTGCCGCTCCATCAAGACGGTGGAACAGCAACTTCATTCTCGGGATCGGTGGGATTCCCAGTGGTCAGACCCCCAGTGATCAGCTAGTTATTCCCTATCTACAGGATAGGAAATAACTTCAAAACGTGGCACAACAACGTTAAAATCTGCTTCATATGCAAAAATAAATTGGTCCTTTCACTTGATAAATTGGTTCTACTTTAAGAAATTGTCCTGGAAATACCTACTTTTTATAGTTTTATAAACAGTAAAATGACATAAAAGCAGATGACACAGCATTTTGGTTTGCTGCAGTGTAAACACTATGGAAATGGTCAGCAGTTATATGTTACACTGGGGGAATATTATGAGTCTTTTTATTCCGGGTTGCTGTTTATAGATGCATATTCATGTCAAATTTACTGCAATGCACATTATTTTGGATCTTCTCTTCATTCCAAGAATGTTGCAACCCTGATCCTGAAGTAAACTGATTAATATAAAAAAACATGTAAATGATTAAATTAAGTTAGAAAATATTTCAAATATTAAAACATAAAGGATAGACACATTGGCACAGAAGGCAAAAACTTAGGGGGTAACAACTATGTATATATACACAAGGCCGATGCATTTCAGAGGCCTATCAGATCAGTCAACAGCAGTTTGTTTATGGTTTCCAGGTGCAAGTTATTTATTTCTGTAATAAAAGTAAAACTACATAAAAAGGTAATGGATTCATATGTTTTTATATTTTACATCTGTTTAGTACATAGTCAAAAAATCTAAACATAAAGGCTAGACACATTGGCGCAGAAGTCAAAAACTTAGGGGCAATGTATCAAGTACGCTGCATCAGAAAAGTGGAGTGATTTTGCAAGTTTTGCCAAATTTATGATGTATTTGCACCATTTACTAAAGGACAGCCAGATGTTTTGTTGGTGGAGATACATTTTCAAAGTCACAATTCTAACCGAGTCCCCTGGCAGCAAACAAACTGATGGCACCTTCGGAATAAATATGACTTTAGACTGAAAAATTAGGTATTTCATGAAACAAAATTTAAAAATTGCCTTCCATCGTTTGGAAATTTGATTCAAAACATGCAGACTCTCCCCCCCCTAAAAAAAAAGAGAGCATAAAGTTCCATCTTAATACATTACCCCCTGTCTAGACCTGCACCAGATGTATGACAGGGACTCAGGCTGGATGATAAATCCGCTGCACGGATAGACACTTTTCTCCACACTAACTATTGGTCGGCCTAGTTGGAAAAAGAATTTTGCATCAGAATGGTAGGGCTACTGTGGCTCAAAATGTTGCATCTTAGGGCACGCTCCTTCCCATCTCAGCCACACTTCTTTTCTGCAAAGCCATGTCAGCCTAGAAGGGCTAGGCGCAATTTATATTTCTAAAACTAGACCAGAAATGTGCTAAAATTTGGCTCAACGTACGCCAAAGTCTAGGTGCTGCAGGTCTGTATGGCTGGACAGTTCAGAAGCATTGAATATTGAGCTGTGTACACTAAAAAATCTGAATGCCTGCCAATAAATACAGAAAGTTTGTGTTCTGCACATAAAAACTCTTGTTTCTGGAAGTGACATTCTGTAAAGCAGAGAATAACTGGAAGGGAGGGACAAGTCACCGTACACTGTGCAGGAGACTATGCTCTACCTTATTTACTATCAGATTGCTGCATAGGGTCATCTTCTAGAAGACCTGAAGAAACGAGGACACCTCCGCGCTATTTCTATGACTGCTGTACATCTGACCTACCAGTATTAGAGCATTTCAATGACATATGGAGCATTTACTGATGTATTGATCGTCAGTGGAGCACAATAAAGCACCCATCAGTCATTTAAGGAAGCCCTACAATGGACGGACGCCCATAAACATCACTCGGCAGTCTGGTACCAGGCGAGGATTGTTACAAATGGGAAACTGAGCATGTTCGTGTCAGAACTGCAGAATTGATTGATTTAGAGCAAACCTGCGTTAATGAATATGACCGACTTACTCATTCTGTGCTGAAGAGTCATGGAGGTAAACAATGCCAGTCATTTTTTAATCAATATTAACTTTTTAAAGGAGATTCTCAATATAAATTGGAGAATGATAACAAAAAAAGTACAATAAAGAGGTTATGTGAGATTAGAATGAAATGAGACGCCTTTCTCTTTCTAGAAATGGTGCCACTTCTGCACATGTCCTGTGAATGGGGCTGAGCAGCAACACTGAACACAACCTAGAAATAAAGATATCATTGGCTAAAGTCACTTTAATGGAGCTAAAAAGTCGCAAAAAAAAGCGCAATCAGTAAAATTGCGCATTTTTTGGCGAATTTGTCAAGCTCTACACTAAGCTCTCCAGTTTTGTGAAAGTGGGCATGTTTTCTTATGTAAATTAATCTCTAGACAGATTTACTATTGCGACCATTTAAAAAGTCACAAAAAATCGCGCAATTTCACTCCAGGGGGGACCATGCTTATCTTATGCGACTTTTTAATAGAACATGCGACTTTTTTGTAAAGACGTGCGACTTTTGTAAAGCCGCTTACTGAAGGATAAACTGCTGCCAACAAGCCACATTTATCACAGTATAAAAGGACCATTAATAAATCTGACTAACTAAAAGTGACTTTGGGCATATGGAAAAGTGGAGTAAGATGGAAGTGTAATGATAAATCTGGCCCATAGTCCACATTCAGGACTTGCAGATGACAAATCTGACTTGGATTTACAGGAGGATCAGCAGCAAGAATCTGCAGGTTAACACTTGAATTGCTGGCACGGATGTGCAGCAGATGTGTCACCAGATCTGCACGAGGATCAGCCCCATTGGCATTAACGGGGATTAGTTGTGGCCTTTCCCACAGAATTCGCTAGAACAATAAAAATGCTCATTCAGGTAGCACAGATAAGTATCTGCTCTTTTTTCCTGATGATGTCAATGGGGTATAAAATAAAATGGAAAAATATTAAAATTCCCCACGTGTCCCACAGCAGAAACCTCTGCAGTTTTTGCCATGGGATTTCATTCTGTATGGTGAAGAACTGCAAACAGGCTCCCGCTGCGGCTTTGCAAGGGGTCCGCACAGCAACCATGTCAGGAATGGATCATTCTTGGCGCGGTCTGGAAAACTGACTACGGCCATCTGAATGAGCCCTTAGATAAATGGATCTGATTTTTAATCACAGAAGTTTTCTGACAAAATCCACTGCATGTGAAGACATCTAAAGGGTTTATGCACATGTATTATGTGCGGATATTTGTGTGGAAAATCTGCAGCGTAATACAATACCAGCTAAGACAGGGCTTGACAAATTTCTTTGGAATCTAGGAGTCAGCTAAAAAAGTTAGGAGCCAGGCGGAGCCGCGTCATAAAGCTCCCAATAGATGCCCCCATAGTGCTCCCCTCCACTTCTCCACAGAGCCCCCCAATGATGCATGTCAGTAAATAGGGCTTCCAGTAGATGCCCTCATAGTGCTCCTTCCCCTCTTCTCCATAGTGCCCCCATAATGTGCAGGTATATAGGGCTCCCCATGATGTGCCAGTATATAGGGCCCCCATAGTGCTTCCCCTCTTCAATAGGTGATGACATGTGGAGACCCTTACAAGGATTACAGGGTCTGGAGGGGAGGGCAGAGGGGTCCGGAGGGCACAAACACAGTGGGCACCATGACACTTTACTGAGTACTACAACCCCCAGCTGCGCTCAGCCTCTGCAGTCCCCACATCACTACAACTCCCACCTGGGGCTCAGCCTCTGCAGTCTCTGCATCACTACAACCCCCAGCTGGGGCTCAGCCTCTGCAGTCCCCACATCACTACAACCCCCAGCTGGGACTCAGCCTCTGCAGTCCCCGTATCACTACAACCCCCAGTTCTTTCCCCCTCTTGTCATCCCCCCCCCCCCCTTGTCATTCTCTTTTCCTCTTGTCATTCACTCCCCCCCCCCCTCTTGTCATTCTCTTTCCCCCCCCTTGTCATTCCCCTTCCCCCTCTTGTCATTCTCTTTCCCCCTCTTGTCATTCTCCTTCCCCCTCTTGTCATTCTCTTCCCCCCTCTTGTCATTCTCTTTCCCCCCTCTTGTCATTCTCTTTCCCCCTCTTGTCATTCCCCTTCCCCCTCTTGTCATTCTCTTTCCCCCTCTTGTCATTCTCTTTCCCCCCTTGTCATTGTCTTCCCCCTCTTGTCATTCTCTTTCCCCCTCTTGTCATTCTCTTTCCCCCTCTTGTCATTCTCTTTCCCCCTCGTCATTCTCTTTCCCCCTCTTGTCATTCTCTTCCCCCTCTTGTCATTCTCTTTCCCCCTCTTGTCATTCTCTTTCCCCCTCTTGTCATTCTCTTTCCCCCTCTTGTCATTCTCTTTCCCCCCTTGTCATTCTCTTCCCCCTCTTGTCATTCTCTTTCCCCCTCTTGTCATTCTCTTTCCCCCTCTTGTCATTCTCTTTCCCCCTCGTCATTTTCTTTCCCCCTCTTGTCATTATCTTTCCCCCTCTTGTCATTCTCTTCCCCCTCTTGTCATTCTCTTTCCCCCTCTTGTCATTCCCCTTCCCCTCTTGTCATTCTCTTTCCCCCTCTTGTCATTCTCTTTCCCCCTCTTGTCATTCTCTTTCCCCTCTTGTCATTCTCTTTCCCCCTCTTGTCATTCTCTTCCCCCTCTTGTCATTCTCTTTCCCCCTCTTGTCATTCTCTTTTCCCCTCTTGTCATTCCCCTTCCCCCTCTTGTCATTCTCTTTCCCCCTCTTGTCATTCTCTTTCCCCCTCTTGTCATTCTCTTCCCCCTCTTGTCATTCTCTTTCCCCCTCTTGTCATTCTCTTTCCCCCTCTTGTCATTCTCTTTCCCCCTATTGTCATTCTCTTTCCCCCTATTGTCATTCTCTTTCCCCCCCTTGTCATTCTCTCCCCCCCCCCTCTAGTCTAGCGTGGCCGAGCTCTGTATGCTCCGCGGGTACAGGCGCTTTTTTTCCTGTACCATGGCTGACTGACAGGAAGTGCACACTGTGTGCACACTTCCTGTCAGTCTGTCCAGCTATAGAGACAGATGCTCTCTTGTACCCGTGGACCATACAGGGCTTCGTCCCCTCTGATGGTGACAGGAGGGAGCGCTGAGCGCTTCCCTCCTGTCAGTCCCTCTTTTCATGCTGCACCCGGGCGGTGCACCCTCATGGACGTGCCAGCCCGGGCAGTGCTGCAGCCGCCTGAGGCTCTATATAGAGCGCCCGGGCGGCTGCAGCATGAGGGTGGGGCCGCACTCCTAGTCCACCTATAGGACGCGCCAGCCCTGCGCCCAGGCACCTTTGAAAACGGGCTGACAAATATCCAGGCGCCAGGACCAAATTCCTGGTCGCCATGGCGACCTAGCACCTGGGATTTGTCGAGCCCTGAGCTAAGATGATAATATTTTCAAAATCTCATCTACAAGGCACAGAAATTGACCTGCGGTGTGGATTTTGAAATCCGCAGCATGTCTATTGTATGTGCAGATTTCACCTTTTGCAATGCAAAGGGAGAGATCTGGGGCAAGCTCCTCAAAATCCGCAACATAGCAAAAATCCACATAAACTACACAGAGGTGTGCATATACGCCTAGGGTTACCTGCCCTCAGTGAAGATTAGGTGCAGTTTTTTCATGCAGTCCGCAAAAAACGATTCCACAAAAAATACGGATGACATCCTTGTTCATTCTGTCTTTTGAGGAATGGAACAGCTGGCCCCTAATAGAACAGTCCTATCCTTGTTCGTAATGTGGACAATATTAGGACATCTTCAATTTTCTTGCGGAAATACGGAAACGGAATGCACGTGGAATACCTTCCAATTTTTTTGTGGACCTGTTGAAGTGAATGGTTCTGCATACAGACTGCAAAAACGGAACGGAAAGAAAATGCGTGTGCATGAGCCCTGATACAGCACCAGCAAACTGAATGAGATTTCTTAAATCTTATGTACACATTGCCATAAATATACTAAGATTACAAATCAAAAGTGGTGATTTGTTTCACCTCATGTATTAAAAGGAGCACGCCAACATTTTAACGCCAGTAGCACTAAAATGCGACTTTTTCAAACTGAAATACGCCATTTCAGCAAACCCTGCCAGACAGCACTTGCGACTTTTGAAACATATTTGCGACATTTCCTGTGGTAAATTGCGACTTTTGTCTCAGATGTTTTTGTTGAATGTCAATTTAAATTCCTCCTGTTGTAATACTTACCGATCACTTGTTCCCACAACGAGTTGGTCTTTCTTTTCATGAATGCAACTTTTTGACAAAAAGTTGCATCTTTCTGCCATAAAAGAACTTATTTCTGATGTGAGGCATTCTTTATGGTGAAAATTCTGGAGAAAACAGTTGATATATTTGGCACAAATCAAAATATTTTATGCATTTTTCCACCATAATTGTGGCCCAATGTGCTTAGTAAATATCCCCCATTGTGTATTTTGTACATGCAAAAATTGACCTGCCGTGCGGATTTTAAAATCAACAACACGTCAATTGTTTGTGCGATTCTGCACCCCATGTATAGAGCTTTTCCCCATAGACTTCAGCGGGGTTCTTAACAAACTGCACCAGAAACCACAATAAATAGCGTGTTTAATGCGGATGTTCTGCACACAAATATGCGGCGTTTGCAGGTACGCTAATAGTAGCACTGTCTCTGGAACTAACACTCTTTTCTACTCCCATGTAATACCAGCCTCCTTGGGGCTGCCTGCACTGCCAACAATCCGCGGTAAATGATCAAGGAGCAAATGACTATAATTATACTTTCCATACAATGCCAGCACTACACTACATAAAACGCCAGCAACAATCAATACCTAACATAGCTGTATTCACCTATGTAGTCCTTATATCGGCCCTATCCCCAGTTCTTGCCTATAGGGGTACTAGGAGCCCCTGTCATCCATCAGCCTCTGCATTTGCCTGCAGCAACCAGAAAATGCAGAAACATAACAAACCCTGTGCAGTGCTCACCCTGCGCAAGCGACATCATGCGTTCTGGGCTGTAATTAGAAAATGCATGAGACTGTGTCTTCTGTTGGCGGTTCTCTTTTGTTATAACATTTTCCTGCTTTAATTAGAAACTTATTGGGCCATGACCATCTTATTTCACACATGCCCCTGGCAAATATCAAAGAAAAATGGAATTATAATGTACATAAGGACGGCCATACTGGTGTCTTTAGGTGTTATTTACAGCTGAGACTCCATCTGTGTGATGCCCCCTTATATAACTCATCGCACCCACTAAACAGCACATCGCTCATACCAATGACTAGTGTTCAGCATTCAAAGCGGAATTTGGACCTAAGTTTAGGAAAACTTCAATTTGCAACAAATCTGAATTTCCTCGCAGTTCGTGGTAATGAACCAGTTTTTCATAAAATGGCGGCTGCACGTGTTAAGTGAAAGTAAGAAGGCCGGGAACACGAGATCATCTATAATCCTGTGCAACCAATCTGCAGGTAGGCATCCCCGGTGATGTCACAGCCCTATAAAACCCTCATCCCGCGGGGTCTCCGCCATTGTCCTGTAAGCTGGAGAGGGAGAGTGCAGGAAGAGCGCATGGAGAGTGTAAGGAGAGTGCAAGGAGACTTATTCTGCGTCAGTTTTATTTAATTATTCCTACATGAGCCATAAATGTAATTCAATACCAGTAAGATGGAAGCCTTTATTATTCTGGTGTCAGCGTTCCAACCAATACCATCCAATCTGCACCCCTTAGGAGGGGCCAGGTCTTAATGATGACCATCATTATCTCCTGCTGGCTTTACTTCTTTCAAATCATCGTTCAAAGTCTCCATGTCCTAGAAAAGTCAGCAAGATGCAAAGAGAGGAGGAGCTGGATGTTCCTGAATACATATTCTCATCGATATAGAAAAGGAAGAAAAGCAGATGGCAGAACGAAGGGCTTCCACCTGTATAGCAGGGGAGCACTGGGGTTGGAGAAGTGAGAATGCCAGAGCTGATTAATAGTCTGTTTTCTTCTGTCAAATAACCTGCAGGAGATTGCAGGCCAGAACAGCAATAATGTGCATATTGTGCCCCCACCTAACCAGCCAAACCCCATACCAGCAACAGCCAATGTTTAAAGATGCCGCGAGGCCATTAACAATGAAAAAGGACTATACAGTGAAGTCTTCATTATTACATCAAAGGCAGCTGTGGACTAATTAGCCGTGTGGTTCTTTACCGTAGCATGGCAGCACCCCGCCTGCAGCACGGCCGCTTCAGAGTGCCCTGGGTAGACCTGATTTACAGCGATTTGTGATGAATTAATTTGTAACAAATCAAATTTCTTGGCTACCTTAGGCAAAGTTGCCGAATCAAATTTTTAAAAACCTTGCTCATCTCTACCAATGACCATGTGGGGATCCTATCCCACAATAATCCCTCTGACCCAGTGGGCAGTAGCAGGATGTGACCTGCTGTCGAACCCTCAAAAAAAGCTTTTTTTGTTGTTTTGACAGTAACCAAAAACTTTGGCTTATGTGGCACTATTGGCAAGGCTAGAAACTGTGGGGGAGATTTATATAGACTGGTGCTAAGGAAAATTGGCTTGGTTGCCCACAGCAACCAATAAGATTCCTTTTCTCATTTTTCGCAGCTCCTTCGGAAAATGAAAGGTGGAATCTGATTGGTTGCTATAGGCAACCAAGCCAGTTTTCCTTTACACCAGTTTTGATGTATTTCCCTGGCACAACTCATTAGTACAGTCACATGGGAGATATGTCTTACTTTGCTACTGCAACTATGTCACTTTATGGATGGATTCCTACACCAGATTTTTATGTCAAAGTCAAAAGGCTGCAGGCATGTTGTTTTACAAAGTCTACACACAAGCCGAAATTTACTGACGTACAAATCTTTTGTCTGACATGCTTGAAAAGGGGTGTGGCTTATAAGAAAATGGGCAGAGCTTTTAAGGAAAGGGGTGGGGCATAAGCTGCACCATTTTGCAACGAAATGTTAATGAAATTCTGGAGTAAGAATCTGTCGGAAAGTAAGCCAACCAATAGTTGGTATAAGGTCAGAGAAAAGTTGAGGACAGGTCATCAGTTATAAGATCTTGGAAAACCCCTTTAAGACTACTATATTTGTGTGCATAATAAACTTCTAATACATAACGTTTATTAATATCAGTATAAAAGCTGTAACTTTGTGATAGGATAAAAATAAAGCAACAAGTGTCGTAGATCAGGTAACGGTGTTCACAAATGTTCCTTTTTTGGCATCAGAGAGTAGGGAACAGCCTGTCAAATCAGTCCTATTCCGTCCAGCTCCGTTTACTATAATGAGGGCCAGCGGAGATTCAGCCGCAACCTGGGAAATATAGTTTTTCGTCTGGCTGCTCCATGCATATTTGCCGTGTTGCGGCTGGATCTCTGTTGGGCCCCATTATATTCGACAGGCTGTTCCCTGCCTGGAACTGCCTGCCGGATGTGTTTCACGCAAGTGTGAAACAAGTCTTAGCCCCTTCGCAGTGCTGTCGGCATTTAAAACATATGATTTGTGCCATGCATTGCACCTGCAGCAGTAGGGAAACGTTCCCCTTAACCTCTACAGGGAGAAAGAAACTGAAATGCGTTAGCCTAGAGAACCGTCCTTCAGGCAGCGGCAACGTTTCAACACATTTTCCGCCCTTGATTCAACGTATACAATACGATACACCCAGATAAGTGACCTAGAAAGACAGCGCCATGTTCCAGTACTCAGGATTATGTGATGTGCTCAGGTGACAAAACTCCTAAAGCGCAATGTGGGGTGAACAATGATGGCTCCAGTCTACCGTATGGCGGCACAAGACCCTAACGCCGTGATCTGGAAATACATTTTACAGTCCCTTGTTCCGATACTACAGCAAATCTCATCCCCTAGGCAACAGAGCTTATCTCACAATGGCAGCAATTGTATTAACTCCTTCATTATCAGTCTGCAGCACACAGGAAACGAGACGAGCTTAACCCTTACAGCCCATCCCCCTTGCTATAATGCGCCCCTGGTCAATTATAGGTGAACTCGTACCTGAAAATAATGGGGAACTGTATCACTACGGGACGTGTATTAGTTAGGTAGTATGAGACAGCTCCGTGTAATCTGGCACACGGGGAAGAAACAAATACATTATTTACATGTTACTTAACCTCCACATGTTGGGTACGGTGCCAGCAATTCAATGCTATCCATTCAGAACACTGCAATGCTACAGCACACTGCCGAGGGAAATCTAGCCGTACCGTGCCCCATATAGCAGCCATAGGGTCACGGCACCGCTGGTCAGAATGTATAGGACGGTGGCGCTGGTCACTTGTACGGATGTGGGGCTTGGTGTAAAACTGCCCGCTTTGCCATTCTGTGTGCTATACCCACGCCTCTGTATGGTACACGTACGTGATTACAGTATAGGATGTATGAATGCTGACATTTACCGAAAGCAATGGCAGATCAGTGCGATAAACCTAGCTAGACAACCACACCCCGTCCAGAAATATGGAGTGATATGGTGATAGATACGGTACCCTTTATCTGTGGCACCATCACGTCACGTCATGGCGGAGCAAGCGGTGGAATAAAATAATGGCTACACCTGATATCTATGAGAGGGCATAAAAGTAAGAAAAGTCATTTCCTATAATAGGCTGTCAGCTGGGAGAGGACACATTTGACTTTGGGAGTCAGTTAGACACTTTCAGGAGTCAATTTTTCAGTGGCCAAGACCTGTACTAGACACCAGAAAGTTAGGTGCCCCCTGGATCCTGAGATCTGTCCTCCCCTCTAGTGTAGTCAGTAAAAGTAATCCGGGACATATAGAGAGTAAGGGGAGCATGGGGTATGGAGACTGAAGGGTGGCATAAGCCATGGAGGAAGGAAAGAAGTGGACGTATACAGCACGCAGCGCAAGCAGGAGAGACGAGGGACATATGGAACAGAAAGATGTACACTGCTACTGGGCTTATGGAAAGGTGGGCATTATGGACACAAGCGTATAGAGGGAGAAGGAGGAATAGAGGAAACAGAATACAAGGCGTATATAGACTGGCACTGGTGGGACAGGGTGCCGACAGACATAAACCACATAAACTTACAGATATCCAGAGTGAGAAGGATGGAGATGGACAATGTAACAAGATACAAAAATGTATAAAGTGGTATCAGCAATGTATGGCATGAGCACGAGGGAGGTGGCATGGGAGGGGAGCAGGAGTAACAAGGAACATATAGAGAGAAGACAAATGGAGTGGCACTAAGGATATATTACAATAAGTAGGAAGGTATAGGACGGATAGAATAGATGGCACACAGGGTGGCATGGGAGAGGAGCAGGAGTAACAAGGAACATATAGAGAGAAGACAAATGGAGTGGCACTAAGGATATATTACAAATTTACAATAAGTAGGAGGGTATAGGAGGAATAGAATAGATGGCACACAGGGTGGCATGGGAGAGGAGCAGGAGTAACAAGGAACATATAGAGAGAAGACAAATGGAGTGGTACTGTGGTTATATTACAGTAAGTAGGAGGGTATAGGAGGAATAGAATAGATGGCACACAGGGTGGCATGGGAGAGGAGCAGGAGTAACAAGGAACATATAGAGAGAAGACAAATGGAGTGGTACTGTGGATATATTACAGTAAGTAGGAGGGTATAGGAGGAATAGAATAGATGGCACACAGGGTGGCATGGGAGAGGAGAAGGAGTAACAAGGGACATATAGAGAAAAGACAAATGGAGTGGCACTAAGGATATATTACAATAAGTAGGAGGATGTAGGAGGAATAGAATAGATGGCACACAGGGTGGCATGGGAGAGGAGAAGGAGTAACAAGGGACATATAGAGAGAAGACAAATGGAGTGGCACTAAGGATATATTTCAGTAAGTAGGAGGGTATAGGACACACAGAATAGATGGCACACAGGGTGGCATGGGAGAGGAGCAGGAGTAACAAGGAACATATAGAGAGAAGACAAATGGAGTGGCACTAAGGATATATTACAATAAGTAGGAGGATGTAGGAGGAATAGAATAGATGGCACACAGGGTGGCATGGGAGAGAAGAAGGAGTAACAAGGGACATATAGAGAAAAGACAAATGGAGTGGCACTAAGGATATATTACAGTAAGTAGGAGGGTATAGGACACAGAATAGATGGCACACAGGGTGGCATGGGATGGGAGCAGGAGTAACAAGGAACATATAGAGGAAAGACAAATGGAGTGGCACTAAGGATATATTACAGTAAGTAGGAGGGTATAGGGCACATAGAGATAGCACACGGTGGCATGGGAGAGGAGCAGGAGTAACAAGGAACATATAGAGAGAAGACAAATGGAGTGGTACTGTGGATATATTACAGTAAGTAGGAGGGTATAGGAGGCATAGAATAGATGGCACACAGGGTGGCATGGGAGAGGAGCAGGAGTAACAAGGAATATAGAGAGAAGGCAAATGGAGTGGCACTAAGGATATATTACAATAAGTAGGAAGGTATAGGACGGATAGAATAGATGGCACACAGGGTGGCATGGGAGAGGAACAGGAGTAACAAGGAACATATAGAGAGAAGACAAATGGAGTGGCACTAAGGATATATAACAGTAAGTAGGAGGGTATAGGACAGATAGAATAGATGGCACACAGGGTGGCATGGGAGAGGAGCATGAGTAACAAGGAACATATAGAGAGAAGACAAATGGAGTGGTACTAAGGATATATAACGGTAAGTAGGAGGGTATAGGAGGCATAGAATAGATGGCACACAGGGTGGCATGGGAGAGGAGCAGGAGTAACAAGGAACATAGAGAGAAGGCAAATGGAGTGGCACTAAGGATATATTACAATAAGTAGGAAGGTATAGGACAGATAGAATAGATGGCACACAGGGTGGCATGGGAGAGAAGCAGGAGTAACAAGGAACATATAGAGAAAAGACAAATGGAGTGGTACTGTGGATATATTACAGTAAGTAGGAGGGTATAGGAGGCATAGAATAGATGGCACACAGGGTGGCATGGGAGAGGAGCAGGAGTAACAAGGAACATATAGAGAGAAGACAAATGGAGTGGTACTGTGGATATATTACAGTAAGTAGGAGGGTATAGGACGGCATAGAATAGATGGCACACAGGGTGGCATGGGAGAGGAGCATGAGTAACAAGGAACATATAGAGAGAAGACAAATGGAGTGGTACTGTGGATATGGGACACATCAGGCAGGAACAGTAGCCCACGGGGTGACTCATGGGACACCAAGTAATGGATATTTGGATGTGGAAGCTGGGAGCACGACATGAGGAGACCAGAAGGCAGAGTGAGCGGGGCCGGCTGTCTAGGCTGTGGCATAGGGCACGGTGTACCTTGGGGTTGCTGATGAGCTGCTGCTCGGTCTCGTGCAGCAGTGCCCGGGAGTTGGACTCGGAGTTGTTGACGTAGATCTGCAGGCAGGGGTACAGGGACGTGCCCTTACAGTCACTCCCGCAGGTGAACGTGCACTCGAACGTCTCCCCGATCTGCTGCACTGACAGCACCGTGCAGTTGGCCGTCTTGCCCTGGAGGTCCTGCAGCGCCGGGTTCAGCCAGCAGAAGCCCAGGATGAAGAGGGAGACCACCCCGGAGATGATGAGGAATAAGCCCAGGCGGATGCTCTTGTCCTCGGCTTCGGAGTACTCATAAGCCACCCGGAGCTTCGCCATGGCAGTCAGCAGAGCGCGGCTCCCGGCACACACCCTCCGCTCACTCTCAGGGACATGCCGCCTCTACTTCTGGCTCCCAGCGTGTAAATCAGGCTGCTCCAGTCTACCGCTGCCCACCCCCGGCTCTGTGCCAGCCAATGGCGGCCCTCCGTGACACGGTGCTGGGCTGTGCGCCTCACACGTGCGGCCACCCAGCGATGGCAGTAGTGACGTGCATGGCAAAAGCTGCAACAAATCCTGAATCTACTAGTGGCCCCATAGGTGCTGATCCACAAAGGGTGGCATCGCTATCTCTGCCTGAGCAGTTGCCTCTCTGGCCACCACCATGCAGGGAATTGCAGTACTATCCATTCTGTTAGAAACTTTTGCCAATGTCAGGACTGCCAGTGGAGCCTAAACTCTGCCTTTAAAGTGGCAGTGCCAAGTTACAAAGTTGTCCCTGTTCACAGGATAGGGCATAAGCCCAGGGCTGGTGCAAGGATTTTTGTCGCCCTAGGCAAAGATCCATTTTGCCCCCCCCCCCCCCATGTCACTCACTCACTGACACACACACAGAAACTCACTGACAGACACACACTCACTGACAGGCACGCACGCACTGACAGGCACGCACGCAACGACACGCACTGAACGACACACACTGACTCACTGACAGACATACAATTACTCAGATACTCACTGACAAACACAGACACTTACTGACAGACAGGCATACACACTCACTGACATACACATAATCAATGATAAACACTCACTCACTGACATACACACACAGACACTCAATGACAGACACACAGACATTTACTGACAGACACACATTGACTCACTCACTGACATACATACACTCACAGACAGACAGGCAGACACTCACTGACATACATACACTCACTTACAGACAGACAGGCAGACACTCACTGACATACATACACTCACTTACTGACAGACACACAGGCAGACACTCACTGACATACATACACTCACTCACTGACAGACACACACAGGTAGACACTCACTCAGTCAAACACTTAAACACTCACCTCCCTGGGGTCCAGTGTGGGGCAGCTCCTCAGCACTCCAGCGCGCCGTTTAGTATGCTGGGGCCGGAATGACGTCATATTCCGGCTCCCGACATCACAGAGGGCGCGCAAGGGAGGAGCGGGGAGCTGCTAGAACAGCCGCCGCCTGTCTCCTCTCCTCCGGCAATTTACTGGCAGAGCAGGCACCTGCCATCAGGGTAAGCAGGTACCTGCTCTGCCATATTTAACAAGGACCTCCACCACTGGCGGATCCAGAGCCTGATCTCGGGAGGGGCACTTTGGGCGATTGATACGCCCCAGCTCCCATCACTACAGAAATACAGCCCCACTTACCTCTTCCATCCAGTGACGTCTCCTGTGATGTAGATGTTCTCTTTCCTCATCTTCTCCTTTCAGACCTTCAGACCAGACCGTCAGGTTTCGTCTCTGCAGTTTGACAACAAAATAAATCTCAGTTACTACTTTTCCATCATCCTCCCATATTCTGGACAAATTATCCTACTACCCCCATATAAAATACATCAGTAATGTCCCCATAGTGCCCCCCGGAGTCTCCTCTCTCCCCCATCATGTCCCCCCCACAATCATGTGCAGGCTCCTTTTCCCACCCATCCCCCTTCCCCAAAATTATTTGCAGGCTCCTTTCCCAGCCCCCAAATCATGTGCAGGCTCCTCCCCAAAATCATGTGCAGGCTCCTCCCCCTCCCCCAAAATCATGTGCAGGCTCCTTCCCCCTCCCCCAAAATCATGTGCAGGCTCCTTCCCCCCTCCCCAAAATCATGTGCAGGCTCCTTCCCCCCTCCCCCAAAATCATGTGCAGGCTCCTTCCCCTCCCCAAAATCATGTGCAGGCTCCTTCCCCCAAAATCATGTGCAGGCTCCCTCCCCAAAATCATGTGCAGGCTCCTTCCCCCTCCCCAAAATCATGTGCAGGCTCCTTCCCCCTCCCCTCCCCAAAATCATGTGCAGGCTCCTTCCCCAAAATCATGTGCAGGCTCCTTCCCCCTCCCCCAAAATCATGTGCAGGCGGCTCCTCCAGATTTCAGCAGATGTCCCGGGTGGCCCCAGGCATGTTGTCCCAAATCCTAAGGAAGCAGAGACAGTTGGATGCAATGGTGAAGCAGGGATCTGTCCACACACTGCGTCACCGGTAGTCTCCACAGCAGCAGGCGCCATGCAGTGACATCATCACATCTGCAGGGCTAAGACCAGGGAGTGATGATCCTCCCCCAGACTGAGCTCTTGTGCCCAGCCCAGCAGCAGAGTTATGATGTGCTTCATTCACCAGGGGAATGGGGCTAGGTGAGTATTATTTTTATATGATTAATAGTACTGGCTTCACTGATGGAAGGGGGCAGCAGAGCAGCACTATTGTGATGGACACTAAGGGAGCATTTTACTGTGTGTGCGCATAACTATTGTGTGTGGTCATAACTACCGTGTGGGGGTACAAAGAGGGCATGACTACTGTGTGGGTGCTCAGAGAGGGAATAACTAAGGGAGCATATCTACTGTATGGGGGCCCTAAGGAGGTATAACTGCCGTGTGGGGGCACTAAATGGGGCATAACGTATACGTGCATAACTTGTGTGTGGGCACTAAGGGGGCATAACTTCTATGTTGGGGCACAAAGAGGGCATGACTACTGTGTGGGGGCACTAAGGGGGCATAACTACTGTGTAGGGACACTAAGAGGCCATGGCTACTGTGTGGGTGCTCTAAAAGGGAATGACCTCCGTATGTGGTCACTAAGACAGCATATCTACTGAATGGGGGCACTAAGGGGGCATAATTAATGTATGGGGGCACAAAGAGGGAATATCTACTAAGTGATTGCACCAAGGGGACATAACTGTGTGTGGGCTCTAAGGGAACTGGACGGTATTGGGCGTGTAAAGATAGGCACTTGGCCGGGTTAGAGCCATGGTGTAACATAAAATGATTTGCTATGGTGCACTAAGCACAGCTCTGCTAATGTTTTTCCTTGAAGCATCTGATTGGTGAGAATGTGGGTCCTGTTCTCCCCAAATGAATGGAGCAGAGGTCGTTTATGTCACTCCATTTATTTTCTATGGGACTGCTGGTGAACCCCGAGAACAATGCTCAGCTTTCTCTGACACCATCTTGAAGAGTGGCAGTGGTCCTCCACAATATGCCGCTCCATTGATTTTCTATGGTGCTGCCTAGAGATCCCCACTGGGCTTTCTCTCATAAAGATTAATATAATGGTAGTAGTAATCTGCTAACCTCCTGCTCCACTCATTTGGAAGAATGAGCATATGCTCATTCATCGGGTGATCAGCAGCACTGGGAAATGATCAGGACTCTGATAACTGTCCTGTTCCTTGGCCTGTGTTGATCTCCTTTCTGATTTCTTTTGCTGTCTGGCATCCAAACTATCGTAAATATGGACACTGTAGAAAAAACGGAGAAGAAGATCTCTGATGTTGGACATCACCCACTGTCAGGTGGATTCAATTCTATTGAGCTGCGCCTAGGCGAAATGACCAATGAATATATTGTCACTGAGCCTAGGGAAAGCATCGAGAACGCCATGGCACTACTGCCTTCTCAAATAGCTGATTGGCGGGGGTCCCAAGTGTCAGACGCCCACCGATCAGATACTGATGACCTATCCAAAGGATAGGTCATCAGTATTAACATCTTGGAAAACCCCTTTAAAGAGGACCTTTCATTACCCTAAAAAATCTAAACTAAGTATACAGACATGGAGAGCAGCGCCCAGGGCGCCGCTCCGTTCTCCCGGTATAGGCTCTGGTAACTTCAGCTCTACTGCCAGGAGTCTGCCCTTTTTGTCCTGGGCGTCTCCTTCTACCAGGCTCTAGTGCTGGCCAATCGCAGCGCTCAGCTCATAGCCTGGGAGAAAAAAACCTCCCAGGCTATGAGCTGTGCGGCGCCCAGGGATAATAGTAAGTGCAGGGAGATCCCTGGGCGCTGCTCTCCATGTCTGTATACTTAGTTTAGATTTTTTAGGGTAATGAAAGGTCCTCTTTAAGGAAAGGAAGCTGTGGAGAAAAATGCAGATGGCCAGCTACAAGATTTACAGTGTTCTTATAGCACATGTCTATATGATATGTAAGAAAAAAAGACAGGGAAAGGGGACAGCGCCTCATACTCATAGCACATGGCTATATAAATGTTTGTAATGTGCTCTTTTATGTAATATTGTCCTGAAGAAGGGGATACTTCACCCCTGAAATGCGTAGACCAATAAATACCATACCAGCAGATGCTCTTCTGTCCTGTGGTCCTTGGCAGTGCCGATGGAATAGGTTCCTATTTTCCTTTTTTAATCGATGATCCACATGTCTATATGAAAGAGACTGCTGAGCTGTGCAGGAGAGAATACTCCACCTCATCACTACTTACAGTGGTGGTGTGCAGGGGTATATAGACTGAAAAGATACAGACCCAATATTTAGCCCAGGGTATATTCAATAGAAAAGACAAATAGCTAAAAGGTATAAATCCAGACCATAAACTTACAGATGTTGGTGTGCTGTCATTATTGTTATTATTGTTGGTGTGCTGTCATTATTGTTATTATTGTTGGTGTGCTGTCATTATTGTTAAACAATTTCAGCCTATATCACCTGCAGTTTATGTCCTAGTCTGGGAGAGTTAACATCACTCATATTTTTCTGTTCTTCTGGTCCGTCAGAAGAACATAAAAATAAAAAAAAAGATCCTGTAAAGAACTGGATCGCAATAAACAGTACTGTATGCAGGATCCATTTTTTTCTTTATTTTTCTGTTCTTCTGACGGTTTAGAAGAACGGAAAAATAACAGTGATGTGAACTCTCTCTTAGAATAAGGCCTCATGCACACGACCGTATGTGTTTCGCGGATCCACAAAACACGGAAGCTGCTCCGCGTTCCGTTCCGCAATTTGCAGAACGGAACAAGGCCTATTCTTGCCCGCAAAATGGACAAGAATAGGACATGCTCTATTTTTTGGCGGGGCCACGGAACGGAGCAACGGATGCGGACAGCGCACAGAGTGCTGTCCACATCTTTTGCGGCCCCATTGAATGAATGGGTCCGTGCTGCAAAATATGCGGCTCGGACGCGGACCAAAACAACGGCCGTGTGCATGAGGCCTTACTGAGAGCTATTCTCACTTAACTTCTTAAATGTATTAGTGACAGTACCTATCATATTTTTATCGAAGTGATCATCAGCATGCGGGAGGCACAGGAAGGTGAGGGCAGCGCTCCGCTGGCTGTACTCACCCTCTTTGTTCTTCTTCCAGGTCCCACTGTGTACCGTGTCCTAACCAAACACAGCATCAGGACACGTAGGCGCGCACTATGAGTTGACGCTGTCCTACGTCCGGTCACAGTGCACAGGGGGATCCAGAAGAAGTGGTGATTCATGGATCGACAGCGGCGTCCACTGCAAGCGAGGTAACTTTATTTGTCTAGCATATAAGAGTGAATCTGGATTGCACACCCTCAGTTGATATAATGACTGTCCTTCAGCATAATTACATGGCATCTCAGACCAATTCGTAATACATTCTATGCTGTACATAAGAGGCATTAGTATACAGTTTGATCAAAAAGCATAGGCCCACTTACTGCGACAAGGTTGCCTCTACAAGTGGGGACCTACTCTAATTATGGCGCAGCAATGCCCAGCGACCACTGGCGCCCCAGCACCGCAGCAGACAGCGGGACCCAGTAACCACACAGCGCCCCCGCTGTGCAGCAAAGCCACCTTGGCTGTGGGCCCCACCACTCAACCAGCACAGCACCAAGGCAGCAATGGCAGTCACGCAGTACTGCACCATGTGAACGGTGTGGAAATGTAAAAAAAAAACTACTTATCGAAGAACTAAAGCGGGGGCTCGATCTACTTGTCCCTCATGACAATCTACTTGTCCTGATATAAAAAATAATTTAACTTCTTCAGGACCGCCGTACGCAGGATTGCGTCCTGCGGGCGGTCCTGTTCTTCTGATCGGACGCGGCGGCGCGTCATCTCGCGAGACGCGAGACTTCCTGTAAACGCGCGCGTGCGCGCGCGCGCGTTCACAGCGTCGCGCGTCTGAAGAGTTGTACTACAGCCTGCCAGCGATGATCAATCGCTGGCAGGCTGTAGATGCGATATAAATCGCATCAAACAAGTATATCAGACGCTGTTTTGTGAACAGCGTCTGATATACCTGCTACCTGGTCCTCTGGTGGTCCCATTTGCTGGGATCGACCACCAGAGGACCAGGTAACTATGTAAAGTTGCACCAAACACTACACTAACCCCACCCCCTCACCAATTAACCCCTTGATCACCCAATCTAGACCCCTGATCACCCCCTGTCATTGATCAAACCCCTTGTAAGGCTCCATTCAGACGTCCATATGTGTTTTGCGGATCCGTGGATCCGGATCCGCGGATCCACAGATCCTCAAAACACGGACACCGGCAATGTGCTTTCTGCATTTTGCAGATCCGCACATTGCCAGAACTATATAGAAAATGCTTTTTCTTGTCCGATTCTTGTCCAATTGCGGACAAGAATAGGACATGTTCTATATTTTTGCGGAACGGAAGTGCAGACCCGAAGCGCGGATCCGTAATTCCGGATCCGAGCGGGACAAAGTCTGTCCCCATAGAAATGAATGGGTCCGCAATTCCGTTCCGCAAACAGAATTGCGGACGTGTGAATGGGGCATAAGGGTCCCCTATCACCGCCAGTTAGTTAGCTACTTGTTAGGTAGCTAGCGCCCAGCCCACCGCACACGCAGTCACTGATTTTGGCAGAGATTTTTCATCCACATTGACCGATGCGAATGAAAAAATCAGTGCCGTTCATTTTTTTTTTTTCAGCGCAGAGGCTGAACGGAAAAAAATCTCATTACCCGTATGCTCAATATAAGGAGAATCGCAGAAACTCCTAATGCTGGCCATACGTGTAATGATTGCGGAGACCCTCAAATGCCAGGGCAGTACAAACACCTCACATGTGACCCCATTTTAGAAAGAAGACACCCCAAGGTATTCCGTGAGGGGTATGGTGAGTTCATGCAAAATTTTATTTTTGTCACAAGTTAGTGGAATATGAGACTGTAAAAAAAAATAAAAATCAATTTCCGCTAACTTGTGCCAAATTTTTTTTTCTGTGAACTCGCCATGCCCCTCACAGAATACCTTGGGGTGTCTTCTTTCCACAATGGGGTCACTTGTGGGGTATTTATACTGCCCTGGCATTTTAGGGCCCTAAAGCGTGAGAATCCAAATGCGTAAAAATGGCCTGTGAAATCCTGAAGGTACTCATTGGTTTTAGGGCCCTTCGCATCTTGGCTGCAAAAAAGTGTCACTCATGTGGTATCGCCGTACTCAGGAGAAGTGGGGCAATGTGTTTTGGGGTGTATTTTTACATATACCCATGCTGGAGTGTGAGAAATATCGCTGTAAACGACAACTTTTTAAATTTTTTATTCAAAGTTGCCAATTTACAGAGATATTTCTCTCACCCAGCATGGGTATATGTAAAATACACCCCAAACACATTGCCCTACTTCTCCTGAGTACGGCGATGCCACATGTGTGACACTTTTGCAGCCAAGATGCGCAAAGGGCCCAAATTCCAACGAGTACCTTTTAGGAGGGCATTTTTACGCATTTTCTTCTCACGCTTTAGGGCTCTAAAATGCCAGGGCAGTATAAATACCCACATGTGACCCCATTTTGGAAAGAAGACACCCCAAGGTATTCGCTGAGGGGCATAATGAGTCCATGAAAAATTAAACTTTTTGTCAAAAGTTATCGGAAAGGGAGACTTTGTGAGAAAAAACAATAAAAAATCAATTTCCACTAACTTGTGCCAAAAAAAATCTTCTATGAACTCGCCATGCCCTCATGGAATACCTTGGGGTGTCTTCTTTCCACAGTGGGGTCACTTGTGGGGTATTTATACTGCCCTGGCATTTTAGGGGTCCTAAAGCATGAGAATCCAAATGCGTAAAAATGGCCTGTGAAATCCTAAAGGTACTCATTGATTTTAGGGCCCCTTTGCGCATCTTGGCTGCAAAAAGTGTCACTCATGTGGTATCGCCGTACTCAGGAGAAGTAGGCAATGTGTTTTGGGGTGTATTTTACATATACCCATGCTGGGTGAGAGAAATATCTCTGTAAATTGACAACTTTGAATAAAAAATGTAAAAGTTGTCGTTTACAGCGATATTTCTCACACGCAGCATGGGTATATGTAAAAATACACCCTAAAACACATTGCCCTACTTCTCCTGAGTACGGCGATACCACATGAGTGACACTTTTGCAGCCTGGATGCGCAAAGGGCCCTAAAACCAATGAGTACCTTTAGATTTCACAGGCCATTTTTATGCATTTGGATTCTCACACTTTAGGGGCCCCTAAAATGCCAGGTGAGTATAAATACCCACATGTGACCCCATTTTGGAAAGAAGACACCCAAGGTATTCCGTGAGGGGCATGGTAAGTCCACAGAATTTTTATTTTTGGCACAAGTCAGCGGAAATTGTTTTTTTTTTAATTTAGTTTTTACAAAGTCTCATATTCCACTAACTTGTGACAAAAATAAAATTTTACATGAACTCACCATACCCCTCACAGAATACCTTAGGGTGTCTTCTTTCCAAAATGGGGTCACATGTGGGGTATTTATACTGTCCTGGCATTTTAGGGCCCCTAAAGCGTGAGAAGAAGTCTGGAATCCAAATGCGTAAAATGCCCTGTGAAATCCTAAAGGTACTCATTGGTTTTAGGGCCCCTTGCGATCTTGGCTGCAAAAGTGGCACACATGTGGTATCGCCGTACTCAGAGAAGTAGGGCAATGTGTTTTGGGGTGTATTTTTATATATACCCATACTTTGTGTGAAAAATATCTCTGTAAACGACAACTTTTAAAAATTTTTTATACAAAGTTGACAATTTACAGAGATATTTCTCTCACCCAACATGGGTATATGTAAAAATACACCCCAAAACACATTGCCCTACTTCTCCTGAGTACGGCGATACCACATGAGTGACACTTCTTTGCAGCATGGGTGCACAAAGGGGCCCAAATTCCAACGAGTACCTTTAGGTTTTACATGGCGGCTCACAATTTAGCCCCGCCCAAAATGCCAGAACAGTAAACACACCCCACAAATTACCCCATTTCGGAAAGTAGACACCCCAAGGTATTCACTGAGGGGCATAGTGAGTCCGTCTGAGATTATTATTTTTTTTTGCCAGAAGTTATCAGAAATTGAAACTTTTTTTTTTTTTTTCTCAGAAAGTGTCATTTTCCGCTAACTTGTGAAAAAAATGAAATGATACATGAACTCACCAAGCCCCTCCGCGAATACTTTGGGGTGTCTTCTTTCTAAAATGGTGTGATTTGGGGGTATTTATACTATCCTGGCATTCTAGCACCTGAAGAAACATGACAGGTGCTCAGAAAGTCAGAGCTGCTTCAAAATGCCGAAATTCACTTTTTGCACCATAGTTTGTAAACGCTATAACTTTTACCCAAACCAATAAATATACACTTATTGGACTTTTTTATCAAAGACATGTAGAACAATAAATTTAGAGAAAAATTTATATAGAAATGTAGTTTTTAAAAAAAATTTACAACAGAAAGTGAAAAATGTCATTTTTGCAAAAATTTCGGTAATTTTTGATTAATAGCAAAAAAGTAAAAATGTCAGCAACAATGAAATACCACCAAATGAAAGCTCTATTAGTGAGAAGAAAAGGAGGTAAAATTCATTTGGGTGGTAAGTTGCATGACGGAGCAATAAACAGTGAAAGTAGTGTAGTGCGGAATTGTAAAAAGTGGCCTGGTCATTAAGGGTGTTTAAGCTAGGGGGGCTGAAGCGGTTAATAATAGAACTCTGACATGGAGGGGGGGGGGGAGATGTGACATGGAGGGGAGAATGTGACATTCTTCCCCCATGTCACATTTTCCTCCCTCCCGCATGTCACATTTCTTCCTCTCTCCTCCTATTAATGTAAAACATTATGCTCACCTGGTCCCGTCTGCAGCAACTCCCCTTCTCTGTATAATCCTGGTATCTTGCTTGGGCTCCTGATAAGTTGTTTGAGGACCTGGGAAAACTCAGCCAATCAGTGGCCGCAACTGTGTCATGTGTCAGCCCAGTGATTGGCTAAACAAGAAATCACTGGCTTGAGACATGACACAGCTGCTGCCACTGATTGTTTGAGGACCTGGGAAAACTCAGCCAACTTGTCGGGAGCCCAAGCAAGATACCAGGATTATACAGAGGAGAAGTGGAGTTGCTGCAGACGGGACCAGGTGAGCATAATGGTTTTTACACATTAATAGAGGGAGAGGGGAGAAATGTAACATGGGGGAGTGGGGTGAAATGTGACATGGGGGGAGGGGGGAGTTTTTCCGCCCCTTTTTTCCGTCTCTGCGCCCTAAGGCAGCTGTGGTCAGCTCTGCTACTTGCCCGCAGCAGGGCTAAGCTACCGAACAAACTCAAGCATGTCTCGGGTGTCAGGCGATACAATTTCCACACCCCTATGAACGAGTGCAGAGAGTTCACCCAGTCACAACCATCAGGAAATCTATCTGAGAGGTAGTAGGAATTTTTAGACCCTTTGCAGACTCAGGCTAAATAAAAAGACCTAGTCCAAATGGGGAGGAGTGCCGATACCAGAGGGGGGAAAAAGAAACAATACTATTCAAAAGTCTAGCATGTGAGAGTGAATTACCTGGCATCTTAGCCCAATTTGTAATACATTCTATGCTGTACATAAGAGGCATTAGTATACAGTTTGATCAAAAAGCATAGGCCCACTTACTGCGACAAGGTTGCCTCTACAAGTGGGGACCTACTCTAATTATGGCGCAGCAATGCCCAGCGTCCAAAGGCGCCCCAGCACTGCACCAGCAGATGGCGGGACCCAGTAACCACACAGCGCCCCCGCTGTGCAGCAAAGCCACCTTGGCTCCGGGCTCCACCAACTGTTATTTATTTTAACGTCTGATGGGATTCCTGATCTGGGGCTGATGGGGACTGGGAGGTCTGATCGGGACCTTATCTAAGGCTAATGGAGGCTGGGGGGTCCAATCTGAGGCTGATGGGGTCTGATCTGAAGCTGATGGGGGCTGGGGGTTGTAATCTGAGACTGATGGATGCTAAGGGTTCTGATCTGAGGCTGATGGAGATTGAGGAGTCTGATCTGAGGCTGGGGGGGTCTGATGGAGGTTGAGGGGGCTGATCTGAGGCTGATGGAGCTTGGGGGGTCTGATCTAAAGCTGATGGATCTTGGAGACTGATCTGAGGTCTGATGAAGAATGGGGGTCTGATTTGAGGGTATGGTCTGAGGTCTAATGGTAAATATTTTATTTTCCTACTCCAAATCCTAGTGGCGTGTTATATAGTATGAAAAATATGGTATATGATTCAGCTAATCTGTCAAGTAAAGCTGTGACCCTCCATCATAGTAATTTCCGTTTCAGCCTCCATGCAGATATCAGTATGACTGTAGCAGTTTCTAATTCCTCAGCATGTCAATTATGTTTGCAGTTTTAGCTGCAGAGTGCACCCCTTTTCCAACAGTTTATTTCTATGGTGAAGCAGGGAGCCATAGGCTTCCTGCTTCACTGTTCCGCTGGTCTCTGGCGCTCTCCCTCAGGCCTGCTGGCTCTGCAGGAGGCTGATTCCCAGGCTTTCAGTGCTCCTCCCACAGCCAGCAGGCCGATGTGCAGCCTGAGGGAGAGCGCCAAAGACCAGCGGAACAGTGAAGCAGGGAGCGGATGTATGTTGGTTGTGCTGCTGCTGTTGGGAACGCAGGATGGATGTGCCGATCATCAAGGCAACAGGTAAGTATTTGTGTGTGTGGCCAAAGGGGAGCACAAGAGGACATAACTACAGTGAGGGGATATAAAGGTGGGCATTACTACTGTGAAGAAATTTGAGGGGGGGGGGCGCGATGCTGAATCCTTGCCCTGGGTGGTGGAAAGCCTAACTACAAGTCTGCACCAGAGAGCAGGGGCATGCATAGATCTGCACAATATGGTATAAAAGCCCTCTCCTCTATGAATTACCTTAGACCAGAAATGCCCAACCTGCAGCCCTCCAGCTGTTGTAAAACTACAACTCCAAGAATGCCCAGACAGCTTACAGCTATCAGCCTACAACAGGGCATGGTGGAGAAATTGGATGTATTTTACTTGATTTTATATTCCTTCATTTGCTTTTAATTTTGTAAGTAAAAAAAAAGGCGTGTTTACTGAAACATCTGCGGTACTTCACTATGTCAGGTTATCTTGTATAATATCTAGGATATAGAGATACTGACTGTGGTGGGAGCCTGGATTCCAAACCCAGTGATCGATCGCATTGGTCTGACTTTGAGTGTTGTCCTGCGCCTCCCTGCAAACTGGGACATGAAGCTAGGTATCGTGGATGAGTGTGTTTCTTGTGCTCTGGCAGCAGGCACAGTTTCACTGCGCCCAGGGCCACGGCCTCTTCGTGCAAAATCAGCAGCACGGCACTTCCCCGTCCCTTACTGCTCACCTTGTGCATTTTAAATAGTCCATATGTGCTTGCAAGTATGTCACATATACAGTAGCTCTGGTTTTGTAAGTGTATGCGCAAATAAAGTACACAGAATGTCAGATATTTTTGGATGCGCACACGTTAAACAGGAGATGTAGCACAGATAATGTCGCTGTCGCCACCACCTAATAAACAATTACACTAAATAAATGTCACTGATATTTAGGATGAACAAACGTTATACAGGAGGTATAGTGCAGGTAATGTCGCTGTCACCACCGCCTAATAAACAATTACACTGAATGAATGTCATTGATATTTAGGATGAACAAATGTTATACAGGAGGTATAGTGCAAGTAATGTCGCTGTCACCACCGGCTAATAAAAAATGACACTGAATGAGTGTCACTGATATCTAGGATGTACAAACGTTATACAGGTGGTATAGCGGAAGTAATGTCGCTGTCACCACCAGCTAATAAAAAAACTACACTGAATTGATGTCACTGATATTTTGGATGTGCTAACGTTATACTGGAGATGTAGCGCAGGTAATGTCGCTGCCACAACCGCCTAATAAAAAATGACACTGAATTAATATCACTGATATTAAGGATGCACAAACGTTATACAGGAGGTATAGCGCAAGTAATGTCGCTGTCATCACCGGCTAATAAAAAATTACACTGAATTAATGTCACTGATATTACGGATACACACACGTTATACAGGAGGTATAACGCAAGTAATGTCGCTGTCTACAGAAAAAGTACACTGGATGTCACAGATATTTTTAGGCTGTGCACACGTTACAAAGAAGATGTAGCTCAGATAATGTCGCTTTCACCAGCGGCGAAAAAAATTACACTGAATGTCACTGATATTTTGGATGCGCTAACGTTATACTGGAGATGTAGCGCAGGTAATGTCGCTGCCACCAGCAGTAAAAAAATTAGACTGAATGTCACTGATATTTCATATACACAAACGTTATACAGGAGATGTTGCGCAGGTAATGTAACTGTCCGCAGCGGACACTATCTACGAAAAAAGTACACTGGATGTCAGATATTTTTAGGCTGCGCACACGGTAGACAGGAGATGTGGCGCAGATAATGTTGCTGTCTGCAGCGGCCAAACAATTGCTAGCTATTTAGTGCGGGTTGCGCTAAAAATATATATTGCTGCCAGATACAACTATATTCCTTAAAATGACTTTTGGGTCTCTAACAAGTTTTAGCAATTTAGTGCAGGTTGCGCTAAAAATATATATTGCTGCCACACACAATATTCCTAGCAGGAGCTCCGTACAGTACTAGAATGTATTGACTCCGATGTGCCGAAGTTATTGCTCCGATGTGCCGAAGTCTCGTGAGACTTCACATAAATCAATTTGTAGTGTAAAAAAACATGTCCTGAACTCGCTCAGTTCCAAGATACCACTTCCGAGTTCGGAAAATGTTTTTTTTACAGTACAAATTAATTAATGAGGCTATTGTGCAAAGTCTCGCGAGACTTCCCGAAGCAATAACTTCGACACATCAGAGTCAATACATTCTAATACTGTACAGAGCTCATACTCCGTACAGTATTAGAACTAGGTTTTATGCGAATCGACTTCGGATGTGTCATCCGAAGTCAATTCGCTCATCCCTACTTGATTGGTACTATTTTGGGGTACATACAACTTCTTGATCGCTTGGTATTACACTTTTTGTGATGTAAGATGACAGTTTTTATTTATTTTTACGGTGTTTATCTGATAGGGTAGATTAATAACATATAGTAACATAGTTTATAAAGCTGAAAAAAGACATCTGTCCATCCAGGTCAGTCTGTTATCCTACAAGTTGATCCAGAGGAAGGGAAAAACCTCTGTGAGGCAGAAGCCAATTTTCCTCACTTTAGAAGAAAAAATTCCTTCCCGACTCCAATCAGGCAATCAGAATAACTCCCTGGATCAACGACCCATCTCTAGTAACTATAGTCTGTAATATTATTACACTCCAGAAATACATCCAGGCCCCTCTTGAACTCTTTTAGTGACTCCACCATCTCCACCTCCTCAGGCACAGAGTCCATAGTTTCACTGCTCTTACCGTAAAAAATCCTCTTCTTTGTTTGTGTAGAAAGTGAGAATTAGTCTTACCGGTAATGATGTTTCCAGGAGTCCGACATGACAGCACCACATGGAGGTTGTCCCCCCGCCCACTATTGGGACAGGAAACAGAGAGGTTAAATGCCCCCCCTCCACCCACCCACCCACTTCCACCAGTGTTTTATAAATTATCACACAATAATGGGTATTGTAATACAACTTAAAGAAAGAATATTTCAAACATTTAGGGAGGTCTTTTAGGGAGTCATGTCAGACTCCTGGAAACACCATCACCGGTAAGACTAATTCTTACTTTCCAGGACGTCCTCCATGACAGCACCACATGGAGTAGAAATACCAAATTAATCTAACTAGGGAGGGACCGCAGCCTGAAGAACTTTACGTCCGAACATCTGGTCATCCTTCCCTAACACATTTAATCTGTAATGCTTACAAAAAGTATGGGAACTTGCCCAGATGGCTGCCTTACATATCTGGTCAATAGAAGCATTTGCGTGTTCGGCCCATGAATCCGAGACTGCTCTAGTTGAATGAGCCCTAATATCTTGAGGACAGGGAAGTCCTTGGACCTAATAGGCCTCTTTAATTACTGTTTTAATCCATCTGGCTAATGTCGTCTCAGAAGCTTTTTTGCCTTTAGGGTCCTTTTACACTGGCGTTTTTGTTTTCCGGCATAGAGATCCGTCGTCGGGTCTCTATGCCGGAAAAATCCTGATCAGGATCATCCCCATGCATTCTGAATGGAGAGAAATCCGTTCAGGATGCATCAGGATGTCTTCAGTTCAGGACCGGAACGTTTTTTGGACGCAGCAAATACCGCAGCATGCTGCGCTTTTTGTTACGTCCAAAAATCCAGAACACTTTTCGCAAGGCCGGATCCGGAATTAATGCCCATTGAAAGGCATTAATCCGGATCCGGCCATAAGCTAAACGTTGTATCGGCGCATCGCCGGATCCGACGTTTAGCTTTTTCTCAATTGTTACCATGGCAGCCAGAACGCTAAAGTCCTGGTTGCCATGGTAAAATGTAGTGGGGAGCGGGGGAGTAGTATACTTACCATCCGTGCGGCTCCCGGGGCGCTCCAGAGTGACGTCAGTGCGCCCTACACGCATGGATCACATGATCGCATGGATCCATGGGCACGGAATTGATGGCACGTGATCCATGGGCACGGGGCGCTCTGACGTCATTCTGGAGCGCCCCGGGAGCCGCACGAACTGTAAGTATACCGCTCCCCTGCTCCCCACTACTACTATGGCAACCAGGACTTTAATAGCGTCCTGGCTGCCATAGTAACCTGAAAGCATTTCGAAGACTGATCAGGATCCTGATCAGTCTTCTAATGCTTCAGGCTACTTGCGTTCTGACGGATCCGGCGGGACGGAAGTGCCTGCCGGATCCTCAGAACGCAAGTATGAAAGGACCCTTATTGCGGCCTGAGAACTGAATAAACAGACTAGAATCTAATCTGAAAGTACTAGTAACGTCTAGGTAGATAAGGAGAGAACGTCTAACATCTGGAAGATGGAAATCCTTCTCCTTTTTGGTTTTCGGATCTGTGTAAATGGTTGGTAGCACTATTTCCGGATTAAGGTGAAAGGAAGAAACCACTTTAGGTAAAAAAGAGGGATCTAGCCTTAGTATGACTCTATCTTCACAGATTGTAAGGTATGGCTCACGGATGGTTAGAGCTTGGATTTCCCCTAGTCTACGAGCTGATGTGATAGCTACTACAATTTTCAAGGTTAAGTTTCTTACACTGCTCTCATGTAAAGGTTCAAAGGGTGGCTTTATTAAGGCACTGAGAACTAGCGACAGATCCCAAGGTGGAATCGGGGACCTTAGTGTTGGTCTAATCCTTGTCGTTGCCTTTAAAAACCTTTTTACCCATCGATTTTCCGAAAGAGTCATTTAGGAACCAGTTTAAGGCCGCTATCTGAACTTTAAGGGTACTGGGTTTAAGACCCATATTGAACCCTTTTTGGAGAAAATCTAGAACATCTCCTAGACTCGGGAGTAGAGGATTTTATCCTCTCAGTGACATCCAGGAGCAGAATTTTTTCCAAATTTTACTATAAATAGCAGATGTAACCTGTTTGTGGCCCTTTTGAATGGTGGATATTACTTCATCTGAGAATCCCTGTATTTCAAGTCCCTTTCAGAAGCCATGCTGTTAATTTTAGTTTGGTTATTTCCAGAGTCCAAATCGGACCCTGATGCAGCAGGTCTGGAGGAGATTCTGCCAGATTCTGAAGGAGGGGATATCTTGTTCCCCCCTGATGTTTGAGAAAGGACACCGCTGTCATATTGTCCGATAGAATTATATTGTGACCGCTCAGGAGATCCTGACTCTGTTTGAGCGTCTCCCAAACGGCTTGAAGCTCTCTGAAATTTGAAGATCTGTTTTTTATGGTCTGGTTCCAGGCTCCCTGGAAGTAATAGATTCCAACCTTTGCACCCCATCCTTGTTGGCTGGCGTCTGTTGTCACTACAATATATGGACTTAGACCATTTTCTGTAAGACTCTTGTGTGGTGCTGACTCCACGGTACAGTGAAGATACAAGCTGTCATTAGGCCCAGAATGCTCATGGCTTCTCTGATGGTGCACACTGATTGCTTCTGAAATGTATTTAATCTCCTGACAAGGTTCTGTTGTTTTTGAACTGGAAGGAAAGATCTCTGTAGATTTGAATCTAGCATCGCCCCTAGGAAAAAAAATTTTGTTTCTGGTACTAGGTCAGATTTTTCCCAATTCAGGATCCAGCCTAGGTCTTGTAAGAGGGATATTGTCGTCTGTGTTTGCTCCATTAATACTTCCGCGGAGTCTGCGGTTAGGAGAAAATCGTCTAGGTAAGGCACCATCTTTGTCCCTTTCAATCTGAGAAAGGGCACCATCTCTATTACTAGTTTCGTAAACACCCGAGGGGGCGATGATATTCCAAAGGGCAGACATTGAAATTGATAGTGATTTACTTTTCCTGCTTCTCTTATCGCAAATCTTAGAAATTTTTGGTGGTCCGGATGTATTGGTACATGGTAATAAGCATCCTTTAAGTCCAAAGTGCACATTACCGCTCCCTGAGAAATAAGGGGTGTAGTTGATTTTATGGACTCCACCTTGAAGCGACGATACTTTATGAAGACGTTTAGGGGTCTTAAGTTGATTATAGTTCTGAATGAACCATCGTTTTTTTTTTACTAGGAATAGTCTTGAATAGTAACCCCTGCCTTCCTGATCTACAGGGACGCGAGTCACTGTGCCTAGATTCTTCAATTTTGTACCTTCTCCGTACCCTGTCAGCACAAATTTTCGTTGAGGTGGTGATAAAAATTCTATCTTGTATCCTTCTTGAATAATTTGAAGCACCCACGAATTTTGGCTCTATGCACCCACGGATTTGGCTCCATGCTGGGAGAAAAGATCTTAAGCTCCCCCCGACTGGTCTGGCGTCATTGCTTGTCCTGGGAAGTGTTGGGGTTAAGCAAAAATCCTCTACCTTTACCCCCTTTTGGATAGGACCATCTTCCTGATTTCCCCTTATCCTTGTATGTTTGATTTTTAGGCTGGAATTTTTTTACGAAAAAAATGTGTTTTCTTAGTTTTCGTTTCTGGAAACCCTATTTTTTTATCTGAGGCTTTCTCAAGAATTTTATCAAAAGTAGGCCCAAAAACATATGATCTAAAAACGGAATTGCACACAATTTATTTTTTGAGGTAAGATCACCAGACCAGTTTTTTAACCACAGAGCTCTTCTTGCCGTATTCAGAAGGGCTCCGTTTTTTGCTGCGAACCTGACCGATTCAGCCGAAGCATCCGCTGTAAAGGCAGTCGCCATATTTAGGAGCGGGATGGTCTCCAGAATGTCTTCCCTGGGAGTTCCCATTGACAAATGATTCTCCAACTGAGATAGCCACACCAACATAGATCTAGCAACTGAAGTAGCTGCGACGTTGGTTGATATTAGGGCCGCAGAAGCATCCCATGATTTTCTTAGGAGACCATCAGCTTTACGGTCCATGTGGTCTTTCAGTTGGGAAGAGTCCTCAAATGGGATCGCTGTTTTTTTTAGCTACCCTGGCGACTGGGGCGTCTATTTTGGGGATTTCATCCCATAGTTTAGTATCCTCTTTGTCAAAGGATAAGCGACTTTTGAATTCCCTGGGAATGAAAAGCCTTTTCTCCGCGTCTTCCCACTCTTCAAGGATCATTTGTTTTAAACTAGAATTCAAGGGAAAAACCTTTCTCTTTTTTGTAATTAGGCCAGCAAACATTTCCTCCTGAATGGATATTTTTGGCTGTTCGTCCGAGATATCCATAGTTTCTCTTACTGCGGACAGAAGAGAATCCATGTCTTCAGTTGAGAAACAGTATTTACGCTTCTCCTCATTGGAAGCAGAAGGCAAGGATTCATCTTCCTCTTCCTCATCCGAAAATTGCACATCTATAACCTCTGGGTCAGAATCTAAAGCCTCTCTAGGTCTCTTTATACCCATGGTTTTTTCAGCCACCTTAGGTGTTATCAAGGAGGAAACAGACGCTTTAATTTCTTCTTTAATAATTGCTCTAAGGTCCGTTAGTAGGGACGGCTGTTCTTCTTTCATCATCTTATTAATACATTCCACACAAAGTTTCTTTGCATATGTATCGTGAAGCCTTTTGCTGCAGATAGCGCATCTTTTGGGCTTCTTTTTACTTTCCACCTTATGGGTAGGATCTTTTTCTCCATGTCCCTGGGCAGGAGGGTCTGGGGACTGCTCACTCATACCGGAGGAATCCATGAGTGAGGAACTCGCACTAGTCCCAACAGAATTAAAATGCCACTGGCACTTACCCCTCATCATGTTGGTGCTCCTCCCTTTCCTCCTTCCGGTACCCGTCCTCAGAGAGTCACCGGATGGGACGCAAGGCCAGAACCACCGGCCTCCAGTGTCCCTCGCCATGGAATCGTTTGCAGGGGGCTGCCATATTGGATCCGGTCACGGAGGTTACGCACATGCGCACCTCTTCCTGGAGTCCTCACGTCATTTCCTGCTCCACTCGGAAGACCGGAAGTGACAGAAGACGCTCCGGCGCGTACCCTCCGAGATCCCGAGGAGAAGGCACCATGCAGCCCAGAACCCCGGCGGGGTTGCGGCTACAGTTCCCAAGCCCCTAGGACTCTGCTCCAGTAAATGAACCGCATGATCCACAGGTACTGGAAGGGCTGGGAGGCTAAGGGACATCCAGTTTAGGAGTATTAGCCAGGCGATACGAAGAAAAAAGGAAAAAATTGGAACAGGAAAAAACACTGGTGGGGGGGGTGTGCTTTTAACCTCTCTCTGTTTCCTGTCCCAATAGTGGGCAGGGGGACAACCTCCATGTGGTGCTGTCATGGAGGACGTCCTGGAAACCTTCTTTCCTCCAGACGCAGAGGATGTCCCAGATCTCTGTACTGACCCCTGATATATTTATACATAGTTATTAGATCTCCCCTCAGTCGTCATTTTCTAAAGGGAATAACCATAATTTTGATAATCTTTCTGGGTACTGTAGTCCCCCCATTCCAGTTATTACTTTAGTTGCCCTCCTCTGAACCCTCTCCAGCTCTGCTATGTCTGCCTTGTTCACAGGAGCCCAGAACTGTACACAGTACTCCATGTGTGGTCTGACTAGTGATTTGTAAAGTGGTAGGACTATGTTCTCATCATGGGCATCTATGCCCCTTTTGATGCAACCCATTATCTTATTAGCCTTGGCAGCAGCTGCCTGACACTGGTTTCTACAGCTTAGGCTACTTTCACACTAGCAATTTTGCTGGATCTGGCAACGTTCAGCAAAAATTCTTCCGTTACCGATAATACAACCGTCTGTATCTGTTATTAACGGATCTCTCCTTAACTCCATTGAAAGTCAATGGGGGACGGATCCATTTTCTATTGTGTCAGATAAGAGTCCATTCACACGTCCGTGGTGTTTTTCGGAACCGCAACACACCCGGCCGGCACCCCCCATAGAAATGCCTATTCTTGTCCGCAGCTGTCGCGGTTTGCTCTCCGGTCTGGGAACCAACTAAACGGAACGAAATGCATTTTGGAGCATTCCGTTCTGTTCAGTTTTGTCCCCATTGATAGTGAATAGGGACAAAACTGAAGCTTTTCTTTCGGGTATTGAGCCCCCATGACGGAACTCAATACCGGAAAACTTAAACGCTAGTGTGAAAGTAGCCTTAGTTTGCAGTTCACCAAAATTTCTAGGTCCTTTTCCATGTCAGTGTTACCCAGTGTTTTACCATTTAGTATGTACTGGTGACTTGCATTATTCCTTCCCATGTGGATAACCTTACATTTGTCAGTGTTAAACCTGTGTGATATATTTATAGAGCCGGTCGTTATGGACGAGGTGATACACAATTTTTTTTTTTTTTTCTTTTAAATTTTTTTTTTTTATTACTTTAGGGGAAATTATTAGGGCAGTGTCTTCTTGCTGGAAAGTTCACTTTCCCCCCTTAGGACTAGGAAACCAATTTGGACCCCCTATGACAGCACTGGGTGGGCAGAACACCTAGGCCTTACGTTCTCTTTTTGCTGTACGGTATGTCACCATTCATATTTTCAATCCAATGTCAAAGGAGTGGTCGCTCTGACATCATTAGGGGAGTGCCACTCTGACATCCTTCAGGGAGTGCGTTCAAGCAAGCAAAGACTACTCCCCTCAGCAAGGGCCAGGGAACCAATCTGGTCCCCTTATGACCTCACTGGGTGGGAAGAACGCCGGGGCCTTTAGTTCTCTATTTGTTGGAGGACTTGGGTGTACAACCACCTGTGTTTTCAATCCAATGTCAAAGAGCTGGTCGCTCTGACATCCTTAGAGTAGTGCCTCCCTGCCGGCAAAACTACTCCTCTCCCTGGCTCCAAGGACGTAGTTCGGAGAACTGACAGAGGGAGACATCCTTACGGTGGCCATGCCCCCTTCCCTCTATCATTAAGACAGGGGCTTTACTGTCATCCGAGGTTAGGGAACAATAAAGCATCACAATCAGCTGAGAGGGGGGGGGGGTCCGACATTAAAGATAGAAGGGGGCATGCCCCCTTCCTTCTCCCATCTACTCAGAAGCACCACCGTCCCAGGAAGGGGGGCATTAACTATTTAGCGATTGAGCATGTACATCTACGTTTTTACACGTTGAAGCAAGGCGATTATGAAGCCCTGCCTCCAATCACTAGAGCTCCCTAGATGATTGTTGGTCATGCCCCTTGTTTCCAAAGTAGGGGTGTCACGGTGGGGGGTGGGGGAGACCCCCCACCGTGCAATGTCCGCGGCCACTGGGCCGGAATGCAGGGATAAGGGGGCAGGTCACCTCCTAAAGCGTCCCTCTACTGGCCCTGGTCTCTTACTGCATAAGCCACCTCAGAAGGTAAGCAGGCTCATGCCCACGAACCTGGGGCCCTGACAATACTGTCTCGCCCTAAGATGGAATGAGGGTAAAGGCCACCAGGATAACGGATGAGCAGGCGCCTCCAGAAGCCCAACAGCAGCTGGGAACCAGACAGTGTACGCCCGCACGACAGGTAAGTAACAGAGCAAAACACATATACAAAGCCCACACTTACCTGCTGCACTGGAGAAGCCGAACCAGCACCAGGACCTCCTGGACCCCCATGCGGACACCAGATGCATGGGGGAGATCCTGGCAGGACAGCACACCATCTGGTCTTTGCTTAAACCCCTCCGGGTAAGTAAGCCCCTTCCAGAGCACACACTGAAACACATACCTCCACGCAAACCCACACCAAAACATACACCAGGTGGGGGAAGGGCAAGCAGATGCACACAGGAGGGGAAACCATATACAACAAGCAATATGAACAATCAATATAACAAATAAGGGTGGCTCACACAGACATAACATTCTGCCAGGGAGCAGAGCTCCTACACAGACAGACAAGACCAAACTGACCTCAGGCTCCACCACACCAACATATAAGGAGGCCTGAGGTCACACCTAACAAACACACCTTAACTCCGTGCAAACCAAACAGTGGAAGTGCACACAAACAAAGGGGAGTGTCTCGCATGCTCAGAAGCACAAAGTTGCCATCGGCAACCGCACGTGAGGCTACCACGTAATAGCCCACACGTGCGGCAACCAGAAACCATGCCGCAGGCAAGAGCATGCGAGACCACAAATCTCGACCAAACCACCGGTCGTGGCATACATGTTGCCATCTGGAACCGCACGTGAGGCTACCGCGTAATAGCCCCCACGTGTGGCTACCAGAACATAACTGCCGGCAACTGCATGCCACCAAACCAAGTCACGACCTAAACACAGGTCGTGACAAGGGGCCTGCTGAGAACAGTTAGGAGGCGCGTTATTAGTGATGCTAGCTGTGGGCGTGTCATGTGTGACATCTCCTTATTGGGAAGGGAGTGCCATACCAGAAACGGGCAAGTGACCTAGCTATCATGTGATCGCATTGTTTAAGTACTACTGCTAGGTAACCAGTAATGTGTCTGTCGCTACAAGTGTTATGGCTCTAAGATTATTAACAGCATCAGCCATATTCTGTAACCCCCAGGGGATTATGATCTATGGGTTACAGAAGACCGCATTTATAATCTGAACGTTTGGACGAGGAAAAATGGGGGGAAGAGAAAGGAGTGAGGGGGAAAGATTATGGTGTAAATTACTAACTAAACTAAATATTAGTTAAATTATTAGTTATCTTCATGGGGGCCAGCGTATGGTATAATTATCTCAGGGGGCACAGTATATGGTATAATTATCTTCAGAGAGCACTGTCTATGGTATAATCGTCTCAGAGGGCACAGTGGTATTTCACCCTAATTATCTTTAAGGGGCACAGTGTGATATAATTATATTCAGGTGGCATAGTGTGTGCTAAGATTGTATTCAGGGGACACTGTGTTTGGTGTAATTATATTCAAGGACCAGAGTGTGTTGCACTAGGTGGAGTTTGAATTAATATAGCGGCAAAAGCAAGGAGCATATGACAGTTGGATGGCAAACTCTGCAGAGGCAAGTCATGTTCAGTCAGAAGATATTTCACTTGTAAATCGTTAAAGGTAGAGGTTTATTTATTTATTGTCTATGACTGTGTCCGATCAGTGCTGGAATATTTGCTTATTTTTATTTCTTTAGTTTCTTTGTTATTATGTAGTACATTTGGAATATTGTATTTATTATATTGATCTATTTAGCTAGGTAGGATTTTCCACGTAGAGCTACTCCACAGGCACCCCGCTCAATAATTTTTCTCAGTCAGGTGGGGGACCTGTTGTTAAAAAATGTAATCCACCCTGGTGATAGGGGAGCACAGGTACATTAAGGAGGTAAAATTCCTTTAAGAGGAAACAATCCTCCCCAACAGTCTTGGATCCATTACAATCTCAGGCCTCTTGTAAACTTTGATAAAAAGTTGCAAGTGTACTCCAGTCCCCTGGTGGCGTAAAAACTGCCAGATGTAGATCCCATCAAAAAGACTGGACAAAAAAGTCCTATATGTAGGACTTTTATGTCTTTAAAAAAAAGCAATTTCTCAAATGGAAACAGAACGGAACCCATTATAGTCTGGAGATTGTTTAGCTCTGTTCGTGTCATCTATGTGCGGAATCCGGCACTTCTGTTATTTTCGTGTTTCTGCTCCTTAATGCAGAACAGTGGAGATTACAAACACTGGTCTGAACACAGCCTTAAACTGATAATTTTTTGGATTAAAAACCTAATCAGTTTAATTGGTGTGATTTTGGTGGTCCATTATGTTTTTGGTAGTGTTGAGCGAACCCGAACTGTAAAGTTCAGGTCCGCACCAAACTTTGTGAGTTCGGGTACCCCGACCCGAACCCGAACTTTGCCAGAAAAGTTTTGGTTCGAGCTTGGTGTTCAGGCATTTAATAAAGCTTTTGAAAGGCTGCAGGGCAGCCAATCAACAGGCTTTTAAGCTGTGGGCACTTAGAAGCCATCACAGCCATGCCTAGAAATGGCATGGCAGTGATTGGCTGGTGCATCATGTGACCCAGCCTCTATACAAGCTCGATCACCTGTAGCACGCCCATCAGCTCTGAGTAGTGCAGGCACAGGCAGCTGAAGCAAGGGAAAGTGTTAGGAATCTGGCTATTTTTTTTGTGGGTGACCTATAATGATTTTTTGTGGGTGCTATACACCAGATTTGCACCCCTGACACAGAAATATAATAATAAATCTGGCTGTTAATTCTGTGAGTGACCTATAGCGAATTTTTGGGTGTGCAATGCACTATCTTTGTACACCTGTCACAGAAATATAATAATTAATCTGCCTGCTAATTCTGTGGGTGACCTATAGTGATTTTTTGTCGGTGCAATGCACCATTTTTGTACCCCTGACACAAAAATATAATAGTTAATAAGTCTTTTAGTTCGGAGGGTGACATATTCCCATTTTTGGTGTGAGGTACACCTGCACTGCAGATGTGACAGGAAAATTAATATAGTTAATCTGTTAGTTTGGTGGGTGACCTCAAAGAATGAGGAGAGCGTCAAATAAGGGACGTGGCCCTGGTTGTGGTGCTGCTGGTGCTGATGGAGCTCCTGTTGAGAGGACGTGGTCGATCTGTGCCAGCTACACACCCAAATGAAACACCTTCCTCAGGTGCACGTAGGCGACAGAACGTTCAGCGTTATTTTGTAGGCTCGAATATCAGTGTACGAATGGTGAGGCCAAAATAAGTAGAGGCGGTAGATGGCAGACAGTGCCTCCAGTTCCTTCACATTGTTTCGCACCCGGTCCCCTGCTGAAACCACGGAGTTGGCACCTGCAGCCCATGGGCATCTGTCTTTCACCTCACCTCCTTGCAAATTAGCCAAGCAGTCTGAGCCTCAAGTCATGCAGCAGTCTCTTATGCTTTTTGATGACTCTGCTGGTGGGGTTTCCGTGGGCCATCCACCTAGCCCTGCCCCAGAAGTGGAAGATATTGAGTGCACTGATGTCCAACCACTTATGTTTCAGGATGTGAACATGGGAGGACCACCGCAGCATGTCTCTGATGATGATAACGAAACACAGGTGCCAACTGCTGCGGCTTTTTGCCATGTGCAGACTGGCAAGGAGGGCAGGGGTGAAGAGTGGGTGGAAGATGATGTGGAGGACGATGAGGTCCTAGACCCCTCATGGAATCAAGGTCATGCGAGTGACGTGTGCAGTTCGGAGGAAGAGGTGGTGGTTATACAACCAACAAGGGAGCAGGGTGCAAAAGAAGAGTGTCCATCCCCTAGCCAGTATGCCTGCTACTGCCCACCGCACCCAGGGACTGAGCACACCAAAGCCAGCTCCAAGGAGTTCCCCGGCACAGCAGTTCTTCATACAATGTGCTGAGGACAAGACGCCAGTGGTTTGCACGCTGTGCAATCAGAGCCTGAAGCGAGGCATAAATGTTCTAAACCTGAGCACCACCTGCATGACCAGGCATCTAAATGCAAAGCACAAGCTGCAGTGGAAAAAACCACGAAAGATCTCAGGCTCCTCCTGCTCCACCTTCTGCTGTCTCAGTCTCTTCCTCCCCCTCTGGAGTGACAGTGGCACCTGCCACCCCGCAAACAGAGGATATGGCAGCAACACCACCACCGTCACCCAGCATGTCCAAACTGTCCCATGGCAGCGTTCAGCTGTCCATTCCCCAAACACTTTAGAGAAAGAGGAAGTGCCCCCTACCCACCCACGATCCCTGGCCCTGAATGCCAGCATTTAAAAATTCATGGCCTTTGAAATGCTGTTATTCCATCTGGTGGAGACAGACTTTTAAAAACCTTATGGCGGTGGCTGTCCCACAGTACGTGGTTCCCAGCCGCCACTACTTTTCCAGGCGAGCCATCCCTGCCCTGCACAACCAAGTGGCGGACACAATTAGGTGAGCACTGCGCAACGCCATTTGTGGCAAGGTCCACATAACTACCGATACATGGATCAGTAGCCACGGGCAGGAACGTTATATCTCCCTAACTGCACACTGGGTAAATGCAGTGGCGGCTGGGCCTGTGGCAGATAGCAGTTTGGCGCTTGTCCTTCCGCCACCGAGGATTGCAGGGCATTTCTCTTTGCCTCCTGTTGCCTCCCCCTCCTACTCTGTTTCCTCCTCTACCGCCTCCTCATCCAGTCAGTGTAACACCTTCACCACCAACTTCAGCACAGCCATGGGGAAACGACAGCAGGCTGATTTGAAACTCATCTGTTTGGGGGGAAACCCCAACACCGTGCAGGAGCTGTGGACGGGCATGGAACAACAGACCGATAAGTGGTTGGTGCCGCTGAGCCTCAAGCCCGGCCTGGTGATGTGCAATTACAGGCGAAATCTCGTAGCAGCTCTGGGGCTAGCTGGTTTGACACACATCTCTTGCCTGGCGCATGTGCTGAATTTGGTGGTACAGAGGTTCTTGAAAAATTAACCCTCTATGTCAGATCTGCTGCAGAAAGTGCGCGCTTTTAGTGTTATCACCCTGCTGCTGCTCACCTGTCTGCGCTGCAGCATAACTTGGGCCTTCCTGCTCACCTCCTCATATGCGACGTACCCACAAGTTGGAACTCCACCTTGCACATGCTGGAGAGACTGTGCGAGCAGCAGCAGGCGATAGTGGAGTTTCAGCTGCAGCACACACGGGTGAGTCGCTCTGCGGATCAGCATCACTTCACCACCAATGACTGGGCCTCCATGCGAGACCTGTGTGCCTTGTTGCGGTGTTTCGAGTACTCCACCAACATGGCCAGTGCCGATGACTCAGTCCTCAGCGTTACTATCCCACTTCTATGTCTCCTTGAAAAAACACTTTGGGCGATGATGGAAGAGGATGTGCCTGCGAAACAACCGCCGAGTTGCCCACATTCTAACTAGTGCTGATTACTGGGTGGCCACCCTGCTGGAACCCACTGGAGCGTGATCGGAAGAAGCGCTGCTGATGGCATTCACAACTGACGGCGGGGGCTCAGTGGAAGAACAAGGCAGAGGAGGAGGAGGAAGAAGCCACCAACACAGCTGGGGCACCGCCAGGGACCAGGGAGGGTTAGCATGGCCGAAATGTGGAAAAGCTTTGTCACCACGCCACAACAACCAGCACCACCAGTTGATACGGAACGTCTTAGCAGGAGGCAGCCTTTCAGCAACATGGTGGAACAGTACGTGTGCACATGCCTACATGTACTGACTGATTGGTCTGCCCCATTTAACTTCTGGGTCTCCAAATTGGGCACATGGCCTGATCTTGCCCTTTACACCTTGGAGGTGCTGGCCTGCCCTGCAGCCAGTGTATTGTCCGAACGTGTGTTTAGCACGACAGGGGGCGTTATCACAGACAAGCCCAGCTGCCTGTCCACAGCCAATGTGGACAAGCTCACGTTCATTAAAATGAACCAGGCATGGATCCCACAGGACTTGTCCGTACCTTGTACTGAGTAGACAAGTATACCAAGTATACCAACCGCACCCGGCCTTCGTCATAGTCCAGCGCACTTTCTCTTTGCATCCTCTCTCTTTTCTATTTCCCAATGTTTTGCGGTATTCCCAAATTTATAAAAATAAATAAATAAAGTGTAAAAAAAATAAAAAATAAAGTTGGCTACCTCCTCCTTCTCCACCGCTGCTTGCACCTACACCACCACGTCCACCGCCTTCTCAACCTCCTACTCCACTATGACCTTCGCCTTCTAGTTCAAGATGATTATTATTATTATTTTTTCTATTCTATGTTATTTTAAGTCATTTCCCTATGTTCCCTATGCACATTGTTTGCAGGGCAACTGTCCTGCTCTTAACCCCATTTTGCTTCCCTTTGCAGCCCTCTAGTCCTTACTACGACTATTTTACAGCCATTTTAGTGCACCAAAGTTGAGGCCCCCATTGACTTCAATAGGGTTCGAGTTTGCGTCCCAAACCCGAATTTTGACCCGAAGTTTGGCCGAACCCGGCGAACCCGAACATCCACAGGTCCGCTAATTCCTAGATTTTGGTCATAATATTTATTCTTTAACATTGTTATAATACCATGGGGATAATTTATTAATCTGAAATATGCCTAAATTAGGCGTATTTCAGGTGCAGATAGTGTTGGAACGGTTAGTTGCGCCACTATCTTCGACTTTTTCCTGCTTACGCCAGGTCTAGTATTGTGGACGTGGCATGGGCAGGGAAGGGGATGGGTCTGTAGGCCTGCCTCATTCATCATTTTCTATGCCTGTTTTAGGTGTAGAAAATGATCTAAATGTAAGACAGCTCAGAAGCAGTCTTACATTTAGAACTGGCGGAGGATGCTCCGAAGTTACGTAGAGGCCGACGCCTCTTTACATCTTTGGCGGATCCACCGCCAGCTTAGGACTTTACTTAGAACTGGCATTTTAGTGTTTTAATAAACGTGCCCTTATATTCTTACAAAAGCTCTAGGTATATTGAGACCTAATGTCACCTGTGCAAATGATGTCCTCTAGCTATATATGTCGACTAAATTATTATTATTATTTTCATTTATTATTTTGACCCTTGATGCCAGAGTTTTCACCCTTTTGTTATATTAATCTGTAGAATTTGACTTAGTAAGCTATTAAAATATCATTGTGAATTTTCATAAATCGGTTTTCATATAATGGCCACTAGATGTCAGCACAACAGGCATACATTTTCATCCAAGACAATCTTGGTTTTCAGCTGTGAAGTCGAGATTACCAGCAGCATCAGACACTATCGCTAGAAGCTGAGTCAGTGGAGACAAAAGACGCACATTTTTAAAGTCTTTATAAGGTTTTATTATTTTCAGCTAAAGGATCATTTTAACCCTCTGCTCAGATATCAGCATCTAGCACAGGCATCCTCAAACTGCGGCTCTCCAGCTGTTGTAAAACTACAACTCCCACAATGCCCTGCTGTAGGCTGATACCTGTAGGCTGTTCGGGCATGCTGAGAGTTGTAGTTTTGCAACAGCTCGAGGGCCGCAGTTTTAGGATGCCTGATCTAGGCTAATGATATGACATGGTTATGCTTGCTTTAACATTATTGATTATAAGCAGGAAGTGTATCTGGGTCTCACTGTTCTCAGCAAGAATCAGACCTAATCACAATGTGAAATTTAGAACCAAGGGACATGAGATCAAGGTAGCCAGAATGCTGGTAAACATAGGTCCTGGCAATGTGAACAGTCTGCTACTGATATATCAGGAAAGCACTGGTAATCAAAGAGGTCCCCGAGATCTACAGGTAACACTACACGTGGACCTGCACAAACCTGGTTTTTAATAAAGGCTCAAGAGCCATAACTGATAGGCACATAGGTGGAAGTAAAACTGTATAAAGAAGGAAAATTGTGCTCTTGGATATGACAGATGCTTAGACTTTGCTTCCACCTGGGAATGTTTCCAGGAACAGAGTCTTCTTTGCTCGAAAAGTGAAAAGTAGCCAAGCAGTACTAGCAGCTAGGAAAATATCACAGGAAACTGTTTGCTGGAGTTAAAGTAAAAGTACTGGTAATGCCAGAGACCAAAAATTCCAGCTGATTAGGGTGGAGTTATACAATACAATTAATCTTAGTCTGTGGAGCTGTAAAACTTTACAAATTAGGAGCCGTCTTTGTGAATGTTTGAGTAATACCCTGACTATTGACCATTATCAGCTGATTGATAAAGAATGCTGCTGGTACCTTCAATCTCCTGATAAGGGATAAGGCCTGTGGACAGTAGCTGTGGACTGAGACTTATTATAGACTAAAGCAAGTCTTCTTGTCACTTTAGTCACTTACTTCTTAGGATAAGAAAAATGTTTGGTGTCACATGTATAGGTACTACAATTTGTCTTCAATGCAATCGCCGAGCTATTAAAAGTTCGATGAAAACTTCAGGAAGAAATGATACCCCGCATTATGTGTCGGGACTGGATGGATATTACACAACTCACATGCACAGCCCCTGCAATAGGTATAACACATTAACAACTTTTATTTTTGTGTTACTTTAACACATATATAATGAAGGGTCTATTCACACTGCATGTGCAATGTCAAAGGTATCGGGATGATGTCTTCACGTATGATGGATGCTTCCAACACGTGTCACTGTGATGTGATGCAGCGGCATAAGTTTCTCATCAGCTTCCTGGTAAAGGGGTTTTCAAGTTATTGACAAGTTTGACCAAGTGGGGAGATATATAAAATGAATGAAAGAACATATATGCACTTGTTAACGCTCCCACCGTTCCAGTGTCTGTGTTTACTTGGCTGCAGCAACGTTGTAGCTGTTTACCCCATGTGACCGTTGCTCATCACCGTCCTTATGTCCCCATACTGTATACCGCTGCAGTGATTGGCTAGACATCTACATCATCAACCAAGTAAATCGTCTTGCATTAAGGACCGAAGCAGCAGCGCTGGAAAAGCGGTAGGAATTAAAGGGGTTTTTCGAGACTTGAACTGATGACCTGTCTTCTGATGACGCCCTGGACCCCCATCAATCAGCTTTTTGAGAAGGGACTGGAGCGCACAGTATCACCGCCACCTTCTCGTAGGTTTGCATAGGCCATGTTACGTTACCTTCATTTGTCACATGGCATAGGCTCGGCTCAGCCAGTATACTGTGACAGTTCACGATAACTAAACACCTAGTACAGACAACCCACCTAGTTTAGTCAAAGTAATACTGAATAATTCTTTCTTTCTTTGTATCATGAATGGGGACATAAAATTATATATATATAAGCAAGTGCTGAAGTGAATGTCCAGGGAACATATACACAAAGGACCATGTTTAAAAGCTAGCACAGAGGAAACAGTGGTGTCTGTCCATAGTAGACATAGCTGTAGAATCTAATCAGAGCCGGATTATATGAGAAGACCATGGTTCTTTTTGCTGTGTTTCTTGTATGAAGCCTGTATGAACTCTCTTAAATTTTATGTCTTTTAAGTGCATTATGTTTATGGTTAAATAAAAGCACAAAGCGTCTGCTCCATAGGAACACTCCACCAAATTACACTAGCTCCAACTAAATGATGCTGTGTATAACTAATTCGAATCTCCACACCAAAACAGACATTACAAATCCACAGCACATAATGAATCCAAATGTATATTTTATTAGTTTTATATCAAATAAAATCTAGTAGCAGTGGCATACATATACAAAAGAAAAGAACCACAATGGACGTGTCATATACCAAAAAAGAATCCCATTGATGAATTTGGCTCTAGTGTGTAATACCCCTCCCCACCATTAAAAGGGATTAGGTAAATAAGGGTGAGTATAGGATCAATATAGGATAGGCACGGGGACAGGGAAATTCCACCATAAGGGATTGTCCCTGGGCTGAGACCTAGCTAGGGCGGACTAGGGACAGACTCCCCACCCTGCCCCGCTGGTTATTCCCTATCCTATCTCACACCTGATAGTCACGCTGTCTGCCACTAGCTGGCTATTTTTTGTTGGCACAATTATTTATCTCACTATTGGGTTATGTGGTGTTTTTTATCATATTATCAAGTAAAAGTTATGTTTTAAAACATAAGAATAAGGGTCCACTTGATAAATGTTTAAGCGGGATTAGGTAAATACCCCAAATTGAGTAGTGCAGAAATACATTGGGGGGAATAGTCAGATTCCTACAACAAATCACATAAAAAAGTGCCCCCCTGAGGGAGCGATAGGCGAAAAGCGCGTCGGGGTTTGAGCCACACTGGTCAGTATTACTTTTTTTTTAACTCCCTGATGAACTTTGTAAAGGATATATTGCACTAGGCACTTTTTATGTGAATTGTTGTAGGAATCGGACTATTCCCCCCCCCCCCCAATGTATTTCTGCATGAAAGGGTTCGCACTACGCAATTTTAGGTATTTATCCAATCCCTATTAATGGTGGGGAGGGATATTACTAGCGCCAAATTCTTCAATGGGATTCTTTTTTGGTATATGACACATCTATAATCGTTCTTTTCTTTTGTATATGTATGCCGCTGCTACTAGATTTTAAATGCTATTTGATATGAAATTAATAAAATATACATTTGGATTAATTATGTGCTGTGTATTTATAATGTCTGTTTCGGGGTGAAGACTCCATAGGAACACTCCAAAGAGTTAATTTCAAGGGATTGTGCCAAGTTTTTAAGTTATCGCCTATCCACAGGATAGGGGTTAACTAGCCAATCACTGCGGGTTAGACCGCTGGGACCCCCACCGATTACGCGCACTACTGCTTCATTCATTCTCTATGGGAGTGCTGGAGATAGACAAGTAAATCACTGTAGACAAAAAATGGAACAACTGTTCACATGCACAACTTGCCACTCCATCAGAGCGGGGAAATAGGACCCCTGTTCTCATGATCGGTGGGGGTCTCAGTGGTCAGACCTCCAGCGATCAGCTAGTTGTACCCTATCCTGTGGATAGGGGGTAACTTATAAACTTGCCACAATGCTTTTAATGTTACTGAGTTAAATGTTCTGATCTACTATTAAGACACTTATTTCTTTGCGCACCTAATGGCATTGAATGAGCAGTATATAGTTAACACTGTCAGACTTGGTTAGATTACCAGGATGATGGACTTGGCCTGCCCCTGGTTTCTCTTTCTCATTATGGGGTATTGAGTGCAGTGGGAAAAACTTTTTAGATTATAATAAAATGTGAAAAAGTGAAAGGGTCTAAAGACTTTCCAAATGCATTGTATTTGCCTTGTATTTACCCCTGAGGGAAAGAGAATAGACAACCATTATGGCTGTGTAAATGTTTTCCAGCAGCGACCTCCATGATACTTGTGTTGGATAATATTCCTGAGTTCCTTCCTCCTCTAGTTTGAATAAAGACAGAAATCTACAAGTGCTAGGATGCTGTGCCTCAGTTTAGATTAGTGGCATCCTCTGGCTGAACATGTGAAATCAAGACTGGCAAAGAAAATGACGGTCTTGATAAATGTCCCCAAAAGTTTTTTGTTATACAAATTCATAAATGGTCACATCAGGCACTATTAGTGACCTGTTTTATGTCACTGCCAAAAATAAAAGATACAAAAACCATCACGGAACCAAAATATGCAATCTGGTAGAATATTAGCAGTTCATATCAATTAAGAAAAAATCCTAGCATTGTTATAACCGACATTCAATCTCTGCTAAACTAGAGAGTAAGAAAGGGTTAAATGTGATGATAGAGCCCCGTAATCCAGATGAGAAAGTGAGAGTGGTGCTGATGGCAAATGTCCAGTATTTATCCTGTCTATGCCAGCCTCCTATAGGAAAGAACATGCACAGATTGCCCCTGGATTATCAACTTCCCCCACCCTCCGCCGCTTCTTTCCAGGATCATCTTGATTGCTATTTCTGATTAATTGTACAAAAGAGGGAGGAAATCGCTAAATCCCCCTCAAAGAAACTGTACACATAAGTGCCCTTGTGCTAAAAATACAGGGTGAACACAAATGAAATGCAAGGCAGTGCTAATCATTTGGATTCTCCCATTGAGAAGATTGAATTGCTAAATATAATATACATTTTGTAGCATTAGCTTCCACCTTCTTGAAGGCAATGTCATTGGAAGCTTAAAGCTTTAGCGAATAACATGTAAATTAAATGTCACATCTTGGAGTGACACAACTCACATTAATGGCATTAAATCATATTAAGAACATCTCTATTTTCCAATCATTGACGCTCTCGAATAAACTCTGTTTTACAATGATATACAGTATTTGAAGTATTGTAGAAATTCTGCTCTAAAGATATCTTCGTTATACTTACTTTAATCACTTAGCCTTAGACAGAAGAGAAATTTAGCTGTAAGCCTCAAAGTGTCCGGATTCATTAGATATTCATTATCACAGACTGGAATGGATTTAACCCTTAGTGACCAATAATACGCCTTTTACTGACGTAAACAAAGGGGATTTAAGCCAAATGACATGTACCCAAAATGGTGCATTAAAAATGATAACTTGTCCTGCAAAAAGTAAGACCTCATACAGGTACATTGATGAAAAAACATAAAAGTTATATCTCTTGGAATGCAATTTATAACAAAATTGCGTGGTCACTAAGGGGTTAATACAAGGGTTTTAGCATGCGAGTCTCATTCCCTTATACTTGGTGTCTTGGCATGCTGTAGCCAACGGCTATGTTTTGGTTGCCGCATGTGTGGGTTGATACATGGTCGCCCCACGTGTGGTTCCCGCTGACAACATGTGGTTTCGCATGCAGGACACATTCCCTGGTGTTTCGTGGTTCCCCAGTTTGGTGTGCATGGAGTTAAAGGTGTGTGCTGGGTGTGCCCTCAGGGCTCTTTATGTTGGTGTGTTTAGAGCAGGGGTGCACAACCTTTTCTGGTCGGGGGCCACAATGTCAGCCTGAACCAATTCCAAGGGCCGAAAATAAAACTTAAAGGGGTATTACCAACTGAAATACTGTATTTTTGGCATATTGAACATACAGTATATACTATAAATGTCTAGTTACACTTCTAGGACTCCCATCTAATAGGAGAATACATGAAAGATACATGTAAGAAGCCATAAGACATAGACCTACATGTCTTTTACCAGATGTTTGGGGGCCGCACAGAATGGTATCGAGGGCCGCATGTGGCCCCCGGCCGCAGGTTGTGCATCCCTGGTTTAGAGCCTGAGGTCATTCTGTTTTGTTAGCAGCTTGGTGTAGGAGCTCTGCTCCTTGGCTGTGTGTTATTGTCTGTGTGAGCCACCCTTGGTGTTCATAAACGTTCCTTGGCACTGTCTGCGTGGCCCCTTCCATGTTCCTCTGTTTACCCTTCCCCACCTTATGTTTGTTGGTTTATTGTGTGGGTTTGTATGAAGGTGTGTAGTTGTGCTTCTCCTCCGGAAGGGGGTTGCTTTCCCGGAGGGGTTTAAGCAAAAACCAGACAGTGTGCTGCCCTGCCAGGATACAACTATCCCAACATATCCACACTTACCTGCCGCAGCCAAGACGTAAACCAATACAAGCACCTCCTGGACCCCCATGCGGAAACCAGATGCATGGGGGTCCAGGAGGTCCTAGTATTAGTTTACGTCTTGGCTGCGGCAGGTAAGTGTGGATATGTTGGGATAGTTGTATTTCCCTGTTTACTTACCTGTCGTGCGGTTTGCACACTGTCTGGCTGCTGTCCTCTACCGGGCCTTGGGAGACGCCTGCGCATCCGTGGTTCTGGATGGGCGGGTGGTCTCTGCCCTCTTACCATGCTAGGGCGATGCAGGGATGCTAGGGCTCCAGGTTCGTGGGCATGAGCCTCCTTACCATCTGAGGTGGCTCATGCACTAAGAGTCTAGGGGCAGTCATAGGGACTCGTCAGGAGGTGACCTGCTCCGTGTTCCCTGCATCCTGGCCCTGCGGCGTGGACATTGCACGGTGGGGGGTTTCCCCATTCCCCACTGTGACAGTAGCTCAGATCTGGGGGTTTGCAGGAGGATTGAGGTTCAGATGACAGCTGTCACCTTAGGCAGGGGTTTAACCATAGCGGAAGCGGATGCTTTGGGGCCTGAACTCAGAAGGGTCCCACCCAGGAGGAGGAAAAAAAGATTTTATTGTGAGGGCCCCTTCAATAGGCCCCCCTTCAATTATAAAATAACATTATATACAAAGACACTGTAGAAAATGGATGGAGCGCCTGCCGGGCCTAGTCTGATAGAGAGATCTTGACTAGCCACAGGAGTGGGGATTGCACAGGAGGAGGGGATTGCAAAGGAGTTTCAAAAATGTACTATGGGGCCTAGTAACTTCTAGTTATGCCACTGACCTTAGTCATAGTTTTTGCATCCACATGGAATGCAAAAAATGCACCATGAATCTGCCTTCCATCCTGAAATCTGAATAGAAAATCTGCAGCATGTCCATTCTGTGTGGATTTACTCTTATATAGGTGTAAAAGACACAAAGAGTCAATAAAATTTAAATATTAATGGATTTATTTTTAACAATAAAATCAATTTATTAATATTTGCCTGGAATCATAGTGAGACAATCCTTACCCTTTATTATAGGGAAGGAAAAAAAAAACACTTCTCATTCTTGGTGCCAAAACCCTGCACCATAATGGGTACTTGCTCTTTTCTATGTATGCCACTGATCTGTAAGGTCAATATCAGTGAATTTTCTGATCCTTCCATTGAACAACCCCTATTTCATATTGCAGTTTCTCATCTTGAGGATCATACCAGCCATTTAGAGATGTCTCAGATGGATTAGACACAACTATCAACCTGGGAAGATGCACATAAAAACCGCTATGGTAGTGATAACACACATACTACTGTATAACATAACACGTATACCTCAGTGTGTATAGCCCCTAACATAGTCTGGTGTTAAATTAGACCAGTCAGCTCTGCTGAAATGTCAGTTTTAGTAAATACTTATATTCCATGTGAAATAATTCCGTAACATAATTTCTCAGAACTTTGAATTGTGACTCAACAATTTCTATATTTGTGTATATATAAAGTATATATATATATATATCTTGATAAATGGATGTTTGTAAGGGGGTCCCGGTAAGGGTTGTATTGACCCTTGTGTTCTCAAGGCTCTACATGAGGATAACGCAATGATGGATGCAGACTCTGTAGTACAACTGGAATAGACATTCACTCAACAAGGTGGCAACAAGCATGGAAGATACAGGTCTCAGTTTCGAGGCAACAGATGTGATTCTTACACTCTCATAGAGGGTGTCATCTTAATGGTTAGTTTTTGTAAAGACACAACTCCGATTGAATACATTTCTTGACAGAGACATTAAAGCTTGGCAGCTTTACTTCCTGGAAAAGGCACGGTTCTTCAGTTAAACTTCCTGGGAGAGGAGCGATACTTAATGTTTACAGTAACAGAAAACGTTAGCAGTTGTTTTATGCCTCAGCTTTATATGAGGGATGACAAAGTCACTGATGTCAATAGCTAACTATAGAGATCTGTGTAATGAATGGTGTTGTATAAAAAAAATCGGTAATAGTAGCCTTAATTATACTAGTGTGCACTGTAACTTTTTAGCTAATTCTCGTTGAAGTTTTATTTTTGAAAATAGTTGGATTAGCAGAGTCCTATAAGTAAATACCATCGAAAGCTCAGCTGTGGAAGATGCCTTCAAGGGGGGCTGTTTATGTTTGTTCTACTGCTCTAAGTACCAGTGTGTATATACACTTACCTAAAGAATTATTAGGAACACCATACTAATACGGTGTTGGACCCCCTTTTGCCTTCAGAACTGCCTCAATTCTACGTGGCATTGATTCAACAAGGTGCTGATAGCGTTCTTTAGAAATGTTGGCCCATATTGATAGGATTGCATCTTGCAGTTGATGGAGATTTGAGGGATGCACATCCAGGGCATGAAGCTCCTGTTCCACCACATCCCAAAAATGCTCTATTGGGTTGAGATCTGGTGACTGTGGGGGCCATTTTAGTACAGTGAACTCATTGTCATGTTCAAGAAACCAATTTGAAATTATTCGAGCTTTGTGACATGGTGCATTATCCTGCTGGAAGTAGCCATCAGAGGATGGGTACATGGTGGTCATGAAGGGATGGACATGGTCAGAAACAATGCTCAGGTAGCCGTGGCATTTAAACGATGCCCAATTGGCACTAAGGGGCCTAAAGTGTGCCCAGAAAACATCCCCCACACCATTACACCACCACCACCAGCCTGCACAGTGGTAACAAGGCATGATGGATACATGTTCTCATTCTGTTTACGCCAAATTCGGACTCTACCATTTGAATGTCTCAATAGAAATCGAGACTCATCAGACCAGGCAACATTTTTCCAGTCTTCAACAGTCCAATTTTGGTGAGCTCGTGCAAATTGTAGCCTCTTTTTCCTATTTGTAGCGGAGATGAGTGGTACCCGGTGGGGTCTTCTGCTGTTGTAGCCCATCCGCCTCAAGGTTGTGCGTGTTGTGGCTTCACAAATGCTTTGCTGCATACCTCGGTTGTAACGAGTGGTTATTTCAGTCAACATTGCTCTTCTATCAGCTTGAATCAGTCGGCCCATTCTCCTCTGACCCCTAGCATCCACAAGGCATTTTCGCCCACAGGACTGCCGCATACTGGATGTTTTTCCCTTTTCACACCATTCTTTGTAAACCCTAGAAATGGTTGTGCGTGAAAATCCCAATAACTGAGCAGATTGTGAAATACTCAGACCGGCCCGTCTGGCACCAACAACCATGCCACGCTCAAAATTGCTTAAATCACCTTTCTTTCCCATTCTGACATTCAGTTTGGAGTTCAGGAGATTGTCTTGACCAGGACCACACCCCTAAATGACTCTTGTTTTCTCTCAGAGCAAATACAAATAATAAGAAACTTGATATCTGTGTTACAAAACTTGATATGAAAACCTAAATACAAAGTATCAATTAAAGGAGTAGTACAAAGAGAAACTAAAATATTCAAGCCACAGAAAACATTGGGAGATCCATGGGGAGCAAGTTTAGAATTTGTCAGGAATACCTTGATACAAATACACAAAGTATTATACGCACCGAAGCGACTGTCTAAGAGCTGGTATACTTTTCTTCATCCAGTTACAGCTTAAGATGGAGACAGCTGAGAGTCTAGTAATCCCAAAAGGCAAACCGTAGAGTCGGAGGAACAAGAACCACCATAAGACCCAATTAAAAAAAAAAATAACTAATTATGTGAGCCTGGTGCCATTGAATATATGGGTATTGCCATATCAAATGATAAAGAGGTCCAGTTTACATTTAGGGCAAATGTCGCATCTACTAGATGTAGTTAGGTAAAATAATAATAATTAAATAATGTACAATTGGGTAGCTCTTTTAGGATACCCAGGAAATGCCTTTTAATAAGGACAGCAAGGATTTATGCAGTCATCTGCAGATATTTCCCCAACCACAGTCCCAATTGGATTTACTATGTGCCATTACCTTATCTTGGCGAGCGATGAGAAGACAAACATGTTCCTTGTTTGGAATGCTCTATATTGCTAATACTTATGCATAAAAAACTCAAAATAAATATAATTTAAAGAGAAGACAAACAGGAAACTACAGAATTTAGGGGCTACCCTTAATAATGAGGGATGGTATGGGAAAATCTGGGTATGTGAGGGCCTGGGAGCCAAATACACTTTTTAATGCTAATGCACGTCACAACTGATTGCAGCGGAATAGCATTTGAGTAGGAAGATCCTCCTTTAACCCTTTCTACCCCGGAGGTTTTTCTGACTTCGCGTTTTTGTTCCCCCCGCATTCTCAGAGCAATAACATTTTTATTTTTCCGTTCACATAGTTGTATGAGGGCAATCTTTTGTGGGACCACTTGTACTTTCCAACGCCACCATTTCATATTGCATAAAATTTAGTGGAAAGTGGGAAAAAAATTCCAAAGGTGGTAGAATTGGAAAAAAAACGCAATTTTGCCACAGTTTTAAGTTTTTTTTTTTTTTTATGGCGTTCATTATTCAGTAAAACTGACTTGTGATCTTCATTCTCCAGATCAGTAAAATTAATTTTTTTGCTGTCATATTTTGACCCCTATAACTTTTTTTGTAGTTATGTGTGCGGAGCTGTATGAGGACTCATTTTTTTGCGGGGCGATGTGTACTTTTTATTGATACCATTCTGGAGCGTGTATAGTTTTTTGATCACTTTTTATTTTTTAATTTTTTTGTGGTAGGAAAAGCGACCAAAAAATAGGCCATTTTGACCCTTTTTTCGTTTCACTTTTTTCTGCATGGTATTAATACTTTTATATTTTGATAGTACGGGCATTTGTGCGTGCGGCGATACCCATGTTGTGTTTTTGTTTACATTTTTTACTCTTATTTTGGGGAAAGGGGGGTGATTTGAACTTTTATATTTTTTTATTTGTAAAGACTTTATTAATTTTTTTTTGTTTACACTTTTTTATAGTTCCCATAGGGAACTATAACAATCAACCATTTGATTGCTATTATGATAGACTCCAATGCATTCAACTGATTTTACCACTTTCGTATGGAGCCCTATTACAGGCTCCGGCTCCTCCAATCGCTGCACAGGGTTGCCGGAGCAAAACCGGAAGCGAGTGCTTCCGGTTTTCAGCACACTCAGATGGCGGGGTCAGGTTTGATCCATGGGCCCAAACAGTTCTAATTTTGTTTCATCAGTCCACAGAACACTATCCCAAAACTTTTGTGGTTTGTCCACATGACTTTTGGCATACTGCAGTCGACTCTTCTTATTCTTTGGAAACAGCAAGGGGGTGCGCCTGGGAGTTCTGGCATGGAGGCCTTCATTACGCAGTGTGCGCCTTATTGTCTGAGCTGAAACTTCAGTACCCGCATCTGACAAATCTTGTTTCAGTTCCTCAGCAGTCACACAGGGACTTTTCTCCACTTTGCGCTTCAGGTAGCGCACAGCAGTCGAAGTCAGCATCTTCTTTCTGCCTCGACCAGGTAGCGTTTCAACAGTGCCCTCTGCCTTGAATTTGCGAATGATGCTTCCTATGGTGTCTCTTGGTATGTTTAACATCTTTACAATCTTCTTATACCATTGCCCTTCCTGTGAAGAGAAATCACCTCTTCTCTTGTCTTCCTGGACCATTCTCTTGACTTCACCATGTTTGTAAACACACCAGTAAATGTCTAGAAGAGCTGAGTATCACAGTCATTTTAAATCTGCCTAATTGGTGCTTATTATGCTTGATTGCTGCTCCTTGACATCAATACCTGATCGAAAACACTTGAATGAACCTCTTTTCTTAAGAGTGGTAGTCTTTAAGGGGTTGAATAATTGTGTCAATGAAGAAATCACAAAAAAAACATTTAATACTGTATTACAATAACAATTGATGTCATTTTAGTTGCATTTGGTTCTTTAAAAAGTCCTTGTAAGATTTCATTCTGAACACAATTACAAATGTACACTAAATTCCCTAAAACCCTTTACAGCATTGGGGGTTGAATAATTTTGAACACAACTGTAATAGTACATCACATGTCATGAAGGGGTTAAAGTCTGGACTGATTTAAAGGGGTTGTCCCACTTCATCAAGTGGCATTTATCATATAATACATTAATACAAGCAACCTCCCAATATATTATTATTATCCATATCGCTTCCTCTGCTGGCTTTGCGTGATTCATTTTTCGACCACATTATATACTGCTCGTTTCCATGGTTACGACCACGCTGCAATCCAGCAGCGGTGGTCGTGCTTACACACTATAGGAAAAAGCGCCGTCCTGTCTGGTTAGTGTCTTTTCCTATAGTGTGTGCAAGCATGACCATCACTGTAGGGTGGTCGTAACCATGGAAACAAGCTGTGTATAATGTGATGGAAAAATTATACCAGCCAGCAAAGGAGGCAATATGGATAATCACAATACATTAGTAAGTGCTTTGTATTAACTTCCTCTACATGATAAATACTGTTTGCTGAAGTGAGACAACTTCTTTAATTACTGTGGGGACTAAGATCTGAACCAAATATTATACACTGTTTTGTAAGCCAAACAGTAGTCTCAGGGATGGAAAGAAATTCAGGTAAATGTTCAGTAAACCAAAGGGGTGTAGGCATGAAATGGAAATGGTCTCAGTAATTGGAGCTGAGATGATTTTCACCCAGATCTGTTTTGCTTGGTTTCAATTTGTGTTTCAAATAAACAGAGGAAATTCCTTCATAATAAAAATTGCATATTAAGATTATTTATAAAAAAGTACCTATTATGCATAGATTTATTGTGTTTTTTTTTTTACAAAAAAACATATTTGAATGGGGAAAGTGGATGTGGATGTTTTACATTGTTTAAACATTTTGTTTAAATCTTTTCAATCCTTTGATTACTGTTATAATATACTACAATATTTCTGACTAGAGTGGAGTGAATCAATTTGTATGAATTGATTTGTCTCATCAACAGAGTTCTACAATTGCGACAGGGTGTCCCAGAAGCTGAGAATGCTCCCCCTCCTGCTTGATTGACAAGGCCAGGACATCTCAGGCAGTCCTAACAATCTCATGCCAATACCACTGCTCCAAGTAGTGGCGTAAATGCAGAAGCTCTGCTTCCGCTTGTGGAGCAGCGACTGCTCATGCACCGATACCCAGAAATGGAGCAGTGCATGCTCTGTAACTGCTATATTCAAATTTGCAATATTTCACGAATATTTGGGCGAATATTCATCATATCTTGTATTAAAGAAGTGAAAGTAGCGGCACTCGTCCACGTGATAAAACTGGTCCTTTATTCCGAGCATCCAGTGATACAACAACCGGGTGGGAGGCGGACTTCCAGACCTTCGCAAGACGGTTAAGTGGCGACGGCCGTTTCGTGCAACACTGCGCTTCGTCAGGCCACCTGCACCTGAATATTCATCATATATTCGCGAATTCGAGATTATTTTCTTGATTGCGAAAAATTGGCAATGTAATATTCATGTAATGCACGTGAAATACAGGCATGGATCATTTTTGCTACATTTTCCTAGATTTCCTGAGACTGGAGAAAATGGTTGGCACGGCAGAACATTACAATAGCTTTATATGCAGATAGAGTGCTCCGATATATTCGCAATTGCGCTAATCGGCACTAATGATGCAAATATTTTGGCGCAATACGTGTATGTATGTATGGACAGCAGAACCTATCACACTACCTAACACCCTGCACTGCAACAGCTACACTATATCAGGATATAACCTACACTGACTATCTCCCACTAACTATCTGTATTACATACACTGAACAAAAATATAAACTCAACACTTTCAGTTTTGCTCCCATTTTGCATGAGCTGAACTCAAAGATCTAAAACAGATTTAGACAGATTTGTGAACAATATTTGAGAGTAATGGGTTTTCTGTGTATGTAGAAAATGTTTCAGATCTTTGAGTTCAACTCATGCAAAATGGGAGCAAAACCGAAAGTGTTGCGTTTATATTTTTGTTCAGTGTATATAAGCTATCTAACTATCCATCTAATGTAGTGTGGAAAGCACAGCGCACAGCAATGACACTGCTGTCTCTCTCAGAACTTTAAAAAAAACTGCAGAATATGGCTGCTGGGGAGGTTCTTATATAGTAAGGGGAAGGCAACTTTCCTATTGGTTGCTTGGGATGTTGCTAAGCTCAGACAAAGACAGTGCAGCCTTCACATTGGCCCACAAGCAAGAAGGGAGGTTACTGATGGAAAAATATATCACTATATTCAAAATATTCACGAATTCACGATTTGCCGATATTTGCGATTAATATTCGCAATTCGAATATTCGCGCCCAACACTAATTAGGACACATATATACAAGAATTATTTTGGCAGATATTCCCTTTAAAAGTAGATAAATGCATTAATCAACGCTCCGTTGTTATTGCACAGAACGGATAAAGTCTAATAAATTAGGTAAGCAACCAGACATAATTAATTTTATGATGACAGGAAAAAAAAAACTGTGGAGACAATGAAATTAGTTTCTAATGAGTTACCCTTTAATGACTTTTCTAACACTCTAAATGACATGGGAACATAGCAGTATGTGATTTCTGATTAAGCAAAAAGCTTAAATTAAATTAACCTGAATTATTTATTCGAAGAATTACTTAGGGATGTGTGCACCTCGAAACTCTGATAACAAATGCACGATGTGTTAATGGTAATAAACTGATATCAGGAAACGGGGACGAGGATGGAAAGACATACAATTCAGCAGGTTAGATTGTACAGCACAGGTAATTTCAGTGTGTGCTCCTGCTTGGACTTTAGTTAAAGGGGTTCTCTCACTTCAGCAAATAGCATTTATCATGTAGAATAAGTTAATACAAGCCACTTACTAATGTATTGTGATTATCCTTATTGCTTCCTTTGCTGGATAGATTCATTTTTTCATCACATTATACACTTCTCATTTCCATGGTTACGACCACCCTGCATTCTAGCAACAGTGGCCGTGCAAGCACGACCACCACTGATGGATTGCAGGGTGGTCTTAACCATGGAAACATGAAATAAAATATGCAATGATAATGTGATGAAAAAAAAGATTTATTTCCAATATTACATCTTTCGGGGCATCAGCAATGCTATACAAGTCTACAGACATTACTCATGGTGTGGTGCTGGCTGTGGTGCAGCAACTACCACAGTTGGAGGGGGGGCATTTATCAGTCAGTCACATTTAAGTCTGCCGTTGGTTTCTTGTGCTGAGCCAAATTTATGAGATGGCGTGAATGTTTTTTTATCAGAGTATGTATAATGAGGTTACACCTTGTTAAGTGATTGTACACCAGAGCGTTACCTGACGTACTTTGTGACTGGCTGCGATATTTACCAGTGTCGCACATCACAAATGTAGCTTAAAAGTATTCTATAGAAAATAAACCAGTTTCTCACTCCACTTTTGAAAGTGGCATGGAAAGCCAAAAGCCACAAAATGTTATGCTAATTGTCACATGCGCCGAAACATGCAATCATTGAACGCCAAAAAACTGGCGTAACAGCCTTTATAAATGTCCCCCTTAGTACTCGACTAACTAGAATCATTAAAAGTTCTTCAAATTTGTTCCTTGCCATATAGCAGGGATCAGCAGCCTTCAGCACTTTATCTGTTCTGAAACTAGAACCCCCAGAATTCCCCTTTCACTTCTATGGGAGTTACAAGTACAGCCAAGTAAGTGTGCATGCTGGGAGTTGTAGTTTCACAAGCAGATGGAGTGCCAAAGGTTGCTGATCCCTGCCATGTAGTATGCTGTACATATCTGCACAGGTTAAATATAGTTATGCTCAATAGTATATGGCATATTGTATGCTGTACTTACCTGCACAGGTTACATATAGTTATGTACAATAGTATATGGCATATTGTATGCTGTACTTACCTGCACGGGTTACATATAGTTATGTACAATAGTATATGGCATATTGTATGCTGTACTTACCTGCACGGGTTACATATAGTTATGTACAATAATATATGGCATATTGTATGCTGCACGGGTTACATCTAGTTATGCTCAATAGTATATGGCATATTATATGCTGTACTTACCTGCACGGGTTACATATAGTTATGTATAATAGTATATGGCATATAGTATGCTGTACATACCTGCACGGGTTACATATAATTATGCACAATAGTATACTGTATGCCATATAGTATGCTGTACATACAGCATAGAGTGAATGTAGACCAGATGTCTTTTATGACATTTTATGGGGACATACATATTGGGGTACATTTATCAAGATCAGCATTTTCTTTGCTGATCTTGATTTCCCCTTTGTAGCCGGAGATGTAGTACACCAGACCGGGGGGTACTCCAATTTGTCTATTGTTTATATTGCTGTGCATTGTGTATTTTACTGTTTGCTTCTGGCCATAGTTCCCAGCAAGGAATGGATGGCAAAGGTTGTCAACTAGCACAGCTAATCACCCTGTTCCCCCCCTCTTGGTAGGAGTGGGCTCAACCTGCTCCCTTCCAAATGGTTCTGTGTTCCTGTGTGGACACAGAAAGGAGAGGACACAACCTGAAAAGCTCCTGCTTCTGTTACCCTAATTTCCAGAGAGAACTACTCCAGTTATCCTCAAGTAAAACCTTCATATTTTAGACAGTAGTGTGAACTGCTACTTCTGCATCTACAGACACTGCTGTAAAGTGAGGGACTACAGCCAAGACAACCATCACCAAACAATAACCAGGCCAATATGACCTAAGTCCAGAATTGAAGCCATTAAACCTGCCTTTAGATTCCTTGCTGGTGCCAGAGAGAATTGCACTTAAAGCCTGCTGCCACTGTATGTATTTCAAGTTCTACATTGCACTTGTTATGTTTAGCTCTGGCCTCATTCTTCAGTACTATAATTTCACTGCACCAAGCCCCAGGGAGCGATGGCCTGAGGGAGTTCACTGTGACAACACAACATTTCAACAGGGCCACTACCATTCCCATCCTCTACACTGGCTCCTCAGGGGGTTGCTGCAGAGGCTGCGCCTAATTTATGCCGAGGCTCACGCCTCAATATAGATTTGGCACATCTTCCAGCAGGCCTGACAGCAGGCTTCCTAGACCAACTTCCTATCTGTCGTAGATTTCTGTCTTTATACCTGCCAGAAAACTAGCATGAATGAACTGCCCTCACCACTGCCCTTTTTTGAAAAACTTAGCAGAAAATTAGCATGGGGAATTAATAATTTCTCCCCATTATATATCAAAACTACAGAAACATAATGGAGAACCCATTTTGAATTTTTAAGACTAAAAGACTATAAATTGGTACTTTGCCATTGCTTGAACACATAGACAAAAGACATTAATTTCTGAGAAAGAAAACATAATAACATGATACTTACCACAATTTGGCTAATGCTCTAACTTCTGAGTCACTGAGCTATTCTCTATTGAAGAATTTAGGATAGGAGTTCTCCAGGGGCATAACTAGGAAAGGCTGGGCCTCATAGCAAACTTATGAATGGGCCCCCCTCCTCCTCGAGCTTAAGTATTATGAAAAGTGTTGAGCGAACAGTTCGAGCATAGTTCGGGTTCGTACCGAATTTTGGGGTGTTCGGGACCCGGACCCGAACATTTTCAAAAAAGTTTGGGTTCGGGTTCGTTGTTCGGCGATTTCTTCCCGCTTTCTGAAGGGCTGCACAGCAGCCAATCAGCTAGCATTTTACTTCTTGCCCTAAGAAGCCATCACAGCCATGCCTACTAATGGCATGGCTGTGATTGGCCAAGTGTAGCATGTGACCCAGCCTCTATTTAAGCTGGAGTCACGTAGCGCCGCACGTCACACTGCTCTGATTAGTGTAGGGAGAGGACGCAGCTTCTGTGAGGGCGAGATTAGGCAGGGAAAAGTCAGCAAAAGCACCTAATGAAGTGATCGATCTACAGCTGTAAATGATTCAACTTCTGCTAGTTAATTGCTTACTGGTTTTTAGGCTGCACAGAGCGTTTTTCTGTCACTTTTTTCTGGGGTGATCGGCGGCCATTTTGTGACTTGTGGTGCACCAGAACAAGCTGCCACCAAGTCCATCAATCCATCAATAATAGTTTTTTTTTTGCTATATCCTACATCAGGGGCTTGGCTGTGCCTATTGTCACCCCTAGAAACTCAGGATAGAAATTTCTATATTTAATTAATGGGTTAAATTCAATTGCCAAAATAGCAATCCCCTAAATCTGGTGTTCCAGCTGTGGCTAGCCAAGTGTAATACTGTCTGCTGTCTGGCAAAGGATAGATAATTTTCTGTGTTGAAATTGAATTGCCAAAATAGCAATCCCCTAAATCTGGTGTCTCAGCAGTGGCTGGCAACGTATAATAGTGTCTGGCAAAGGATATATTATGTTCTGGGGTGAAATTCAATAGCCAAAATAGCAGTACCGTAAATCAGTGGTTTCAGCTGTGGCTGGCCAAGTTTAATAGTGTCCTGCAAAGGATATATTTAGTTCTGGGGTGAAATTCAATTGCCAAAATAGCAATACCATAAATCAGTGGTTTCAGCTGTGGCTGGCCAAGTTTAATAGTGTACGGCAAAGGATATATTTTGTTCTGGGGTGAAATTCAATTGCCAAAATAGCAATACCCTGAATCTGGTGTTCCAGCTGTTGCAGGCCTATTTTAAATCTGTCCGTAACAGGGTATATTTTTTTCTGTGGTGAAATTAAATTGCCAAAATAGCAATCCCTTAAATCTGGTGTCCCAGCAGTGGCTGGCAAAGTATAATAGTGTCCGGCAAAGGATATATTTTGTTCTAGGGTAAAATTCAATAGCCAAAATAGCAATACCATAAATCAGTGGTTTCAGCTGTGGCTGGCCAAGTTTAATAGTGTCCTGCAAATGATATATTTTGTTCTGGGGTGAAATTCAATTGCCAAAATAGCAATACCCTGAATCTGGTGTTCCAGCTGTTGCAGGCCTATTTTAAATCTGTCTGTAACAGGGTATATTTTTTTCTGTGGTGAAATTCAATTGCGAAAATAGCAATCCCCTAAATCTGGTGTCCCAGCAGTGGCTGGCAAAGTATAATAGTGTCCGGCAAAGGATATATTTTGTTCTGGGGTGAAATTCAATTGCCAAAATAGCAATACCGTAAATCAGTGGTTTCAGCTGTGGCTGGCCAAGTTTAATAGTGTCCTGCAAAGGATATATTTTGTTCTGGGGTGACATTCAATTGCCAAAATAGCAATACCGTAAATCTGGTGTCCCAGCAGTGGCTGGCCAAGTTTAATAGTGTACGGCAAAGGATATATTTTTTTATGGGGTGACATTCAATTGCCAAAATAGCAATACCGTAAATCTGGTGTCCCAGCAGTGGCTGGACAAGTTTCATAGTGTCCGTCATAGGATATATTATTTTCTGCGGTGAAATTCAGTTGCAAAAATAGAAATACAGTAAAACTGTTGTTCCAGCTGTTGTAGGCTTCGTTTAAATCTGTCCGTAAAATGATATATTTTTTTCTGGGGTGAAATTCGATTGCCAAAATAGCAATACCATAAATCAGTGGTTTCAGCTGTGGCTGGCCAAGTTTAATAGTGTACGGCAAAGAATTTATTTTTTTCTGGGGTGAAATTCAATTGCCAAAATAGCAATAACGTAAAACTGGTGTTCCAGCTGTTGCAGTCCAAGTGTTAATCAGTACGTAAAAGGGTATATTATACTCAAGGTGTATATATCAGTGCTGAGAGGGTCATCCTCAATAACTTCACACGCTACCGTGCATCTCCCATTGTATTTCTGTCCGTTAAAGGGTATATTACACAAAGTGTTAAAATACAATTGCTGAAGGCATAATCCTACATATTTTTTCACACGCTACTGTGCATCTCCAAGTGTAAATCTGTCCATAAAAGGATACCTTTCATCCAGGGCCTAAATACTAGTGCTGGGAGAGGATGTGGCCATTCTGCCACAGCCACACGTCCTAGTGAACCAACTACCTTAGGTTCCAGTACCCGCCAGAATTTACAGCAATATTTGGTGGGGCCCAATGCCGTTCTAAGGATGGTAAGGCCTGAGCAGGTACAGGCGCTAGTCAATTGGGTGGCCGACAGTGGATCCAGCATGTTCACAACATTATCTCCCACCCAGTCTTCTGCAGAAAGCGCACAGGTGGCACCTGAAAACCAAGCCCATCAGTCTGTCACATCACCCCCATGCATATTAAGGAAACTGTCTGAGCCTCAAGTTATGCAGCAGTCTTTTATGCTGTTTGTAGACTCTGCTAGCAGGGTTTCCCAGTGGTGGAAGACATAGAATGCACTGATGCACAACCACTTATTTTTCCTGATGATGAGGACATGGGAATACCACCTCATCGGAGTCCACACGTCTCTGATGATGATGAAACACAGGTGCCAACTGCTGCGTCTTTTTGCAGTGTGCAGACCGAACAGGAGGTCAGGGAGGAAGACTGTGTGGAAGATGATGCAGGGGACGATGAGGTCCTAGACCCCACATGGAATGAAGGTCGTGCCACTGACTTTCATATTTTAGAGGAAGAGGCAGTGGTGAGACCGAGCCAACAGCGTAGCAAAAGAGGGAGCAGGGGGCATAAGCAGAACAGCCGCCGCCAAGAGAGTTCGCCTGCTACTGGCCACTGCCACCAGGGACTGAGCACCCCAAAGGCAGCTTCAAGGAGTTCCCTGGCATGGCACTTCTTTAAACAATGTGCTGATGACAAGATCTGAGTGGTTTGCAAACTGTGCCATCAGAGCCTGAAGCGAGGCATTAACGTTCTGAACCTTAGCACAACTTGCATGACCAGGCATCTACATGCAAAGCATGAACTGCAGTGGAGTAAACACCTTAAAAACAAGGAACTCACTCAGACTCCCCCTGCTCCCTCTTCTACTGCTGCCTCGGCCTCTTCCTCTGCCTCGGGAGGAATATTGGCACCTGCCGCCCACCAAACAGAGGATGTGCCACCAACACCACCTGCATCACCAAGCATCTCCACCATGTCACACGGCAGGGTTCAGCTCTCCATCTCACAAACCTTGGAGAGAAAGCGTAAATTCCCACCTAGCCACCCTCGAGCCCTGGGCCTAAATGCCAGCATTTCTAAACTACTGGCCTTTGAAATGCTGTCATTCAGGCTGGTGGACACAGACAGCTTCAAACATGATGACCATGGCTGTCCCACAGTATGTTGTTCCCAGCCGCCACTACTTCTCCAAGACAGCCGTGCCTTCTCTGCACAACCAAGTATCCGATAAAATCAAGTGTGCACTGCGCAACGCCATCTGTGGCAAGGTGGACCAGTAAGCACGGCCAGGGACGTTATATCTCCCTAACTGCACACTGGGTAAATGTAGTGGCGGCTGGGCCCCAGGTGGAGAGTTCCTTGGCGCACGTCCTTCCGCCGCCAAGGATCGCAGGGCATCATTCTTTGCCTCCTGTAGCCGCCTCCTGTAGCCTCCTCCTCCTACTCGGCTTCCTCCTCCTCTGCTTCCACCAGCTCATCCAGTCAGCCACACACCTTCACCACCAAATTCAGCACAGCCCGGGGTAAACGTCAGCAGGTCATTCTGAAACTCATATGTTTGGGGGACAGGCCCCACACCACACCGCGCAGGAGTTGTGGCGGGGTATTGAACAACAGACCGATGAGTCGTTTCTGCCGGTGGGCCTCAATCCCGGCCTGGTGGTGTGCGATAATGGGCGAAATCTCGGCGCAGCTCTGGGACTAGCCAGTTTGACGCACATGTTTTTAACTTTACCATGATCTTGCGGTGCAACCCAAAGTTGAATGAACCTCATCCTCAATCTGGGCGCCGGGGCCTAAATAACTGACAGTGGCCTGTTACAATGGTGGGTGACATGAAGCCTGAATCTCTGCCATGCGACCTCTCCTCTGTCTGGGTGCTGGGGCCTAAATAACTGAAAGTGTCCTTCTCCAGTGGTGGGTGATATAACGCCTTATTCCTTGCTGTGGGACCTCTCTCCTCTGTCTGGATGCTGGGGCCTAAATAACTGAAAGTGGCCTTCTCCAGTGGTGAGTGATATGACGCCTTATTCCTTGCTGTGGGACCTCTCTCCTCTGTCTGGGTGCTGGGGCCTAAATAACTGAAAGTGGCCTTGTCCAGTGGTGGGTGATATGACGCCTTATTCCTTGCTATGGGACCTCTTTCCTCTGTCTCAGTGCCGGGGCCTAAATAACTGAAAGTGGCCTTCTCCAGTGGTGGGTGATATGACACCTTATTCCTTGCTATGGGACCTCTCTCCTCTGTCTCAGTGCTGGGGCCTAAATAACTGAAAGTGGCCTTCTCCAGTGGTGGGCGATATGACGCCTTATTCCTTGCTGTGGGACCTCTCTCCTCTGTCTCGGTGCTGGGGCCTAAATAACTGAAAGTGGCCTTCTCCAGTGGTGGGTGATATGACGCCTTATTCCTTGCTGTGGTACCTCTCTCCTCTGTCTGGGTGCTGGGGCCTAAATAACTGAAAGTGGCCTTCTCCAGTGGTGGGTGATATGACGCCTTATTCCTTGCTGTGGGACCTCTCTTCTCTGTCTGGGTGCTGGGGCCTAAATAACTGAAAGTGGCCTTATCCAGTGGTGGGTGATATGACGCCTTATTCCTTGCTGTGGGACCTCTCTCCTCTGTCTGGGTGCTGGGGCCTAAATAACTCAAAGTGGCCTTCTCCAGTGGGGGGTGATATGATGCCTTATTCCTTGCTGTGGGACCTCTCTCTCTGTGTGGGGCCTAAATAACTGAAAGTGGCCTTCTCCAGTGGTGGGTGATATGACGCCTTATTCCTTGCTGTGGGACCCCTCTCCTCAGTCTGGGTGCCGGGGCCTAAATAACTCAAAGTGACCTTCTCCAGTGGTGGGTGATTTGACGCTTTTTCCTTGCTGTGCGACCTCTCTCCTCTGTCTGGGTGCTGGGGCCTAAATAACTGAAAGTGGCCTTCTCCAGTGGTGGGTGATATGACGCCTTATTCCTTGCTATGGGACCTCTTTCCTCTGTCTCAGTGCTGGGGCCTAAATAACTGAAGGTGGCCTTCTCCAGTGGTGGGTGATATGACGCCTTATTCCTTGCTATGGGACCTCTCTCCTCTGTCTCAGTGCTGGGGCCTAAATAACTGAAAGTGGCCTTCTCCAGTGGTGGGTGATATGACGCCTTATTCCTTGCTGTGGGACCTCTCTCCTCTGTCTGGGTGCTGGGGCCTAAATAATTCAAAGTGACCTTCTCCAGTGGTGGGTGATATGACGCCTTATTCCTTGCTGTGGGACCTCTCTCCTCTGTCTCGGTGCTGGGGCCTAAATAACTGAAAGTGGCCTTCTCCAGTGGTGGGTGATATGACGCCTTATTCCTTGCAGTGGGACCTCTCTCCTCTGTCTGGGTGCTGGGGCCTAAATAACTGAAATTGGCCTTCTCCAGTGGTGCGTGATATGACACCTTATTCCTTGCTGTGGGACCTCTCTCCTCTGTCTTGGTGCTGGGGCCTAAATAACTCAAAGTGACCTTCTCCAGTGGTGGGTGATATGACGCCTTATTCCTTGCTGTTGGACCTCTCTCCTCTGTCTGGGTGCTGGGGCCTAAATAACTGAAAGTGGCCTTCTCTAGTGGTGGGTGATATGACGCCTTATTCTTTGCTGTGGGACCTCTCTCCTCTGTCTGGGGCCTAAATAACTGAAAGTGGCCTTCTCCAGTGGTGGGTGATATGACGCCTTATTCCTTGCTGTGGGACCCCTCTCCTCAGTCTGGGTGCCGGGGCCTAAATAACTCAAAGTGACCTTCTCCAGTGGTGGGTGATATGACGCCTTATTCCTTGCTATGGGACCTCTTTCCTCTGTCTCAGTGCTGGGGCCTAAATAACTGAAAGTGGCCTTCTCCAGTGGTGGGTGATATGACACCTTATTCCTTGCTATGGGACCTCTCTCCTCTGTCTGGGTGCTGGGGCCTAAATAACTGAAAGTGGCCTTCTCCAGTGGTGGGTGATATGACGCCTTATTCCTTGCTGTGGGACCTCTCTCCTCTGTCTGGGTGCTGGGGCCTAAATAACTCAAAGTGACCTTCTCCAGTGGTGGGTAATATGACGCCTTATTCCTTGCTGTGGGACCTCTCTCCTCTGTCTGGGTGCTGGGGCCGAAATAACAGAAAGTGACCTTCTCCATTGGTGGGTGACTTGAAACCTGATTCTTTGCTATGGGACCTCTCTCCAATTGACATTGGTTAATTTTTATTTATTTTATTTTATTTTAATTTATTTCCCTATCCACATTTGTTTGCAGGGCATTTCCCTACATTTTGCTTCCTTTTGCAGCTCTCTAGCCCTTTCCTGGACTATTTTACAGCCTTTTTAGTGCCCAAAAGTTCGGGTCCCCAAGGTCCCCAACTTCTCGAACCCGAACATCCAGGTGTTCGTTCAACTCTAATTATGAATGAAATTGCATTCCATTATCTACATTAAGGTTTTGTTGAAATGTTATAAGATAGCATAACAGTAAGATATCTTTCTTACTTTTTTTTATTATCGTCCTTGGTGCCTCCACAAACCACAGACGATTTTTTTATTTCTTTTTTTAAATGCAGCTCTGTGAGTTCAGTATGCAATCTGAGGAAATTTTGGACTGCACTTTAACATGTGCTACTCTAGTTTATTAAAACTGACCAGAATAAGTCTTGCTTTAGTTTTTCCTTGTCCACAAAGGGTATATGGCCCCTTTCACTGGCACTGGGACTGTGTGCTGTAGGAGACTAGTCCATGCAGACTCAGACTGCACACAGACCTAAAATATGTCTAAATCTGAATAACAAGTGAGAAAAAAAAGCACTTCCGTATTCCAAACTGGTCATTTTGTTGGAAGAAAAAACACTCAAGCAATAAAAAACATAACCTTCTTGACGCGTTTCGGGCACCCAGGCCCTTTTTTCCTATTTTTTATTCTCCCAGAAAACCCCTTTAATATATATGCAGTATATACTGTACCTAATATATACCTGTTACAGTTAGCAGAGGACTGTGGAGGATGTCGGGCATACAGTGTAAGTAATGCTGTGCATCCTCCACTCTTCTGATTGTGTTCTAGTCCAGGCTTTGTGGTTGGGCCCCCATGACACCTTGGGCTCCATAGCAGCCACTATGGCTGCTATAGTGGAAAGTACATCCCTGGAGTCCTCTTTGATTTACTTTTGACCACGTCGGAAGAAGGGCTAGAGGTGCACAACTCCTCTGCGGATATATTATTATAATTATAGTATTAATAATGTAATACTTTACTTACATTACATGATTGCATTACCTATTGATTACTATATTCATGTGCTATTTTTAAGCCCTAAAGTCATAGCATAATATATGCAATATTTTGTTCTTAACAATGATTTGTAGAACTGAGGTTCTGTGTACATCACATTGATTGTATATGATGGCCATGTAGGTCTGGACAGAGCTGTCAATGTATACCCCATATCTATGCCAGCCTATTTTCTATACAGTTGTTAGATGTCTGCCATCAACTTATATTGTAGAAAATGCATGGTATGTTTTCTCTGGCAATCTAGTTATATTGAAAATTGTACAAGATTATATTTTTCAATAGGTAAAACTGTATGTGCATGTGATATACTGAAAGGGGCATGAGTGGGCCACAGATACAGACTGAACAAGGATGCACAGAGGATAGCAAGACAAAGTAGTAAAAGCCATTCTTTGATAAATGACCCCCAATGTATTAATTTTTTCATTTTTAATTTATTACATAAATTAATTCCCCAGTTTGGTGTTAACACCTAAATGACATGTGGCCATAGACCATCACTTAGTAAAGGAAAATCCCAGTGTCTTTTTCCTTTGCCCGACCCAGGTTTCGCTCCTTGAGATTCTTGAGCTGACGTGTGCCCCTGACGAAGCTCAAGGTCCGAAACCTGGGTCGGGCAAAGGAAAAAGACACTGGGATTTTACATTACGATTTTAAAGTGCATGTTTGTAAGTATGTACTGATAAAAAAAAAATTTAAACAGTTGTCGGAGCTTCACTACGGTGGGAGCCACTTGTATCCACAGGAATTATTTGAATGAAAAGAAGTTGGGAACACTAGCAGACCCACCGGGTGTTGGTTGCAGTTAAGTCCGCCGTTGAGCCCTGTGTGCCGGCGTGTGAACGTGGACCTACGCCACGAGGTATCCAACAAACTGCGGAGGACTTCTCTGATACGCCTCTTGTCGCCGTGTAAGTACAATCTGTGCACTACGGGGCGGCATAATCATACGGATTTACACTATTGCATTCTTCCACCAATTTTCAGGATATTCACTAATAGGACATCTGCAGACCTCGAAACTTTTCTGAAGGGAGAAAAAAACTGTTTTATATCACCTACTTATACACGCGCGGTCCGAACCTTATATGTACATAGACCATCACTTACCTAGCAGGTTCTGCACCGTTGATCTGGTTCTCCCAGTCGGGCTCTGTTGACCTGGCTGCAGCGGTGATGTTATGTCAACAACACAAGACCACTGCAGCCAATCACTGGCCTCAGCGGTGCAATGTTTGAGGCCAATGACTGTCTGCAGCAGTTACATGTTGTCTACATGATGTCACCAATGGAGCCAGGTCAACAGAGTCCGGCCAGGACCTACTAGGTAAGTAATGGTCTATTTTTTATTTCAGGCACTCTCTGAGTCTTATTCAGCTTCTTTTTTAATATTAAATTTCTTGGTGTTATATTGGGACATTCACTATAATAAAAAGTATAATGATCGTGACACACATCCTATTAGTCAGCAAAGCTGGTAAGTAAACACCATAAATGGCTTTAGATGGTGAAAAATGGAGTGCTTGAAGAAGAATACATGAATATGTTCTACTTTACTTTTAGCTGCAACTATGTCAAAACCTGGGCAATACATCAAGCTGGTATCTGAACTCCTAGCGCTTAGCACAAGCCTGAAGCAGACCGCAATAAATGATGGCCTAGATTTCAATGAGAGGATCATTATTTATAGCGCTATGTTCTTCCCTATTGATCATTTTCCCTGGTTATGACTAAGGGTACGTATATCTTTTATAGGATACATTCATTTATATTCATGCACGTGTTTTAAAATGTGGTTGATAAAAAAAGGTTCATTCATGTCAGGGCCATTTTCTCATATTCCTAGGCCTAGTTCATACCTCAGTTATTTGGTTAGGTATTTTCATCAGTGATTGTGAGCCTAAAACAGAAGTAGAGGCTACAGAGACATAAACTACAATGGAAAGATCTTCACCTGTTCTGTATTTATTGCAGCACCTGGTTTTGGCTCACAATCATTGATGGAAATCACTGACCAAATTACCGTATGAACTAGGCCCAACTACTTGCAGCTTGTAGTATCATAACAAGGAATCAGTCACTTAGCAGCAAACAAGTCATTCATGCCCAATTCACACATGCAGGGTAACCCAGATATGTTCTGGAGTTTGCCTGGAGGGGCTGTATATGTAAACACAAACTTCTGTAATATGTGTCCTGGACTTTACCCAGACTTTTACTCGCTAGTGTCCTAGAACAAAATTTTGTTCGATTCAGCGCATGTGTGAACACAGCAATGAATGTTCAGATTGGGCTATGCCTAAAGTACCCGCCCCATGCCTAGGCACCCAGAACATTTCCGAGCTTGATCCGGTGTGCTCTTGCGCCTATGACAGACGGGTGAGCCATATCCATTTTCCAATATCCTAGCAATATGCCACCAATGTCTGAGGTGACAGCCCCTTTAACCCCTTCGCTACCAGCACTGTACATGTACGGTGCTGAAGCGATGGGCAAACATGGTGCCCGCTCGTGGAGCAGGCATCATGGCTGGCAGGTCTCACACTTCCGGGCTTCTTACCGGCATCCTTTGCAGCCAATGAGGATGCAAGGTAATTGGTTTCAATAACCTAGGTCTCTCTGAAGAGACTAACACTGGGTTCAGACCTGAGCGTTTTGAAGCCTAGCGTTTTATGCGCGTTCAAGACAGGCGTTTAGGCGCGTTTTTTTCAAGCGTTTTGGTAAATAGTGTAGGCGCGTTTGACACGCGTTTATGTGATTGACTGCATAGTGAGCCAATGACCCAACAGCCCTCGCTATATATAGTTTGGCCAATCTGAGTGCTTTTGAGGTGTGAAATTCCAAGGTGGCTGATCTAGTGTGTGTTTTGGGCAAAATGGACTGCTACAGGAGGCGACATGTTGCAGTGGTTGTGACTGGAATCCAACTGGAGCGTTTGAGGAGAAGGAGGGACAGCAGGCGACGGTTCTGGGTCCATCCGGTCATTGCCCAGCGGCAGGAGAGGGGCCAGTTCTGGGCTCTCTACCAGAACCTACGTGCCCATGAGAACCAGTTTTTTGGCTACATGAGAATGTCCATCCCCAGGTTAGTGTGTATACGTGATGTTTTTTTTTTTTTGTTTTTTTTTACAGAGAGTGTAGTAATGTAGTAATGTTTATTTTTCTGAATTTGTATCGTCTCCAGCTTTGACGAGCTCCTGGGGCTGTTGGAGAGTCGTTTGATGCACCAGGACACCTTCATGCGGGACAGCATTCCACCTGTGGAAAGACTGGTCATAATTTTGTGGTAAGTATTATATACATCGTGCCATTCACAAACATGTCTATTGTGTAGCGACTGTATATGAGTGTTTTTGCATTTTAGTAGTCGTGTTGTTTCTGTGGTATGCTTGTTACCATAAATATTCAGCACATGCATCATGTAGCCACCTTTGCAAGGTGTAACCCTTCCCATGAAAAAAAGACTCCAAACATATAGTTAGTTATTTTTTTATGTTTGGTGCAATAAAGAAACGCAGTACATTCCCCAACATGTTTATATGGAGTACACAAAACAGCACATAACATTTGTGCAATATGCAAACAAAATATGTTAATCCTTTTAATAGAATATAACTAAAGTAGTTGCCACTTCAACTACCGGCACTTTAAATCGCAGTACCATTTCTCACAGGTCCTCTTTATCTTGCCCGGTTGTTTCTGGGTCCAGATCCCGGCTTGTTTGATTGTTTTGCCGCGTTTGAAGCTCGGCATTGGCCTGTGTGCTGGTGGTGGTGCTTGTGGATGTGGTCAGGCCATACTGGTGGCCATAATGTGGACCTTCTTGGGGGCCATGTGGGTCGTAATGTTGGCCATAGTATTGGCTATATTGTTGCACAGGTTCCGCAGGTAGAGAATATTGTTCAGCATATTGTGATCCCTGTGGAGCATACTGCTGTGGATATATTTGCCCATATGTTGTTGGATTTGTTGGCCCATGTTGGCTAAATTGTGGACCATGTGGGTGGCCATATTGTTGGCCATACTGGGGGTCCTGCCTAGGGGCCTGCATAGTAGGCTGCATTGGATCCGGATTCGGATTCTGCCTATGATCCAGATTCGGATTCTGCCTATGATCCGGAATTGGATGCTGCCTAGGAGCTGGGATAGGAGGCTGCCTAGGAGCCGGGATAGGAGGCTGCCTAGGAGCCGGGATAGGAGGCTGCCTAGGAGCCGGGAGAGGAGGCTGCCTAGGAGCCAGGAGAGGAGGCTGCCTAGGAGCGGGGAGAGGAGGCTGCATAGGAGCCTGCATCGGGCCATGCATTGAAGCAATTTTTGTAGCCACTTTGGCGGTCATTTCAGTGGCCACTTCTGTTGCCATTTCACTTGCCACTTGTTGGGCGAGCTTTGTGGCCTGGTGTGGGGACAGCTGCGGGGCCTGATGTTGGGCCATTACAGGTTCAAGCTGTATGACCAGTTGTGTGGCCAGTTGTGTGGCCAGTTGTGAGGCCAGTTGTGTGGCCTGCTGGGGTCCCGGCTGGGTTTCCTGGAACGGTATCGCAAAAGTGTCCAGCGTTCGGGTCAGCATCTCTTGGACTGTGGTGAGTTGCGGTCTGGGCACATTTTGCATTCTGTCCTCCAGACTGAGAAGGAAATACCCGTTACTGGACATTTTTGGTACCGGATGTGCCAGGGCATCCAGGCTGGCTATCAGTCGGTCCTCCTGCCGTTCACCTCTCCTCCTTTTGGCCCTTTGCTGGCGAGTGGCTTCTGGCACAGATGGGCCTGGCTGTGTGGGGCTTGTAAGCGTCGGAGGGCCCTCTGTCCCTGGTGGACTGGTTGCCGCAGAAGATGGTCCTGGCTCGCTGTCCCGAGTGTGGCCAGAGTCATCTTCCGCCTCATCTGCAGCCTGACTCTGTTCCCAGCTACTCTCTGTGCTGTTAACGAGAAAAATATAGTTAAGTATCTTCACCATATCAATGTGAATATATGTGACATTATGTAATGCCACATCCTCTCCCCAATGTGTACTACAATGTCTCACCTCCTCATTTCAGTGCAGGGAATCAAGAAGGCCATTTGCTCCGCATGCACATAACAAGAGCGTGTGGGTGATGAGCCGCTCCTCTGCTCCCTCTCTAGGCGGCGATGTCGTATGAAAGCGTCCTTGATACTTTTCCATTTTTTTAATGGTGTTGACTAAAAATATTAAAAAAACGTTCATTCTAATTATATATTTTTCTCATTTCAGGTACCTAGGTACAGGCCAGTCTTTGGCCAGTCTACATTATGCTTTTTGGTTGGGAAATCCACTGCAAGTATCATCATCCGTGAGACCTGCGTGGCAATATGGGATGCGCTCCATGCAGCAGTGATGGCCCAACCGCATAAGGAGCAGTGGAAGGAAATAGCGGATGTCTTCCAGCAAACCTGCCAATTCCCCAACTGTGCCGGAGCTATAGATGGCAAACATATCCGCATAAAGAAGCCGGTTCGAAGTGGGAGCCAATATTATAATTACAAAAATACTTTTCTTTTGTCTTATTTGCGATGTGTGATGCCAACTATAGCTTCCGGTACATTGATGTGGGCTCATATGGCAGTAGGTCAGACTCTGCGGTCTTTGCCCATTCTGAATTTGGCAAAATGCTACAGAACAAGGCTCTGGATCTCCCTGAGCACACCGCACTGCCTGGCACCACTTCACCAGCGATGCCCTTTGTCTTTGTGGGCGACGAGGCCTTTGCACTGGGCGAAAACCTGATGAGGCCGTATTCCAGCAGGGGACTTTCTCTAGCCAGGCGAGTCTTCAATTATCGGCTGACTAGAGCGCGCAGGGTTGTGGAGTGCGCTTTTGGCATACTCGCCAACAAATGGCGATTTCTCCACACACCCATTCACCTCAAATTGGAGACTGCCATATCGGCCGTTAAAGCAGCCTGCGTACTGCATAATTTTGTACGGGCAAGAGACGGGTATAATTTTGAAGATTCCCTCACCCATTCCCTGCACAGTCATCGTCCTAGTGTTGTGCGTGGCCACAGACAAGGTGCAGCAGTGCGGGAGCATTTTACCGCTTATTTTATGTCGCCACATGGGGCGTTACCATGGCAGTTAGAAGCTATTTAAATATTCTTGCGTTACTTAGTTTCTGTTAATTAGCGTCATAAATAACATTTTCTTTATTGTTTGCTAAATATTTGCCTTATTAAATTTTCGGTTTGGGCCATTTTGTCTCATCACGTTTTTACATATATTATGGCCCATGGAGAGTGGCCTTTAGGAGGCAATATTCCAATTACGTGTGGTAATAAGCAAATGGTGGCCGAAATTAGGTCACACCATTTTGTGGTAAAGACTCCGCCATTAGATTCATTCCTAATGAGGGAGCAATTAATGTGTCCATTCATGTGCCTATAAATGCGAAAGTACGAAAATATTTTCTCTGCAAAAACGCGGCCCTCCAGCGGTATATAACTCACAACAAATACCATGCTAACTGTGTGTGAAGCTATGGCAGAGCATGATGACAGTAGCATGTATAAAACGGCTGGAGGGCCGAGATTCGACTGCCCTGACGTATACACCACAGAAATGTGTCCGTAAATACATAGGCCACTATCAGTCATATAGGTTTACATACTTCACCTCACTAGCAAGTTACTATTCCGCATAACAAGGCCACAATTAGAGCAACTTCTCTACATTGCCCAACATTAGCTTACATACACTGCGCATACAAACACTATTCAGCTGAAACATTTCCACTTGATTGATATTACTGGCCCATTGCACTGACCCATAATGTGCGCAGGGGCTACTACCAACTGGCCACATAACAACTGACACATCCCACATACAACTCCTACACAGACCTCACTAGAAGGGAGACATAACATGTAGGAGGTGAAAATAACCATTCTGAAAGTCCCCACAGTTTGTGCCGTTTGCTAGCATATTTACAACTATTTAAACAGGTGACACACAGCAGCAGGCAATTACTACAGGCCAGAGGGTACTGGATCCAAATTGTTATGTGCCCATGAGGCAAGGCTAACTAGGCAAAAAGAGTGCCCATATACTATAATAAGTTTGGTGATGGTGCGGCACTGTAGGTGATGGCCAAATACAGCTACATGCATGCCTCCAAGGCTCCAGCAAGTACAAGACAGCCCACCATTTGTGTAGGTGCAGTTGGACATCACCTCAAGCCGTGCTGCCAGAGATGGCCAGAGCTATTACATATAATATTTTGGACACCAGTGCACACTAGATTTTGAGGTCAGAAAGTAATTCACACATACCTTTGCCTTGTCGGACACTCTTGGTAAACTGCGGCCACTCTGGCCAGATGGATTTGCAAATGTCCTCCCAGGCTTGTAGTCGGACCCTGCGGTTTTTATAATAGGGGTCTTGGGTGTCATATAGGCACCGTTTGGCCTGCACTAGCCTGATAATGTTTTCTGAATCACAGGCCTCCTCCATGGCTGCTCTCCAGCTAAACTCTGGGTGCTTTGCACATGTTGCTTTGGCCTTTTTCAGCATGTGGCAAACTTGAGTCCATAGGCGCGTTTTACGCTGCACAAACGCCCGAACAACACGCCTATGGCGTTTCTCATTGAAGGCTATTGGAACCAAACGCTGGATAAACGCCCGAATTAACGCGAACATACTTGCCTATGCGTCGGACGTTTTTAGGCGCCTACGAACGCGCATTAAAACGCGCAAGTGTGAACCACCTCCATTGGAATGCATGGTTCCTGTACTGTTGTGCGTTTTTTTGCGCGTTCGAAAGCGGCGTTTTACGCGAAAGTGTGAACTGAGTGTAAGGCCTCTTTCACACGAGCGTGTCCGGATTAGGTCCGGATGCGTTGCGGATGCGTTCAGTGAAAACTGTGCGATTTCACAGGCAAAGCCATTCAGTTTTGCCTGCGATTGCATTCAGTTGTTCAGTTTTTTCCGCGCGGGTGCAATGCGTTTTGATGCGTTTTTCACGCGCGTGATAAAAAACTGAAGGTTTACAAACAACATCTCCTAGCAACCATCAGTGAAAAACGCAACGCACCGCACTTGCTTGCGGATGCAATGCGTTTTTCACGCAGCCCCATTCACTTCTATGGGACTAGGGCTGCGTGAAAAACGCAGAGTATAGAACATGCTGCGCTACACAGACTCATTGAAATGAATGGGTCAGGATTCAGTGCGGATGCTATGCGTTCACGTCACGCATTGCACCCGCGCGGAAAACTCGCTCGTGTGAAAGGGGCCTAAGGGTATTGAGGCTGCAATTCTTATTTTGGCCATTAGGTGGCAAGCCAACATAAGAAATGAGCAATTCTGAATAATAAATGGATGTAAAAAAAAAGCCATGATTGTTCAGAATAAAAAATTGGATTTTGTAGGCTCAAATATGAGCTTCAAAATCATAACAAAAAAATGAAAAAAATCACGCCCCTTTCTGAAGAATAAAAAAATACATAAATAACAAAAAATATAAACATCATGGGCACTGTGACAGAAAATGCCCATACTATTAAAATCTAAAATTTTTTTCCAATACAGCGAAAGGAGTAATGGAAAACAAGGGTCAAAATGGCTAACTTGCCATTTTTTATTGCTTCTCTTACCAAGAAAAAATGTAATACAATGTGATCAAAAAGTCACACACACTCCAAAATGGTATCAATAAAAACTAAAGATTGCCCCGCAAAAATAACTATTTTAAGAGGTATCACTATCTGTTTTAAAATAATTTTTCCAAATGGTAAATTTTGGTAAATTTTGTATTTTTTTAATAACTAAAAATGAAATATTTTGACTCAAATTTACCACTGTCATGAAGTACAATATGTGACTAGAAAATCTCAGAATGGCTTGGATAAGTAAAAGCGTTTTAAAGTTATCAACACATAAAGCGACACATGTCAGATTTGCAAAAAATTGCCTGGTCCTTAAAGGGTTTCTGTCACCAACTTTTGACATTATAAGCTGTCTGACATTAGCTATGTGCTAATGTCAGACCAGCTTGATAATGTCTTTTTTATAAAAATCCGCTGTATATATAGTCTGAAAAACTTACTTTTATATTATGTAAATTAGCCTCTAGGAGCAGGGGGGGCGTTGCCCTGCTCCTAGCGGCTCCGTCCGGCAACCTGCTGGCACGCCCCTTCACACTTTGATTGACAGTGCAGGGCAGCGATCCTCCTGCACTGTCTCGTTCTGAAATCGCGCGCCCGCGCCGCCGCTCTGTATTCGGCGCAGGCGCGGTGAGCAGAGGACAGCAGGCACCAGAAGAAGTTGCAGGCAGCAGAAGAAGGGGGTGTGGCAGCAGGAGTCGCAGTGAGAGGCCTGAGCTCTCGATGTCATCTAGCGGTCGAGTCTTGACCAGCAACCCAGCGGTGCTTGAATGGTTGACTCGGTCTTCGACTTCTTCGCAAGTGACATCAGACACCCCCAGCATAGAGTCGGTGGGTTCCTCTGACATGACGCTTAGTTAGCATGGCCCGGGAGCAGACCCTGTGCACCCACCTGTCCTGAACCTTCCTCTGTCATTTTCAGTTTCCCCAGGGCTAGAAGTATTATATGCCATAGGCTTGGCTCCACTTTTCAGCAAGGACGAGCTACTAGAGGAAAGTCAGCAGCTACTGCCCAGCCAATATCTGGAGGATACATTCGCTGCTTCCTTCGGAAAGGAGGGGCAAGTAGTGATGATGAGAGTCACGTGGGAGCAGGTGTTGCGAATGGTCAGGCTCCTGGCCCTGAGACTGTTGAGGGGGACATCAGTGACGTGCAGACAGTAGCAGATGATGATGATGATGATGCAGCCGATCACACTTGGGAGCTGGGTGAAGAAGGAGCTTCATCATCATCATCAGGAGAAGAGGGTGTCAGCTTGCGCGTGAGGCAGTGGCTGAGCCAGTAGGGTGGCAGCGTGGCAGTGAGTCAGCACGGAGTGTTGGGGGGAAAATTCGGCAGTGTGGAAATTTTTGGTTAGGCCGCCGGAAGAGGTGAACATGGCCATTTGCCGAATTTGTGGGCAGAAGGTGCGTCAACAAATGCAGCGTCACCATAAAGTGGCCTGGGAGAACCGTGGCTCCAATGTGGTGGTTCACCCTGCCGCAGCAACCGCTGCATCACCCAGTGGCACGCACCCAATTTCATGCAGTCAAGGCTCCACCACCTCAGCCGAAGGGAGCTGTCTGTTCTTCCCATTATCTGCTGGTCCTGATGCTCCTGCTCCTCCTCCTCCTCCTCAGTCATTGCGTCAACAATCGATCACCGAAGCGATTGCCAAGAGACAACAGTATGCATGCACTCATCCAACGGCGCAGAAGCTGAAGGTGCTCCTGGCCAAGTTGCTGGTGCTGCAGTCCCTCCCTTTCCAAGTGGTGGACTCTGCACCTTTCAGAGAACTGATGGCTTGTGCCGAGCAGAGGTGGAGAGCCCCAAGCCATCATTTCTTTGACAAAAAGGCAATACCAGCCCTGCACACATATGTAGAACAGAAGGTGGGCCAGTCCTTGAGCCTGTTGGTGTCTGTCAAAGTGCACGGCTGCGCCGACGTGTGGAGCTATAACTACGGGCAAGGACAATATATGTCCTTTACGGCCCACTGGGTAAATGTGGTTCCTGCCCACCCACACCAGCAACTTGGCCGCTCTACGTTCTCACACTGTTGGTCCTGCGACAATGTCCTCCTCTGCCTCCTCATCCTTCACGTGTCCTCAGCCTCCACTGCAGCGACAATTCACAGTGCCCATATAGCATACCACATGTGCAGGGCACGGCGGTGTCATGCTGTTCTGCATCCTAGTTTGCCTGGGCGAACGGAGTCCCAAGGGGAGGAACTGCTCCAGATCCTTCATCAAGAAATCGAATCCTAGCTTTCTCCTCGACAACTCAAAATCGGAACCATGGTGACTGTTACAGGCAAATATGGCTTCCAGCCAGAACCTCAGCCTGATGACCACACAAATATGCCTAATAATTGGATATAGTGTCACCCATTCAGTGATATCAGTATGGCCAGTAGCCATTTAGTCATTGTGTCCCTTGTTAGCATATCAAAGGCAGGAGGGGCACATTGTAAAAGCAGTCAGACAACATTCTTTTGGGATTGGGAAGATATTTTGGGATTGGGAGGGCTTCTGCACTCACTTTCCACTGCCATGGCTGCTGGGGGAGGGGGGGAGGCAGGAGCAGTACCAGCTCCATCAGCAGCAACTTAAAGAGAACCTGTCACCAGGAAATTCACTGATAAACCAGGCACACTGCATTGTAGGGCTCACTCTGCTGAATATAATGATACCTTTCACTTGGTGATCTGTTGCTTTATTGTGGAAAAAAAGTACTTTTAATCTATATGCTAATGAGCTGATTGAGTCCAGCAGTTGATACGAGTCCAGCGTGTTTTTCCTATTCAGAGCTGTAGCCCCTCCCCTATTCACTTCTACAGATCAATAAATAAATAAACCACGCCCCTTTTACAACTGAAGACGTGAATAGGGGAGGGGCTACAGCTCTGAATAGAAAAAACGCTGGACTCATATCAACTGCTGGACTCCAATCAGCTCATTAGCATATGGATTAAAAGTACTTTTTCTCCACAATAAAGCAACAGATCACCAAGTGAAAGGTATCATTATATTCAGCAGAGTGAGCCCTAGAAGGCAGCATGCCTGCTTTATCAGTGAATTTCCTGGTGACAGGTTCTCTTTAAGTCTAGAAGAGTCACTGATGAGCAGTTTTCTTCACCCGCCTACTGAAGAAACTACTCACCACTAGCAGCAGCTAGACATAGAGCAGAACCTGAACCAGCATGTTGTGGCATACTTGGGGAGTGCACCCTGCCACTCCACATCAAAGATCCCCTGGACTACTGGGCAGCCAAACTCGATTTGTGGCCGCAACTGGCCAAGTTTGCCCTGGACAAGCTTTCCTGCCCGGCCAGTAGTGTGGCATCAGAGCGGGTGTTTAGCGCGACGGGGGCCATAGTTACCCCAAGGAGAACTCGCCTGTCCACCCAAAATGTGGAGAAACTGACCTTTGTGAAGAGGAATCAGGCGTGGACTAACCAGGATTTTCAAACACCAGTGCCTGATGCATCAGACTAGATCATCCATGGTGCCACACCAACACTTTGACAAAAGAGACCTGTTTCTTCTGGCGACCTGCTTCAGCTACTATTCTTATGCTGCCATCCGCCTGATGCTAAATTCAAACCAAGCCCTTAACGAGCCATATATGCCTCTCTTGCCCCTGATATAAAACTCAACTTTTATTTATTACACTTAAAATAGTTATTCAAACTATGGTGTGCACTCTCAAGTGTGTCCAAAACCCTGATCACGCTAGTGTATGCTGGCGAAACATGTCGGGGGACAGATTCTGAGTGTTTTTAGAGTGTTTGACTGTAGGTGGATCTGATAGTGGGACATTGCATGTGAATACGCAACTAGCAAAATATACTAAAATGGATTAAGGATATACGAGCAGACAGTAGGGGAGTGCAAACCCTACGTGACTGCATTAGTACGAGTAGGTTCAGATCCAAAAACTACTGACCAAACAAACTTTTACATTCAATGGTTTTTTATTAGATTTTTAAAGGAAAGTAGGAACAAGGAGTGGACGCAGCCACATTCATACAGATATAATGTCGTGTCAATACTCCTGTAAGGCATGGCATGACTGCAAATCCTGTCCACACTAGAGCATCAAAACAGCTGCTGCCAACTTAGGGAAGGTTGAGAAATAAGAGATTTAACATGGGAGTACACTAAACCACCAATATATTAGTGGAGCAGGAGTACTGTTGAACAGTAACAGAAAACAATAAGCGTCTATCTAGACAACACAGAGAGGTAGGACAGCACCTCAGAGCAGTCGAAAGGCAGGTAAGTAAAGAAAGAAGGAAGAGGGACAGAGAGGGGAGGAGGGAAAATCAGCACCAGGACTAACAATCACATATCAGATACAATCGAAATTCAGGTATCAGAACTCCGCTGCCTACTCGAGTACAGTCCAACAGCCCTCATTAAGGGACTCTCAGGGGACATACTCCGGGCACGAAAGCCACATGCCCCAGGTAATGCGCCTGGATGAAGGGGGGATAATTGTGGACGGCAGAATGAGTTCATATCTGCAAGTAGAGTTCACCTCTGCCATAGAAGGGGGTTCAGGGGACTTCCAGTGGCGAGTTATTATTAGTTTGGCACTGAGAAGGATGTGGCCTACAACATTACGATATGAAGGAGCTAAATCATAGATGCCTAGAAATAAGAGAGCCAAACCAGGGGAGGGGGTCACAGGTTGTCCAGAGAAGCCTGAAATAAATGTGAAAACAGTATTCCAAAAGGAGGAGATTTTTGGGCAGGTCCATAAAATGTGGAATAAAGAACCTACGTAACCACAGCCCAGCCAGCAGTAAGGAGATGTCGAGGGATAAATCATGTGGAGTCTCTGGGGAGTAAAGTACCAATGCAAAAGGGTTTTTAGACCCGCTTCGTAGTGGATAACACATTTAAAATTAGAGACAAGGAACTTGATAGCTAAGGTCCAAGTTTCATCTGGGAAGGACATTTTCAGTTCCATTTCCCATTTTAGGATTGCCTTAGATTTAACAAAGGTAGCCTTATCCCCCATTAGATCGTAAATATCCAAACAAACTTTTAAAGTTAGCTCACGTTTGAATAACTATTTTAAGTGTAATAAATAAAAGTTGAGTTTTATATCAGGGGCAAGAGAGGCATATATGGCTCGTTAAGGGCTTGGTTTGAATTTAGTTAAAAAACCTCACTCTGATATGGTCCTGTAAAATTTGTTCTGTATCCGCCTGATGCCACGCCTGCTGTCAGGTGCTCCTACTGCCAGCCACCATCTTCAGCTGGTACTGGTATTGCACCCCACCTCCCCACTCTGTCACTGGGCCACTCTGTGGTCTCCTCATGCTGCTGCCACCTCACCACACTGTGGTCTCCTCATGCTGCTGCTACCTCAACACTATGTTACTGGGCCACCCGGTATTCCCAAGCATTGTCAGTATGCTTTAGGACACCCTGTGTATTTTAGTCTAACTACCCTCTTTTTCTGAAATGTATAAAAATATATAAAATCATACCCTTGATATATATAATATAAGATAATTTTTATTGATCCCACAGTGGGGAAATTCAATTGTTACAACATCTCCAAAGGCATTAAGGTGCAAAGAATGCATAATATGAATGCATAATATGTGGGAAACTAACACGAAGCTCCATAGCTCAGTGGTTAAGGTTCTTAACTTTAATGTAGATGGCTGTGAGTTCGAATTCCAGCAGAATTATTTAAAAAAATAAATTCAGCCTTTTTTATTTTTTTCTGTTACATCCTTCAGCATATAGGCTAACTTTTTAAAAATATTTTAATAGTATGGGTGTTTTCGCATGCAACGATGCCCATAATGTTATTCTTTTTTTGCTTATTTTTATTTTGGGGAAAGTGGGGTGATTTTACTTTTTTGAATTTTTTTTTATATTTTGAAAACTTTTTTAAATTACTTTTTATCAGATTGCAATTTATACAGAATAATGGAAATTGCTCCATTATTCTGTATAAAAATCACTATATCACAGTTTAGTGCTGCCACCTAGTGGCCTGAACTAGGATATACTAATAATGAGCCTGGAAGCCTAGTACCGACTGTGGCTCATTTTCAGAACAGGGTGCTTTCCCCGATCTCCGCTTGGGAAAGGCGCTTCTGAGCAGGTAGCCCGTGCTTCCATTTTTTAACACTCTCAGATGCCGTGGTGACATTTGACGAATGCCACAAGGGGGCCCACTGAGATTTATCGCCCAAGGGCCCACATGAACCTGGAGCTGTCCCTGCACTGGGCCACTCTGTGTTCTCCTCATGCTGCTGCCACTTCACCACTCTGTGGTCTCCTCATGCTGCTGCCACCTCCCCACTATGTGACTGGGCTACTCTGTGGTCTCCTCATGCTGTTGTCACCTCAACACTATGTCACTGGGCCACTTCACCACTCTGTGGTTTCCTCATGCTGCTGCCACATCACTACTCTGTGGCCTCCTCATGCTGCTGCCACCTCCCCACTATGTCACTGGGCCACTCTGTGGTCTCCTCATGCTGTTGCCACCTCAACACTATGTCACTGGGCCATTTTGTGGTCTCCTCATGCTTCTGCCACTTCCCCACTCTGTGGTCTCCTCATGCTGCTGCCACATCACTACACTGTGGTCTCCTCATGCTGCTGCCACTTCAACACTATGTCACTGGGCCACTTTATGGTCTTCTAATGCTACTGCCACTTCACCACTGTTGTCTCCTCATGCTGCTGCCACATCACTACTCTGCAGACTCTTTATGCTTCTGCCACATCACCACTGTGTGGTCTCCTCATGCTGTTTCCACATCACCACTCTTTGGTCTCCCCATGCTGCTGTCACATCACCACTCTGTGGTTTCCTCATGCTGCTGACACCTCCCCACTATGTCACTGGGCCACTCTGTGTTTCCTCATGCTGGTGCCACTTCACCACTCTGTGGTCTCCTCATGCTGCTGCCACATCACAACTCTGTGATCTCCTCATGCTGCTACCACCTCAACACCATGTCACTGGGCCCCTTTGTGGTCTCCTCATACTGCTGCCACTTCATCACTCTGTGGTCTCCTCATGCTGCTGCCACATTACTACTCTGTGGTCTCTTCATGCTGCTGCCACATCACTACTCTGTGGTCTCCTCGTGCTGCTGTCCTCTCAACACTATGTCACTGCACCACTCTGTGGTTTCCTCATGATGGTAAAACTTCACCACTCTGGGTCTCCTCATGCTGCTGCCACTTCAGCAATCTGAGGTCTCCTCATGCTGATACCATATCACTACTCTGTGGTCTCCTCATGCTGCTGCTACCTCAATACTATGTCACTGGGCCACTCTATAGTCTCCTCATGCTGCTGCCACCTCAACACTCTGTCATTGGGCCACTCTGTGGTCCCCTCATGCTTCTGCCACCTCACCACTCTGTCATTGGGCCACTCTGTGGACTTCTCATGCTGTTACCACCCTCCCCACTGCATGACTGGGCCACTATTTCGCCTTTTTGGCCTGGTTGACATCATCATTTATTTGACCCTTCTTCTGATCTGTCAGAAGGAAGGAAAAATGAGACGCACAACGGATCCTGTCTATATAGCAGCTGTAAGGCCTGTATGACATGGTCCCTATTTTGCATCAGAATTGGCTTATGATTTGGTAGCCAAAAGCAGGAGTGGGTACAAAACACAGAAGACATGCAAAGATTCCATTCACGTGTCATCTCTGTTTTGAATCCACTCCTTTTTTGTTTTGGCTTTAGCAATACTGATGGATTACTGATCAAATGTTGACTGAGTGAAGGCAGATGCTCAACAGACAGGATCCGTTTTTTGGGGGTTATTGTTCTGACAGATCAGAGGAAGGGCAAAATAATCAGTGATGTCAACACAAGCTTACTGCTGACACCCTCTCCACTTTTCGGTGGGGCTCTACTTGTAAAAGGGTTTAATAGAACAGGTTCTGTAGACATCTATGTGGAATCAGCTGACGACAGTGTAAAAGGAGTGCACTCTTTCACGCTACAGTAGGATCTTGGGCCTCTGCATGGTTGATCATACCTGGTGCTAACATTGACCTGTAAGGCTGAGTTCACTCTTCAGTTATTTGGTCAGTTTTGGGCCCGTAATTGACCAAATAATTGAAGTGTGCAGTGATTCTAAGAGCGACACCTGTCATCTGCGTGTCATACTGACAGTATTGTTTCACTACCACAGCAGACTCCCTATACGTGTTACTGCAAGGCACAGTGTTCTGCACCACTATACAGGATCTCTGCAGCCAGAGATAAATAAATTTAGATCGAATCTTTTCGAAAAATTCGGCGACCTGACCGAATCGAATTTTTTAGAAATTCGCTCGTCTCTAATTACAATGGGCGTGAGGGATCTGTGAACATAGACAAAATTAGGGCATACTTCTGTGAGTTAACCATGGCCCCACGGACCATGGAAATTCAGAGATGTATAAATACACGCAATAAAATGCTCTGTGGAGAACACAGATGTGTGAATAAGACCTTAGACTCTAAATGATGGTGTCTAACACCAAGTTAAAAAGTTTTGAGATCAAGTGGGACACAATTGATCAGAGGGTTAGGTGTGTTTTTTGGCCTACAAATGATGTCATGCACCAAATTATTTGAATGTCTTATACAATTTCCCACTTCCTACAACAGATTTTTAGAATCTAGGAAAAGAGGCAAAATGCAGCAAATTTAATAAAGCCTGTGAGCCAAATTATGGTGCAAAATTTTGGTGTCTATCTACATCAGTCATGAGGTGGCAAAGGAAGAAATATGTGTCTAACATGCCCAGAGACTTGCACTAAATTTATAATGCCATGTGTACCATTTTGATAAATTCAGCGCAATTTGCATAAATTGCTTGCATACTATGACAATATTGATAAACCTTCTTCATTACTTTTACTATTTCTCTTGGCTCATACAGTAGAACAGATGAGCTATCCAGTGATGGAACTGCAATGATGTGCTGCTGGCATGATAGTAAGGGGGTAAAAGGAACAGTGTGAATGTAAGGTGTAAAATCTATAGCTATGCTCATAAAAATAGACATCTGCCTAGAAAACATAGTCAGAGTTTCTCCTTTTTACTTACAAACTCTACATTTTCTTTTTTATTATGTAAATGTCAGATTGTGAGATCCTGTCATCTTTCTTCACCCATGCCTTGTCAAGATAAATCTATTTTAGTTTCCAAATATAACTAGCATTTCCAAATGAGTTAAAGACATGGATATTGTGAATGCGCTTGTCAGTTACAGTGATTGAACTTATTAAAGGGGTTTTCTCCACTGATCCTGTATTTGAAGAAGTCAGTGATGTCACGTACATCGGTCATATGACGTAAGGGCACCTCAATTCCATTCAAGTGAATGGGGTTGAGCTGCAATACAAATGTACAATGCTTTGCCGGGTGTCAGAAGCTCCACCAATCAGATATTGATGACCTATCTTGAGGATAGGTCATCAATATTAAACACCTGGACAGACCCTTTAATGAGGGTAATTAGAATCATTTTAGGACCATTCCCACAGGAGCAGACTGACAACTTAAAGTGGCCCTTGAAAATAATTGCCTTATGTTGTCGGTGGATCCAAAATGGCATTCACACTGCATGTTGGAGGTATATGTCGCGAGGGTTTCCAACATGTTCCTACCATGTAGTATATGTTTATGTTTTTTTTGTTTTTTTTACTGGATTCTTTGGGCTCCATTAGGTGGAGCTTTTGCTGTGTATTTGCCAAAAGTACACTGGAAATGCAGTGTGAATGTCCCCGTACAATGGTCAGGGATCTGTGGTAAATGCATTGTAATTTAAAAAAGGAAAATACAGCCTAAGATTTGAACAGCCTTCTTTGATTTCTCCCGGAAGAACCATTAGTCAATCTGTCCCTACATTCTTGATATAAATAATAATCATTGGATCTGAGCTGCAGTATGGTGGTGCCAGAAACTACACAATGGATGGAGCCTACTGTCCACTGTATAGTTTCTGGCCCTTGTGGCTGCCCGAAACAGCTGATCGGTGAGTGTTGGCTGCTCAGGACAGGTCATCAATATCTAAATCCCAGAAAACCCCTTTAATAAATCAACTTTTTTTGGGTTGAGCCATTCCCACAAGGTTATCATGGTTAAAGGTGTTACCCCAAGGAGAAACCTTTCTTAAAATAAAGTGACCATAAAAGTGATGATTTGGAGCCCCTATTATTTTGCCATATTTTCTTTTGGGATTTTAGAATTATAGAAAATCATGTACCGTATTTTTCGCCCTATAAGACGCACCTGGGGTTTTTGGGGAGGAAAATAAGAAAAAAAATATTTTTAACCAAAAGGTGTGCTTTTGGAACTAATGGTGGTCTGTGGATGGCACTATTATGGGGGATCTGTGGATGTCACTGTTATGGGTGGGATCTGTGAAGGACACTGTTATGGGTGGGATCTGTGAAGGACACTGTTATGGGGGATCTGGGGATGGCACTGTTATGGGGGATCTGGGGATGACGTACCGTTATGGGGGATCTGGGGAGGACACACTTATGGAGGGGTCTGGGGATGACGCACTGTTATGGGGGATCTGTGGATGACGCACTGTTATGGGGGGATCTGTGGATGACGCACTGTTATGGGGGGATCTGTGACTGACACTGTTATGGGGGGGGATCTGTGAAGGATACTGTTATGGGGGGATCTGTGAAGGATACTGTTACAGCCCCCCTGTAACAGTATCCTTCACAGATCCCCCCCATAACAGGGCTGGCACTGTTATGGGGGATCTGTGGATGGCACTGTTATGGGGGATCTGTGGATGGCACTGTTATGGGAAATCTGTGGATGGCACTGTTATATATGTGTCATCCACAGACCCTCCCCACCCCATAACAGTGCCATCCACAGATTCCCCCTCCCCCCATAAAACTGAGCGAGCGGGGAGGGACTAGGAGGATAGCAGGCATTCCGGGCGGCCGGCACGTCACTCACTGACGTCACGTGCCTGCACCGCCTACTTTATGAATGAAGCAGGCGGCGCTGGCTTGGACGTCAGTGAGTGATGCGCCGGCCACCCAGAATGCCTGCTATCAACTGAACAAGCCGTGTGTCGGTAATATTAGGGGTGAGGGGCATGGACCAGAACTTTTAATTGATTTAGATACCTTATATTTTATTAGTGCAGCACTGGAGCTGGGGGGCCGGGTACAGTCACTGCGCCGGCCCCTCCGCAATTGCCAGCTCCTCCTTCCAGTCCCTCCCCGCTCACGCATACATCGCAGCTGGCGATTTAAAAATGTTAGCATTCGCCCCATAAGACGCAGGGGCACTTTTCCCCCATTTTTTGGGGGAAAAAAGTGCGTCTTATGGGGCGAAAAATATGGTACTTACTACATGCTATGTATTTTACTATGTACGGTAATTATAGGCTATTAAACAGCTTGGGATTTCAAGAGTTTCTTTTTCCTTTATTTTTATTTGGGTCAAGTCAAGTAACAAGCATAAAGTTTGAAGCGGGCACTTTAAATAGTGGCATCTATAGCTTGTCCATATGAGGTTAACTAGAAAAACTTCTAGTATTCAAATGTACGCACATGGATTTCTACTGATTCTCTGAATCTTTTGATGATATCATGTACTGTACATGCTGTGATATTTAAAGTTGTTGCAATTTTACATTGATGAACATTTTTTAAAATTGTTCATGTACAGTTCCACTGTAGATTTTTAAAATATGGTGAACCTCTTCCCATCTTTTCTTCTGAAAGACTCTGACTCTCTAACATGCTCTTATTATACTCAGTCATGTTACTAAGGCCTGTATTACACCAACAGGTTATCTGATAGATTTTCTGACCAATCATTGATCAGATGGCCATTTACACACACAGATCTTTTGTTATACACACCAATTATTGGTCTGATTGGACATATATTGGTCAGATAATCTGTTGAGATTATACAGGCCTTAGCTGCAAATTGCTCCTCCAGCTGTTTTTTATTAGCACCACTTACTTTTCCAGCCTTTTGTTGTCCCTGTACTAACTTTTTTGAGATGTGTTGCTGCCATGAGTAGGAAAATGCGCCGAGTCCAGTTAACAATAAAGGGCTACAGCGCATGCACGCCTAGGGTAGAGTAGCAAATTTTTACAGGTCAGTGTGCAAGCACGAGTATAGCAGGCTCACTTGCTGCACTGAAGGTAGGTTAAAATAACGGGCCACGGCGCATGCGCTACTAGGGTAGCAAAATATTACAGGCCTGTGCACAAGCGCAAATACAACATTGCCATGTTGTATTGCCATGTTGTATTTGCGCTTGCGCACTGACCTGGAAAAATTTGCTACCCTAGGTGCACATGCGCCATAGCCCTTTATTGTTAACTGGACTCGGCGCAAAACTACAGAAAGCTACAGAAAGCTTTCCCAGATGTCAGAACGTCAAGTTTCCCTAAATAGGTGCTTGAGGAGAGAGAAGATGATATGAGGTGAACCATCACATTTAGTGGGTGGAGGCACAAGGAGTGCTAAGCGCACAACAGCTCTGCAGGCAAGTAATATCAAAGGCCTCAGTTGCTGCGCGCCAGCCCTCTGGTATCAGTATGGACCTGGAAATACGAGAAGACAACTGTACCAGGAGGACAAAGGTGGGATCTACTGGCGGCACTCCGAAAAAGAGAGGATCCGATCTGAATTGCAAAGAAGATTTTATTGTTATAAAAATAACGCGTTTTGGGATTGCATTGATCCCTTCGTGACATTTGTAAATCATTTGCCTAAATATGAAAGCTTTTACTTAAAATTCATAGCAGAGCATGAAGTGCACAGTCAGAAATGCTTCCTGAAAATTTTTTTATCAGACATAACAGCCCTGTAAGGAGACCTTTTGAAAAAACTATAGCTCAATGAACCATTTATACCTTTTATGAAACGTGTGAATGCTGTAATCTGTATTAATAGAGAGAAATTATAGTGGGAAATTGTAGTGGGGAAATTATAGAGAACATCTGTGAGCAATGGAAAGAAATCGATAGCCACCTGATGCAGAATGTACTTTCATATGCGTGAAGCACGTAGCTTAACTGTAAGGAGCAAAATGCCATTAATGGCAGGAAAATTTGTTTTGTTCAAGTCATAGCAGCACCCTAAAAAATATATATATATAATCCTATGTCCCTGCCATTGTTTTGGCATTAAAAAATACTTGAAAAAAATGCTGATTTTCTTAGCATTTTTATGTGTTTTGCCGACTGGCGTTTTTAATGGAGGTTTTCATATGCCTTGAGGTTTTTTTTTGTTAGAGAAAAGTATGTACCCCCCTGTAATGTTACTTGTTGCTCTGTATAAAAATCCTGTATAAAAACTCTGAATATGGCCGAATTCTTAGCTGACAAATGGAACTTTCCAGCTCTGCTGTTTCCATTGCGTTAAAGGGATTAAGGTGGCCTTATAAAAAAGATCTGTGGCTTAAAATAATTTTGCTAAAAAAAATGGTTTTACTAACCTGTCAATCGTAGAATTAAGGTGCCCAAGGGGAGGTCTGTGGATGCATGGTGCCCGGCCACACCCATCGCCGTTCGTGCCCAGCGCCGCCTTCCCAGCGTTCAGCCCAGCCTACTACTCCTCTGTGTCGCCTCTCCCTCCCTCTCCTCCCTATCTGAGATCCCGCGCGTGCGCACAGGCTCAGTCAGTGTTCAGGCCATCCCAGGGTTGAGCGAAGTGCTGGCGCATGCGCACTTCGCTAGAAAAATCCGATCTAAGCAGTCTGCACGGGCGCATCAGGCTGACCCTGTGCGCACGCGCGGGATCTCACAGCGGGAGGAGGAGGAGGGAGAGGCGACACAGAGGAGTAGTAGGCTGGGCTGAACGCTGGGAAGGCGGCGCTGGGCACGAACAGCGATGGGTGCGGCCAGGCACCATGCATCCATGGACCTCCCCTTGGACACCTTCTTTCTATGATTGACAGGTTCGTAAAACCTGTTTTTTAGCAAAATTAAGCCACAGTTCTCTTTTATAAGGCCACCTTAGAAATCATAATGATACCCTGGACATGAGCATATGTTTAGCTCACAGGGCTTAAAAGTGGTGACAGAATCCCTTTAATGATGAATTTCCTAGGTTGTTGGCTACAAGAAAAACACACTGACCCAGATTAACTAATCCTAATGATGGTGAAAATTTATGCCGGGCTTACACTGCCTGATTCGTACAAACGCTTGTTACCGATAATCTGTCTGTCATATGGCGCCGCAAATCACCTGATTAATGAACAAAATAGGAGAAACGATTGTTTATGCAGAGAACTAAATTATCATTTCTGGGCAGCAGATCATGCTATCTAAACAGCGATCTGCTGCCCAGAAACAATGAATCTGTATAGTAACTCCAGTAGGCAATTTCGTGTGGGGGGGTCACAGCACTCAAGTAGCACTGGAGTTTCTTTTGGGTGCACGTCGTGGTTTTCTTCCCGCCTCCACTTCAGGAATACTATACAATCATTATGAAATCCAGTAGGCCATGATAGGCTCTGCCCCCTCCTGCTAAGCCCCCTCTTTTCTCACCACTTTAGAAAAGGGGCAAGAAGCTCAAAAAGTAAGAGAGTCCTAATTTGTGACTTTTTTGCATTATAATAGTGGCATAATAGCCTTGATAAATGGTCCTGTAGATGCTCCACATTACGGCAAATGTAAATTTACACCACTTTTTTAAGAGAGATTTTTGGTGCAGACACATTAACAAATATGAGTCAATGTTTATTGTCAAGAGTTTTCCAATATTATGCTGAAATTGATATATTGATTAGCATTCTGTATCTGTGTCACCAGAGAAAAGGAGTCTGTAATAATGTCATAAATATAAAATAGCAAAATGTATTAATATAATCACAATTTGGAAAAATGTATCTACATAAAATGAATAGAGGGCCCTCTAAAATCAATAGCCATTAAAAAGTAGTAACAGATCTCTGAATCTGTAAGTAAATGAACAAATAAATAGTCACTGATCCAAAGATGATATCAGGGTGAGGAGGCTGAGGTAAATGTATATATATTTTGTCCATTCAAAAATGTAACATATTGTCCTCCTTAAGATGTAATATAATTGCTTAATCAGTAGTCCAATATTTGCATTCTCTTCCTTAGTCTGTAATATAGTGCTTTGATTATTTAAATATAGTGTAGCAGTAATCCAATAATTTATTGGTCTCCTTAACATAGAATGCGGCGCCTTAATAGTTGTTCCCAGAGACAATGAGGTTCATTCAGATCCCTATGTACTAGAGGCTAGATAATGAAGTCATAAATATATGGGTTGGTGAAGATAACAGCGCTAGTATGTAGTGTGGGAGAGGTATTGGCAGTATGCAGTTGTGGTCATGAACCATAAATTTCAGCTAATCCTAAACGTACATTAGCAGAGGGTTTTACGGTATGCTGTGCTGGTTGGATTGATCTACCTCTCGGTCTAGGCCGCGGCGTCCCACGTGTTGGACCGTGGTATGGAGGGATCTTACCTCGCACAGCGTATTCTGCTATGAGCGATTTACCAGGATGCCGAACTTCAGTCCCGCAGTGTTTCTCCTGCTTCTCACTTGCCATGCTCCCTTTAATCTTGCTCTGGCTGTATATTACAATTGGGTTGGTATTCTTCTTAAAATTTGGAGCACTCCGTTTCAAATAAGCAAATCTTGCATGGATTCCGAAGTTATTTCCTTCAAGGTGCATTAGGGTCTTCCAGGCCAAACGCGTTTCGGGACTCTGGACTGGTCCCTTCATCAGTGGTAGAAGCACCCTGGTGTACAGTCATTTTATTTATAGTCTCTGTCCATCCTATAACTGGAACATCACTAAAAGGTGGGCTGGATCAGTGTTCATAGAGGATAAGTTGGATCAATGTCCCCATTGTTGTAATATATGATAAAATTAATCATAAAACTCACAAGACTAATCATTGTATCAGCATATAGTTCTCTGTTCCATTATGATTCACAAATACATGAGAGATATAGGATAATTATAAAATAAGTAAATTCTAATCTCACCATATTTTTATCTGGGAAGAATAGAGGAAAATAGAGATAAATGCAGAGGTGTATGTCACCTGTAACAGTATTTAAAAAAATTGTTAAGAGGTTTATGAAAAGTTTCCCCATATGGTATAACGTGTTGTTCATTAATTAGATGGTTTTGTTTTTTTTGGGGGGGGGGGTTAAACACATGTGAGATATTATTATTGATTAAAAATCAAATACAGCTGTGAGTATTTGTCAAATTACGGCAAATGCAAATTTACAACACTTTTTAAGAGATTTTTGGTGCAGACACAGTAGCAAATATGAGTCAATGTTTATTGTCAAGAGTTTTCCTATATTATGGATGTATGCTTTTGTACATTTTGCTATGTTTTTGTTTGTATGTTTTCAATTAAAGCAGATTTTCCACAGGACTGGCTTTAGTGTAGACAAGGACTAGCGCTACTTGCTCTGCTCTTGTTGTAACTACTTTGGACTTCCAATTCACATTTTTTGCGGCTCGCACATGGACCCATTCATTTGTATGGGTGTCTAAAAATGCATAGAGCACATGGATGATATCTGCATGCTGTTCGCATTGGTGCGGCCATTCGGAAAATGATAAAACACGCCCTGTGCTTGTCCTTTTTGCATACAAGAATAGGCAGTTCTATTAGGAAAACAAACCTTAGTGGTGGCAGTTTTGGGGTGTCAGTAGTGATGGTCAGATATACAGTTGTGTTTAAAATTATTCAACCCCCAATGCTGTAAAGGGTTTTAGGGAATTTAGTGTACATTTGTAATTGTGTTCAGAATGAAATCTTACAAGGACTTTTTAAAGAACCAAATGCAACTAAAATGACATCAATTGTTTTTGTAATACAGTATTAAATGTTTTTTTTTGTGATTTCTTCATTGACACAATTATTCAACCCCTTAAAGACTACCGCTCTTAAGAGCAGAGGTTCATTCAAGTGTTTTCGATCAGGTATTGAAAACACCTGTGGATGTCAAGGAGCAGCAATCAAGCATAATAAGCACCAATTAGGCAGATTTAAAATGACTGTGATACTCAGCTCCTTCTAGACATTTACTGGTGTGTTTACAAACATGGTGAAGTCAAGAGAATGGTCCAGGAAGACAAGAGAAGAGGTGATTTCTCTTCACAGGAAGGGCAATGGCTATAAGAAGATTGCAAAGATGTTAAACATACCAAGAGACACCATAGGAAGCATCATTCGCAAATTCAAGGCAAAGGGCACTGTTGAAACGCTACCTGGTCGTGGCAGAAAGAAAAAGTCCCCATGTGACTGCTGAGGAACTGAAAAAAGATTTGTCAGATGCGGGTACTGAAGTTTCAGCTCAGACAATAAGGCGCACACTGCGTAATGAAGGCCTCCATGCCAGAACTCCCAGGCGCACCCCCTTGCTGTCTCCAAAGAATAAGAAGAGTCGACTGCAGTATGCCGAAAGTCATGTGGACAAACCACAAAAAGTTTTGGGATAGTGTTCTGTGGACTGATGAAACAAAATTAGAACAGTTTGGGCCCATGGATCAACGCTATGTTTGGAGGAGGCCTATGAAGAAAAGAACACCTTGCCTACTGTGAAGCATGGTGGGGGGGTCAATCATGCTTTGGGGCTGTTTTGCTTCTACAGGTACAGGTACAGGGAAGCTTCAGCGTGTGCAAGGTACCATGAATTCTCTTCAGTACCAGGAGATATTGGATGAAAATGTGATGCAGTCCGTCACAAACCTGAGGCTTGGGAGACGTTGGACCTTTCAACAGGACAATGATCCCAAGCATACCTCCAAGTCCACTAGAGCATGGTTGCAGATTAAAGGCTGGAACATTTTGAAGTGGCCATCGCAGTCACCAGACTTAAATCCGATTGAGAACCTCTGGTGGGACTTAAAGAAAGCAATTGCAGCGCGAGCCTAAGAATGTGACTGAACTGGAGGCTTTTGCCCATGAAGAATGGGCGCAGATACCCGTAGATCGCTGCAAGACACTTGTGTCAAGCTATGCTTCACGTTTAAAAGCTGTTATAACTGGAAAAGGATGTTGTACTAAGTACTAAGATTGAATGTCACTTAGGGGTTGAATAAAACTGATAATGATGTGAGCACAGAAAAGACATTTGTGGTTATTTCATTATAAATGTTATGTTATATTTGTCTGACTTACAAGGGCCTCTTTGATTTAATTGTAAACAAGATGACTGAAATTATCAAAATCAATGTCAAACTGGCCAAAACACTCAATTTCAGTGGGGATTGAATAATTTTGAACACAACTGTAACTAGGGAATATTAGTTAGGGCTTGTTCACATCTGCAATGGAAGCTCCATTCGGAGTCTCCATCACAAATTTCTTTAAAAAGAAATGGACAAAAAATTCCATCCAATCGGTGAAGATGCAACACCCAGCGCCCCATGATCACCTGCTGTCCCCGGAACTAGCACTTATAATAGATCTAGAAGCACAGCACTGTTCAGCGTTGGGTGTCCCTGCCAGGTTACAGCAGCTCAGCTCCCATAAGAGTGATTGAAACCAGAACACTTTGAATGAAGTTCTGCTGGTTCTGGTGGCTGCCAGGAACATTTGATCGTTGGGGGTGCAAGGTATTGGACCCTGACCAATCGGATATTGATGACTTATCCTTAGGTCATGTATACTAGGAGTCCACTGTAATTTTCACTATTAAACTGGCTGACATTAGCGATGTGCTAATGTCAGCTGCACCTAACTATGCTATTCTTGTGATTATTTATGCCCCTGTTACTGCAGAATTCTTACTTTTATAATATTCAAATTAGGCTCCAGGAGCAGGAGGGGCGTTGCTCCTACTCCTAGAGGCTCCATTCTCCCACCTCATTACACGCGCTCCAAGTCTTGGTTGATAGGGCCAGGCAGCGTTCATATCCTCGTGCCGGCCCTGCGCGCTGGGGAAATCTCGCGCTGTTCAGTATTCTGCACAGGCGCAGTGAGGAATCTGGCAGCCGGCAAGTGTCCTTCCCTCACAGCAGCCTGCGACGAATACTGAACGGCACGAGATATCCCCAGTGCACAGAGCCGACAGGAGGATGTGAACGCTGCCTGGCCCTGTCAATCAAGGCTTGGAGGGCGTGTAATGAGGTGGGAGAACGGAGCCTCTAGGAGCAGGAGCAATGCCCTCCTGCTCCTGGAGACTAATTTGCATATTATAAAAGTAAGAATTCTGCAGTAACAGGGCATGAATAATCACAGAATAGCATAGTTAGGTGCAGCTAACATTAGCACATCGTTAATGTCAGCCACTTTAATAGTGAAAATTCTAGTGACAGAAACCCTTTAAAGGGTTATTCTCATCCCAGCCTTTTGTGACTGAGATCAAAAGAACCTTCATAAGTGGCAGCCAGCGGTGGCCCTACTTACAATGACAGTTGAGCAAACTGTGCTATGCTTTATTATGGAACTCCCATAGAACAATGTAGCACGGAGATTAATCACAATAACTTGAATAATACATAACCTGTAATTTACTGCTATTGAGTTATAGAAGATAACAAGAGATGAAATAATCCCAGGTCAGTCTAACACCCGAATATTCCATTTGCTGGATATCTCCTGAGCAGAAAATAACCTACACATTTCCTGCTATAAAATTGCTTTTCTTAAATGATTGCAGATGAGCCATCGCATTGCACGTTGCCATAGTGATGTCCAGAAGAGTTATCTAGCCTCTGATTTATATTACTTCTTAAACATGGATTATAGCTTCATCTTACATGTTTTCTTTCTAACCACAAGACATTTTGACAGGAACAAAAAAAAAAAAAAAAGAAGGAAATCAAAAGAAAAAGAATCCAATCTATTTATTTACACAGTTGAGTCACATTATTATGACCACCAGCTGATATCGGCAGTAGGGTAACCGCCGTGTGCAGCATGGACAGCAGCTAGATGATCTGGGAGTGACTCAATAAGGTCCTGGTAGGTATCTGACTGCAGTGCATTCCACAGCTGCTGCTGGTGGGGATCCATAGAGCGAACACAATGATCGAGGTGGTCCCACAGATGCTCAGTTGGGTTCAGGTCTGGAGAATTAGGGGGCCAAGATAGCACTTGGAAGTCTTGGTCATGCTGTCACTCCATAAGAACAAAGGATAGCCCTCACCGAAATGGTCAAATTCTATCTTTATTACTCACAAAAGATAGGTGGCAGAAAGAGTGCAAGACACCACATAAGCGCAGCAAGCAGCGACGGCTGTATCGTGGGTACACCTCCTCAGGCCTCTGAAGTCATGGCGATAGTTCGTCCCGCTTATATGCCTGCACTGATGGCTGCATAACAGCACACAAACAACACTCTGTATCACATACACTTAAAACACAACAAGATAAACTTGCACACTTGTCGATTAAAATAATCCACAGGATTAGAGATGAGCGAACTTTAAAAAAGCGTTCGGCGTTCGGGTTGTGGTAATCGCCGCATCTCGTTATGGATTCCACTACCGCGGACTATCCCGGCATATGGAATCCATAAGGGGTGGCTTCCACGAACCCGAACTGTTGAAAAGCTGAAGGACCTGGGGTGACGTGACCGTCATGTGATCAGTGCAGGGGGCGTGGCTCAGCACGGGATCAAATCCATTTAGGTCATTCTTATCATTCAGGCCTAAAGTGCCCATAGCATTCGTCTGAATAAAACAACTGGCTTATTTACTTGGAATAATCTATGTCTATCGCCCCCTTGAGCCGGAGTTGGAACTGTTTCTATACCTGAAAACGTGAGAACCCTAGGGTCTATACCTCTCTAACATGCGCAATGAAGCCCCATCCAGAGCTTATAGAGCCAACTTGCTCTCTTATCCTATCAAATAAACTTCTTATGGTTTTACCAATATAGAAACGACCACAGGGGCACATTATCAAGTATAGCAAATATTTGCTTCTACGTATTAACAAACCATCCACCCGACACTGAATCCCTCCAAATAGGGAGCCAGGGAAGTCTTGGTCATGGTCTTTCAACCAATGTCGGACATTTCTAGAATTGTGACGTCACATTGTCTTGCTGGAAATGCACCCCAGGGAAGACATGATCTGCAATGATGGATTCATACCCGCATCAGTTGAGTGTGCCTTCCACATGCACATACAGAGAATGCATTCCCTAGACCAGGGGTGCACAACCTTTTCTGGTTGGGGGCCACATTGTCAGCCTGAACCAATTCTAAGGGCCGAGAATAAAACTTAAAGGGGTATTACCAACTGAAATACTATATTTATGGCATATTGAACATACAGTATATATCAGAAATGTCTATTTACAGTTCCAGGACACCCATCTAATGGGAGAATACATGAAAGATACATGTCAGCAGCCACAAGACATAGACATGCATGTCTATTACCAGATGGTTGGGGGGCCACACAGAATGGTATCGAGGGCCACATGTGGCCCCCAGGCCATAGGTTTTTCACCCCTGCCCTAGACCATAATACTGCCACCACCAGCTTGTGTTCTTCCAGCAATGGCTGCAGGATGTTTGTTTTCTGATGTTTCTCACCTACCACGCCAACATCCATCCATTCGATGAAACAGAAATTGTGACTCATCAGAGAAGGCAACCCTTCGCCAATTGGCGATGGCCTGTTCTGCCGATGCAACTTTTTCAACCCAGAGTCTCTACAGTTGTCAGCACAAGGGGTGTAAATCACCACAAATGTGCATGGTGCTCTTTTAATCCTGAGCCTTGTTGTATGTCCAGGCAAAAGATTAGGGCCACATGTATGTTTCTAAAACCAGGAAGCACAACATAAATCTAAGAGTGCTGACTTTTCACACTGGCATATGCTGGGCACAACATATTGGCCACTGAAATGGCATATCTGTGTAAAATTGTAATTTTCACTTTGCACCATCTGCTGTGAATTAATTTTTACAAAACACCTGTTGGGTCAAAATGCTCACTACACCCCATGGTAAATTCTGTTAGGGGTGTGGTTTCCAAAATAGGGTCACTTCTTGGGGGTTTCTTTTTTCATTTAACCTCAGAGCCTCTGCAGTTGACAGCCAGTGCTGTATAAATCACCAAACTAAGTCTTAAATTCACATATTGCTTTCTACTCTGAACCCTGTAGTCTGCCCAAACAGCAGGTTATGACCACACATGGGGTATTAACGTTTTGAGGAGGATTTGGGTAACTAATTGTGGGGTCCTTTTTCTCCTTACCCCTTTTGAAAATAAAATATCTGGGACTAAAGCAACATTTCATTGCAAAAATGTGATTTTTCATTTTTACATTCATGTGCTTCTAAATTCTATGAAACATCTGGGGTCTAAGCACTTACCACACTCTAAAATCAATTCCTTGAGGTATGTAGTTTCCAAAATCATCTCATGTTTTTTGTGTTTCCACTGTAGGGGTACCTAGGGTCTCTTCAAATGTGACATGGAACCTGAAAACCATTCCAGCAAAATCTGCCCTCAAAAAGCCATATTGCGCTCCTTCTCTTCTGAGCCCTGCAGTGTGCTCATGTGACAGTTTACAACCATATATAGGGTATTTCTGTAAACTGCAGAATCAGTCTAAAGCTGGATTCACACGTCCGTTTAACAGGGACGTGAACTGTCCTTGGTAACCTGGGCTGGATTCCTGCTTAGAGCAGGAGCGCACAGCGTCATTGGTTGCTATGACTCCGTGCGCTTCCTGCCGCCCCTGCAGTACAGTAATACACTGTTATGATCTATATGAGTTTATTACTGTACTCCAGTGGCGGCAGGAAGCGCACGGCGTCATAGCAACCAATGACGCCGTGCGCTTCTGCTCTAAGCAGGAATATAGCCCAGGATACCACAGACCATTCACATCCGTGTTTTACGGACATCTGCATTCGGCTTAATAAATAATGACCCTTGCTGTAACATGAAAATAGATTAAACTGGAGAATCTGCAAAAAAGTGACATTTTGACATTTCACTTCCATTTTTCGGTAATTTTTGTGGAACATCTAAAGGGTTAAAAGCAGTTTTGAATAACTTGAAAAGTGTAGTTTCTAAAATAGGGTCATTTATGGGTGGTTTATATTATGTAAGCCGTTTGAGAAACTTGAAAAATTGCATCTAAAATTCTAAGCCTTCTAAACAACCTAAAATATAAAATGACATTAACAAAATGATGCCAAGATAAAGTAGACATATGATGAATGTTAATTAATAACTATTTTATGAGGTAACTGTCTTAAAAGCAGAGAAATTCAAATTTAGAAAATTGTGAATTTTTACAAATTTTTAGTAGATTTTGAATTTTGTTTTCTAAATAAAGCTAATACATATCGACTCAAATTTACCACTAAAATGAAGTACAATGTGTCAAGAGGCGACAGTGTCATACCAAAATTATTATAACATTAAGTGACATGTCAGATTTACAAAATTAGACTTGGTCCTAAAGGGATTGTCCCACAAATATTTATTACATTTTCTATTAAGGCCAGCATTCACACTAGATTACTTTTGGCCAAACCCCTGGATTTTTGCAGGGCCATTTAACTATGCAATATATATGGGGAGGTCATAGATAATGTCTGGGAAAGAAGGATTAGGCAAGTTGAATTTCAACACCCCTTCCTTTTATTTTGGCAGGTCTGGCATCAGCTTTTTTCTTTTGCCATTTAAAAAACATGCATGCTGGACTCAACAAGCATTCGGCCAAACTGGAATATTTCCAAAAAATGTTTTGCTGTTACATACTTTTTATGGCACCCCATGGTGTTCTTTTGTTTCCCTTTCAGAACGTCCAATATCAGGGATCACATACTCTCAGCAGTTCAGTTAGACTACCTCTTTTGTAGCCAGGCAGTAGAGTCATTCTTGCTTTTTCACAGGCAGTCAGTACGAATCAGAGCACTAGAAGGCTTCTTTTCACCAGCATTCAACATATTAGGTGGACATTAGAGAGGGAATCTAAGGAACGCCAGGGGGCGCCACAACAATTATGTAACAACAGATTTCATTTTCCCTTCTACCCCATTCTTGATCTTGGAAAAACTTTGGAGTAAAAAAGAGCTCTTGGCTACAGGAAATCTTGTATTTTCAGCAAGCGTGAATACTTCAATATCTAACTTATTTCACTGTGATGTTGCTGCTACTGATCAAAATGAAACACTTTATAAGCCTAGGCATCTGAAATCAAACCACCTTTTGGGGACCTATCACAAAGAAATAATCAACTTTCTTGGAACTTTGGGAATAATTTATAATGAGGGGAATTCTTGAAGTCAGTTTTGCTAGAGTTTATGCTGCTGTAATTTATCAAAAGTACAGTTTCTACACCATCCCCTTACTGGAAAACAATTGCATCATTTTCTGCGACTTTTTGAAAAATAATAATTTGTTCAAACTGCTTTGCTTGCCTAGCTAACCATGCCTACTTTTACATAGTTCAATATGCGTAAAAGCGGCGTAAAAAATCATGAAAAGGTCCCAATTTGTTTGCTTAAAATTCTGTAGCTCATTTAGGCCAGAAAACTGCATACACAGCTTCATAAATTCTACCTTTGTCTTTAACATTCATATTCCTACCCACATGTAGCTGTTGTACAAAGCATAACTGTCAGCCCATTTGATTTTGCTGGGTTTCACATGTGAAAGATGCAGACATGCTATGGGGGCTATATTGTGTGAGAGGCTTTAGGGCAAGGGTGGCCAACCTGCAGCTCTTCAGCTTTAGTAAAACTACAATTCCCGCCATGCCCTGCTGTAGGCTGATAGTTGTAGACAGTTTGGCATGCTGGGAGTTGTAATTTTGCAAGAGCTGGAGAGCCGCAGGTTGTCCATCCCTGCTTTAGGGGCAGAGTAACCAAACAATTCAATGCAGAAGTCTGTGGGAGACTCAGTGGAGTGACCGTTTGGATTGAGACTAGTTAAACAGACCCACAGTGGTTGGTGAAGACTACCAGAAGTAAAGTCAAGACAGGAACACTATGGGGGAGATTTATCATTCCCCTTAAGCCATGAACTTGGTTTTGTGACTTTTCAATGCTATTGCAACTTTTTTGCTCGAAACCAGCAATTTACACCAACTAAACTAGTTTCCGAAAAGGAGGCGTAGTGAGGACAGGACCATGAACCCCATCACATTTATCATTATTTGTACCAGGAACTGGTGTAAATAATAACTGAAATCTATAAGCTGGAGTAGAGTTCAATCTGATGCATAGACTCCTTGAGGAGGCATTTCATTTATAATTTAGCCTGTACTAGCAGCGCAGGAACCATCAAGAATGGCATAGCATATGCTGGTCTTGATATATCAGGGTCTAGAGCTGTGAATGCTAGAGCAGGCCAAAATAAGATATGATCTGCTTGAGTCATTAACCATGGCAATACATGAAACTAGTGGTAAGACGAAGGACAGAACTGGATCCTGGTGAGGTGGCTTCTCATACCAATCCAAGTCCGGATTGATACATTGAGGATTAGTCCACAGTGGTTGGTAACGTGCACAACAGCCCTGAATCCAAGGTTGGAAAGTGCTGCTTGTTGGTTGTTGGTAGATACACAGTAAGGCCCTGTTCACAGCACTGTTTTCTTTTTATGTGCCACTTGGGGACACACCACCACTAAGACCAGTGATGGGCTACAGCCGTGTGCATGACGATGTATAGATGTCCGATTTCTAGTCCACAGGGGACCAGAAGCAGCAGAGATGAAGTTGTTTAGAATAGTTGTCTTTTTTTTCTTTAGGCCCCTTTCAGATGAGCGTGTCCGGATTAGGTCCGGATGCGTTGCGAATGCGTTCAGTGAAAACTTTGCGATTTCACAGGCAAAGCCATTCAGTTTTGCCTGCGATTGCGTTCAGTTGTTTCCGTGCGGGTGCAATGCGTTTTGATGCGTTTTTCACGCGCGTGATAAAAAACTGAAGGTTTACAAACAACATCTCCTAGCAACCATCAGTGAAAAACGCAACGCACCCGCACTTGCTTGCGGATGCAATGCGTTTTTTCACGCAGCCCCATTCACTTCTATGGGGCTAGGGCTGCGTGAAAAACGCAGAATATAGAACATGCTGCGATTTTCACGCAACGCACAAGTGATGCGTGAAAAAAAACGCTCATGTACACAGACCCATTGAAATGAATGGGTCAGAATTCAGTGCGGGTACAATGCGTTCACATCATGCATTGCACCCGCGCGGAAAACTCGCCCGTGTGAAAGGGGCCTTATTGTAAGCACAGTCCAGCTCTTAATTCATTTTCAGTTCGGGGTCGGACAATGCCCTTAAAAGGTATATAGACATGTTGTAATGCTATGGTCATCATTCCTGTCTGGTCCCTCTGGAGGCAGGACCCAATTGGTGCTGACACAGAATGACACTATAAATTAGAAACAAGTAAATACTATATATGGGAAAAAGCTGATCAAAGTTAACAATGTATATTGTACGTTCTGATATAACGAGCCACTATATATCTTCTATAGAACCTAAATGTCTTTTTTTTTTTGCCATAATTGTAGCCATCATATCCAACGGATTCAATGCATCTGTACATGTTGCATTTTAAGAGACATGAAAAGACGTTTTTAAGTCAACCTCCATGTAGGCTATTCTTCAGAACATAAAAGGAGCATTCACAGGGATTGTATTCACAGAGCACTCCTTGACAGAATCCTCAGAACTGAACAGATTTTTCTTAACATTGAAAAGAAGACACAATGAGAACAAGAGAGAATGTTATTATGTAATTTTCCATTTTGTCTTATGTAGCTTTGTATTTTATAACATCCAAAAAATGATGTATTTTGGGGTTTTGTAGACCTCATATTCACTCTGAAGTATGACTACTGATGGATCATTCCCTGGTGTTTCTATATAATGTATTGTCTAGCACAATTTATACAGTATAATATAGCACTGAACAGTAAAGCTCCGTGCCAACAATATTGGGAAAATAAAGACACTCCTCATAGAATAGGAAGTGGAGCAAAACATTAGCTACAGACATATGTATTTATGAATACTGGCGCTTCCGTAAAAAACAGTGGGGGGAGGGGTTTGCATTTATGTAAAGTCCTGTCTAAAGCCCACACTCCGCAAAGAAGTAAGTGAGGTTAATGAACACGTGGAATCATTGTGGGTAGAAATACATGGAGGCAAAAACAATAATAAAATACTGACATAATAGAGTCCATAGAACATCTACTACTAAGAGAAATAGATGAGGCATCAAATTATTATGAGGTTAGTATAATGAAGGACTTCGACTTTCCAGATATAGACTGAGAAACGTAAACCTGTAGATCTCATAAAGTAAACGGGTTCTTGGTAACAACCAAAGACAATTACCTTTTTAAACTGGTTCAGGATCCGACTAGAGGGACGGCCATACTGGATTTAGTGCTAACCAATACATCTGACAGAACAACAGATGTGCAGGTTGGGGGACACCTGGGAAATAGTGACCATAAAATAATAATCTTCCAAATGTCATTCAAAAGAGTGTTTCTTCAGGGAGACACAAAAATGCTAGGACTTCCAAAAATCTAAATTTTACCAGCTAAGAGAGGCCATTTTCCTCACTAAAGGAAGAATGTCCTCAAAAATAAAAATTCAGCAACAAAATGGGATATTTTTAAAAGCATCCTAAACTGGAATTGTGAGTGGTACAGTATATACTTTATGGGAATAAAAAGGTTAAGAAAAAGAAAGCACCAGTGTGGATAAATAGAAACGTGAAGAGAGCAATAATTGACCAAAAGAAAGCATTTAAATCACTAAACCAGGAAGGTAGACAGGAAGCATTGAAAAACGAATGAAAAAATAGAGCATTTAAAAGGCAGATAAAAGGAGCAAAGCTGGAGACAGAGAGACTTATTGCCAAAGACAGTAAAAGTAACCCTAAAATGTTCTTCAGTTATATATATGGTAACAATTTTAAACCTGAAAGTATTGGCCCTTTACAGAGTGATTAGGGAGGAGTTACAGAGAGCAATGAAGAGAAAGCGAATCTATTAAATATATATTTTTTCTCTCCACTGTATTCACTGAGGAAAATGAACTGTCAGATGAAATTTAGAGTGTAAAAGTAAATTCCCCATTAAAAGTGGCCTGGCTGACCCAGGAAGAAGGGCAGCATCCTAAAAAGATTATAGACAAATCGCTGGAACCAGATGGCATATACCACAGTATTATGTCATAGACAGACCCCTATTTCTGATATTTAAGGACACTATAATGACAGGTAGTGTTCCACAGGATTGGCGCTTAACTAATGTGGTGCCAATATTCAAAAAGGGGTAAAAAAAAATATATGTATATAAAAGCGCCCAGAAACTATAGGTCGGTTAGTCTAACACCTGACGTGGGAAAACACTTTGAAGGTTTTATAAGAGATGCTATCTTGGAGTACATCAATGAAAATATGCGAATAATACTGTACCAGCATGGCTTCATGAGGGATTGGTCATGTCAAACTAATTTAATCAGTTTCTATGAGGAGGCAAGTTCTCGACTTAACCGGGGTCAGTCAATGGATGTCATACATCTTGACTTATCCAGAGTATTTGATACTGTATCACATAATAGGTTAAAGGAGTTATCCAGGAAAATATATTTATGACATCCTCAGGATAGGTTATCAGTATTTGATCTGCGGGGGTGACACCTCAGCTGTTAGAAGAGGCCTTGAGTGCTGCAGCCTTTTCCTAGGCCTGTGACATCACTGTACATTGGTCACATGGCCTAGTTGCAGCTCAGCCCCATGGGACTTAGCTGCAATATCAAGCACTACTACTATATGATGTATGGAAAGCTGACAGAAGCCTGCATCGCTTACCAGATCTCAGATGAGCACAGCAGCTCCCTGAAACAGCTGATCAGCAGGGATGCCGGGACTTGGACCCCCACTGATGTAATAATGATAACCTATCCCGAGAAAGTAAGTGGCTCAGTGATAGAAAACAGGGCGACTTGCCTACCAGTGAAGCAAATGTTCAGAGATGATCACGTTATCAATATATTTTGTAGGACTATCTTTACTTGTTCTTTATAATTCCACATTGTTAATAAAGACTACACCTATCAGTGAGGCACCTGTATAGATAGCAATCATTTTATACAAACGATGAAAACGTATGATTATTTTACTTTCCCTCAACTTGTGGAATTTTCTTTTCTGTTATCATGTTAAGATAACAAATTGTATCATATATAATTGTAAAACCAACAAAAAGATTGTTGCAAGAAAACAGGGGGGTTTTAAATGGTACACAGTCAGGTTGGGTCACTGTCACTAGTGGGGTACCACAGGGGTCAGTATTAGGCCCTATTCTCTTCAATATATTTATTAAGGAACTTGTAGAAGGCCTGCGCAGTAAAATATAAATTTTTGCAGATAACACTAAACTGTGTAAAGTAATTAACACGGAAGAGGACAGTAGACTTTTACAGAGGGATCTGGATGGATTGGAGGCTTGGGCAGAGAAATGGCAGATGAGGTTTAACACTGACAAATGTAAGGTTATGCACATGGGAATGAGAAATACATGTCAACAGTACATACTAAATGGTAAAACACTGGGTAAGGGTCCATTCACACGTCCGTGTGCGTTTTGCGGATTTACGGATCCGCAAAACACAGACATCGGCGATGTGCGTTCCGTAATTTGCGGACTGCACATCGCTGGCACTATATAGAAAATGGGATATGTTCTATTTTTTTCGGGAACGCGATTGCGGACCCGGAAGTGCGGATCCGCAATTGTGGACCCAGGCGGGACATCGTCTGTCCTCATTGAAATTAATGGGTCCGCAATTCCATTCCACAAAATGCGGAACAGAATTGCGGACGTGTGAATGGACCCTAACACTGACATGGAAAAGGACCTAGGAATTTTAGTGAACAGCAAACAAAGGTGTTTTACAAGATTTTTTTATTTTTACTGATGACCTATTCTTTGGACAGGTCATCAGTATCTGATCTGTGGGGAGCCGAAACCAGGGACCCCTGCCGATCAGCTGTTTGAGAAGCTATCAGCACGCTCAGTAGAGCTGCGGTTCAGAGGAAGGCGACCAACCCTTTCAGCCCAGGAGTTTTTTTTTTTTTATTTACGTTTTTCCTTCCCTGCTTTTCTGGGGCCAAGTGGGGTGAAATTGTAAAAATTGAAATAAAATTAAAAATTCTATTCTGCAACAGTTTTATAGGTTTGTTTTTACGGCATTCCATAATTTTTTTTTCCCTTTTGTTGCCATAGTCTGACCCCTATAACTTTTTGTAGTTATGTGTATGAGCTGTTTGATGGCTCATTTATTGCGGAGAAATATGTAATTTTCATTGATACCATTTTGGAGTGTGTACGACTTTTCGATCATATTTTAATTGTTTGTTGGAGGAGAAGCGACCTCCAAAAAAAGGTGAATTGGCCAGTTTGTCTTTTTTTTCCGTTTCAAGGTTTCCCATATGGGTGTTTTCACAAGTGACGATGCCCATGATGTATATTTTTTATGTTTATTATTAAAAATCTTTAACTTTTTTTTTTATAGTTCCCATAGGAAACTATAATAAGTAATCAACATATTGCTTCTTTCATAGACTCAAATGCATTAGCATTGGGGTCTAAGTGGATTATATTAACTAATGTGCAGCAGCTTCCTGTCAAACAAGAGGACAGGTGCTGCCGGACACCACGTCCGACTTCTCCGATCCTCGCTGGGGGGAGCTGGAACATACTTCGAAGACTGCGTTTCTGGGTTTTTGCGCATCCAGATGCCGTAGTCCCAATTGACCATGGCATCTAAAGGGTTAAAAGTCTGCGACTGGCATTACCACCAGCTGCAGCTATTAACTGCCGGTGTCTAAAGATGGTGTCTGCTGTTTCAGACAGTAAAGTCCGGGCAAGAGATGTACGGGAAGAGGTTAAAGTAATAACTGGAATGGGTGGACTACAGTCCCAGAAAGATCAAAATTAGGGTTATTTAGTTTAGAAAACAAAACGACTGAGGGGAGATCTATGTATAAATATATCAGGGGTCAGTACAGAGATCTCTCCCATCATCTATTTATCCCCAGGACTGTGACTGTGAAGGGGACATCCTCTGCATCTGGAGGAAAGAAGGTTTGTACACAAACATAGAAGAGGATTCTTTACGGTAAGAGCAGTGAGACTATAGAACTCTCTGCCTGAGGAGGTGGTGATGGTGAGTACAATAAAGGAATTCAAGAGGGGCCTGGATGTATTTCTGGAGTGTAATATTATTACAGGTTATAGTTACTAGATATGGGTTGTTGATCCAGGTAGTTGTTCTGATTGGAGTCAGGAAGGATTTAAAATAAGGAAAATTGGCATCTACCTCAAAGTTTTTTTTTTTGTCTTCCTCTGGATCAACTTGCAGGAGAACAGGCCAAACTGGATAGACGGATGTCGGTTTTCAGCTTTATAAACTATGTTACTATGATAGAAGAATTAATTCCAAAGCTACTGAGTTATGCTTGTTCTTATCACTAGCACTAGATTTACAATGCTGTATATTTAAAGGGAGTCTTTTACCAGGAAATTCACTGTTAAACCGGGAACAATGCTTTGTAGGGCTAACTCAGCTGCATGTAATCACTTAGTGATCCATTCATTCATTTTGATGGTAGGTCCAAGCTACTCTGTGCACCCTTGGTCCTTCTGCTTCTTCTGTCAGCCCCTCCGTCTCCTTGATCTGCAGTGCCCAGTTCTTGTATAGTCATCTCACCTAGCCCTGTTAATCAAGGAGGAGGGCGGGGCTGGCAGAGGAGGAGCAAAGGTACACAGAATGGCTTGAACCTACTGTCGGGGCACTTAACTGCTCATTTGCATATGGAATAGAAGTACGTTTTCTCTAGAATGAAGTGTTGGATCACGGATCACTAAGTAAAAGGTATCATTACGTTCAGCTGAGCTAGTCCTATAAGGCACTGTGCCTGGTTTATACGGAATTTCTTGGTGACAGACTCCCTTTAACCAGCCAACAAGGACTCATTTTTCATAAATAGTTCCATTAGCTGAATATGCTTTTTGAAAAATATTGTGCGGGTTGTCTAACCACAGCAATCAAAGAGCAGATTCCCCCCACTATGCTCATTGGTGAGATAGCGGCGACTATATTTAGTGTATGAAAGTGCACAGCAGCCCTTCACTCACTGGTGAGAAGGGTGGGGGGCACGTTATCCTCATGAATACAGCAGACTCATATGTTTGCTCTATTCTTTGAACAATCCAGTTTTTAATGTATTCCAACTGAAAAGTGGCAAAAAATAGAGACTCAGCAAGGTTTCCATATTCAGAGCTTTAACTTGAACCTAGAAACGTTCATTAAATGGGACTCCAAGGAGAGGCAGATTTCGTGTTACTCCACCCAAACAGATGATTGACAGTTCACCCTGTATTAAGGTGTGTACGCAGAAGGCTGTCAATCATCCGATGTAAGTGAGGTAATCAGGTCTCTCCTAGGAGTCCTGGCAGGAGTTAGGGCTCATGCACGCAACCGTTAGCTGCTTTGTGGTCCCCAAAACATGGATGCCGGCTGTGTGCATATCCTTGTCTGTAATGCGGACAGAACATGATGTTCTATCATTTGGCAGATGGCATGGAACGGGTGCGGACAGAACACCGAGTTCTTTTGCGGCCCCATTGAAGTGAACAGGTCCGCATCCAACCTTCAAATAATGCGGATCGGATGTGGACCAGAAATAGGTTTGTGTGCATGAGCCCTTACTCTTCTTTTTAGTCAGAAATCCTGCTCCAAATTAGAGTATATAAACCTTAACACTGAGATCAACTTCGCTCCCTCTGTAAAATCCTGCTCTCAGAGAGGGCAGCACCAATCCTCCGCCAGGGTCACTTTATTCTTGGGGCACCCACAGACAAAAAAAAAAAAAAAGGCTTATATGGAATATGTAGGTCTGCAGTGCACCCATAGCCCCTAATGGTACAATTTTTTTAATCTACATTTTTGGCTAATAACTGAAGATACATAGGATCCATTAAAAACAGTGGCACTTGCATTGGATGGTTTTCTTGGTCTGGGCATTGGGAGCTTAGTTTGGGGAAGGCCCTCTGTTTGTACAGAGGCAAAGCCTGCTTTACCAAATTTGACGTGGAAGAACTTACTTGGTCTCTGGACAGGACTGGCCATCAACCCCCTTTGAACAACTCTCGCATAAATTGGAGTGATGACGCCCTGTTAGACTGAGTTCACACTTCAGTTATATGATCAGTGATTGCGAGCCAAAACCAGTAGTGAAGCCTACACAGAGATAAAGTGTAATGGAAACATCTGCTCCTGTTCTGTGTTTCTGGCCAGCATCTGGTTTTGGCTTCCAATAACTGACCAAATAACTGAAGTGTGAACTTGGCCGTACTCAACATCTATGCTGATCGCTTTAATGCATGCAATCCCTGCTGCCTGGTAGACAACCTGACTCCTTCTGTAAGTAGAAGGGGGCATCGCCCTATTAATTAAGAGTTGAATCTCTTACAAAACCATCAGCACACATATAATCATCCATTAGTAGGTTCCACATGTACTCCGCAATGGTAACTTGAAAACTGCAATAATCGCAATGATGATAGGTACTAATTTTCCTTATGTGCAAAGTGGAGAAATATATAAAAAGGAAACACTTTGTTCTTTCAGTGCAAGCCTGACAGCTGCCAAATTATCAGTTATAAAATAACCTTCCGTTGCGGCAGAATTTTCTAAAACGGTCGTCAATTGTTAACCCTTTCACCAACAGGTCTGTGTTGTGATGTAAAATATTCACTGCTTCCTACTTTTCCCTCATGGTCTCGTTTGTGGCCAGAAATACACAGTCTCAACACTCAGTTACGGTTATATAAATACGGTCTAATTAAAAGGACTGCAATGCTGAAGACACTGTTACAAGGTTGGCGTATTTTTGGTAATTTCAGGAAAATATCCAACTTGGAGCTTGCGGAAAAACCTCAGTCACTTTAGTGTCCCATCATGAGAACAGGTCTGCCACGTGAGTGATGCACCATGAACTGTATATGCAGTGCTAATGGAAGATCGCCCTGCCTTTATAGATCCAGAAAGACGTTCTGAAAGAAAACACGGTTGGGTTTGCACATTTTAGAACAAACCTAGCAGTTTTTTTGTGCATTGCCTCAGTGAAGAGATAGGGAAACACCAAATACAAAATCAAATTATAGGGATTCTGTCACCACTTTTCAGCCCTGTGAGATAAACACATGCTCATATCCAGGGTATCATTAGGATTCCTAATGTAGCCTTATGAACGAGATCTTTGGCTTAATTTTTGGAAAAAAAAAGGTTTTACTAACCTGTCAATCATACAAATATGGTGCCCAAGGCGAGGTCCGGGGATGCAGGGTGCCCGGCTGCAGCCATCGCCGTTCGTGCTCCCTCCCTCCCCCTCCGAGATGCCGCGCGTGCGCACAGGCTCAGCCTGATGCGCCCGAATGGACTGCTGGCAACGGCTTCTTCTAGCGTAGTGCGCATGCGCCGGCATGTAGGGATCCAAGCAGTCCGTACGGGTGCATCAGGCTGAGCCTGTGCGCACGCGCGGCATCTCACAGCAGGAGGGAGGGAGAGCTGGTGTTCTATGAATAAACCTTAAGTTATAACTAAACCTTAAGTCAGCTGATTTAAGTGGGTGTGTTCTTCGGCGCAAGCGCACTACGCCAAAATTGGTATTCAGCGCATGCGCAAACGGAGGTCTCATTCAGCCGGATTTACTTCACGTGCACGCGCGGCACGTATCGCACGGGTGCATGAATAAACCTTAATGAGGAAACCTTAAGTGGCACGGGGTTATGAGAGGCACGGGGATCACACGGGCACGGGTGTATGGATAAACCTTAAGTCATTCAGCCCGATTTACTTCACACGTGCACGCGCGGCATAATTTCAGTAACATAATCAGTTATAGGGTGGCCGCGCAGTGCCGTGCACGTGTGAAGTAAATCGGGCTGAATGAACAGGTTTATTCATACACCCGTGTCTGTGTAATCCCCGCGCCTCTCATAACCCCGTGCCACTTAAGGTTTCCTCATTAAGGTTTATTCATACACCCGTGCGATACATTCCGCGCGTGCATGTGAAGTAAATCGGGCTGAATGAGACCTCCGTTTGTTTGTGCATGCGCTGAATACCAGTTTCGGCGTAGTGCGCTTGCGCCGAAGAACACACCCACTTAAATCAGCTGACTTAAGGTTTAGTTATAACTTAAGGTTTATTCATAGAACACCGGTACAGAGGAATAGGAGGCGGCGCTGGGTACGAACGGTGATGGCTGCAGCTGGGCACCCTGTATGCCCGGATCTTCCCTTGGGCACCTTATTTGTATAATTGACAGGTTAGTAAAACCTTTTTTTTTTTTTTTTTTTTTTTTTTACAAAATTAAGCCACAGATCTCGTTTATAAGGCCACATTAGGAATCATGAGACCCTGAACATGAGCATATGTTTAGCTCACAGGGCTGAAAAGTGGTGACAGAATCCCTTTAAGGGCTTGTGCGCACAAGTTTTCACAGTTTCAAATGGCCTTCACTTGCCTATAGTTCAGAAGATCTGAGAAATACAATCCTGTACAGAGCGACTACATGCATGCAGCTTCACCCTGCACATAAGAGCCTGGACTATTGTCATGGCAGTCTTTTTTTTTTTTCATGGGGCACACGTTGGGTCCCTTAAAGCCACATCACAATTATTTGAATGTCACTGTGTAATTGAATATACTAACCAAGTGTAGTCCAATACAATAGTGGTGTTCCTCAACTCAGATGGCATATTCTAAACAAGACATCACAACAGATATATCAAAAGTCATTGAAGATGTAAATGGAGCAGTCACCCATAACAATCAAGTCAATGTTTTAGTTTTCAAAAAGGCCTCTAAAAAATTGGCTGCCATTTTATAAATTTTGATAAATCTCAATTCAACCAAACATTTTTTGCATGAAATGGAAAGGGCTGTAGGCTCTACAAGGCCTGCCTGGTGCTTGGTACACCTTTCCAGAGACAAGCAATTATGTAGCCTAGATTTATCATAAATCTTTCTGGAAGTATGTAGTACTATAATAATGGTGATCTCAACATAGTGCCACCTACCTGCCAAGGCATAAAATAACCCAGAACCCTAACTCAGCAGATTGCTCCATGTATAGCAGTGCATCAGATTTAAAGGGGTTATCCAAGTTCTATAATGTCCCCCCATATGCCTGGGCCCCTCACAGAGATTGTACTTGCCTCGCTCCCCTGCGTCACTTCTTATCCAGACACGTCTGCCGCTGCATCTCCCTGTCACGCAGTTGAGAGCATACATCGTTGTGGGGGACGGAGGGGATAAGGTGGGTGGTAGAAGTGTTGGGGGAGACAGCGAATAGCAGACCGCAATGGGGACGGGCCTCCGTAGCATCGTGGGTGACACTAGAGAGGCTCGTCCTTGTCACCGCCTATTGGCTGTACAAACCCCCTCCCCCACGCTGGATGTTTTCATCTGTTCGACGAGGAGATGCAGCGGTATGAAAAGAGACACAGGCGTTAGGGAGCAAGGTAAGTACAATACCTGTGAGGAGCCCGGGCATATTGGGGGGGTATTATACAACCTGGATAACCCCTTTAAGACACAGGTATAGATTCCTCCCTCCCTCGTTTATCTCCACCTCCTCAGGCTGCTTTACAAGTCCATGACAAACTTACTAGAATAGCAATGTATGGAGAGTGCATTTCCATTACTGCAAGGAAAGAATGATTCTAAACTGCTAGCAAGGAATATAAGTAACTGCCAAATATAACAGAGTCTGAGTAAAGCCGGGGATGGTGAGGGGTGTAGACTGGGGCACAATCCTAGATTAAGAAGAAATATTCTGCAGGCAGATAATCTGCAGCCTATTAGAGCAGCAGCAAAGTGGATGAGATTTTAACAAAAAAAATCTGGAATGTGGAAAAAAATAAATAAAATCTGTGTGAAAATTCACATGCAGTGTGTAAATTGTTGGCCCAGTCAACGGAAAGAATACCCAGTAAAGAGACCTGTTACACAGCGCTAGCATGAGCACCCTAGATGAGGAAGAATGGTGCAAGGCAGAAGACTACTTTAAAAGAGAAGCTAAGGGTTATAGATGTACATTAAAAACAAGATTAACATGGAGTATTTGCGTTATTATTACACTCCATGAATCAGCTGGGGATGGTGAAAAATAATGTCATACTAACCTTACTCAGCCTCCACCACTCCCCATTCTTATGTTTTACTGTCCACCACCAGTCCCTTCTTTGTGGTCCCTCTGAACAATGTTCAGCCAATCACAGGCTGAAGTGGGCACCACTAATAGGAACCAGTAAGCGGAGATCGAAGATGGAACATCAACTGTCGGAACTGGAGTAGCCCGAGATTGGTAAGGCCTCATGCACCCGACTGTGCCGTGTTTTGCGGTCTGCAAATTGCGGAACGGAGCGGGGTACCCATTATAGAAATGCCTATTCTTGTCTGCAAAATGGACAAGAAAAGGACATGTTCTATTTTTTGCAGAGCCACGGAATGACTCCGTGCGCTGTCCGCATCTTTTGCGGCTCAATTAAAGTGAATGGGTAGGCAAAAAATGCAGCTCGGATGTGGACCCAAACGGCGGTCATGTGCATGAGGCCTTATTCTACACCATACAGAGCCTTTTATGAATTATCATTTTATTGATTCATTTACTAATAAATAAAACGAGACGGCCAAACAACCCCTTTAGGACTGTGTAAGCTTTCCAACTGCAGAAACGTGAAATTACAATGCGGATTATTTGTATCATACTACTTACGACCATAGTGTTATCACCAAGTGGAAAAGATGCAAAGAATATTAAATGCAAAGATTGTACAAAAGCTCAACATTGTCTTTAATACAGTGGTGGAGTCTCAAGTAGAAAAAAGTAAATAGCAAGATACAAAGTATTGCAGTGCTTGTCACACACTCAACATATACAGCTTATATTTTTTAACTCTTTGCATTGACCAAACAACGAGGGCATTTTTTCAGTGGTAACATCTAGTGCCCCTTCTATTTTAAACTTGCCTGTGGTGATGATACCAGCCTACAACAGACGTGACCTGCGTCAGCAGCTCCCCTTCTTACAGTACCTGAGAGATTAAATTCAAGCTTCTCCATTATTTTACCACCTACTATACATCCACTGTATAACGTGTCACTGCTGTGCATATATATATATATATATATATATATATATATATATTTGCATGAGAACAGTGAAGTTCTTTCAACCCTGATATCTCCACAATCATGACAAATGTAGTACAGTAATAACTAAAACTATAAATGTATTAATAGTACAGGAAAGATTAACACATAACATGGCTGTTAACCTTAAAGGAAACCTGTCATCAACTCTATCCTGAACTCATTGAGGGCAGCATAACGTAGTGACAGAAATGCTGATTTCAGTGGTGTGTCACTCATGAGCCAATAGTAAGTAGTTGCCGAGAACCAGCTTTATGATCATTACAGCACAGGCCTTGAAAAGAGTCAAATCTACCTGAGAAGAGTCCTGGTTATCCATAATCTCCTGCACTCCCGCCCATCTGCTGATGATTGGCAGTTCTCTCCTAGAGAGAAAGGGAGAAAACTAGGTAGAAGACTGTCAGTCATCAGCAGATGGGCAAGGAGAGCAGGGATTCATGAATAACCAGGACTCTTCTCAGGTGGCCGTGACTCTTTTCCAGGCCCAGTCTGCAATGACTGATGTTGGTTTTCGGTAACTACTTACTTTTAAGTTTTAAATGACAGACCACTGAAATCATCTCACCTGTCTCTACTTTATGCTGCTGTTAGTATGGGTAGCGTAAAGTTGATGACAGGTTCCCTTTATTAGTGGAAATGTGCGAGGTTGTTCTAATTCAAGATCCTTGATCCATTTCTTTATTATATTAACTGGTGTGACCGATACATAATGCAGGTCATCTACTCAAACGCTCTATAGGGTTGGTGCCAAATAAAGAGCATGGCCACTTTGAGGAGACAGATAATTACTTACATTCAAAAGCTTGGTGCTGCCCGCCTCTACTTACAGGTACACAGGGTGTTAATGGGAATCCCTCTCATGAATGCACAAATGACTTCACAATCTCAAATCAAAGTCAACACTGCGATGAGGAGAGCTTTTCTACTTTATTACAAAGAGAAGAAGCCTTTATGTGGTCAGAAAATACAAGATTGATCTTTTTTTTTTTCTTCCTATGAAACGCTGCTGTTCAAACAGCCAGAGTGAATTGTCTCAGTTCACTTCTTTAAGTCCCATCACGTTCACTTGGGTATGGATGTCCTTGGCTGCTGAAAATCTGGCCCTTTAGTGCACAGGGCGACAATGGAGTCCCCTGACCAGCAGTTCCAGAATGTCCCATTTTTCATATATTGCATCCATGCACACCTCCTAAAAATGAGGTACAGCAGGGCAAACATTTCCAAAATAGGTGTCATATATATAATATATACACATTCGTACATACATACCTTTATTCATGTGATGTCCAAAAAATTTAAAAAAAATGTACACATTTATTACAAAATCGTAACAAAGACTGGACAGTGTTTGCTCATTCTGGAAAGATGAAGCTCAGTAATACACAACTCTGGAAATTGTCCAAAGGTTGCCGCAATATCTTTCTCCTTACTAGTGAATTATTGGTTTTCGCCTGCCCATTCCCTGCCACAGGGGCCTGCAGATCCTTGCACTGCAAGGACACACATACTCCTCTGGCCGTGAAGTGGCTGACCGTGGCAGAAAGTTGCCTTTGAAAACAGAGGGGAAGTAAAATGAAGGAAGTTGACCTTGCCCATCTTTCCAAATGAAATACGAGAAGGATCTTCACATAAAAATGCACAAACATGTGTTTCTTTTATTACCAAATAGTGCTACAATGAACAATGCAAACTTTGCTGTCTAATCTCGTGTTTGTCTCTCTCTCGCGCGCGCACTCTTTGTACAATTTGGAAACTGAGTGGTAAACTCTGTCAGTATTCTGTTCTTATGTGTGTGTTTGTGTACAGACCTAAGTCTGCCTGCTGGCATAAAATGGAAACGAGGGAAAAAGAAAAGAAGAAAAAAAAAAAAGAAAAAAAAAAAAATCAGACCCTGCTCAAACTAAAGAAACAAATGACAATTCTAGTTGTTGGGCAGCACATAATTAGTAAGGCAGGACCTCAAGTGATGATCCCTTTGCATGAGACAATTGCCAGATCCTCAAGGAATTAAAACCAGGATGCCTGAGCCACATCAGTTCTGCAGTTAGGTTGAGTATTGTGCTGAGACAGCCATACCCCATGAACAGGGAAGTCTTTAGAAGGCTTGCTGAGCAGGATTGTAATTGAACGTGGATGGCAGATGAGGCCTTTCTTCTAGCTTGTCATATTCCAAATGGAACTCCTATGATGAAAGAAAAGAGAATCAGAATGCAGGGTTTAGGAAAAGCTCTGCCCATGGATTCTGGGATTTAAATATTGATGGCCTATCCTCAGGATTGGTCATCAGTTTCTGATCTGTGGAGGTTTGACAGCTGGTTGATGGTGTAGCAATGCTCAGGCCCGTGCTACAGCCTCTCCCTAGGTTGGAGATGTCACAATTGGGCTACATGCACACGACCGTTGGTGTTTTGCAGTCCGCAAACCGCGAATCCGCAAAACACGGAAACTGCTCCTCGTTCCGTTCCGCAATTTGTAGAAATGCTTTTTCTTGTCCGCAAAACGGACAAGAAAAGGACATGCTCTATTTTTTTTGCGGGGGCACGGAACGGAGCCACAGATGTGGACAGCGCACCTAGTGATGTCCGCATCTTTTGCGACCCCATTGAAGTGAATGAGTCCGTGCCCGAGCCGCAAAATATGCGGGGCCGTGTGCATGAGGCTTTAGTGTTGAGCAAACTTCTGTTTTCAAGTTCGGCGTACAAGGTTCGGGTTCAGGTTATCCAATAATTCTGTTATGGATTCCCCTACTACGGACCATAACTTATGCTCCGTGGTAGGGGAATGCATAACGTAATTCTTAGATAACCTGAACCCGACCCTTGTACGCCGAACTTGAAAACAGAAGTTCGCTCATCCCTAGTCACAATCATTGGTCACATGGCCTTTGTGAATGGAAATAAGTTGCAATACAAATGTACGGTCGCTACACAATGTACTACACCAAGAATAATGCTGTACAAAGAGGTAGTAGCACTTGTTCGTGTTCTATGGCCTCTTCAAACAGCTGATTTAGCAGGGGGCCAGGAGCTAGACCCCCACTGATCTGATATTGAAGATGTATCCCGAGGACAGGTCATCAGTGTTTAGTCCCCAGAAAACCCCTTTAACAGTATATATGTCTAATAAAAGAATTCAGTCATCTTTGGGAACACCCTTCACTTGCTTTACGACACTTAACATGGCCATACACATAAGACTAAAGTTGCTCAAAATGGACAATTTCAACCAAAAAGAACGTTCGTCGGGTGAAAATTAACAATGAACAATTGTTTGCTGGAGTCAGCCGTGTTTATTATTTTCGTCCCATAGTTGGAGGAAAGATCTTTCTTTGAAAAAATGTTACAAGAAAGATCTTTCGTCCAATGCCCGCTTGAAGAACCTTGACTAAAATGGACTAAACTGTGTATGGTCGCGACTGTGATACGAACGTTCTCCAGATGATTAATATTTAACATGTATGGCCAGCTTAAGAGTCATTTTTACACAGACACATGAGTTACCTAAAAGGGTAAAGAACAAGTCTTGAATAATCACAAGACTTGCGTTGACAGTCTTCCTCGCATGCTCTTTCCATTAAAATCCCTAGATGGCTGTTTACACTGGTGGATGTACTGTTGACCAGCAACGATTTTTAGCCCATTGCACACGTTTACACTGGTCAATGGTCCAGACATTTTGCACTAATGATCACATCAGTCATTACCGCCCTGTGTAAACGGCCCCTTACTGATCATGCAAGTGGCATTAAACCGCTGCAAAGCAGCAATAAATTGACAATTCCTCTTTGTTTGTCTGTAACCATGGTTACAAATAGGTCTGTATGGGAGCTGTAGACCCCAAACGATCATATACTTTTTGAATGACTATTTGCAATATTTTTTCATTCTTCAAAAGTGGTCTTAAAGGTGTACAAAGGAGTAATGAGTAGATGCTGTGATTGACACCATTTTATACAGATGTAATAGGGGAGGCGTCCAACGCCCAGACGCAGATCTACAGCCAGAACCAGCTACCCTCTGAGATACATTGCACTACTGGAAGAACGTCATAATGTGACTTTATTATGGAACTTTTCCAGACTCGTTCAGCTGCAACGAATTTACTTCAAGATATTGTTCAAACGGCAGATGTCTGACTGCTTTAGCTATTAATTTCTTCCTCTAGACACGATGTAAAATTAAAGTAAATGTTTTCCTTACAAAATGATTTCTATTATAAGGCATCCTACGCCACCATAATTAGGCTTATTTCATTTGTATAACTGATTGCGGAAGCAGAGTTAAAGCGGGCATAGTGTTAACCAATCATATCCTGAACTCCGTTACACAGAAGCAAAGGAAGGAAGAAAACAGGCAAAAGCTGGCATGCCAGAACGCCTTTTGGGTTCACATGAAGCTGGTCTTGTGACAGCTGGCTGGACACAGTCACCGGACTGGTATGCTTTGCCATTTCGGCTAGGGCTACACGGTGACACAGGTTGCGCCCAGGATCGCGGGGTAGCAGTGATCTCATGGAATCGCAGCGGCAGTCACGAGAACTCCAGCTGTGTTGGATTTCTTGCAACCGCCGTGGGTCTGGATAGGTCATCAGTATTTGATCAGTGGGGGTCCGACACCTGGGAAGAGCTGGCTAATCAGCTGTTTAAGGAGGCTCCTGTGAGTTGTGCGGCCTTAGCGCAGCTTAACCTAGGCCAGCGACGTCACGTTCATTAGTCACATGGCCAAGGCACAGCTCAGTCCCATTCAAAGGAATGTGGCTGAGCTGTGACACCAAACAGAGCCGCTATACAATGTATGGGCTGTGCTTGGTAAGCTATAAGGAAGCCGCGGTCCTGTGGAAAAAACACACAGCGCAAACTGACTCGCACCGCAGGTTTTTATTCGCAGCATGTTCATTTATGCTTTTTCTCCAGTTTTCAACTGTGCAATGCAAAGGTTGAAAGTAGAGGACAGCGCACTGCGATTTCGGCAGCCATGCTGCTATGAAAACTAGCTCTTTTTGGGAGGTTTTGCGGTGGCGGATTGACTCGTGATCCAGAATTTTCCTCTGCAGAGAGAAGCTGCATGTCTGGATGTACCCTGAATGAAGCTGTTTTCTGTCTTACTGCTCCAAACACTGCAATGAATGTTGGAGAAGCTTACATTGCTAGCACCCAGGGTGCTTGAGGATAATCACATGGATGTCTACTGCTGCAATATAGGATTGCCTTCCTCTTGTATACTTACCCAAGCAGGCCAGGAGTGTTCTGGCTCTAGTAGTCACATACAGAGGAAAGATTCCCAGACATGGTGGACAGACAGGTGGAGGGCTGTTACGAAATATTCTGCTATGTAAATGCCGGATGACCACTTTCTGTCCCTAAGCAGCATAGTTCACAAACTTTTGCTTTTACAGATTAAAAACACGTGCTTAAAGGGAACCTGTCACTGTGAAACTGCAGTCCAAGCACCATGTTATAGAGCAGGAGGAGCTGAGCAGATTGATATATAGGTGTGAATGGAAACTTTCATCATATCTTGTATTTTATTCATTAAAATCTCTGCTGTCGCTAAGCTTAAAGGGCTTGGCCACTTTCTGGTTACTGTTGACCAATATGTTTGTGAGATGATTATATGTCACTAATAAAGCCTTTGCTGAAATTCTGCACCATTCTCTATATTTCAACAGGTATGCCGTCTTGTATATTAGATCTTTTGTGCTGTCCACAAGATGGCTGCTGATGGAGGGTCATGTGACCAGGCAAATCACCTTCATGTGATGTCTCCTCCATTAAAATACACTGCTCCTGACATCTGTACTTGTTCTTTTGGGAGTTTAGCACAAGTGCAGTGTGTCTAAATGGAGGAAACATCACATGGAGGTGATTTGCCTGGTCACATGACCCTCCATCAGAAGCCATTTTATGGACAGGACCTCTGTGTGGACAGCACAAGACTTTGTAAACAAGGTAATATACTTTATGAAATGTACAAAATGGAGCAGAATTTCTACAAAGGCTGTATTAGTAAGTACTATATAGCCATCTTACATACACATTGGTCATCAGTAACCAGAAAGTGGCCAAGCCCTTTAAGAGTCCAATGGGTGGTTCTGATCAGTGACTGACAGCTATTTCTGTATATACACTTATACAGGAAAGGCTGTCAAATCACTGAGAAAACTGCCTACGTGGATATGGAATTTTAATGGATAATTTACAAGTTTAGCAGATTTTCCCCATAAAACTATATACCAATCTGCTCTGCTTCTCCTGCTCTGTCTGCGGATTGCACTGCATTTTCATGGCGACAGGTTCCCTTTGAGTAGCTTATTTTCAATTGTATGTTTAATGTGACTTTTATCTAGGCCACATAAATATGGGGGGGGGGATGATATAATGAGAGGAATTTTTGAAGTCAGTTTTTCTTGAGTCTGTGTTGTCATCATTTGCGTTTAGCGTTGTTTGATAAATTTGGTTCATCCGTAAACTTTTGTCTGCAGACTTTACTCCATTTTTATGCCACTCAATCCTGGATTAAAAATGCATATTTTTTTTTTTTTTTTTTTTTTGCAACTTCTTAAAAAGCTGCAGTTCATAAATCAGGCATACAACAAATTAAAGTCTCTAACTGCACCCACTTTCCAAAAATGTGGAGAGCAGCATAAACTGACAAAAAATTGTGTGTGTCAAATTGAGCGACTTTTATGGCAAAAATGATGCAAATGAAATGATAAATCCCCCCTAAGGAGTGTACTGTACCTTTGCGACTTTCCTCCAGTTAAGACAGTCAAAGAAATAATATGTGCCCCGCTCATAGGTGTTGGTTTTCATAGTTGGTTCCATTCCAGGTGCCCTGGTTATCCATACCCGCTCTTCTTTGTGGTATCTCCAGTCTCTGTTGAAACTAAAAACATAAAGGAAAAAAGGCCTTAGTGGGTATGACGAATTTAATAAGTATGAGGGGATCTATGTTTTGGCCAAAAGATTATACTAAATACAGCTCTACGGGACTTCCATTGCCTAGATGGCCAATCATATGTTCTTTTTTTAAATTAGTTTCATGTTTATTGAAAGATGTATACAACAAATGTAATAAAGGAGACGATACAGATAGGCAGTCCATATAACACAGATCATAGCCATCGCAATATAAATGAGAAAGTATGGCCACTAAAGGTGGACTCCTCCTGATAGTTATTTGTGTCCACAGTAGATGTTTAAAATATCCAAAGAACAGAAACAAAATCCACTTTGTTAACCCCTCCCTATCCCACCCATAACCGAACCAAACAGAGAGGTGACTCCATCCCCATATTATTCAGGGGACATAAAAAAGAAAAAGTATTCGAACAGAGGTGAGCATGCTATTACGAACCCTAAAAGAGAAGTGGCATGTGTTAGAGGACTGTATACAAAACCTTATTTTGTCACCCCCAAATCATGGCAGAGAGTCATTACAACAATCTTCGCAATGAGGGGCCAATCATATGCTCAATGTGTTAGGCTAGCGGTAAATAGATCCAGTGCTCTGGATCACGCACTGCCAGATGCAACCTGAATACTATGCGCAGGGGTATTTGTCTGACCAATTCTTGGCATATTTGCCGGGTTGTGGACAGATCTCCGCCAGTCCCCATTATAGTTAGTGGGACCAACGGCATTCACGTAGCATCCGGCAATGCCGGATCCAGAGATCCAGATCCCTGCCAATCAGTGCTTGTGAGAGCGCTACTTGCTCTTCCAGATTAAAGCGCACTCTGTCACGCTTGAAGAGGTGGCACAGTGTAATTGCAAGAGAATGGAACAAGCACTTGTAATTACACTGCACTAACTTCCGAGACGATGGGCAGTGCCATCTTGGAGAAAGTAACGCTCTCCCGAGCGCCGCCTAGCTAGTTGGTAGGGGTGCCAGGAGTTGAACCCCCACTGATCAGATATTGATAACATTTCCTAAGGATAGGTCATCAATATGGCTGCACAACCCCTTTAAGATTTTACTGTGATAGACTTCAAGGAAAACTGGAGTGTGAGTGACAGGAAAAAGCCAACTCATGCAAGATACTATGGCTGGCAATAGTAGATGCCAGGTAGGTGCAGGAGAGTCTGAAGAACAGGAAGTTGAGCTTACAAGAGAAAACTATAGGCCGTTACCGGGCTGATTTTGGTAGGAATTGTATTAATTATGTTATACATACACAATCTAAAATAAAGGAGAATAAAACAAAATGTATACATACAGCTCTACTGCCGCTAATAGTTGTAATACATCCCCACCATTCATGTAATAAAGGTAGAAAAGTAGATCTTCTCCATATCGGCCAAGTTTTATTGCAGCCAGCTACAAGAAAATGCGCATAAGACATGTAAGAGAATATATAACATATACATATATAACCTCGATTCATGTAACCAACATTCACTTTCATTCAGGGAGAGATTTTTAAATCTCATTTTCTAAATTCTACTATGGTGCCAAAAAAATCTAACTCCTCCAGACTCCCCCAGGCAGCAGGTGACAGGAAATGTAATAATCGGACAGCTGGCCTTCAACTTAAGCCCAGGACACATGCAGGTTCCTCCAAGCCCAGCATGTATGTGTATGGAGGGATCGGGAGGGATAGCCGACCATTAGACAACTATCTACGCCTGTGACTCTGACTTATTGAACGATACTGAAAAACACCTCTAGCTCATGATGAACTCTTACCATCAAATGGCAAGTAAATAAGATATAGGTCAATCAGCAAAATGCTGAATTATATATATATATATATATTTATCACAGTTCAATTCTCTAATTACCGGTTTAAAAAAAAATAGTCCAGTTATAGTCTAACATACACGACACTACTAGGCCCAGGCACTCACCTTATCCCTAATGTGAATGTTCGTTAAGTATTCAGAAGGGACATGGAAATCTAAAAAGACAAATAGGAAACGGTAGTTAACTCATTTAATGCTGACAACAAGCTTGTGATAGCAAAACGATGAACTGTATATAATATAGCATTAAAAAAAATCTTATGCGAGTGAAGAATTCAAGGATAGGGGAAGGGGGGGAGGAGGAAAAATATAGAAAAGCATACCAATATCTTGGGGTCGACAGGGTGATGATGCCCACGGTGATGCAAATTTCGGATAAAGATTTCTGGGGTTAAAATGAAAACATTAAGTGCAAAATATGAAACTTTCAATAAATTCACACAAAAATGAAAGCCACTAAAATGTAAAGGCTGCCCCAGTTTTTAATTTTCTTAAATTTTTTTTACTATGAAATGCCCCTTTTTTGTAAAGAGGTTGGGTTTTTCTATCTTCAACACTGATGTTCACAGTAGGACTAGAGTAGTTGGCATGGCCGAAAAGGAGGCACTCCGGTGGGCTGATACTGCAGTGAGAAAAAGCTTCAAGGGACTGAAGCAACCCCTAGAGGGCGAGTAAAAAACGGCCCAAATAGAGCCCTTAAATTCCAGGGAAAAGGCGACAACTGACGTGGCTTAGACTAGACTATATGGTGCAGCCGAAGCAGACACTGCGGAAAATGGGGAAGAGGGAAAAAAAACTTCAGAAAAGGTATGCCCAGAGGGGGGGAGGGAAGGGGGGTCATAGCAACTTC